>JAMAGY010000005.1:0-600000 GCA_023626415.1 Penicillium sp. S1701 | reverse complement strand
GGTAAACAGCTTTCCGGAAAGCGTTGGTGAAATAGAGCGACTGGATAAGGGAGTTCAGATAGCACGTAGCGCCCTGGTTTTTCAATCCGACCATGCCGGTCTCTTTTTTGGAATCATACCTGGGGGAATGGTTAGCATCGAGACACCGGAAAAACAGAAGAGACCTTTGACAATGCTCACTTCACGAAGTTATGCCAGAGGACACCTGTCGGGTCCTTGACAACACGAACATAAGCAGTAATGTTTGCTTCATCGTCCTGGACCAGCGGGACGCCCTTGTTTTCCCACGCGTCATTAAAGAGACTTCGAAGATCATAAAAGCGGGTGAAACCCCAATCTCCCTCCTCGGAGGTGAATCGGTGAGTCGCGACTAGAGACAAAAATCAGCACCAAGTCTGATACTTCCTGGAACAAATATGATCGGGCAAATTTACCGTGAGAGACATAGATCGACGGATCTTTCACGTTCGACAGAACCAAGGCAAATTGTACACAGGCAACCCAGTCTTCGTGTGGCTCGCCGTCCGCATGCTCCAAATAGAACGAAGCGGAATCAACGTCCCGTCCATTTCCGTAAGGGAAAAAGAGAATGCGCCTAGCTTCGGGTCAGCAAACTGCACGGTCGGTGACCATACCCATACCGCAAAATATCTTGATACAATATTTACTCACCAAGGGATCCCATGGCACTCGAAGATCGGGCCATGGATCTTGCGGTCTTGCTTCCTCCAATCCTTAATATGCCATGTATGGTAAGTCTCGGCCTCGGTTTCGAGTTCGGGATTTTTGGGGAGCAGTCGGGCCATCAGCGATTCATCTAACGGTTCGGGCGAAGATGGGTCAGCCACATTCTCTGGGTTAAGCGCGGGATCACAAGAAGCAGGTCGGTCCTGGATCGGAGAAGGAGAGCTGCTGGAAAGACCACCGGTCGCATCCTGGCAAGGTTCCATGTGCCGAGACTGAGGCTCTCGCTCGCTCTGGTTCGAAGGCATGGAGCCAATGGAGGGGGAGGGGGAGTTGGATAGTAGGAACATACGGTCGGCAGCTGAAGGAGGAGCAGGCTCGTCGGAGCCGGGACTCGAGACAACGACATCGGTAGTCTTCTCATTGGGGTACTGATCATACTCATCGACGAGCATTTCGTTCTCCGCGAGCTGGGCAACGGTTAGATCTGCAATGACGACACAGAGAGGGGCACGGTCGGCAACGCACGTTTTCCATAGCGAAAGGGGCCCTCCCGTCCAGCCGGAAGGCACCTATTCGGAATGGGGAGAGAGAGGGTAGAAATGGGGTGGGTGGGGGGAGGAGGCTCAAGAGGGCCCTGGGGCGTTGTCGGGATGAAGAGGAAATTCTGCAGTGGCGGAGCCTGAGAGAGCGAGAGGGCTCGGCAGCTACAAAGAAGGTCAGTAAACAGGATTGCTGACTGAATCTTGGGGATGATCGGTATTGGTTTACATGTGGGTTTTGCCCCTTTATTTTATTTTGATTCGCTGAGTTAAGGCTTTATTTGAACTTGATATTTTTCTTCCTTTTTCTCTGTGAAAGAGCTGGTGAATTTTCTTGGACTCGAGCGTTTCATTGTTGAGAAGGGCTTCGGGTGCCATACTAGGGCATCAAGGGTATGTACTTTGGTAGTTACTAGTTACTTGGTACTTCACTTCAGCTTGCAAACCAGTTGGTATTTTCCACAATATTTTATATTCACTGGTTGATTTCACTTTCACTTGCTTTGAGCTACTTGGTAAAATAATATTTCATTCCCCCACTTAAAATCCATCTTGATTTGGTACCATCAGATCAGATTCTTCACTGCGGGCGGAAGTACTCGTGCTAACTAGGAGCTTACGGATAGCTCTCCCCAACCTCATGCCAAGCTCATGGGGATGGAATTGAGATAGAAATTAGATATACCTCAGATTTAATTCACTCGTTTAGTTCCATATACCTCTTGTCCTTTATCTACCTCTTCTATGTCTGCTGTTCTACCTATATCACATCTCACCCTAGTGCTGCAATGCTGCATTGCTCCACTCTTCACCGCCCGAGGGAAGCACATGCTTAACGGTCACCGGCACCCGCAGTGGTCAACCTCGTATAGTCTCTGCTGTCCTGCTCAGGCACCATATGGAGCATCATGCTGTTGAGTCACTCCGCTCAAAGGCTTTCACGATGTGCTCCTAAGCCGCGCTTCTATTCGGGCGGACCGCCGCCCTGGCGGCCAGTCTCCGCCTTGGACGAGTATGACTCGGAGCTCTGATTGATCGTGTGCCCAGGCTGACCATGCGTGCTTCACAGATGGGTGGAACGTCAGATCCGCCCCATCAGTCTTCGCCAGTTGACCTTCTTCGGTCGCACCTTGACCGAACCACGTCTCATTAGCTCCGCAAACTATGTGCGAACGGAGCTGCCCACCCGGTATGTCCTGAAGCGGAGCCAGAAAGCTCCATTCTGCACACTACACCCGTAATCAGCGAGGATACCAATATCTAACTGTAAATCTTCATCTGCAATAGCCTTGCGCATCGTCTCCGCGATATACAGCAGTTACCCTACGTGATCGTTTCCAACCCGCATCTGTCACTAGTCTACGAACTGTACTATAAAGCTTTTGAGCGTTTCCGAGTGGTACCTGAAATCTGCAGCCTCGACGATAACGACCGATTCTGTGATATACTTCGCCAAACACTGCAAGAACATTTAGTGATCATCCCTAATCTCGCAATGGGTGTGCTAGAATGCCAGGAACTCATGCCGCCAGACGAGATGGATCGCTTCATGAACACTCTGCTACGAGCGGTATGTCTCTCATCCAGCGAGACAATTAAATATGTTTCAACCAGGATATAGCCGGGCTTTTTCTCCTTTTTTACTGATGCACCTTCGCCACAGAGAATCTCCCGTCGTGTCATCGCCGAGCAACACCTCGCCCTCACCGAGACCTTCAATTCTCCATGGCACTTCCCCGACTCACACGAGCGAACCGATATGAATGCGGATTTTGTTGGCGAGGTCTTCCTTAAATGCAAGGCTAAGGAGGTGGTGGATAGGTGCGGAAAGGTCGCGCAGGAACTCATGCGACAGACCTCCCAGTCGGCCCAAATCCCCGCCATCAAGGTCCAGGGCCATGTGGAGGCTACCTTCCCGTACATACTCAGCCACCTCGAGTATATCATTGGCGAACTCCTGCGGAACTCTGTGCAAGCAGTCATGGAGAAATACCAGGACTGCTCGCAGCCACCGCCGCCCATCGAGGTGCTTGTCTGTGAAACCCCACAGCACGTGATCCTACGCATCTCAGATCAAGGCGGCGGCATCCCGCGGGAGATCCTTCCGTATCTGTGGTCCTTCAGCAAGGGACCACGGACACAAACAAGGCTGGAGAATCTGGGTAAGGTGCCCGCTATGGCTGCGACCATGCAAGAGCTCAAGGTATCGGAACGGGACCGTAAGCATGATCGAGAGACTTGGCACGAGGGGTCACTGGATACCTTGACCTCGCGGCACCCTAACCTGCGACTGGGGATGGGTCTGCCTATGAGTCGAGTCTACGCCGAGTATTGGGCTGGTAGCCTCGAGCTTCATAGCTTAGAAGGCTATGGGGTAGATGCGTTTCTGCAGATCTCCAAGCTGGGCAATAAGAACGAGCAGGTGACCACGCGTGCGGCCATCGATGCAGTGTGAGGCAGTATAGTACTCTGAAACCTGCACATCCACCTGCCATCTGTTCAGTGCCACCAACATACCTGTACCCAGCCTGGATGTTGAGTACCGGGTCCAATACCTCCAGTATTTTGATAGCTCTAGGCTGTCACGTTCCATCGGGATGACGTCACTCCAGCCCTACCAGCGGGTTCTCTCCCCACTGGGCCTTGCGAATCAACCCAAAGCCAGCTTTGTTTCGCTGCTGACGTCTTGAACGCCGATCATGAAACGTTCTTAATTCTGCCAAGGACGACTACATCCCTATTTATACCTTCCTTCTTCTCTTCGCCATCCTCCTACTCAGCTTCCTAGCAACCACCGATTTCTCCGGAGAAAATTCCAACCGGACTGACGAACCCGAACACTCTCCACAGTAAACAACAAACGACTCCACCCTCCACTATACCAGCCATGGCAGGTGCCTGTTCGATGCTGTGTTTGATCATCATTACTATCTTCAGTAGGTCCTCTCCTCCTGCGGGACTGTCTCATCAGTCCTCCTATCTCTCGATTCTAGTTCCCACCTCCCCCGGGAAAGATCCTCTAGTGTGGGACAAGAGCGACCCGCTTTCCCTGTTTCCCCTGCTGCTCGGCGTGCAATGGCCAGGGTGTAGATTCCTGTGCTGACACCACACCCAGTTCCTCCCCTTGGCGTTTTCCTCATTTCCGGCTGTGGCGTTGACTTCTGGATCAACGTCCTGCTTACGATTCTCGGGTGAGTTTCCGACGACGTCGTCTGTCCTTAAAAAGCCTATTTAATAAAACTAACCGCCGCTACGTATAGGTACTTCCCGGGCCATATCCATGCATTCTACCTTGAATACGTCTACTACCAGCGTCGCGACCGGGATCCCTTGACCCGCGCCTCCCAACGTCCGGCCCCGGGTGTCTACTCGGATCGTATCCAGAATGGAGGTCACTCGCACACTCAGAACTATGGTACTATCTGAGCGGCTCCAGCCTGTGCCATCCTGATGATATACACCCGTGGCGAGTCTGTTGCAAGCGACCTCTTTTTGTTTTAAATAGTCCTCTTGTCTGGTTATTCTCATGGTCAAACGGCGTTCTACGATTGAAACGACCGCACTATCGATACTAAATTAAATGAAACCTGAATACACTGCCGCCTCAGAAAACTCCACCTGGAGAGGTTGTTATTTTTGTATATCAAGTCTTCCCATGAAAAGAAAGCATTGAAAAAGGTAAATGCGATGTTCGATGGAGATCCATCCAACCAACCAACCAAAAAAAGACAATATAATTCAAACAGACACAACACCCATCCCTCACGAACTCTCCTTGCTCTCAGCCTTCTTCTGCTTCAAAGCAGGGAAATCAAACGCCTCACTTCTCAACACAGTCCCCTCAGTCCGGGGCACCGCACCAGTACCAGGAGCCCACCACAAAGCCCCAACCCACGGCTGCACATTCCAGCCAACAGAGAGCGTAACATTCTGACGCTCCGCAAGACGACCGGTAATATCGCTAATCTGATACTTAGCCTTCTGGCCACGCAGTCTCAGAACGCCCGGTTCCGGCTCCTTCTTGGCACTCTTCTTCGTCTTCTTCCCCGCAGCCTTGGCCTTGTCGCTATTCCGCTTCGCCTTTTTACCAGCAGCCCCGGTGATGGAGGCGGGGAGGTGAGGGAGGATCTTCTCCTGCAGCGCGTCCCACGAATACGGGGATGGGGTGGCTGGGATGATGGCGTCCCAGATGACGGCTTCTGAGTCGCGGAGCTGGGAGTTTGGCTTGTCGGAGGAGGAGTAGGATGCGTAGACGTAGACGAAGAGTTGTTTTGTGTTCCAGTTGAAAAGTGGGGAGAGGTCGGCGTCGAGGTCGAAGCGGATTTGGGCGTATTCTTCGCGCTTCGTGGAGTAGTAGTGTGGTCGGCCCTTGACGCTGTGGTGGGTAGAGATGTGGTTAGCGTTTTTGATTTTGCAAAGCGTAGCTCCAAAAGCTCACGTTTGCTTGGAATTATTTCGCTTTCCTTTGCTCTTGTTGGCGCGGAAGAGGCCACACTTACACTTGGACGTTCTTCAGCTGTACAGAGGCTGTCGTGGCATCTGTGGGGAACAGGAGTGTTGACAGCGCCGCCAGCCCGGCCACCACCAGGGCGACGGTCGTGAAGAAGCCGAAGACGGCCTGCGCGCGGTTGATGGAAGAATGCATTGCGCGTGGAGGTAGTTGAGTCGTCGGAGGGTGGATGAAGCCAGCTGGGCGTGTTTGGCTTATCAGTAGATAAGCGGTATACTCGGCCCCGGGGTGCTTGGCAGACATACTATGTATACCAGGGTATTGGAAGTGCCATTAGATCCAGCGAAGGGAATACGGTGAAATATCGGATACTGTAATAAAGAGACAAGAGCATTGAAAATGATATAAGCCCGGTCAAACTACTTTTACCAGCGACAAGTACTATAATGGTCCAATGGAGTCATCGGCATCATTGGCCAGGTACACACCTAATAGCAAACCAATGGTGCACTTATAAGGTGTTCAAGTTAAGATAAAAGTTTCTTTGTGTTATCTCATGTAGACTTATATCGGGATACAGCTTGTCAGCAGTCAATTCAACTTTTTTTTTGAATATTTGGGAGGAATAATATAACAGCCAGTATATAATGCAATTGATGGAAACGAAGATAACCTTAAATACATATAACGCCTATCTATCATCCATTGGCAACAAAGACCAATTCAAAAAATGCTACCAGGACTCGCTAACTAAGTTGTAAAATCCCAAATTCCTATTCATATCGCCCATCCGTTATGCATTTGCGCTTTTCGATGTTGCGCCTTAAGCATGCCCGTAAGGCACACTGTGCATCTCATAACCAGAGGATATAAATTAGACCTTAGATACCGCGACCTCCTGTGGAAGTGACTGCCCCTTCAGCTCACCCCATTTTCGGCCCATCGCGACTGCTGGGTGACCGGCGGTCATGCAGAAGCAAGCAATAGTAATCATAGCACTCTCCAGAACCATCAAAGCAACTTCGTCATTGGCCAAGTCACTGTCGAATCCACCCTGCAACTCGGCAACACGGAAGCAGGACCGGATGAAGATGGTGAGAACGGCGATGGCAAGACCTTTATTCTGTATTAGCGTGAACTGAAGAGCAAGAGGGAATTGCTTCATGGCATAGACTCACCCGCGAGGAATGTCTTCCATTTCCAGCCACTGCGGATAGAACCAGTGAATGCGTTTCTCATTTCTTCCGGACTTTTGCGTACTCGGATGGCAAACTCTGATGCGAGCGCGATGAATAGGGTCAATGAGGCGACCTGGAACCCTAATCCTGCAATCATGATATTGACACCCGTGTCTTTCAAGCCTTGCTGGTCGGAATCAGCTATGGAAGTAATGGCACCACCGGCTGCTTGGAGAATCAAAGCAATCACATCGCAAGTGACGAAGATAATAGTGTATGTGCGGGGACGAATTCTAGAAATGTCCTCTCCGTAAACGATGACAATCCTTCCCAGGCAAATATAGATGGCAGCGGTGAAGAAGGCTGGGGCAATCGTGAGACAGATGAGATATCTGAAAATAAAGTTTCCGCGTTAGCTTAGTCTTTCTCGGGAGTCTAATCCTAGAGTAGATGTCTCATACAAGAGGAATGTATTGAATTCAAATGGGTTGTTGTGCATCATTACTCGACCGACATATCCCACTACTTCGCCAATGAGTCCCGCAGACATGGCGATCATATAAGCCCATGTTCGGCACCACGTTCCAATGGCGAGCTGACCAACGAGAAAGAGTCCAAATATTGCGAGGAACAGTAGATTGGCGGCCATATTGGGCTGATAATTGATATATGCCATACTCATTGGACAAGTGTCCATGGTGCAGTCGTCGGGGTCGATTTGTGTCATATTTTGTGACATTTTGGACGCTGATATGCTCTATAATTTGTCTTTGCTTTTTGCCGGGGAAAAATGAACTGAAAGAAAGTTAAGATCGAGGTAGACAGGAATGCAAGTCTAGATGAGTTAATCTTGAGATTTAACATTTTCATGGCAATGCTTACTCTCTTTATACAATCTCACGAAAAATGGTGCCTAAAAAAAACACACGAGGCTATGGCATCTCCGATCTGACTGCAAACTAGCTCTAAGTGCCGTGAGTAAGGCTGAGCTATCTCCGACCCTAGGAGTTTGGGGGCTCAATTGGCGTGCGGCGCTACGATTGGCGCATTGTATACTTCGATCTCACACCTCAAGGCTTGGCGGGGGGCTTGCCAAGCTACGGACTTTGAGTGACTCCGTGTCCGCGGATCGGGACAGTCTTACGTCTTACTCCGAGTCCGCGGACACTTAAAGACCACACCGTATCCGCCCAAGTTTTGGCTCAGGCCTGCGGCTGTTACATCCCCATATTATGTCGGCAGTAATATCAGACAACTTAGGGCGGGTCAGGACCTGCGAGAACTGCGTTCGAGCTAAAATTAGATGTTCGCGGGCGCCTACTACGCAAAGTTGCGATCGGTATGGAATATTCCCGCTTTCGCTTCCGCTTCTATCTTCTATACTGCATAAGACAAATCTAATAATTCTCGGAAGATGTATACGTCTGAATAAAGAGTGTTATTTTCGTCCAACAAAGACTCGTATTGACAAAAAGCGGAGAACGTATGCATGCTTCTCAGGTTGGCATGTTCAGCCAAGCTGACCGGTATATCTATGAATTTAGGCGAATAGGAGCACTCGAAGACAAAGTGGATCAGATCTTGGGCCAGATAAACCAAAGGCCTCTCGAGAGCCCCCAAACGATGGTCCCATCGCCGAGAAGCGAAAATTCTGATCCTACTAGCCGACATCCGTGCGATGTCATTGGGAAGGGATTGATCAGCTATGAGGAAGCAAATCACCTGGTACAGAGGTTTCACGACACAATACCATATTTTCCCTATGTGACGCTTTCAAGAGAAGCCACTATTGAAGATCTCAGATCAGAGAAACCCTTCCTGCTACTGTCTATCCTATTAGTCTCCTCATTCCAAAATATTCCACTGCATCTGGCCCTCGAGGACGTTTCTACGTCTTACCTTGGGAACCAGGTCTTACAAGGAGATCGTACACAACCTCTGGACATTGTGCAAGGATTGCTGGTTACGGTGTCTGGGTATGTCCCATACAACATTCCTGTAGGTCGTGCTAATGCCGAGCACAAACTGACCTTGAGACAGAACTAAGAAAAAGCTTCACTTATTACGCTTCACCGGATACTTGCATCTTGCAAATACTATCATCAGAGATTATCGAATGGACTATCCAACTAAACTGCGAGCGGTAAGACAAAGGCTTGATGTCATGGTGAACCCGGAAACTCCAGTGAAACCGATTTCTACACAAAATGAAGAAATGCGGGCGTTAATTGGATACTATCTCCTCGACTCGATGTAGGTTCATTCTATTCGTTGTGATGAAATGATTCATCTCTTGCTTACTTTTATCTTACCAGCCAATGTGTAGTGACTCAGCGGACAGGCACAATGCCTTGGTCACCCTTTCTGGACTCGTGCGCTACAAATTTGTCACAGCAGTGCGAGTTTTCTACCGATCAATACTTACTAGGCCAGGTTCGGCTGCAGAGATTGATTGAGCGAGTCGATTCAATATTTCGGCGGGGGCTCAGTGAGAATGAAGCCCAGCCCATGAAAATAGAAACGATGATTCGTTCTCTTCAAAGCGAAGCAAAAGAGTGCAGAGCTCAGCTCCCCGTAACTAATGATGGTAAGCTTAACAGCGTGTTCATCTATACCAGTTAATAATTCTAATAATAAACTCCGACTCAGTTATCACAGCATTACAGACCCACGTTTTCGAAATCCATCTTTATCAAACTACCCTTTTCGACGTGCTCCCATCATCTACTGCGTCCACTGACCAACCAACGACCCTCTTACGAATCGATGCACTTTGTCACGGCCTCGCAGCCGCAAAACAATTCATAGACTTCTATAACCGTCTACCGGCTGGAATAGAAAAGAATTTCAGTTACTTCCAATGGGTAAGCGCAGGCTTCTGCGTTGCGGCGTCGTGCAAGCTTGTTCTCGCGTCGTTGGAGCCATCCGTTCGATACCATGATCAAGTCAAAGGGCTGCGAGAGACTGTGAATATGCCATATGAGTTGCAGGGCTTGGTTCGACTGATGGACACACTTGACAAGGAGTGTAAGGGTGGGAAATGGGACCAGCACGAGATTTTCTTCTACCAAGAGTGGATGCAGCACCTTTCTGAATGGTTTCAAGGGCAACATCGACTTGCGCAGTCGGACAGTGCCAGGGAGAATAATAACGGGACGGCACTTGCTACGTCTGAGATGTCTCAAAACAATATTTATGAAGAACCTGATCCTGGCTTCCCTTGGCTGGATCTTCAGGATGTCACGATTGAGGAGTTGTTGAATGCGTGGCTGGGGCCAACAGGGATGCCCAGCTTGAACTATCCTTAAAATTAGACTGTATTATACCCATTGTTAAAATATATTCAGATTTTAATACTATTTAAATACTAATTATGCTTGGCACTGCCCATATCTACTCCAACTCCAAGGGCCCCTCTAGGCGGTGGATCCAAACAGCCCCGCATGGAAATTGGAAAGTGTATGATAAACAACGATGTCAACTTCTACTCGCAACCCATCAATCACTTCAACAAGTTCGTCACATTTCATAAACATAGGACAATTCCACTGACCCCTCAAGATGGGAGACCACGTTCTCTTCTTCTACGGCAAGTCTCAATCCCGATTCCCAACGAACCAGACCAAACTCTCCTAACAAGACCCAGGAACCCTGATGGCACCTCAAATACTACATCGCGTCATCCATGGCCGTGCCGATCCAGAACCCTGGCAGAAAGCCCTGCTGAAATTCCAACCAGCTGTCTTACACGGGTACAAACGCCATCGGGTCCGACATGCAGATTATCCTGGTATCGTGACAGCAAAGACGCCCGATTCATCTGATCCAGCTACGTCAAAGGCCACGGCTGTTCTAGGCACGCTGGTGTCTGGTCTTACGGATGGAGATGTCTATCGACTGGATCGTTTTGAGGGGAGTGATTATTCAAAGCAGGAAGTTACTGTTCGTGTGCTGCGGAGTTGTGAGAAGGGTGATGGCGCCAACTTGCAAAGTGTCCTGGATGTCGTTGGGGCGGAGGGGAGCGTTGATGAAGGAGAGGAAGTTGTCGCGGTTACGTATGTGTGGACAGGTGGTGAGGAGTGTCTTGAAGAGGCGGAGTGGGAGTTTGAATCTTTCAAGAGGGATAAGTTGGCGCGATGGATCGGCGCGGATGAGCAGCAGTGGCAAACTATGTGAGATAATTGTTGGCAGGATCGAATGGGATGGGATTGATTTGCTTGATGAGCATGGTTTAGTGGAAGAGTTTCGGATTCATGGAGGTAGTCTCAGATAAAATAGAGGAGTAAACAAATGGTATTGTGCTAAAGATGATGATAAAACATTAATACCCTCGCTCTCCAACGCCTCTATCCCGAACCGACAATCGAAGATGCATGCGATTTCAATCAACCAGAAAAAGAAGAGAAAAAAAAAAAATAAGAAACGAGATATTACCGAACGACCAAGATGGTCTTGCTTGGATGGAGAAAAATGCAACTTTCAAGCTTGACCTAGCTGGCCCCAAAAGATGAAGGGTAATTCATATCTAACTGGACGAAATCAAGGCTTCTGTCCCGCCCCCCGAGAACTCTTTCTTGCTTTTTTCGGACTGGATGGCGGTGTCGCTTGGACCTGAACCTCCACTTTGGGTTCCGGGTTCCTTGTGTGTTTGCTTTTGGAGCGGGATTCCCCCAGATCGACAACCTCATCATCGGTCCTTGTCCTCTTGCGATCTAACCTTTTCCCTTTGGAAACACCCTCCGTTTTGCTGGAGCTCTTCTTCTCTTCCTTTAGGGAGCGAGGCTCCGCAGGATTGGAAGAGACCTGCTTCGAATCCTGACTATCCGGTACCTCCATGACTTCCTGGTCTTTCCTTTGAGACGAGCGGACTTTCACAGCATCTTTCGCAGGTGGTGGCTCTTTGCGTTCATGATTTGAGACGACGGGAGCTGTGCCAGTGGGAACCAACTGAAGCTGGTCCATCATTGAAGTGTCATCCGGGTCACTCTCAACTTCACTGCCGTCTGGCTCTAAGGGGGCCTTTTGGTTCGTCTCTTTCTTCTCGGAAACATCTTCGGTTTTCTTTGCTGTCTCCTCGGTTTGTTCCTTGGCATCTTCTTCTCTCGAAGAAGACGGCCCCAGTAAATGAGAAACAGGTTGTTCGTCCGCCAAAACCTTCTGCTCCTCGCCCTTGCTGCTTTGAATTCGCTCCTGCTCTTGGTATAGCCGGTCGAGAACATCGCGAAGCCGTTGTCGGAGCAGTCCGGAGCCCAACGGAGGCCAATCATTATTCTCATCCATCTCTCGTTGAAGCAGCTTGATGATAAATTGATCGGGATCTTGCACAAACTTCTCCAGGTAAGCCAGAAGATAGAGCCCACAATCCGAATAGTTGGGCTGAAGCGGGATTTGGCGAGCACGCATACCCTTAATATGCTTTGGATCAACCTCTTTACCGCGTTTGGAAACGGATTCTTCGCAAATATACTCTCGCAACATCCTGATCGTGGGCGAGCGGGCCAGGTCGAGGGAGTCAAATGTGATGATTGTAGTCTGGCCAGGATCCAATTTTTGGCCACCCTTTCCCTTCTTTTTGGAAGTCGTTCCCTGGGATGCAGTGGCAGAATCTGAAATGGCTTCAGTGGTTTTTGTCCCAGGGGCCGCTGATGATATTTTGACAGGCGAAGGGCGAGGCTCATCTTCTTGAGGCCACTCATCGGCAGAAGTGGGCTCTTTTGGATCGTTGTCTGTGGCATCGTCCTGTTGCCTTTCTTGCCCCTGTTTTCTTGGCATGCTCTCGTTTATGCCAGACTCACTATCGTTTTCCAGTGACATAGAGGCAAGACGATTTCGTGTAGCTTGAGAAGGGGGAGATTCGGTGGGTTTCTCTGTTTGGTTCATACCTGGGTCTGTCTCGGGCTCCGGAGTTTCAAGGATTTCATGGACTTCACTTTCTGACTGGGTCGAAGTATCCTTGTTGTTTGAAGGGGTTGCAGGTGGCCTCTCGTCGTCTTTGCGTTCACTTGTCTCGGTTTCACCAAGAAGATTTGGCAGATTACAGATGATAGCAACATACCAATGCGCGCTCTGGTTGATAGGAACGACGACATAATTGTAGCTGAACAGATCCACATTTCGTGTCCACTTCGCGACACCATTATAATTGATTCCACGTTGGCCTCGTGGGGTTTTCGTAAGTGTATCATAAAAATAGGAGTTGAAAAAGTACACCTGCTTTGCGGCCTCTCCGTTGGTCCGTTCGAGGTGGTCTTGTAAGAAACGCATGTAAAAGGCGATTAGATTGTCGTTGAGGAACTCGTCATCACGTAATCGATCACGGTCTTCGACTGTGACCTCGGCTTTCTTCTTTCCATTCTGAGGGTAGACTAATGGTTGCTTCCATTTCTTTCGGAAAGGATCATTTTTCAGCGGCAATTTGTTTGGCGGTTCGACGCTGTCATCACGGTTTCGGAACAGATCAGAGAGTCGAGTGGAGCGCCGGCCTGTCGGTCGAGTCTCCCTCTCTGGTTCAAGTTTTGGCTCGAACTTTTTAACTGGAATTTCTATTCCCATCTCGCTTTCTTTTTCATTTTCCGCCGGTCGATTGACTTTCGGATCATGGTTCTCCGTGTCATGCTTCGTGAGTGGTGCTGGGGATTTGTTCCTTGTCTTTTTGTCAACACCGTTCGAAAAGCACGATTCCAACTGTGAATACCTTTGAGTAGAAGTAGACTTGTCGTTAAAAGACTTCTCAGTCTCTCCCTGAAGGGCAGAGGATATTTTTGGACGAGTAGACGAAGTAGACGGTTTTTGAACCACCTCAGAGGGGGCAGTGTCGACCAAAGCATTTCTAGTCCCTTTGCTGAATTCATCCATCTCACGTTCGTAACGATCGAAAGAATTGTCCATGAACACCGAGGGCTTTGGTCGTATCGTCGTAGTATTTTTTTCCAAGATCAAAACAAATCTATCCTTTTCAAACACTTCTTTGAACTCAAGATCCACTCTTTCACCTTGTAATTCAAGGCCCTTAGCCAGCCTCAAGCTGACTTTACGGCTGTCATGGTCTCCTCGAAAAGCAAAATTGATTTGGCGTAGCAGGATACTGACATTTTCCTGGGAGACGCCAGTGAAACCACGCAGTTCAATCTTGTTCTGGTCAACATGAAAGACCAACGGCTCCCTTATGGGAGGCTGCATCTTGAGGTGACCAAACCTAAGGTAGGTGAGTGCAAAGGACTCGTTCGAAGGCTTGTGACTCCGCTTAGTTCTCTTAGGCCCTTGGATTGGGGAGCTTGCAAAATCGGTTGGCCGTATATCACTTGGAGAGCGTTTCCGAGAGGATGATGGTGACAACTCCGTGTTGCTATTCGGAGCAGGCTGCCTTTTGTCGAGATTAAGATATTTCGAGGCCGGTTGAGTAGTAACCTCGCCTTGTAGCTCATCCGGACTTTCTCTAGAGCTTAGAAGGCTCCGAGGCGCCTCCGGTTTGACAGTTGGTATAATGCCTCGATGAGAAGAATTCGCTGCAAGTTCAACTCCAGTACGCCTTTGCTTGGCAGCATTTGAGGTGAACCTTTCGTCTCGAGACCCCTCAGATGAAATGGGTTGATCTCGAGTCTGCCGAGAACTTCTGGGTATATGATGATGTCTTCGGACTTTGACATTGTGCTCGACGTCACGGAATTCTTCGTGTTTTCGAGGTATGCTCTTTTCGATGTTCCATGAGCCCTGGCTTGATCCGATTGAAAGTCGGCGTCGAGGAGGCGCTTGAAGAGGTATTTCGGCGGACTTATCCTGAGTCAAATCATACGTTCCAGCGTGATCATTGTTGTTGCGAGATCGTTTCCTCGGACGATTGAACGGTTCGAGGAAGTCCGTTGGACGAGGGTAATTTGTGTTCTGCAATGATCTTGATTGCGCTTTTCCTTGAGCCCGGACTGGACCACTCTCTCGTGAATTTCGCGAAAGATTATCAGTCGGCTTGAATGCAGCTGAATCCTGAAATTCGAGAAACAAAAAAAAAGAATCAGAATGAAGTTTGCGCTCACTGTAGAGGAAATACAAAACGTACCCCGGGAACATTCCTCTTCTTCTTTGATTCGCCTGGGCGAATCCGAACAGCGCCCTTATCACTATACATAGAAACAGGCACCCATGAGCACATAGAAAAAATACATTGCCCAAAGTAGATTGCATAACTTACTTGTATCTCCCTCCAAGTAGCCGGGCCTCCTCTGCCTGATCCCTGTTTAACATCTGCGGGTTGTCACCCGAGCTGGTACCACGGGAAATCAGCTTGTGCTCGCCGGCGGAGCTGTGTTGAGTGGGCATAACTACCGGTCACCGGAATCAACGACAAACTGCGAATTCGGCGATCGCAATTGTCCACGGGTGAGTCTAGATCCAGAAAGGAAACCAAAAGTGTTCGCATAACTCTGAGTATTCTGCAGAGGGGCGAAATCAGTACCAGCCTAAATCCAAATTGGCAGCGCGGAGGCCCAGAAAAAAAAGCAACACTGTCGGCAATCCAAAGATAATTGACACAAAGAGGGTCCGTTTTTCCTGGTAGACGGCGGTACCAGCCAGGCGGTATTTTATGACCGAGAAATCCAGGAACTCCAATGGATGCACAGCAAAGCGAAAGGTCGTGCTGGGAGGGGTGCTTGCTAAGCTAACACACCTGCGGGAGCGCAGCAGTATCGCGCGGGGGGAAGGAGGATAGAGAGTCGTCAAAAAGGCGGTGCTTGTTTTCTCCTTCGTCTTCGTCCTCTGACAGCAGGGAGACGTGATTCTGTGTTTGCAGTCTTCGGCGGCCTCCTTCAACCGGGGAAGGCGAAACTTCACGACTAAAGGCGAGAGAATGATTGTGCTCGATTTGTTGGCGATCGTCGGGCTGACGGCGACGCGGGCGATGCGGAGACAGCGTAGCGAAGATCTTGGAGAAACTGTCGAAGAGAGGCATTCAGACCACACCTCAGCTACGACAGGACCATGCGCAGCATCGGTCCCATCCCGAATAGTGTTTTTCGTTTGCGATCCTTTGGCTGGGATGGATTGGAAGTTGAAGTTGGTATCGTCTATCGCCAGGCGGTCAGCGGGGTCCAACCGTGCAATTTTGCCGCATTTTGCAGTTGGCCCATGCAGATGCAGAAGATAGTATGGAAAATATAAGTTATATAACTAGCTATGCTAGTGGTAGATGATAGATGATATATGATCCTTGAATACCCATGAGGTATCTTCAAGCTGTGCTAGTAGTTGGAGAGGTCCCATGAAGTCACAAGTGCTACCTAGCTAGTACATGCCAGTGGTAGACTATTATTTGGGGTTAATAGGTACTGCACTAGTTAACTAGGGTAATAGTTAATACCCTAGGGTAGTCATAACCTGCCAGTGCTATCTGATATCTGATACCTGCAGACAAACTCCTTCTCGCATAGATTCGTCGACTTCATGGTGAACTTGAAAAGAGACAGCAATTTTCGGCGACCACTCAGAAGGGCAGGTACACATAAGTGAAGAAGAAAGCATGCTTTAAAGAATTTGAATCATAAAAAAAATACTCAAGACATAAATCCCAAATCAAACCGCTGAGTTCGCCTCGATGCCCACCGTCCCCCAGACCCAAACGCGTCCCAATGAGTAATTGTGCATGATTTCTGTCTCTTTTTCTGGCTTCGTTTTTTTGGATTGACTTTACTATACAGGGCTCAAGGGCCAAGGTCGAGGATATGTGAGAGTTCATGACAAAATGCTCTTGGCTTTGTCAGAATCGTCCTGGCCGGTGTTGCGTCGCCTTTCGGTTCCTAAGTGGCCAGTAGGGTTAGAACCACCCGCGCTTGCCTTTTCGTGGCGGGCCTGGTCAATGGCAGAGCGTTGAGCAATACTGTCGTCGTGGCTCTTCCAGACGATGTTGGTGTCCAAGGGGAATGCGAGCAGTCGTTTGATCGTTTCTCTGTTTCAAAGAGAATTAGCCTTGTTAAGAGGGTAAAAATGGAGAGGGCCAACCCTGGACATACCTGATCTTGATGTTCCGCCCACCGTCAATTCGCGTCCAGACACTCAAAACGTCCTCGCCGCCCCGGACACTCAACACAGCACCGCAGATTTCGTCTCCAGCTTCCGCAAATTGATCGCCCACCATCGCTAAGAGCAGATCCTCCCAGTAACGATCGGCGACTCCCTTCTTCAATCGAACAATCCATTTGCCACCCCGCTTGTTAGCCTCATCCTCCCATACCGGACGAATACCTTTCTTGAAGATGTGGTAATCGGACACTGTCGGAAGGAGAGAGGGTCGCTTAAGGTGAGAGTAAGTTCCCCAGAAACTCTCTACTGACGATATCGACGCAAGGGGTACCGTAGACTTCTCGTAGTCGGAGTATTTGGGTGTGGGAGGACGGTACCAGACGATCCAGGTCGACTTGAGCGGGTGCTCACCGGGGCCGGAAACCGCGGCGCCAGCCAGTTCCTTAGAACGGAGAGCCTCTTCATGATCTCCAGAAAAATCTCGCTTCTCTCCGGGCGTCTTCACATCTGAGGCACCACCAGGTGTCTTGGGGGCGCCGAACGAGGCGAAGGCGCCAGATCCTAGACCGAATGCGGAGGAGGCGTTCGTAGACGGCGAGGAAACACCAGCGGACATTGGAGATATGGCATTAAATGGATTCGATCGCCCGTGGGAGCTATCAGGACCGAACCGTTTGGATGAGCGGGGCAGGTCGACACGAGCACCGTCCTTGCCGTCCGTCCCGGACATGGAAAGGGACAATTTGGAAGAGCTGCGCAAAGGAAAAGAGAAGGGTGGACCAGTCAGCTGGAATTAATTTGGCTTGGCGATTGGGGAGAAGAAAAGGAAACTCACTTGGCTCGACGAGTCCACAGGTTGGCATTATCCATGGCGGCGGGTTAGACGGCCCGGGACACGAGCGGTCATCCGGGTGAAAAGCGGGACAGAAAGAAGCGAAAGCGACGGCAGGGCACACAGTAGACGCGCAAACCGTGTTGAACTAGTGACGTAGAAGAAGATTTTATGCGAAAGCCGGCGCAGAAAGTGAGGCGGATCGGACGGGAGAGCGGAGGTAGGTGGAATGAGGTGGCGGGAGGGGTATCTTTTGAAAGCGCAGGGATAGAAGAGCAAATCGTATGAGTTGAAGAGGATGGGAGGTTGTAGGGGAGGGCGCGGAGAGTATCGAGAAGAAAGAGGGTCGGTGTTCAAAGTATGGGGTGGAGGGTGGTGAGAGGGGAATCGGAGGGGAAGAGAGATCAAAGTAAGTGAAGATGGAAATGGAAATGGAAGAAGAGGAGACTCGAACAGCTCCCCATCAGCCAATCAGAGCAAGCCTCGCCTGGCAAGCCCGCACCGTCTTTTTTCCCGAGGACCGCAGAAAACGCCCCGATTTCTTCTCTTCCCTTTTCTTCTTCTTCATATAACCCAAGACCACCAACTCAAATCAACGCCGGTGTTCCGCCTTCTCTTCTGCTCCGGCGTTTCCGATGTGTGTGTCAAGAACAACCTTCGCATCTAAAACCATCATCACGAGGGCTCTACCGAGCTTCCCATGATACGTTGATGACCTGATTGACGAGACACTCCAAGCTATTCCAGCTACTTTTCGCTTTTTTTTTTTCCCTTTTCTCTCTCTGTCTTTACCTAGCTGTAGGGTACGTCGTGAATAGATTTCTCAATTTCATATATGACACTTTTCTCTTCGAATTGCAATTCCGCTGTTCACTATTCCCCCCTCTTCATGAAATGATGATAATCCTATGAGCTCTCTGGTAATCCGAGGTCCCAACCGCCTACTTTCTACCGGGCCCCTGGCCCTGGCTGGTTGGGCGTGAGGTCGATTGGCAAAGTCTGATATGAACCCACCCGTCAACACCTTTCCCCTTCCTGTTGTGCAGAAAAAACACAATCGTCAAACTCAAGATCCTCTGCTAATGAGTGTCTACGGCAAAGCCAACTTCCGAACCTTGCCAGCCCTCCAAATTCCCATTGAAAGAACCCTTCGCTCCCCCGACGCAGCCTATCCCGTCCGCATAGAAATAATTTCCTACACATAATGCTATACCGTATAAAGAAGTTCTTTTGATTGAATTATTACAAAGAATATATTTTCTTTCATGATCTGTGGGCAATATGTCACAAGATAGGCCCTGATATCTCCCATCGTAAAACCCCCATGAACCTAGATGCAAGCCATCCCCCTAACCAATACCCAAATGCTATAAGCGAAATAATATGAAGACTGTCACTCGTGCTAAGTCTCCTGTCGGACGCGTTTGGAGTCCCGATCAGTCGACGGTACAGATGCCTCTGCCTTGCGCTTTTCCCGGTCCTTTTGACTTTGATATTCGGCTGCACGTCGAGCCTCCTTCCGGAGGGCTTTGGACTCGAACTCGTGCCAATCCCCTTCGATATGCTCCAGCCTGAAATGACCGTCAGTATGATATAGATTATAGTGGAGTGGGGGAAAAGGTTCTGGCGACTTACTCGATCGCTTGCTGCGGAGCTGGCTCTTCCGACCTGAAGTAGGGGTGTTTTAGTACTTCCTCTGCACTCGGTCGTTTGGCGGGATCGTAGCGGAAAATCTGAGAGATGAGATCCAGGGCAGCCGGAGATAGTATGTCACGATAAACTTCCTCGAACACTCTCTTCTTCCGCTCTGTGGGCCGCATCAACTGGAACCAAGGCATCTCGACCAGGTCTGGCCAGTCGGCACGGGTGGGAGTACCCAAGCAATTGTATAGTTTCTCGAGCTGGCTGAGCTCGCCCCCCTCCCCTGGGAACAAAGCCTTCTTTGTGAACATTTCAATGAAAACACATGCCGCACTCCATACATCCACAGCAGGACCGTATCGGGTCTCGCCTAGGAGAAGCTCAGGTGGACGGTACCAAATAGTGATCACACGGTTAGTATAATCCAACGGCCGACTCTTCGAAAAGAATCGAGCCAGCCCAAAATCTGCATATTTAAGCAGACCCTGGTTACTAATAAGAATATTGGCAGCTTTGATGTCACGGTGGAGGACACCACGGTGATGGAGATAGTTGAGGCCTTCAAACATTTGCTTCGCCAGGTCCTTCTTATGAGCGACAGTGAGAGCAAAAGTGGGGTGATTAATCAGGCCAGTGAGATCGTGCGAGAGATACTCGAAAACCATAAAGCACTCGTTTCGTTCGACCATGACCTCCAAGAGGCTGACAACATTGTGATTGCGGAGGTTCTGGAGAAGCTTGATCTCGCGCACGGCCGTAACCGGAAATCCGTCCTTTTCGCCCTCCATTCGGATCTTTTTCAAAGCAACCTTGCGTTGGGTGTAAACGTGTATACCCTTGAAAACTTTGCCGTACGTTCCTGCACCAATGACTGATTCGTTGCCTGGTTTGCGGTAGTAGACAGAATCTGCTTTCGCAAACTCCTCCGAGATTTGGGGGCGCGGTTTGGGACGCATGAGAATCTTCGTTTGTTTCGGTGGAAGTTGCTTCGGTGGCTCCGGAGAGAACTCTCGGCGACGATCTTGTCGGAAGTCTGGGCGTCGGTCGCCTCTTCCGCGTTCGCGACGCTGGTCAAATCGACGATCATCTCTTCGGCCGCGAGGTTCTTGGAAGTCTCGCGAATCTCGCCGGTCGAAATCTCGTTCCCTGTCTCGTCCACGATCTCGGCCGCGCTCCCGGCCGCGATCCCTCCCTCGGTCTCGCCCTCGGTCTCTGTCGAAGCGGTCGAAGCGTGGTTCGGGTTTGAATTTCGGCAAAGGTCCATTTGTCAACCGATTGCGAGGAGAGGCTGCTTCTGATGGAGGAGCGCGGGGCGGTGGTTCGCGGACCTGCATGCGCTGGGCGAGGTCAGGCACAGGCTTAGGAGCAGGCGCTGGGGTGGTTTTGGGTTTGAAAGCAAAGCTAATCTTTCCTCGGCTCTCTGCTGGGCTTGCAGGCTGCACTTCACGGGTGGGCGGAGGCATGTTTCGGGTACCATCACCTCCAGGTGCTGGCTGGTCGTAGTCGTCTTCTCTTGAAAATGCTCCGTGGGGAGGTCTGGGATAGCCGCCGCTATCCATTCCACTTGGAGACTGTGGATCATTGGTAGATGGAGGTTGCGTTAAAGGTGTTTGAGATCCATGGCTTTGTACCGCTCTGGGGCTGTCTTGCCCACTGTGGCCACGGGTCCCGGATGCTGTCCATTGTGAATTGTTGAAATGACTCTTCCCATCCCTGTGTGAGGAAGATCCATTGTTGTGTGAAGAGGCGCCAGAGCCTGAGAAACGACGGCCGGGGCCTTGATCGGCATGGCTCCCACGAGAACTCGAGTGATTACCACGATATGGTGGTCCACCATGAGGGTATTGGGCGTGTGCATTCGCCGTATTATCAAATGCACCATGTCGATCATAGGAATCTCCCTGGGCGCCATTATGTGAATGATGGCTGTTGTGGTTATAAGGAGATGCATGACTGAATAGGAATGTGAGGTTAGATTAATTGACTTCCATTGGAACGTGAGAATAAGGCATATTTCAACTTACCCTTGGCTAGAATTTCGAGACTGTTCACCTCGGCTTCCTCGTCCACTGCGATATGGGGAGCCAGGTGGAGGCGAGCCACGATGTGAGCTCGTCGGTGTTGTGTATTGCGGTGATTGGGAGTATTGCCTCGAATCCAGGTGTTGTCGAGATGGGTGTGGACGCTGCTTATACGTAGTTGGTCCTCTCGTTCCATGAAGACGCTGTGTATCGCGCGTACGGCCATCTCCAGAACCGCTTATATTTCCAGAGTCATGGCTTGGGGTAGGACGCTGGGGGGAAGGAGATCGGGCCATATCATCGAAACCGGCTTTGCTGGGCCGGGGGTGGTTCATTGGTTCGTCAGTACGCGAATGGTAAGGAGACAAGGAACCTCGCGATCTTGAAGAACGAGCGGAGTTCTTTGATAATGATCGAGAACGATATCTAGAATCTCGGTCACTGTAATCATCACTTATTGATCGAGAACGTCGGCCAGGTGATGGATGGAAACTCTTGTCCCGCAGAGGGGACCTCGATTGACCTTGTCTTGGGATATCAGAACGACGACGGTCTGCTCCGCGGCGGTCCCGACCTCGGCGTGGAGATCGTCCTCTGGAAGCGCCACGCCCTGAAAATCCCCGACCACGTCCTCTGAAAGTAGGGCTTCGGTCGCGCCTGTCACTGTGCTTACTATAAGATGACCGACGATTGGAGAAAGATGCACGAGGACCGCGAGGCGATGGACTGCGAGTTCTTTGGCGTTTTGATGGTGGCCCGAAAGGCGATTCTGCTCGGCGAGATCCCTGGGTGTCTCTGTCTAGAGGCCCGGACGGATGTGCGTTCCAGTCGGCAGAAGATGGAGGACGGGCTTGATTTGAACGTCGAGATTCGTGAAAAGCAGGGGAGGCGCCAGGGGAGCCACGCGGTGGGGAGCGTTGCGAAGCAAACCCGCTCGAGTCGTGAGAGGAATCAGGGCCAAAGCGGGAAGCGCGTGGGGGAGGCGACCGTCCAGGGTAGTCATAACGACGGTCACTGCCGCGCGAATGGCGACCCCGGTCACGATAGCGACCGCGGCCTCGACTCTGGTTCGGCCCTCGACCTCTGCGCCTGTCCCTATCACGATCACGAGGATCGCGGTCTGGGTTGGCGTTCCACTGATCTTTCATTACCGGACTCCTACGGGACCCAGCCATAGAAACGTCGCCAGCGGCATCTGGCTTTTGCCCGTAGAGTGACAAGGTGTTGGAGGCGCGAGTTGATGAAGGGCAAAGCAGTGAGCGCAGTGAGCGCAGTGAGTGGAGCCGATTTTCGTGTCCGCGTTTCTCTGAGGCGGAAGTCTTTCGTTATGGTTGGGGGGAATCGTCGGAGGAGCTGTTTTTCCGGGATCTGTCGAGGGTTCATAGTGAGTAAGGGACCGAGGGGGGATTCAAGAGTGGACGCACCAATTCATAGAGGAGAAAATGGTTCAAGTCCAATAATATGTCTACAATTCTCCAGTTCGTGTCCACAACGGATGCCAACGAGCTGGGGTGGTTCATCGTCCAAAGAGTGAACTGATAAACGGAATGCGGCTCTACAGCGAAGTTCGGAGCGATAGCCTGACCGCTGCCGCTGTCATGGGTTTGGCTTGGTTCAGCTCAGCTTCTCACAGGCAGTTGAAAACTATCGCTGTCTCCGCGAATGCCCTTAGAGCCGTGAGAGTTGCCATGATTAGTGCTGTGAGGCAGGGTATCCTCATTCCATGATCTGGCCCAGCTGGGTAAAGGTTTCTTGGTCCTTGCCGACTGGATATCGGACTCGGCTGTTTTCAGGCTCAACATCTCAATGGGATCACTGAATGGCCCATGGACTCATCTATCTACGTATTGAATAAGAGTCAAACGGTGACTTGTTCCAAGCAACCGCTCGCCTTGACTGGCCCACAAGAGCTTCGAGCAACCATGTCCCGCACTTTGGGAAGAAGTAAATCGGTTTTTTCCACACCTTCATGGGTGTCGCTCTCTAGAGCAACGAGACACCATGGGATGTAGCATGCGCAGTAGTCGAGGAATGAGCACTCTGACCAATGGGCTTTTCCTCAATCCGACTCTTGCGGGTGGTTCATTTTGCTGTTTTTGTCTCCAGTGATTGGGATATTTGCCCGATGATTTTTCCGGGTTTCATATCTGCGTTATTGTTCCAGGGGCAGTCATGAAGGGCCAGCGAATTTCCAGGTTGGCCGAAGATTTACAACAGATAGACATTGCTTCGGGCAAGTCTACCCAGAGGACAGATGACGCACCATGGCTAAATAAAACGGGACAGGTCCCAGATGGTCGGCAAACATCTTATCTCAATCTCTCGGGGTCAGGTCACGCTTGTGCGCCGATTTCCTCGAATTCCACCCTAGTCAACATCTTGGAAACCAGTGACCGCCGTCTATCAGTGCCGGTTTTTTGGTGCGCAGCAGTGGCAAGTGGTGTCAGAGTCATGTGAGTAAATCACTATTCCTTGCGTGAGTAAAATCCGAGACTCAAGAGGCCCATGAGATTGCAAGGCTGTATTTCTTGTTTTGGCGATTTCATGTCAATGGGCCGTTATCATACCCACCCAACGAGACACTCCCACCTCCCCTTGGCAGGATTGTACCGATGCACAGCCTCGCCTGCAAGATAGTCGCGCACTAGAAAGTGCAGTAGTTTCTAGTGCGGCAGTTAGATACTCATATCGAGATCCAAGCGGCCCCTGCGACTGAGCACGGCGAAGGTCACAGCGGTCCCACCCCCGCGCATCAACAAGCCAAAATCGACCACAGCATGTAAAGTTGAAAACAGCAGAGGAGAGTGAGTTTCCTAGGTCAAAGATGCTGGATATCAGATTAGACAGTACGAGATATCACATGTAACCAGCCCGCGGGGCCGGAGGATGGTGATGCTGGATGTCACGTCAGGCTGGGCGGGAATTGGAAGGGGAGCACACGTGATGAAACTGCGACCAGCAAGGAGGTCGGAACTTTTGTTCTTCCGACCACACGTATCCACTGTCTGCGTACGAGCGTGCATAAACAGTCTGCTATTGAAATATTTTGAGAGTATACAGTATTGAATGGCCACTTCCAACATGGTAGCCAGTACCTAGCCCACTACCAACTGCGCCGGTAGAGCTGTACACGGTGCTATATCGTCAGATTTTGGGCATATCAACATCGCATATCGCATCGCAATTTTTTTGACGATGCGATATACGATAATTATCGCCAAAAAATTGACCTGCCGATACGATATCGTGTCCAGCTCTAATTACTGGGGGTTTATCAAACTAACAACATCCAATCCATTCTCATTGAAAATCAAGAAACTAGATTTCATAGCAAATCTCAAAGTCATCTACTTGTCTCCTTTCTGACAAGAGAATTTGGCTGATGGCTTTCGCTCAACAGTTAGTTCTTGACGTTACTGAAAACTCCCTGGCTGAAGTTGTTGGGTGCGATATGATTGCATGGAATCCCCGAGTCGCGTTCCCCAATGATATTTGCGCACTGGAATACTTCGTGTTGGAGCGTTGTTCCATATGCTGGCAGCCCCTTCGTCTGGTTGACACTTCGTAGGTCCACATTCTCAAAGAAAATATTCGGACAAGGGTGTACTTCCGAACAGTAAATCGAAGCAGCAATATTATATCTGGAAGTGCCGCGGATATCAGCCCAGGTGACGTCCTCGATTTGCATCTTCGATGTATTGCAGTACTTGTTGCTGGCCTCGGTGTAAATACACTGAGAAATCTGGATGGGAAGACCAACGTTTTCCATCTCGAAGTTCCGGAACGTGATATTCTTAATCAAACCTCGGCCTCCACCTCCCACGTCACCGTTAGAATCTTGGTCGGCTGAGACACCTTGCCAGGTCTTGATATATGCACCATCCATGCAATTGATGCACTTGACATCTTCAAAGGTGATATTAACATCATAGTCTGGCATGTCTGGATATTGACCAACAGAGCCGATAGTTATACCATTGCCGCCATGGCAGGTGACGTTCCGGGCTAGCAAATTGGTAGTGTTTCCCTTCGCGGCAATACAATCATCCCCATTAGTGATGAACGCATTCTCTACTAGTAGTGTATCACTGTTCCAGGAGTCATAACCATCTGTGTTGGTGGTATCCCATTGGTTATCACTTGTGGCATTAACAAAAAAGATTGGTGAGCGAGACATTCTTGCTCTGCCAGACGAATGTTGCCCAAAATTGCGGCTGGAGAATGGTCAGATGGTCCGCCCATAGATTTGTCGAATTGAAGAAAGTGATGCTGATCGGACGTCCTGGCTGGTTGGCACCATTGCGGTTCTCAGTGTACCACGCCTGTCCGTTGCCGTTGTACCAGCCTCCCTCGCCACGAAGAGTGATGTTGGTACCACCGAAGAGCCAGGCAGTCGATTGATTTTGCAAGACAACCGAGTACGAGTGAGAACGCCAATATGATATATCGTCAGAGAAGCGAAGCTCACCGCGAAGCAAGACATCGCAGTTGACGAGGTTTGTGGTGTTCAGGATAGAATTGATATTGAAGGTATGATTCGAAAAGATTACTGTTCCATCATTGCCACACATGTCAAAGGCTTGGTGAATTGATGGTGCATCATCGACCGGCTCTCCATTATGAATTAGAGACTCGGGATATAGTGTGCAAGTGGCATTTTTGTTGACCACGTAAGAGGCCACAGTTGTGGCCCAGGTAAGGAAGAGCCAGGACTTCATCGTGCAAACAGAAAAATTATTCAAAGGTTGTTTCTCTCAGTTCTATGCCGAGCCCTTGTTGCTTTTCTTTAGAAAATTTTGGTATGGCTCAAAGCCGAGAACCTTTCAGGTTACGATTGATCTAAATACTTGGAAATTCCCGCACGAGCATACAACACAAATATCAGCCCACCTGTGCTCTGATCATTGTGTTACATCGCTTCTGAAGAGTTTTGGATTCACAATTACCGATATGGATTCTTTTGTATATGAATATTGGACGGTTATTGAGACGGTCTTTCGTCAGAAGCCGATTTTTCGCTCAGGCCTTGAGCAGTAACGTATACTTGGATGAGCAACTGCTGATCTACAGATTCTCTCCGCGGGAAAATGTGCCAACGCACGATCGCCACTTTGGTTTCCAACATCGGAACGGATATATTGAGACGCTTTTCTTCCGACTCGGAGTTCGGTTAGAAAGCTTTGTAGCCCCCGCTGTTCTATATGAGGCCCAAGCGGCTCTCTAGCTGCAGGGGAATGGCGTCCTTGAACTCAAAATATGCCTCGAGAGTACTCGTCACGCGACTCAGCTACCCTTCAGTGAGGGAAGATGTGTGGTTATGGTTGGTCAAACTGCAGGGGGCATGATTGGATGCTTCTGGCGTCTGACTCAAACGAGCACACTGGCATACTTAAGTATAAATCTCTCTACTGTGAAATTTGGTAGTCGTCGATAACTTTTGGTGAATTGGTATTTGCTAATTTTTATCACTAAGAATAATCTCGCTAATGCCAGTCATTCACTGGCACGGTATTGGGGCCAGTTGACAGTGCTGTCCGTCCATCATCCTAAAGCAGCAATTCCACGCAGCTTTGTCAAGCCTAATCTTTCCCATTGTCTTCGAAAAGATCCTCGAAAAGTGACTCCAGTTTATCAGACATATCATCGTCTTCTACCTCGGTCTCGTCGGGGTCTATGAGGCCCTGTTGCATACCACTCGACCAGCTTTGTGGCACTGTAGGAGCAAGACTCGAAATGTTGCGAGAGTCTTCATGATAAGTATCATCGGTCCGACTCCATTCAGCTGCTGATCTTTGGAGCTCGGCCATAATTGCAGCACGAATATGGTCGGACGTGGGTGGCGAAATATCCTCATATCTCGGACGGTTTTGAACACTGATAATAAACTCATCTTTCCTTAACGAGAAAGTCTTCTTCAGTGCTCTTCTTGCATTCAAGTCTGGTATAGTTTCGTCAAATGGAAGCCGGACGTCTAGAATGCCCAACCCCGTAGAAAGCTGCTGCTGGATCATATAGGTTTGCAGTTTCGGTTCTTGCATTTCTTGAGTGGTCGTCTCCAGCCAGGAATCAAAATACGACGCGGGAGTTGTGAATTTCTTGCAGGATTCAGATCCCATCAGGCTTGTGCCTAATAGCATAAAGTCGAATACGTTTGGGGTTCTTCGGCGTTTGTCATCAGGTATGTTTTGAATTGGGGTTGGAGCATGAGTTCCCAAACTTTCGAATGTCCTGCTTGGGCTTCCCCTTTCACTGAGAGTAGAATCTTCGGTTCTGAAATCTCCCACTGGAAGGATCGCCCGGTCGCTAGTATCAGCAATCAAAGTGGAACTGGAAAAGTTCGTACGGTTGGTTTCTGAGGCTCCATAACCCCTATCATTGAGATTCGAGTCCAGCGGGACAAATCGCGTAGGGAGAATATTGTTTCTTCTGAGTCTGGACAGGTTAAAGAGGTAAAGCGCTCGAATGTCTGGTGGCATGGATGGATCTTGAGGAAATATCCAACTAGATTGAGGAAGCACCTGAGTTAGCGCATTTTCTCATCTGCGTTTGGCTGTACCGACGTACTTGGAAGATTCCTCCATGGTGATTTTGGTAGGTCGAGTGAATGTTACAAGTTGCTTGCGCTCTGTCGATACGATCTGTTGCGGTCTTGGACTATTCTGATGTTAACGCTCTTCAAGTTCACGTCCTGGGTAAAAGAAGTGACTTGTAAAGAATCATCAGGTCAGTAAACGATCCCCGCGAGCTTTCAGTCACGATGCCCTCGAGCACCTAAATTGTAGGAGACCGGTCTCAAAGACATATGCGGGCTGAGTTGTATGGCACCGGACGGCATGGAGCCAGTAGCATAAGACAGATGTTATGTTATGGAAAGATCTGCCGGATTTGAAGAGGTCGGATAGACAAATGGTATTTCAAAGAGAGAAACTCTGATCAGAGGTTATCTGAAGACCAGAATATTTCCTGGTAAGTCACGGCTCGAGGAATAAACAGAGCATGGTTGCTATGGTGAAAGTGCCCGGCGGGCCTCGAGTGTCTGCCTGGTCTGGTGGCTAGAACGGGTAACGGTGAATGGTCAATTTTCAGAGTCTTAGAGTATTTTGAAAGCATTTGCCCTCTCATCAAATTGGAAATCCATGTGAATGCAGAACAATGCGAATCATTTAGAGCAACGATCAGTCAATGACTTTTAAGTGGTCAGATGCATTGGGTGCTCCAGTCATCCAATGAAAATGCATCATGGTTCTCTACTTTTAATCAGACTTAACAAAACGAAGTGAATACAGATATTTTTTGTAAGATTCATGGTTTACATGTGTTCGGTATATGAGGTTAAGACATATACATATACAGACAAGGCACAGTGGCCTGTCTTCAGGGTGTTGAGAGTACAGTGAATGTGAAACATCAGGTGTTGAAACAGCCTCACCGGCGCCGCCAAGAGGTTTTGAGTCTCCAAAAATCAAACTCCAACAAAATTCGCAAAAACAAAAACAGGTCCAGTGTAGGGGTGTGAAGTCTAAAAGTCATGAAGTGAAAGGGCTTCCAACTCCAGCCCGAGGGATGAGAGTGGAGAATTTTCATCTCAACCTCTCATTTAGCGCGATCGGAAGAAATGCAGACCTCTGGTGGGCATCAACCACAGTCAGAGAATGGAGGTTGGACAGAAGCTGCCAAGACATATGCAAGTAGATCATGAAAAGAAAAGAAAAGGAAAGAAAGCACATGAAGGTCCGTACAGCATGCTAGATCACGGATCTCTTCAATAAAATGTCAAAAATTAATAACCTGTTGAAAGGTCACCGCCGAAACTCCGAATTCGTAACTTTAAGCAAAGCCTTGGACCCAAAATTGGAAATGTTATGGCAAGAGAGTGGATGAGATAAAGGTTCTATCTCCGGTGAAGAAGAGTCAGGAACTCTTCCCTGGTCTTAGCGCTCGACCGCATGCATCCTAGCATGCAGCTAGTAGTGGTGGTACTGCCAGTCTTCTGCACACCACGCATAACCATGCAAAGGTGGGAAGACTCCATGACAACACCCACACCGCGAGGCTGCAGGACTTCGGAGATAGCGAGAGCGACCTGTTTGGTCAAGCGTTCTTGGACTTGCAGTCGACGGGAGAACATCTCAGCCAGGCGAGCCAGTTTGGAGAGACCAAGGACACGGCGATCCGGAATATATCCAATGTGCATCTGCTCTAATGATCAGCGCCATTCGCGGAAGAAAGGGAACCGTCTGCAACCGTATAACCTACCTTTCCTGTGAAAGGGACCATGTGGTGTTCACACAGAGAGAAAACGTCAATATCCTTCACAATGACCAGCTCGTCATGATCTTCATGGAAAACAGCACCATTGACCAGATCCCGGACATTCTCCTCGTAGCCCTTTGTGAAATACAACATAGCCTTAGCATAACGCTCTGGGGTTTCACGAAGACCTTCACGCTCTGGATCTTCACCGACACACTCCAGGATGGTTCGCACAGCGCCTGCAAGCTTCTGGATCCGTTCTTCATTCTCTTCTGGGGTCGACTCCAACCGCTGTCGTGTTCCGGGGCCTGGTTCGGTTAGGTTTAGTTTACAATCCACGGTCAATCAATGGATCGATATCACTCACAAGGCCAGCTAAGTCCGTCGAAGTCAATTGGGGGGTTCATGGTGTAGGGGCTAGCTGGACGGCTCGCCGTCGTCGCAGGAGGGGTCAATGGACCTCCTTCATCTCTTGGGTCACGGGGAGGATCACTCAGGCCAGGTCGACCACTGCTAACTGGTGAGAAAATGACACAGAAGTAATGGTATCAATGGCATCGATGTTCATACCGCAGCGTCAAGGCGCCGTGGGAAGGAGTAGCGGTATCGCTAGCACTGGCAGTAGATTCACCCGCGGGGGCGGGGCCCTTCGGGTTTGACTCAGGGTCTTCCACTTCGGCGGGCTCGAACCCAGCAGGGATACGGGGGGCAAATGAAGATCGAATGGAGGAATTGAGACTCTCCCGTTCACGAGCATCACGAGCACGGGTTCCGGTGCCCGGCGACGAGGACGATTGTAATGGGGAGCTTCCGTTCAGCATGTGGGACGGGATTGCCGATGGTTTTGATGGAGGAGAACCGGAACCCATGATGGCTAGGGTTGAGGTTTCGAGGTTCAGAGATGAGAAGTATGGCAGGGATTGATCAAGCAGCACGAAGGGAATTTAAAAAACTTAGTGGACTCTTGTCAGCGCCATCATGACTCTACTTTTTTTTGACGCAAATGTAATCCGAAATCACGGGACGCTAAGCCTCTTTGGCGCAGTCCCCCTCACTTGTTCTCCACCGCCTTCTCTTTACGGTGCCGGCCCGCGGAGGAGGCCGTTTGGCCCCAACGGCCCACAACGTTGATCTCGCATGGTGAGTCGGGAAATTCAAGGTGTGAAAAGCTAGGAACTGAGATGCAGATTGCGCATTGGAGAACGGTACTGGATACCTATTTTGGTGTTGTTTTACCATCTGAGTCTTCTTAACCAAACTTGAAGGACGGACTTGCCGTTTTAGTTGAATAGTCCCGTCGGTCCGGGTCCGGCTCAGAAGTATATATCATCGTCCTCAGAGTCAAGTAGGGTTACTAGTAACTATATCGGATGGCAGTGAGCAATTTTTTGCCAGTGCGATTCGGCAATGCGCTACCCGCGATAAATTGTATACATAGTATGCAGCCAGAGGAAAAATATAGTTTCGGACTAACTTCACGTTTTTATTTACTACTATTCTGAATATTGTAATGAGGCTCATCCCAAGGCTCATGTCGCTCCCGGGCCTGGCCAGCAGGTAAGTGCTCCAACGCCCGGGTGTACTGTCGAGAATACTCTAATAAAGGGGAAAATAAACAATCATACCTAGGTAGTTTTGAACCTGACTTGGGTTAAAAACATAGAGCTTCCTAAGTATCCTTAGAGCTGTTCTCGTACTGTCGCGTTGTGTTCCCCGGACTCTTTTCAGAGCTAGTAATGATTTCCGGTTGAAATTAAAATTGAATCAAATTTGAACTGTTTCCAAAAGCCGGAAACTCATTCGGCAGCTGGTATGATCAGTACCTCTGGGCCACAGGTAATTGGAATTGAGTAGTCTGTAAGAACCTTCAGCCGGCTTTTCTCAGCCTTCCCCTCTTTTCTTTTGGGGCCCGAAAGACAATTTTACCCCGACACGTTCGTTAGATCCTTGCTGGACGTTGTGATTGGTAATTTTGATTGCAGACCTTTGATATCAGCCAATCCACATCCTCTGATCGTTGAGGGTACATCATTAACCTAGGACGCCTTGCATGTGTATGTCCAATGAACGCCTTGGATGTATCCACTTCGAAGGCGCATGAAGAATTTGAAATGTGAAGAAAAACCAGGATCATAGCTGCGGGAATCCAAGAGTAGCTGAGATGAAACATTGTCTAAATAATAAATGCCATGGTCTGGACTTTTTATTTTGGTCACCACCCGATGTGAAAGTTGAAAATAACAAATCGTGCCTCTAATACATGACTATCTATCCCATCTTCGAAAAAGCGTGGTAATGAAGCTCAGTATCATCGACTTCTCTAGCTGAAGCAAAACTCTAGACACCTAGGACGGTGTGCGCCCATCCAACCCCCCCCTGGATTTCTAAAACGATGCTTTTACCCACCTCAACACTAAAGGTGGACAGCACCCAATTGCCCCCTGAACCCACCGTCGGCCCTTCGCCCGAGCACGCTTTGTACTTGCGTGCGCTTTCCACACCGACCATCTCGAGCTACTCATATTTAGGCTGTTATGCGGATACAGCAGAAGGGAGGCTCTTAAACGCGACTTCCGCCCGTTTTGACCGGCTACAGCCCGGATTTTGTTGCGAATGGTGCCTGAATTTGAAATCGACGTATCCATGGTGTGGTGTCGGATCTGGGAAAATTTGCTTTTGTGATTCAACAACGCGGTCGGATCACTCTTCTCTCCCTGCTGAATCGTGCGATGCGCGGTGCTGGGGTGCTGGCGGTGATGCTTGTGGTGGAACATCAGCCATCGGGCTATACCAGGCAACCGTGTCGTTCAACGCTACAAGGACGGGCGTGTCTACAGCCCAGGTAGTGCCTGGCTACACGCATTACGGCTGCTATACTGATGCTCCAAGTTCAAGTCGAGTTCTCACCGACAAGTTCAACTTATTCAAGTTGCTGAGTCCAAAGTTCTGTTGTGAATATTGTGCAACTGTGGATGGAGGTTATCAGTGGTGCGGGGTCGAAGCTGGGGATGATTGCTATTGTGGCAGTACTACGGGCAGTGCAACTCCAGCTCCATCTACTGAGTGCAGTATGGGTTGCGACGGTGCACCAGACGTACAGTGTGGCGGACAACGGCGGATAAACATATACAGCGCAACGGCATCGGTTTTAGCCTCAACAACAGCTGCAATTACAAGCCAGGCAGATTAAATATCAATGTCGGAGACGTCACATGAAAAAAGCTCTTCTGATCAAAATTCAGGTCTGAGCAGAGCTGCGATAGCCGGAATCGTCATCGGTGGTCTTGTAGGAGCAAGCTTGGTCGCCATGGTATTTTGGTTCTTGCGTTCTCGCCGAAGTAAACAAGATGGGATGGAAATTCCATACACGCCGACAAGTCTTGTCAAATCCCTGAATAAGGAGCCCGGTGAGATGTTTGCGCATAATGCGCAAGAGCTACACGCATCGACTCTACAGCCCTTGGAATTACCTGCGCACACAGACCGCTGATTAAAAACGTGCGCCGCGGGACGAACGTCTTTTCAGTTTTAGAAACATTGAAAAAGCCCAGTCAAGACATTGAAGACTAATACCCGAATTTAGTGACGATGTCAGCAGCCGGCGCTATGCAGGTCCGAAAAGACTTTGGCCAATTAGTGCATCCTTCCCTTCAGCATGTCCCTTGTGGCAAGCCATACCTATCAAAGAATGATACCCAAATCCTAATGACCTTTCTACACAGAGTTGCCCAGTTTCTCGAAGAGATTCGATAGTTTGTTTTATTTAATAAATGAATGAACTAGCACTTGAAACGATTCCAATGACAACTTAAAGAACTGTATTCTCGACCTATCCTTGACTTAATTTCCTTCGGCACCCTCAGCATGACAGCTTTTTTCACAGTAATATGTCATCTGTAAATGTTAGCGAAAAGAATTACTTTCATATGAAATGAACAAACCTCATCGCCTCCAATATGCCAGCCAGCAGAATTACAATAGTTGCCGTCCTAGGGAAGGTCAGCTAGCCTGTTCTTGGAACATGGTGTTTGAAGATAAGATTAAACATACAAAGGTACAATCAGGACACTGATCCCATTGATTGCCACCAGTGTTGCGTTGTTTGTAAAGATCACAGGCACACTTCGTTGCGTCTGGTAGGATCTCGTAGTCCTTGGACCATGTGTAGCTAGGGCTAAAGGGGGTGCCTCCAACTTCGGAATATTTCCTATTGCTGACACAAACCGCCACGTTATGTAACTTGGCAAAGGAACTAAATGCAGATTGAATAATGTTAGGCTTCCTCCATTTTATATCAAAGTGTATTGCGAGAGGTGAGTACCATCCAACGAAAATGGAAAGGACGGCTACCGTAGTAAGTTGCATGTTGTCGACGATGGAGAAGAAAGATAATAAGTGAACTAAATGTCCTTAAAGAAAAGCAAGAAATCAGGTCGTGGATGGGGTTTTAATATTCCCCAGACTTCTTTGGCTTCACTGAATTGAGAATTGAACAAATTTCATATCAGTACCAGTAGATGATTTCAGACCCCCAGAACGTAATGGGATCCACTTCAATTGAACTTTCTACACACCCGGCTGATCGCTTAGATGCATCCTCGGCCGTTTCATGTCAACTAGATGTAAACTTTAAGTGCTTAATACCGCCTGATCAGGCGGTGCGGAAGTGTAGATCCGGGAAAATTTCGGGAGAATCATTGCCCCGTTGCAACACCAGCGGTTGACAAACCCTCGGCAGCTGAAGATCGACCTTAGGTTCATATATCTAATGGGTACCAAAAATGAGACAATGTGTCACTCTCATCTCCAGCAAACCAGCATGGACCCGAATGTGGTATTAGATCAACGCACGTTTATCTCCAGTATCGTGGCTTATACCAATCTGACTTTTGCCAAGGGAGAGAGCCCTTTACAAGACCATGGCCTGGTGCCATTTTCATTCGTTCAGAGGCCAGAGGTTTTAGATTCTGCAGAAGAGGATCCTTTGGTCATGCAATCAGACAGACCGTTGGGTCGAGTTTGTACTGTAGCTGAGACATTAGCTTAACCTTCATGTTAACTATCGCCAGCAGGGTACTTTTGAGAGAATACCCACGAAGTCATCCGTAGACTGAAGAAGTAAGCACATGCACATCCTGCCCGTATACAGCAGTCGGACGCAATATTGAAGGTCCACAGTCTTGGGTATTCAGGCTCTGGACGCAAATACGTACAGTCTCATTTCTTTACCTAAGATGCTTGGTAAATCATAGGGAATCATATAAATTATCCGAATATCCCAAGTGTGGTAGAGTGTGCCTAAATTACTTTCTTCGACCCCAAAGACCCTGTTCCTTTTATTCATCATGCTTGTTATCAGTATCGTGGGCTTTGTCCTAGCCACAACCGCCAGTGCAGTACCAGTCATAGAGCAGAGTCTGAATAGCACGAAGTGGACTCCAGATCATGTTCTACAACCGGGTGAAGTCATTCTTTTTGGCGATGGTCGGAGTAAGTGTTGGCCAAAATGCTCATTACATCACGCAAGCTTGCTAATTCCGCTAATTGATCCGTTTCAGTGGAAGTTGTTCATGAAACCGTCTACCATCGTCTGATGGCTGCCCAAGGTCATTCGCTCACTGCCCCGGAAATCCAAGACATGCCTGCTGGGCCTGCTGAGCAGAAAGCCTCTATAAACGCACGGGATGATTGTGATTTGACAACGGCCGTCATTACCGACAATACACAGACGTTTGTCGACTGGGACGTTCAGATGTCGCCAGTGGTGATTGGCAGTGGTTCCGGGATGGACGTGTCCGTCATGTCAGGCTATACCGTGAGCAACGCTGTCAGTGTTAGCGCCGGTCTTGATCTAAGTTTGATCAAAGATAAACTGGGCGCATCGGCAGGAATTGACTACACGCGCACATGGACGACACAAACTGCCGTTACCGTCAAGGGAACCGTTGCCGACGGTTACTCTGGCGTTATGATCACCAAGCCCATCAAGACCCGGAAGAGCGGACGGGTTTTGAAGGGTTGTCTTGGTTCGCAGACGGAGGACGGCACATTCTCCGCTGATTCCTTCGAGGATGGCTCCTATGCGGGGGTGAAATGGGTTAGTGGTGCCATTACCATGTGCTCAAAGAAGGAGTTTCCTCTATCTCGCTGCACTGGAAGTGGAAACTTCATCTGAGACCAACGCATATTGATCTATGAACGGAAAGCAAAGTTCCCCCCATGAGAGAAACTTTCATTTTGGGAATGGTGATGGGCCGGAGTGTCAACTTGCTCATCACCATCGGATAACAAGTGCAACAGTTGAAACCATTCACTTAGTATTTTGATCCTCTAAACCTCCGTTTGAATTCAATTAAGTGCTAGGATAGGCCTACAATAGAAATATAAGAAACGGCGGAGTCTATACATGTGATAGAGAAGATAGTCTGAGATCTAAGAATCAAAATTACCATGACCCGGCCTGTCTCGCTCGAGAACCGTATAAACAAGACCATGACTATCTCGAGCAAAACTACCTGGGCTCGAGTGAAGTATGTGCTATTCGCCGAGCCCCAACAGTGTAATTAAACCCGAAACATTTGTGCTTTGTACCCCAATAAAGATATTCAAGGAATGGGACGAGCAGAGTGCATCACCGTCAGATTACTACGGGGCAGTGATCTTGAAATGCAGATTAACTAAATTATTTGGAGATGAACAATTTCCAGGTGGTATTTTTTGAATTGTGCCTCATTATGATCAATCCTCTGATGCGCCATAAACCATACGTGGAAAAAAAAAAAATCAACATGGCAAATAACTAGACGTGGAGGGCGAAGATGCCGATAAAGACGTGGCAGATCATGCCTCCAGCTCTTCAGTTGGGACGTCTTCCAGATCCTTGCCAACAATTGCATCCGCGACCTTCCACACCTGCAGCAGGTTATCTTCGGCAGCCGAGCAGAGCACCCAGGGGTCACTGAGGTTCCAACTGAAATCAGAAATACGGTTGGTGTGTCCACCATGCATGAAAAGACTAGCAAAGAAGTTAGTGATAGTACGAGAAGCAGGAAGATTGATTGGGCATACAGTTCGGGAGGTCCATCTTGCGCATCCTCGGGAGTCTGCTCTTCACCCGCTCGGCTGAGGTCCCAGAACATGATCTTTCGGTCGTAGCTAGAACTGGCCAGAACGGACTCTTCAAATGGATGCCAAGAGATTGACTGAACAGAATCAGTGTGACCTTCAAGCGAATGCAGTTTCGTCTTAAGGTTTCGCAAATCCCACAACCCGATGGTCTTGTCTGCAGACCCAGTGGCCAGAATTGTCTCTGCGGCGGGGTTAAAGGAGATTGAGTTGATCGCGTCACGGTGTTGGCCTTCAGTAGATGCAGCAGCGCGAGTCGTGTCGGCTGCACGAACGTCAAGAATTTGGAGAGTGATATCATCGGAGACAGTTCCAATGAGGGATGAGTGGAGAGGATGGTGCTGAACATCATTAACAATTGAGGAGTGATGAGTATAGGTGCGGGTTGGCCGAACGGCCTTGTTGCCCTTCGTGTATGTCGTCAAATCCCTGTAGACTCGAATGAGCTTCACTATCCCGATAGGACTGATAAAGGTTGGGATAAATAGCTTACCAGAGGCGAACGGTCTTGTCCTCGCTACCTGTTGCAAGGTGACCAGCTTCATGAGGATTCCAGCTGAGTCCGAAACCCTCGGCTTCATGACCCAAAAGCTCCATTTGGGGGTTCACATTTCCAGTCGGCTGGCTCGGGTGCTTAGAGCGATCCCAGATCATTACCCGGCCATCCGTACACATGGTCGCGATGATGTTGGCGTTCTGTGGCTGGTATCGTGCCTTGTTGACTTCTCCCTTGTGATCGATCTTCTGGGCAATGTTGAACTTAATCTCCATCTGTGGTTTCTTGGAGCCACCACCATATCCACCAATCTCACCCCGCTCTTCATCATAGTCTTCCGGGTTGGCGACATTGGGGTTGGGGAGTTGCACATGGGCAATCTGCAGATAGTTTTGAGCGTCACCAGCCGTATGGGTACCGATTAATAGGCGATGCGTAGAATAAGGCTTGTCAGGCACTCTGTGGCAAAAAAAAAAAGTTAGCTTCGACCCCGTAATGATGATAATTTAAGGGGCAACTCACTCTTGCTTGTCAGGAAGCCATTGAGTTGTGAGTGTCGGCCATTCTAGGGCTGTGCTGAGAATCATGTCGTAAAGAAACGGGGCGTTCTTCTTCCATGTCTTGTATTCTGCGCAGACTAATCGTTAGCTGCGAGTTTCGCCTTCAATTGCAATTACCATAAGAGGGGATATTGACCTTCGTTAACGATTTTTTCGTTACTGTGCTCATTCTCCTGGTCTTGGTCCTCCACCATAGCTGTGTTCCGTTAGATCGAAGATTTCCACTAGCTGTGGCAGCTCTCAGAACTCACGTGCATCCTCCTCGTAGGGCTCCATAATTCTTGCAGTTGAGTATCGTGTACAATGCGACGCAAGATTGACGCAGAAGGGCGAACTCCGACAGGTGACAAGTGAAGGGCGAATGACCGAAATTGGGGAAAGCTGGTGGAAGGAGAACGCGACGTGAGCGACCGCGTTAATGGGCGTCGGGTGGCACTAGTCCGGACTAGGCAACCTCAGTCTTGGCGATGACTCGTTGCCGAAACCTGAAGCTCTCCAGCTCTCACTCCATCTCTCTCTCTCTCCCCCCCCTCCCCAAACCTTTTGGTCTACTTCTCTTCTTCTCTTTCGGGGGCATTATCAGTTACTTGCCGCCCTCGTGATTCCTTCCTTTCATACTATCCACCTCTTTCCTGGATGGTTTCCCTCTCCCTTTGATCGCAAGCTCTCTTATTCTTATCCCGACCAATCCTCTCTCTCCTCCAACCCAGTGAAGTCCTACGACCAATCTTGACGGATATAACGAGACGATCTGTTCTGAAATTTTGACGAGAAACGACTGTGCATCATGGGTGTTCCCAAGTTCTTCCGATGGCTCAGCGAGCGGTACCCCGCCATCTCCATGCTCATCGCAGAGAGTCGCATACCCGAGTTTGACAATCTGTATCTCGACATGAACGGTATTATTCACAACTGTACGCATAAAGATAGTGATTCTCCGACTTTCCGCATGACCGAAGAGCAAATGTTTATTGCGATATTCAACTACATCGAACACTTATTCGGGAAAATTAAGCCTAAGAAGCTTTTTTTCATGGCTGTGGACGGTGTTGCCCCTCGCGCAAAGATGAACCAGCAACGTGCGCGTCGTTTCAGGACGGCGCTGGACGCCGAGAACGCGAAAAACAAGGCTATTCAACAAGGACTGGAGATGCCTAAAGAAGACCCATTTGACAGCAATTGCATTACCCCCGGTACCGAGTTCATGCAGAAATTGACTCAACAATTGAAGTATTTCATCAACAAGAAGATTTCCGAGGACACGGATTGGCAAGGTGTGGAGATTGTGCTTTCAGGTCATGAGGTCCCCGGTGAGGGTGAGCACAAGATCATGGAGTACATCCGCAACGCGAAAGCGCAACCCGATTATCTCCCGAATGTGCGTCACTGTCTCTACGGTCTGGATGCCGATCTGATCATGCTGGGACTGCTCAGCCATGACCCCCATTTCTGCTTGCTCCGAGAGGAGGTGACCTTTGGCCGCCAAACGAAATCTAAACCGAAAGAGCTCGAACATCAAAATTTCTACCTCTTACACTTGAGTATGGTTCGTGAATATCTGGAACTCGAATTTCAGGAACTAGAAGAGCCAGGTGCTCTGAACGTCCAATTTGACATGGAACGTGTGATCGACGATTTCATCCTGATGGCATTTTTCGTTGGTAACGATTTTCTGCCTAATTTACCGAACCTGCATATCAACGAAGGCGCCTTGGCACTTATGTTCAAGATTTACAAAGATGTTCTCCGGAAGATGGGTGGCTATATCAACGAAGAGGGTGTGATCAACCTGAAACGATTAGGTATCCTTGTGGAAGCGATGAGTGGCTTCGAACATAGGTTCTTCGAAGCAGAATTCTCGGATGCACAATGGATCAAGTCAAAGAAGAACGGCGACGATGGCTCTTTAGAGCTGCAGCAGAAGCCGAAAGAATTGACGATTACTTCCGCGCAGAAGGATCTTTTGAAAAAGGTCAAGCAATATGTTTTGAATCGACCTGGGAAGGGCAGCGAGCCAAAGTCCTTGGACTTCTCACCTACACTGGCAGCCCGTGACCGGGCTTTCGTGGAACGTCTGGCAGATGAGCTTCGGGTGCCTTGGTCTACCACGGAGAACGAGACTGGTGATCGTTTTATGAGACTTCAGCTTCCTCAGCCCCAAAATGACGACGACGAAAGTGACGAAGACGACGAGGAAGCATCTATGGCTATCCACCGCATCATTCGCAAATACGAAAAAGCCAAGGTTCAGGAAATGACCCCCGAGGAGGCACAACGGGCAGCAGAGGAGAAATACGACGCCAAGTTCCGGGAGTGGAAAGACAACTACTATAGATCCAAATTTGGCTGGGGACTGGACAACGAGGAGGAGTTGACCAAGCTGGCCGAAAACTATGTGCAAGGGTTGCAATGGGTTTTGTTTTACTATTATCGGGGTATCGCTTCATGGCCCTGGTTCTTCAAGTATCACTATGCCCCTATGATCTCCGGTAAGTGTACCCTTTAGAAAAAGCCACTCATTTCTCCCCTCGCTGACGATAGACTAGATGTGGTCATGGGCTTGGGTGTAGACATGAACTTCCGACTTGGACAGCCGTTCCGTCCATTTGATCAGCTGATGGGTGTTTTACCTGACCGCAGCAAGAAGATCGTGCCTCCCGCCTACTGGGATTTAATGACATCTCCCGAATCCCCTATCATTGACTTCTACCCGAGAGATTTCGATCTGGATATGAATGGCAAGAAGATGGAGTGGGAGGCCGTGGTCAAGATTCCTTTTATCGACGAAAAACGACTCTTGGATGCGCTTAAAACGAAAGAGAACGCTCTCTCCGCTGACGAGAAGGCACGGAACGATTTCGGTGTCAGTCTCAAATTCACCTACTCGCCCGACTTGAATTTCATATATCCTTCTTCTATGCCTGGCGTTTTCCCTGACATCCCGAGCTGTCATTGTATCGAGAATGTTTTTGATCTCCCTGTCATGGATGGATTGGAGCCGTATAACGGACTCATGGATGGTGCGTATTTGGGCAAGGCGGCTCTAGCTGGCTTTCCCAGTATCAAGACGCTTCCACATGTTGGCCAACTTGGCTTCCACGGCGTTTGTGTGTTCCAGCAAGAGAGTCGCAACGAGAGCCAGATCGTCACTCTTCTTGACCCCGGCAGTCGCTCCAACATAGAATTGGCCAAGACAAAGCTTGGTAAGCGTGTCCATGTCGGATATCCATTCCTGCAAGAGGCTCTTGTGATCCGTGTCTCAGATGAGCTTTTCGACTATATTCTACCTGAAGGCGAGCAACATGTTGTGTCGATTCCCCACACCCCTCAGCAAATCGAGCAATGGAAGAAGAAGGCATCTAAGATCGAAGGCACTTACAGCAAGCGTCTTGGAATGATCATTGGAGATGTTGAGTCTTTGGTCCACATTCAGTTGCTGAAAGGCATGAACAAGACCGAGGGCGGTGCCACAATCAAGGAGTTTGCAGATATTCCCGGCCAGGAGACCGACTATGCTCTGCAAGTCGTCGTTGATGAGGTGATACATCCTGATGAACGCTTCATTGAGCGGGAAGCCCTGCCTATCGAAGAAGAATTCCCGGAAGGATCTCGTGCTTTCTTCCTAGGTGACTTCAACTATGGACGCCCTGTTCATATCACTGGCCACGAACAAGGAAAGGTCAACGGTCTGATCGCGGCTGTGAAAGGTCGCGAGCCGGAATTCGGAAAGCAGCGTGTTAAGGAAGTTGAACGGTATTCACCTTACATGCCGTCTTATGCAATTGCTCGCAATCTTCGCCTCAACCCCTTGGTGCTGGCCAAGATTACTTCGTCGTTTTCTGTTGACATCGACGGGCAGCGCGTGAATCTCGGCCTGAACTTGAAATTCCAGGCCCGGGGACAAAAGGTTCTTGGATACTCGCGTCGTGGTGAATCAGGCTGGGAGTTCAGTCAAAAGGCAGTAGAGCTTCTGCAGCAGTACATGATCAATTTCCCGGACTTTATCGCTGGAATCCAGCGCCGCCCTCAGCAGGATCGTTATTCCCCTACTGATTTCTACCCAGAGGAAGAAGCACTGCTGAAAATGAAGGAAATTCGTGATTGGCTCAAGTCGATCGAAGCTAAAAACTTCGAAAGAGTACCACTTGACGCTGAGCAATTGGACTCAGACATGGTCCAGCTGATCGAGCGTGATGCTGATGGTCTGGCGAGCTCGCAGCCTAACATGCAGCCCAAGAAGGTCCGCAGTGTTCCTCGGAGTGCTCTCCTTCGTCCTGCCGATGCGGAGCATCGTCTGGGCAACCAGACATTCAAACTGGGCGACCGTGTTGTGTACGCTCAAGACTCGGGCAAAGTGCCCATTGCCACTCGTGGTACGGTTGTTGGTCTAACTCGTACTCCGCGGGCGCTTCTCCTTGACGTCGTTTTCGATGCTTCCTTCATGAGTGGAACAACTTTGGGCGACCGCTGTTCTCCGTTCCGTGGGCAGACCGTACCTGCGTCCTCTGTATTGAACATTTCCAACCGCCAGCTTATTGCTAGCTCTCGTGCCGCGACAAGCCAGCAAACACAGCAGTCACAGCCGACGGCTGGATACGGTACACCACTTGGACCACATGGAGAAGGCCAGCTGAAAAATGCTCCGGCCCCTCCGCCTCTGAGGGGTTCTTTCCGTGGTGCTGTTTCGGGCCAGGGCGGTGGTCGTGGCGGTTTACGCAATGGCCAAACTTCTGAACTTCCTTTCCGACCTCACACCAACGGTGCTCCTCGTGGACCCCGGGGCCGAGGCCGCGGTGGTCAGCACCACAACAATGGAGGGTATGTCTCAGTCGAGAACAGTGACCCCACTGAGGGCGTCATCCAGAACAATCCCAACTTCCGGCCGCAAAATTACACTCATGTCCCGCCACCACAAGGACTGGAGCAACAGCGCGGTCGTGGCAGGGGTCGAGGTCGTGGCCGCGGAAACGGGTCTCGTGGTCGGGGACGTGGCCGAGGTGCTGCCACCGAAAGCAACTAATGCTTTCAGCTTGATATGATGTAGGTGTTTTTAAAACTAAGAAAGGTGCTTTGGCTTCTTCCATGTGCATGTATAAAGGGTTTATGGGTTCTTTCTGAGAATCGGGTGGTCATTTGGACTGTACTATTATCAGGATTATACCCTTTGTTTTCACAGGAGTGATTTATTAGGAGTGATCAAAAATGGATCTGATGCCAAAGCCACTTGAAGTATTCGTGCCCGTAATTCCGATGTTGAGCCTTTGAAGCTGGCGGCTGGTTCAAATTGAAGTTGTCAAGGTTGGTAGTAGCCAGAGCGACTTTGCTTGATCAACTCGCCAAATACTTACTTCCCAGTCATCAGTGTAGTCCCTCCAACGAAAGACCATTCCAATCTCAGTAAAAATGTCAACGTCAACTTGCTCTTTTCCGAAAAAGGACAGTTGCATTTGTGCTTGGAAGAATGTGCTCGCCAACATAGATGTTAGTAGGCCTCCATCCAACCTGGTCATTTTCAAACTTGAAATCGTAATCCATCAGGATCTTATTCAGGATCGCCTTGATCATACATCCAGCGAAGAATCGGCCTGGACAAGCCTGGCGCCCATAGCCAAAGTGCATGGTTGCGGGGTTAAGAGATATGTAACTATGCGTAGTACTAGCAGTTGAGGGCGTCGAGGTGAGCCGGGGTGGTTGTGGCTTTTGATCATCATATGTATTCTGCGTGTCTGTTTTGTCCGACTCGCTGTCCAGCTTAAGAGCATTGCGGTCTTTTGGGTCTTTGCACCACCGGAATCCATCGAAAGCGACAGGATTGGGGACGAAAGACGGGTCTCTAGTCATTGGGCCAGCAGGGAAGCAGATGTGCGTGCCTTTGGGAAGGACAAGACCATCAGATAGCGTCAAGGGTTCCATAACGATACGGTGCATAGACACTGGACAAGTTAGAACGTCGACTACCAAATCGTCGCTCGTCAGAGACATGCTCACAGTCACCCGGTGGATTGAAACGTTGCGACTCGCGCATGAAGCTATCCATGCGCCGCTGCGCGTCCAAGGATGCTTTGGTTGCATTCTCCCATCCGTCTGGCGATGTTGTTTGAATCTCTTCACGTAAAGAAGCAATATACTCTGGTCTAGAGATCAAATCATATAAAGCGTGGGTCATTGCGAGTGAGCTCGTATGTATGGTCGCCAGACTCATCAGGAGAAGCATATGATGTGCGAGCATCTCAGGGTCAAAGTCTTGCTCGTTTTCCACTCCATCCATGAGCCATTGTAAGAAATCATCTGGTTTTGTGTAATTTGGATTTTTGACTGCCTCGGCTGCCCGACGTTGTTCAACCATAGGTGCAAAAAGCTGCTTGACGTATCCAAGTTGCTGTTTCATCTGCCGTACTGGCGGGAGAAACAGTGCGATGAATGGCCTGATGAAGTTTGGGAAAGGTCGAAGAAGAATAATAGTTAGTCCAACATTGATTGAGTAGCTGCTTGCGGCGTGCAGCCATTCTTCATTATGACGGAGCGCATCACCAGCTGCAACACGAGAGGTCACTCGCGCGATAAGTCGGGAGAACAATTCGTGAGGCTCAAGGGGAATCCAGCTATCTGTACTTAACTTAGCCTCATCCATACGCAGCTGCAAGATAATTGGGTATCTCAGTTACCTTCGCAATTGGGCACAACTGCACTGAATGCATCTTGTAGTTCATCAATTATCCAGGGTGTCACTCGAGCTTGTTGATGATTTGCGTCAGCACAAGATAATGAGCAAGGCTTTATTCCAATCACTTACCCAGGGCTGGAGTCAGACACTTTTTGACTGTGTTAGAGGGTAGATAGCTACTGATCACGATGTTGGTATAATCACCCAGTGTATTCTGACTCGAACTCTCGTCAGGGCACTGTTGGACCTATACGCACACCGCGTAAGACTTGTTGGAGAAGCATACCTCGTACTGTGCCTCCAACGAGCTAATGACAGAATGGGACAAGCGTCTTAGCTCATTCAAATACTTTGTCGGCAAAACGACAATTTCCCCATCGCCTGTGAGCATACGAAAAGGGCTGTCCTTGTACTGCAAACTGTCAACATCATGTTTCTGTGGTAAAGTAATATGTGAATACGGTCTGCGAACCTGCTCATAGCCCCATTGAATCATAGAGTATGCCTTGGGGTAGTAAATCAACCTGTTGACAACATCAGGTAGGAAAATGTTATACTTGACAAGTGGAATATTGCTGAGACTGTTCGATCTTCTCCAAAGGGTATAGATTAATATTGCTCCCAGAAGGGGCCATTGGATGTATCCAGGAATCCAATATCCAAGCCAGAGAGACATCTTGATAAGCACGAATGTTGAGGATATTTTGACATGGAAGAGATGAAGAGCATCTTAAAGTGTAAATGAAGGGTGGTACAAGACGGCATCGGATAGTAACATGTGGTACCTTGGACAAGAGGTCGATGAAGGCACAAAGGTTATCATGGGCCACATAACATTCAGAGAAATGCGAGCCTCCTACAACATGTGTCATCATTGTCAAACGCGTAGCCTTTAATCCATTCTGATGTGGATAAACCTCGAATGTTTCATTTATACCATCAAAGAAGCGTTCGTCTCTTTCACATCGAGAACTCAAATATAAATCAAAATAGCTCTGCGGAATTTCCATGGCCTGAAACTGACTGCTGTGGCCCCTATTTGTCGACATCATATCGGCGATTTACTTCACTGTGCCGCAGAGTATGAATTTGACTTAACCCCAAAGTTTGGTGCAACTCCCTAAAAGACAAAGCGATGTGGCACTAAATTAAAAATTTGCCAGGATTTAGAATAGAGGCATGGATACATGAAACGAACTAAACAATCTCAAGTATCCAGTTTAGTATAAAATAGAGAGACTGAAATAGCAAACGTGTAGTAGGCTACCTACATGCTAAGTACTGGTAACTAACGACACCAAGTAGCATTCTTAACTGGCTTGATATTCTTTGGTCTTCAAGTTTGTAATTACTTTACGACGCTGGGCGCAAACTTCTAGTTGAAGAGGATGAGACTCACTTCACCGCAAAGCACTACCATTAGTACTTCGAATATCTCTAAGACTTGACACTAGGACTGCTTGTGTTCATCCATTACACCTTTAAGTTCGGATTTTGCAAATACAAAGTATTTATCTATACACTTTTGAGGGGTACCTAATATACAAACGCCTGCGCAAATGCAAATAGACATTACATGGGGAATCATTCAAGACCAATCCACTCACCATCCGAACCATCGGCATCTGCCATTTGATCATCGCCCCCTTCAACATCATCGGCGGCGATGGACAGCAATGCGCTAGTCGATTTCTTATCGGCAAGGATAGGCTTGGACAAAAGGTAGTTCAGATCATAGAGGTTCTTCTCCGTCAACCGCTTAAGGTTCTCCCGAATGTCGTCAATTGCGCGCTGAACAACGCGCAGCTCAGAGGCGAATGTTCCCGAGTTTTCTTTAAAGTATCGACCATGGCAGTTGAAGAGAGATTCGAACCACAAAAGGTTAAACTCAAGGTGAGGGGTTTCTTCAGCAGCATGCGCAACAAATCGAAGAAGGCGGGGCAGATAAACCGTGGGTACGGATCGGACTGCGTGGGCAATGTCCGAAGGGGGAATAGCTTCGTAGACAGCGCGGATGAGCTTAGACTCGTTCAATCGGAAAGCCATGATAAGCGCTTTCAGGAATGTGTTGTCTTCATCAACAGAGTTAGATTGTGCAGCAGCCTGAGCAGCCTCCAGCGTGGCAAGGATGGTTGACGGGGTGATAGTGATATCGAGATCGATGGGATCAAAGACAAAATCTGTATCCAGACTGTAGATCAGAAGACCTTCTGTCGAGGCGGCGCAAAATGCGCGACCGGTAGGCGCGAAGTCGACACAGGTGACTCGGACTTCAGGACGGGTAGTGCGAGCTCCGGCATCACCGCGCTTTGCGCCAGGCAGCGTACGATCAATGCGGTCCTCCTTATCAGATGCCTCACCAGTTTCATCAATGAGCGCGCGAGGTCCAGCCTCGGTGAGATTACGACTATTCAGGAACTCTTGGGTGCCGTCCAGTGACAAATTCACCGAGACTGTGAACTTCTTGATCATGGAGCCGGTATTCACGTCGTATAAACAGATGTACTTGCTGTTTCCAGCAGCGAGAATGCAGCTGCCGTCTGCACTGTAGGTGATACGGTTGAAAGATTTAGTTCCTGCGGCATTCGCCGCAGTGATTCGGTCAGAAACCTTCCGGCCTCCGGATACATCTCGGCGACCGTCCACATTACCTTCTTGAACAGCATCAGCGACATTCCAGAAGGAGAGTTGTCCATCGAGTGTGGATGCAGCAACCTGCTTCCCATCGGGCCGGAAAGAGACGCTCAAAACATCAGAGACGAGCTGGAGGGGCTCGCTAGTCTGCGCACGTCCGAACACGCTCCAGATGCGAACAGTGCGATCCCAGCTACCACTGACCAGATGGTTACCATCACCGGCAAAAGCCAGGCTCGAAACAGGGCCCTCATGGCCAGAAAGCTGGTCAAGCAGTTGACCAGTCTGCACGGACCACACGTGGATATCAAAGGAGTCTGGGGAGCCGGCACAGACCACCTCACCACTGGGGTCCACTGCCAATGAGGAGAATGAAAGGCGCGAAGGGGCTGTAAAAGTACGGAAGTTGCGGTATCGGATGAGATCCCAAGCTCGCACTGATCCATCCAATGACGCGGTGAAAAGAACACTTCCCTTCTTGGCGAACTGACAAGCAGTAACACCGGAAGTGTGTTCGGTGAATGTCACGATACAGAACCCTGATTTGACATCCCAGACCTTGACTTTACCATCGTCGGCCGTTGTCACGATTTTCTGTCCGTCTGGTGAGTACACCAAGGAATTCATGGAATCAAGATGACCTTGTTGTTTTAAGATGTATGACTCCGACTGCCACTCCCACACCAAGAGTTGGCCATGCTTGGAGGAGCCAAACGCAAGCCATTCACCGGATTTGTTAACTGTCACAACATCGATGTTGCTCTGGGAAACACTGTTGGAAATTCGTTAGTTATGGTCGCATGCATAGATCGAACATTTTGTCCCATACCTCAGAAGATGAATCATGTTGAATTCGGGCAAGTCGTAAAGCCCGAAGAGACCGTTGGAAAAGCCCACCACAAGCAAGCTGGACTGTGCGTGAAATGCGGCACAGTTAACTTTGGCATCATTTTGCATGAAGAAGTCTTTCTTGGCAATCCTCCAGTTGGCCTCGCCAATATCTTCATCCGTTTCAGGGTCCTTCTTCGTTGTGTATTCCCAGCGGAATAGGGCACCATCTTGGCTGACTGTGTAGATCTATAAACGTAAATTAGAAGAGGCGGAGGATAATCAGGAGGCATCATTTCTCACCGATTCTTGCTCTGCATTGAAGTATGCCGCCACGACACCTTGACGGTGACCAGCCAAGGTAGTTGGCTCAAATCCCTCCTCCGCGTCCAAGCTCCAGACTCGAGCTGTTAGGTCACGGGAAGCCGTAAGCAAGAAACGCGAATCACTGGACCATTCAATGCTCTGAACGGTATCGAAATGAGCGGCGGAGTCACGATGCAGAACGAAAGGCGCAAATTCAATCTCGCCATTGGTCTCAGTACCCGGAGTGGAGGGGGTCTGCCAGATTTGCAAACGCCTTCCTACACCCACTGCGAAATGCCGGCCGGACGGGGAGAATTTCAGTGCTGAGACACGGGACTTGAAGGAGAAGTGGTGAATTGCAATGCGTCTGTGGAAGTTTGTGAGAATCGCGCGACCAGTTTCGTCCACAGTCAATAGCAGATTGCCTCTTGGGGATAGATCCAGCCGGTCAATATTCGTTCGGTGCGCGAAGGGAAGGGTATATGAGGTATTTCTAAGAGGCACAGAGGTCAGAGAGAGTTCGCCAAGTTTGCATTTCAGCAGGAATTGGAGACATACTGGACCAGATCGAAAACGGTCACTCGATTGCCCACTGGCGAAAGCAAGCAGGTACCATCGGGAGTAAAGAGCAGATTGCCCTGACGGTAGACCGTCCCCAACAAATTGGAGAACTGTAGAGAAAAGTTAGTCAAGAAGCTCTCCGCCACAGTGATATAGACACATAGAACACACCTTGAAGTCCGTCTTCATCTTTCGATTGTCTTGTCTTTTCCCGTTGCGACAAACTTAAGCTTCCGCTCTGTCAAAAATTCCTGAAGCGCGAAAGAGTGATAAGAAACTCGGATCAGCAATAGCCCGGTTCCGCACCCGATGAGGGATAGCGTTCACGCTAAACCCAGATAGGCAAGGCCAGCTATACTCCAGAAAACGAAAGGAGATTCAGGGGGAAGGAGCAATCGAACAGCTCTTTCCCCTATTCCCCAAAGCCCAAAGAGACTCGACCATCTTCTAACTTTTACCCGGTCAATTCCTAAGGGGTCGCTCGTTTCTCTTCTGGTTTCTGTCTTTTTCCCCAGCTTCCCCCATCTTTCACAATGTCGACGACCGAGACCGCTTCGCCTATTGGCATTGCCAATGTAAGTCTCCTCGAACTGCCCGGTCCCGCCTTGGATGAATTGCTGATCGAGATATTTTGCCTCTAGCTCCCCAACCAGCGGTGTGTACCTCCTACAAAATAACGATTGCTCAGTACTCGGTTCGGATGGAATTAAATCTAATGGAATACGTCCAGACACAAGATTGTTGCGAAGCGGGGCGCGGCATTTACGATTATGGTGTGTTTGAGCTTGGAATGTCCCGCCCTGGTCCCTCAACGCTAATGATGCTATCGACAGGTTGCTGGAGAGTCGGGACTGGGAAAGACTACCTTCATCAACACTCTCTTCTCCACCACCATTAAGAACTATGCCGACCACAAGCGCCGCCACCAGAAGCAGGTGGACCGCACCGTCGAAATCGAGATCACCAAGGCCGAGCTGGAGGAGAAGTTTTTCAAGGGTGAGCGACACCGAAATCCTTCCCTGGTGGAAGGCATTGGGGAAATTGCATCAATAAACACAGTGTGGCCTGTTTGGAAATGCTGACACCCAACCTTTTTTTCAGTTCGCCTGACCGTTATTGATACACCCGGCTTCGGTGACTATGTCAACAACCGTGATTCTTGGCAACCCATCATCGAGTTCCTCGATGACCAGCACGAGTCCTACATGCTCCAGGAGCAGCAGCCCCGCCGTACCGACAAGATCGACATGCGTGTTCACGCCTGCTTGTACTTCATCCGACCCACCGGACACACCCTGAAGCCCCTCGACATTGAGGTTATGAAGCGCCTGAGCTCCCGCGTTAACCTGATTCCCGTTGTTGCCAAGGCCGATACCCTGAGCCATGCCGATCTGCTCCGCTACAAGGATAGAGTGAGTTGGGATTCTGCGTGGAGGTAATGCGAATTGGGCCCGCGGAGTTAACCATTGAACAGATTCGTCGTGTTATCGAGGCCCAAGGCATCAAGATTTATACCCCTCCCGTCGAGGAGGACGATGAGCACGCCGCTAGCCACGCCCGCAGCTTGATGGCTGCCATGCCTTTCGCTGTTATCGGTTCCGAGAAGGACGTCAAGGCCAACGACGGTCGTGTTGTCAAGGGTCGTCAATATGCCTGGGGTGTTGCCGAAGTTGAGAACGAGGATCACTGCGACTTTAAGAAGCTCCGGTCGATCCTTATCCGGACTCACATGCTCGACCTCATCCATACCACCGAAGAGTCTCACTACGAAGCCTACCGTGCCCAGCAGATGGAGACCCGCAAGTTTGGCGAGGCCCGCCCCCGCAAGCTGGACAACCCCAAGTTCAAGGAGGAGGAAGAGAACCTGCGCAAGCGCTTCACCGAGCAGGTCAAGGTCGAAGAGCAGCGCTTCCGCCAGTGGGAGCAGAAGCTCATCTCCGAGCGCGACAGACTCAACAAGGACCTCGAGGCCACCCACGCTGCGTATGTTTTGATATCATCCTATCGCTCTATTTTGCAATCAACTAACATTACCCTCTTTCAGGATCAAATCGCTGGAACAGGAGATCGAAGGCCTGCAGGGCTCCAGCACTCGCAGCCATGGCCGTCGTTAAGTTATTGGACCGGGAAACGGCCCGGACTGTTCAAAAAGGGGGTAGTTCAAGTCACGCATGCTCCCTCATTGTTTTCTTCTCTTGAGTACCCTATGTCTTGCCGTTCACGCGCTGGGAGGGCGCACCTTCGCCCAAGGGGCTGGTTCGTTTTGTTCTGTTATATCCATTTACCGCTGGTAGCTAGCGATGGTGTCTACATCCTTGATAATAACCCTCCTGTATTCTGTAGCGCGGAAAATACAGAGTTAATCTTTACTTATTCTGCGCGGGGCTTATATCTTTTTTTGTGGTCTATGTCTAGTAGTTTCTTCCTTGTACGTAGTACATACTTTTTGGGCGATATTTAGCCCTTCTTAGTTCGGAGCTCTCCCGCCGTGTCGGGCTTAGTTCCACCGAGCTCCAGACCCGCGCATCATCCACATTCCACTCCCGCCTTTAACTTGAACTTCAATTCATTCACCAATCCCCAGTTGTCATCCCTCTGGGCCTAGGGTATCCCTCACACTCATGGCCCCGAAAAAGTTCCCCACTCGCCACATTCACACACTCAAGACTCACAATGGTAAGCTTGAAGCTTCGTCACATCCTGAGACTAACAAATACTAACTATCCATCGTACCAGCTCCGGTCAATGCGGTCACCTTCTCCAGCTACCCAGGGACCTACATACTGACAGGGTCCTCGGACCGTGCAATTCACCTCTCCCGTGCAGTCCCTAATAATGCGGAAAACTCAACCACCGCGATAGAGTCCACCGCGCCGATCCAGCGATACGAGGCGCATGGCTACAGTGTTCTCGATGTGGCAGTGGCCTCAGACAATGCGCGCTTCGCCAGCGTAGGTGGTGACCGCCAAGTCTTTCTTTGGGATGTTGAGCAAGGCGGTACAACCAGGCGATGGGGCGGGCATAACAGCAGGGTCGAAGCAGTTCAATTTGCCGGCGATGGTGATTCTGTCGTTGTATCTGGTATGGATCCCGTGTTTTTCATTGTTTAATTTCGATTTCCAGGCTTGCTCACCATATCTTCGGGGTAACAGGCAGTGCCGATACGACAATCAACCTATGGGACACCCGTTCGAATGGCCACAAGCCTATCCAAACTCTGACCGAAGCAAGCGATACCGTCTCGTGTCTACACGTTCATATGCCTACCTACTCTATTGCCAGCGGCAGCTACGACGGTCACGTGCGAGTCTATGATGTGCGCATGGGGAAGACAACTGTTGATGTCCTGGCGCATCCCGTGACAAGTGTCCGCTGTTCTTTGGATGGTAATGCACTGCTCACTTCCACGCTGGATAGTTATATCCGGATGCTGGACAGAGCCGATGGAAAACTCCTTGCCGCATTTGGAGGTCCGGCTCAGAAGGACGAGAAAGCTTCGTTTGGCGTCCTCACTCGGCCTCGTCATACTTACCGGAACTCGGAGTTGCGCGTGCGCTCTGTCTTTGCCCAGGGTGATGGAGTGGTCTTGAGCGGAAGTGAAGCTCCGAAGGATGATGGGTCTGGCCTTGGGGCTGCTGTTTTTGCTTGGGACATTCTAACTGGGGAAAATGTTGCGACAGTCCCGATGGGACCAAGGGTGAAGGTTGTTAGTTGTGTAGCGTGGAACGAAAAGGGCTACTGGGCGGGTGGATGTCCAGATGGTATGTTTTCCTTGTCGGTTGCTTTGCTATGCTATCGATAGTTACTGACCTGATTAGGGACTGTCCGTGTCTTTGGTTGAACTACATGAGTCTCCTGCGGAATGCGACTTGGCGTCCTTGTCAGTTTGACAGCCGCGGGTTTCCAGAGCTACGAATCGCCATTTATAAGGATAACCTCCTATGAGACTGGACATCTCGAGCTTCCGCGACCACGGTGGCTCTTATACCATCCACTACGATGCTAGCTGGCGATCTTACTTGACTGGCTGATCACACTCGCGATATTGAACCGACATTTCCTCGGACGGACTGTCAGGAAATTACCTCATCCGCTATTAGAGTCCATACGCTAATGGCCGTCTCAGTTTTCCAGTATTTTGGAAATTTGACACGAGCCAATCGAATGAGCCTCACGACCCTGGATCAGTCACTAGGATGTCACCTTGGGGTGAGAACAAACTCTTTCGGTAGTCACATGAGCACTGGGAAACTCTGGACATTGGAAGTATAAAATTGGTAGGAAAGATTGCTCTATCATGGCTAGGAAAGCCGAGAATCAACATATGACCTAGAGCACTTTCGGGCTTGAGTTAGTGCCGACAATGCAGGAGACGTGCACAGGCACTCCTACTCCGCGGTGGGGACAGCCCCCACTTTTCGATTGACAGATCAACTGGCAAAAAGCAAACAACAATAATCCCACTCTTGAGACACTGCAATTTTCGAAATCTCTCAGGGTCACATTTGACAAATCAACATTGATATATCTCAGCAAAGTCATCTTATCAACTATCTCTGCATTTATCATAATGGTTTTGCGCCCCCGTCTTTGCATTCTACTAGTCCACGGTAGTACGGTCTTACTAGGCTGCGCTCGTTGGCGTAATGCTGGATATAGTTCTGCATAAGATTAGTCATGTTATTTTATTCTATTTTGAAAAGCACCAACATAAGCCTTCACATCTCGCCTGTAGGCCCGAAATGAAAGGTACTTTGACTGGTTTTTACAAGAGTGGGGGTGGGGAACAACGGTCATACCAGGTATACTCCAAGAAGGCAATTGTTTCGGTGTTTGGGGATTCGACCCCGCTTTGGACGTTGTATTTTCCCTTTCTTATATGGTAATCATTCCGAGAGAAAAGAGAATGATGGAGGTCTATTTTGATGACGGAACTTATATAAATAGAGGACTTTATAGTGTGACTACCTTCTTCTTGTCTTGCCGATGAAAATACATCTTGGTCCTTATCGAAATGATCAATCCTGTCTAATTCCAAGATTGTGGCTCTTGCGTCCGCTATAGTCGCCGTTATAACTATCTCTTCCTATTCTCTGAAAAAAAGAGAGATTATTCTGATGAATGACTTTCCGCCGTATCGCATATCTCAAACCCATTCAGCAAGATGCCGACAGCACCCTCTTTAGAGGCTCTACCATCGCCGCCTCTATCCGATACCAGCAGCTCTGATTCGCCTAAGAGTTCAATCGAAGCTCTTGCTTCTTTGATATCAACAACTTATCGAACCTCTGATATCAACTTTTTCGTCAATGGGCGGCCCGTTACTGTGAAGAACCCCAACCCTGATTGGGTACTTCTCGATTGGATCAGATCCCAGGATAACTTGAAAGGCACAAAACTAGGATGTGGCGAAGGTGGTTGTGGTGCTTGCACCGTCGTCTTACAGACTATCGAGCCGGCCAAGCAGATCAACCATCTGGCTATCAATGCCTGTCTATACCCGCTCATTGGAGTTGACGGTAAAAGTCTTATCACAATTGAAGGGTTAGGTACTGTCAATTGTCCACATCCATTGCAAGAGAGAATTGCAAAAATGCAGTATGTCAACCCAGCCCGGGCCTTCAAATTTCTCACAGTCCACCCTATTGTTGAATGAAGTTGGAATTAATATCATTCCTACCAATATCAGTGGCTCTCAGTGTGGCTTCTGTACTCCTGGAATTGTCATGAGCTTGTATGCTCTGATCAGAAACTCGTTTCGGAACGGCAAATTTCACTTAACACATTCCGATGTGGAGCTTCAGGGACATCTCGATGGAAACCTTTGCAGATGCGTAAGCTCTCCTTAATTCCTTGGGGTCTGATGCGGTTGGCCCGTGTATTCGAGCAGTGCTCGGGGTTAATTACCATTCCAAAATTACTGATATTCTGTCAAGACTGGTTACAAGCCAATTTTCGAAGCAGCACGAACATTTATCGTGGAAGATCTTAAAGGAGCCATTGCCGAGTCCAGCAATCATATACCAGCTCATATTCCAAGTCCACCAACATCAGATGATGACGATGAAACCCTCCTGCGTACTATCAACAAACCCGGCTCTTGCGGTCGCCCAGGTGGTTGTTGTCGTGATAAGCCCGACATATCAAGTTGCAGCCCGCCCGAGAGCACTAAAACAGAATCATCCACCGAAGTATTGGAGACCCAAGTGTCAGTACCACAGAAGCAGTCAAAATCATCTGGTGAATCGATGGACAAGGAAATACTCAAGCCGTACGAGCCTTCAGCAGAACTCATCTTCCCGCCGACTCTTCGAAAATACGAGTCTCGACCGATATGCTACGGCGATGAACGAAAATTATGGTTCAAGCCAACAAATCTACAGCAGCTTGTTGAGCTAAAGGCCGTATATCCCCAAGCAAAGATTGTCGGTGGAGCAAGTGAGACACAAATTGAAACCCGCTTCAAGAAGATTGATTATCGAGTTTCCGTCTTTGCGGCGGATATAGCTGAGCTCAATACATACCCAGGCCAAGAAAATCGAACATTGGCAGAACTCAATGCTCTAACTGAAATCTGCATTCCGGGCAATCTACCATTGACTAAGCTAGAGTACTTGTGCGCCGACCTTTACCAGAAGCTTGGTCGCCGTGCCTTTGCCATTGAGGCACTTCGGAAACAGCTTCGTTACTTCGCTGGGCGCCAGATTCGAAATGTTGCTAGTCTTGCTGGAAGTCTTGCTACGGCGAGTCCCATCTCCGACTCAGCTCCCCTACTCTTAGCAGCGCGGGCGAGAATAACCATTCAGTCTCGCTCAAAGGGAACATTCGACATTCCAGTTACCTCTTGGTTTGTCCGCTACCGAACAACGTCCCTTCCAGACGATGGCATCATCACTCAAATTATTATTCCCTTACCATCGGAAGGAACACGCGAAGTGACGAAGGCATACAAGCAAGCCAAGAGAAAGGATGACGACATAGCTATTGTTACAGCTGGTTTTAGAGTGCGACTGGATGAAGAAGGCGTTGTTGAGGATTGCGGTTTTGCATTTGGTGGTATGGCTCCGACCACTGTGATGGCTGTGAAAACACAAGAAGCAGTTCTTGGTAAAAAATGGGCCGAGGCTGCGACATTGGAAGCTGCTACGAATGCGCTCCTAGATCAGTTCGATCTAAATTACGGCGTACCCGGTGGTATGGCACAATATCGACGAGGTTGGTTATATTTGTCTCTCTCTTCAGGTTTCAAGCTTTCCCAAAGCCGTATTACCCAACTAACCTGTCAAATAGTGTTGACAATCTCTTTGTTCTTCCGGTTTTGGCACGAGGCCGTTCACGAACTAGACCTTGCCAAAGTTGACGCTGATCTGATCCAAGAAATACACCGCGACATATCATCCGGCAACCGTGATAACTTCACTGCCTCGATGCGGAATAGGGGGACTCAGATAGTAGGGAGACCGATCCCTCACCTATCAGCGCTGAAACATTGCACCGGTGAAGCTGAATACGTGGAAGACATGCCACGACAGCAGAATGAATTATTCGGTGCACTGGTCATGTCCAAGAGAGCTCATGCCAAATTGGACAGCGTTGATTACGAACCAGCGCTGAAGATGCCTGGAGTTGTGGGATATATTGACAAAGATAGCTTACCAACAGGATCTAACTTGTGGGGCCCCGTAGTGCCTGATGAACCTTTGTTCGCTGATGGCACCGTCCATTACCACGGCCAAGTGATTGGCATGATATACGCTGAAACGGCTCTTCAAGCTCGAGATGCCGCAAATCGCGTCGAAGTCACTTATACTGACCTGCCTGCAATCTTTACTATCGATGAAGCCATCAAAGCCAATAGCTTTTTCAAGCATGGTAAGCAGCTTCGAACAGGGGATGCAGTGGAAGGCTCCCTTGATGAAGCCTGGTCCAAGTGCAACCACATAATTGAAGGTACCACGAAGATGGGGGGCCAGGAGCACTTCTACCTAGAAACAAATGCTGCGCTTGCTGTGCCACATGTCGAGGATGGCTCTATTGATGTGTATTGCTCAACGCAGAACCTCATGGAGAATCAAGTCTTTGTGGCACAGGTTCTGGGCGTCCCTATGAGCCGCGTTAATATGCGAGTACGGCGCATGGGTGGAGCATACGGAGGGAAGGAATCCAGAAGTACTCCCATCGCGATGTACATGGCTGTCGCGGCACGCAAGGAATCTCGACCCGTACGCATGATGCTCAATCGCGATGAAGATATTGCCATCAGTGGACAGCGACATCCATTCCAAGCTCGCTGGAAAGTGGGTGTTGATCTTCAAGGCAAGATCCAAGTTCTCGAAGCGGACATGTATAACAATGGAGGTTACTCACTTGATATGAGTGGAGCAGTCATGTAAGTAAGCACTAGGTGTGGCCATGAAAAAAATTGCTAACGACATTAAATCAGGGATCGGGCTTGTACGCATGTAGACAACTGCTATAACATCCCTCATGCTTGGATCCGCGGATGGCTTTGCAAGACCAATACCGTCAGCAACACAGCGTATCGCGGTTTCGGGGGTCCTCAAGGGATGTACATCGCCGAGAGTATCATCTACAAGATCGCGGAGAATCTGGACATTGATGTTGATGAGTTGCGTCTTCGTAATCTTTACCAAGTTGGTCAGAGGACCCCTTTCTTGCAGGAGATCACAGACGACTTCCACGTCGCTACCATGCTGGAGCAACTGAGTGTCAGCTCCGATTTTGAAAAGAGGAAAGCTGCAATCAAGGTGTTCAACTCGAAGAATCGCTTTAAGAAGCGAGGCATATCCAAGATTCCGTGCAAATTTGGTCTAAGGTGCGAACCCGGAGCCCCTTTCTCTTTTCTTGCTACCCTTGCTCGTATTAATTCGCTTCAGCTTTGCGACCGCTCTACACCTGAACCAGGCTGGAGCGTATGTAAAGATATACGAAGATGGATCCGTTCTCCTTCACCATGGCGGAACTGAAATGGGTCAGGGTCTGTACACAAAGATGTGTCAAGTTGCGGCCGAGGAGTTGCGTGTCAGTGTCGACGACATTTACAACAAGGAGTCACAATCTGATCAGATCGCCAACCCCTCGCCGACCGCAGCCTCATCGGGAAGTGACTTGAACGGGCAAGCCGTTAAAAATGCATGCGACCAGTTGAATGAGCGTTTAGCGCCGTACCGTGAGAAGTATGGTATGGATGCGCCCTTGTCTAAGATTGTGCATGCTGCGTACCGCGACAGGGTCAATCTAGCTGCCAATGGATTCTGGAAAATGCCTCGAATTGGTTACGAATGGGGTAATTGGAAAGATCCGTTGCCTATGTAAGCGTCTGTTCTTTTTTATCTTTAACTAACTGCTGCTGGTGGTGCTGACACGTATTTTGTAGGTATTACTACTGGACTCAAGGGGTGTAAGTGACCCCATCCTAAAAGAAGGGTTAAAGGCCTTCGGAATGCTGACCTTGCACGATAGCGCAATTTCTGAAGTGGAGCTAGATACCTTGACTGGGGACTCTACGGTTCTCAGGACAGACCTCATGATGGACATTGGACGCTCCATCAACCCAGCCCTTGATTATGGCCAGATTGAAGGGGCATTTGTACAAGGACAAGGTTTGTTTACGATGGAAGAATCATTATGGACGAAGACGGGGGCGCTATTCACCACAGGTCCTGGGACTTACAAGATACCTGGTTAGATACAATCTTTATTTCCATGGTTTCGTTTTTGCTAATATCTCCAGGCTTCTCCGACATCCCTCAAGTCTTCAACATCTCAACCTTGCAACATGACTCCGAAGGCAACCCGATCAGTTGGGACAAGCTGCGCTCTATCCAGAGTAGTAAAGGTACGGGAGAACCCCCACTCTTCTTGGGATCGACAGTCTTTTTTGCCCTCAGAGAAGCTGTCAAAGCTGCTCGGGAGATGAACAATGTCACTACACCTCTGGTGTTCAACGCACCTAGCACAGCAGAGAAATTGAGATTGGCTGTGGAAGACGATATGGTCCGTCGGGCGGCAGTGAGGCCAGCAGAGGGTGAAAAGGAATTCTTTATTAGAATCGAGGCATAAAAGACGACGTATGAGATATAATTGACGACAATAAATTGTGCTTCACATGCAAGTATTAGTACACAATGACAATTACAATCTTGATAAGTGCAGGTGGTAGATGAATAAGAGAAGCCAGCTTGCTATTTGGGTGCTCTTGAGTCAACGCATTCATGCAACTGAATTGGAAGAATATAATGTAGCTCAATAGTCGATGCATTCAAATTCCAAGGTTCAAGTTCAAGTTAGACCTTATCCAACAGCGATATTCAGTAGCATTTGTGAAGGAAAACCAACAGCGAAAATAAGATGAATGAAACATAAAGCTTCGAAATTTCGCTTCTCAAAGCCAGATATCCAAATTCTTCGAGTTTTGAGAACTTAGAGACCATAAAAATCACGAGAAATATCGTATAGTCATACATGCATAAAGATACCGAAACCCGGAAACCACTTTTTCCCACTACCTAGAACGCCGAGCCCAATCAATTATTACGACCCATTCATTAGTCCTCCGTTTTCGTCCTCCTCGGATTCGGGTATAGAGAGATGCTGCATCTTCTCCGCCTCCAGAGCATCGATCGCTCGCCGTAACTCACCCTCGCCGACAATGATTGTTCCTGCGCGTGCCGTACTCAGGAAACTAATCTCAAATATGTCTGCGGAGGGGTTCACATCAGGTTTGAGATGATGGGTTGGTGCAAGAGAATGTCCCCCCTTAGACGGTTTCTTCTCTGAGTTAGAATTGCATTCCAGACTCAGACGAGCCCCAAACGAATTAAAAAGGGCAGGCACAGACCCCACTGCGCTACTCTCGTTGCTACTCCCAAGACTCGGCTCGGGTTCTTTGTAGAGAGATACAGTTTCCGCTGCGTCGGCGAGTCGCCCTGCTACGCCACAGACAATACCCGAAGCTTCGAGGGGTAAATCACGGAGGTCGAGCATGATAGGAATGAGGTAATCTTCTTTTGAGCCAAGCAATAAGCCCGAATCCTCCGCATAGACCTTGCGCGTACCGGCGGGCTCTGTGAAGCGAGGGAGAAGTCGTTTTTCTAAAAGCAGGGATGCGGCTGGGTCAAGGGATGCTTGGGTAAGAGAGAGAAAGCGCGGGTTGTCAACTAGGAGGACCGTCGTGAGAGCATCACGAAGGATTGACATGGAGCTTTCTTCGCCACCATATCCGAACTGATGGTGGGCTGCACATTGAACAAGGCGCAGGGATTCATCAACGTAGGGCGTGATTTGGCGAGTGCGTAAGCTTTCAAACGTGCGCGTTTGAAGCTCCGATATTGTGGATGGAGGCGGTGTTTTCGGTGGGGTGGTATCACTTGGGCGGCGATCAAATCGTGGGGATGTTGGGCTTAAGGAGTGTATAGTTAATGCAGCGGTCGAATCCTGGAATTGGAACCCTCGGCTTTCGAGGGCGGCGATCACGCTGCCTTTGCTGTGAAGAGGAACGATTATATAGTCTGAGAAGTAAGTTGAAATGAAAAAGATGGAGCTGTGAATAAGTCAGTCGGATATTTCTGCTTATGCCGGTGTACTCTTTTAAGTGCAGCCTGGAGTACGCGGAGAACATACATTCCGGCCATAGCAAGCGGGCTGGTCAACTCCAATACCCGTTTGCCTGCCTCCAGGCCCTGACCAATGACCTGCATCGCGATATAGTCATTATCGCTGACATCGAGCTGAGAATCAAGCGATTCATCCAATGCGCTCAGCTGCTGTCTGAGGGGTACAAAATATTTCTCAACTAGACGGCGAGGACATATCACAGATACTTCCACAGGGGTGATGGAGATATTCAGGAAGGCGGGCTGCTTGTACCCGGGTTCCTCCTCCGAGGCGCTTTCTCCGTCGTCACGGTTAATTGAGGAGTCATCTTCTTCAAGTTCCTTTGTCTCCTCTAAGGGAGAGAGTTCGTCAAAGACCAATCTCAACACTGACTGAAGAAAGTAGGGATAAAGGTCTAACGGAATGTGCACCAATGCAAGACGTTCCGCCTGGAAATATATCGTTAGTACACTGCGATATTCAAGTTATTATTTCTTTGGCTGTTTGCCCATATGCCACTTACTAGAAAGTGCACTTGTGCATCGATGAGAGTCATTGGTTGATCCATGGCGTGCCCCACTACCTTTTGGTGGATATATTGGTAGCTTGGGGGAGATCCGCGATATCTTCAAGTTCTGCGGTACAACGCGACACAGAATCAACCCCAGAGTTCAAAGCTGTTTGTCCAAGTTCTTGAGGCGGGGTTGCAAGAGTCACGTTATGGTCAAATGGGCGAGTTTCAGACCGCGGGGCTTTCTGCAGGGCTTTTTTTTGTTTTTTTCTTGTGTCCTCTCATTAGACCCATTGAATGGCCAGAGGGCGATTACGCCATTGACGTGATGGTTCACGGATGCAATTGCGACAAGGTCAACGCCATTCACGAGGGTGAGCACGAGAGAAGGAAAGTGGGACTGGTGTATTTCTTAAAGAATATTTGAAAAAATTCAAGTCCAAGAATGTTGTGGATGATGAGTCAAATCTGGGGAGAAAAAAAAAGGTGGAAAAAGAAACGAGAGATAGAGTACCATTAACTGGACATAGATAACTAGGGGATAGTACTGCCACACAGAAGGCGGTGCTTGGTTTCCCAGACTTGCACTTCACTTCTCCCACTTTCCCAACTTCAGCACTTTTTTATCTTCTTCTCTTCTCTTCTCTCCCACTTTTCTCGTTATCGTGTTCTTACCAAATCTCTTCGTGCAACCTCGCTTTATCTTGGCCTTTGTTCTCCACTGCTTATCTACTGGCCCCGCGCCTAACGCGGGCCCGCACGGACGAGAAAGTGTCATGCAGCTGTGCCTGAACTTCCTGGAGCGCCCCTGGAATTATGGTCTTGTTCGCTCATCACATACGTCTCGTTGTCACAGCGCATTACGCTCTGCGGGGATCTTTGCTCTTTGCCAATGAAAGAAAGCTGATTCACGATTCCGGCGACCCCACACTTCAGGTCCCAATGATCGACCGGATATATAACCGGCTAGACTCGGAGGGAGCGTGTCTTCAGATGTATATTCCTCGTGCATGGCCTCAGGCTATATCGGTCCACATCGCCACCGTGACTAGTCTACCACAAGCCCGATTGGATAAAAACGTGCAAATGATGGAGCATACAACAGAACCCCAACATCTATACTGGGAGAATCTCCCAGGGCCCGCTTGGTCCTCTTGAGGTGAGTCTGATAAGAGACGTGGCAACCAAATGGAGGAGACAAACGTCCCTCAGGGAGTCTGTGTCCGCCCCGCTGACACAATCATCAAAACGCCTTGACAAGGCCTGCCCGAGTAACCTTGGCAGCTGACAGGAAAAACCCATACTTGTCTAGCATTGAATGTACGAAAGCCATCCAATCAGCCTAATTGATGGACATAGGCATATTCGGCTCAGGTTAGGAAATACTCTAACTGAGAACCTGTCTAAATCAGACTCGTACCGAATATGTCGTCACTTGAAGACTATGTATACATCTGAAACTTCTTACCATCTCGAATCAAGAGCCCTGGAGAGCGGGTTTAGTTTACACTTTGTTTACAATTTACTGAGCTTGTCGGCTCGGCATGCGACCCCTTGCGTGCACTGAACGGGCCGTGGTCGAGAAGAGCGACCCATCTACATGCCGACCCTATAGAAACCCACCGGCGGAATGCCTCGACAGGGACCAGAGGTAACCCTTGAGGCCCCCGTGCTCTCATACTACCCATTTGATCCTTTGTTTATCTGGCACTCGAAGATGGGTCCCTCAGACTCACATTGCGGAACGTATGGAAATGAATACAGGATCCCAAAATAATGACCCCTAGTGCAGATCTATTTTGCACCGGTTGTTAAATGTAGGAATTCCCCATCGCAGCATGTTCAACTCTTTCGACCACACGCAGCCGACAGTCGATCGCTCATTTCGTCGACACTTTCGTTTTTTGTTTTAATTATTAATTTCTTTTGCCTGTCGACAACCAACTAATCTGTCGGCCACCGCTTCAGAGGATTTAGCTATCTCTCTGGATTGGAGTCGATCGCCATTCGTTATATAAATCGCCTCAATGGGCAAGTTCAACTTTTTTCTTTTGGCTGGCCTGGCTGCCAAGTTGGTAGCAGCCAAAGACGTCCATCTCGAATGGAACGTCACTTGGGTCAATGCCTCCCCCGACGGATTTGAAAGACCCGTCATTGGTATTAACAATCAATGGCCCTGTCCTCAAGTTGACGTGGATGTCGGCGATCGGGTGATTGTTGATGTATACAATGGACTGGGCAACCAGTCTACTGGCATCCATTGGCACGGATTCAAGCAATATGGCACTGGTATCATGGACGGTAGTACATCCGTCACCCAGTGCCCTATTCCTCCCGGCCAGCACATGCAATATCACTTCGATGTGAGTAGAATATTGCGTTCCAATGAGATCGACTGCTAATAAAGTGAATAGGTCAACCAAACTGGTACTTACTGGTACCACTCGCACAATATGGGCCAGTACCCCGATGGATTGCGTGGTGCATTCATCGTCCATGACCCGAAAGCCCCTTTCCAGTATGACGAGGAAATCACGTTGACTCTGAGTGACTGGTATCATGAGCAAATGCCCAATCTACTCAACAAGTACCAGTCTATTGAGAATGCCCAAGCTGGCGGATTTGAACCCATCCCGGACTCCGCTCTCATCAACGACTCTACCAACAGCAAGATCAAGGTTGAGCCCGGCAAGACATATCTTGTTCACATCATCTGTCTTGGAAACTGGCCCGGCCATGGTTGGGCGATTGATGGCCACGAGATAACTGTTGTCGAGGTTGATGGTGTTTACGTCGATCCGTATCCGACTGGCGACAAACTCCTGCGCGTCGCTCCTGGGCAACGCATGAGTGTCCTCATTCACACCAAACCGGATGCTAGTCAGAACTTCGCAATCTGGGACACTATGGATATCAACATGATGTTTATTTTCGAGAACCGTCCTATCCCCCCTGGCTACAATCCCAATGCTACTGCCTGGCTGGTGTATGACGAGGCTAAGCCTTTGCCTCCTCCCCCGACTTTCCATCAACTGGATCCATCCGTCTTTGTTGATGACCTTGATTTCGTCCCCGTCGACAAGGAGCCACTCCTTCAGCCCATGCACCACCAAATTATCTTGGATACCTCCGATACTGTGATCAACGGTGTCAAGCGCTTTACCATCAACAACAAGACATACATCCCACAAGATGTCCCTACTCTGTACACAGCTAATACGATTGGATCAAATCTCTCTTCCAACCCCGAGGTGTATGGACAGGTCAACCCCTTCGTTGTGAAGTATGGCGAAATTGTTGAAATTGTCATCAATAACCATCACAACAACTTGCACCCGTGGCATTTGCACGGCCACCAGTTCCAGGTGTTGCAGCGCACACCTGTTGACGGTGGCCTCTTCACTGGCGCCTACTCGCCGAATATCTCCCACACTCCTGTTCGCCGTGATACAATTATGGTGCAGAACCATGGTCATGCTGTGATTCGCTTCCGTGCCGACAACCCTGGCGTGTGGCTTCTGCACTGCCACGTTGAATGGCATGTCGAAGCTGGTCTGACGGCCACGATTATTGAAGCCCCCGAGACGTTCCCCCAGTCCCAGAAGGCGCCCCCCAAGAGCCATTACGATGTTTGCGCTGCCTATCCGGACCCGAGCAATGGAAACGCCGCTGGTAAGCACGGCCTCGACCTCTCTGGTGCTCACACCGAGGTCACTCCCGGTGATAACGGTGCCATGTATCCCGAGGATGCGAAGCCTGTGCCACCACTTTCTACCACTACTGCTGCTCCTCCCCCTCCAGCTCAGTCTAGCTCAGCTCCCCCTCCCCCTCCCCCGGCTCCTAAGCCTACTCATCCTCATGGGCCCCCTCCGTTCCAGCCGCCAGCTCCAGAGCCCCAGGCGCCCAAGCCTACCGCCGAGCAGCCCGCACCCAAACCAGCTCCTGCGAAGCCTGTGGCTGAGCAACCCGCCCCTCAGGAACCTGCTGCTCAGGCTCCACCTCCAGCTCAGCACCAGCAGCAGCCCGCTCCAGAAGTTGTGCCTGTAGCCGAGTACTACCCTGAGCCTGAGCCGCAGAATGAACCCATCTACGCTTCTCAGCAGGACGAGAGCGGACCATGGCCGCAGCCAAATACCGATCATAGCCACGGACAGATTGGTGATGGCTCAGATGGTGTTCCGCCCACTCTTGGTGATACGCAGGACACCAAGGGTCCTTGGCCCAACCCGCACAATGACAAGTCTCATGCTCAAGTTGGCGACAGCCCTGACGGCAAACCTATTATTGCGCACACGGAGGATACCAAGGGTCAATGGCCCAATCCCCACACTAACAATGGTTATGTTAAGGAAGGTGGTCACACAATCAAGACCCCCGAGGACACCTACCCCGACCTTCCCAAGGACTACCAGTACTGGGGCCAGTATGAACGTGAGCAGTAGGCTTACTCGTGTCGCTCCTTTAAACAGATTGTATATTAGCTTCTTGACTGTCTAATTTTTACTTGACTCGGGGTATCTGTAATCCTAATGCAAGCAAATGAAAGACGTTGGCGTTATCCGATTTGCATTGTACTCTGCTGAAACCTGAAGACAAATCAATATTATTCTCCCTTATGCTGCATACTCAGGGAACCTGGAATGTAACCTTGCTGCGAATCTTCATGCAAAACAGCACTCGGATTGCCGCATGCGGCGATCCCAGTCAGGTACCACATTCCGCGGCCCCGACCGAATGATAGCCTCACCACAACAAAAATTGAAGCAAAGAAAAGCTTTTATCGAGTTTTCAAACTTATTTTTCATGTATACTTAATGAATTATCTGTCAATTTATTAACATCAACGGCTATTTTCATCCAAGTAGCTAGTAAACTATATTGCAATGATTGTTTGGCCACCATCATAATTGAGACTTTCATAGCACGTCTAACTAATGCCCGCATGCGGAACGTACCAGCCACTACCCATTGTTCTAATGTACCTTTTCGTTTTACCATATTGTTTGCTCAATCATAAGTAGATGTATTCTTGAGCCCAGTCCTGGTTTGACCTCGATAGGCCATAGTATTAGGCTGACCCACATCATTTGACGACCTACTGTTTTCATCGATCGAGACATCACACCCTAAGTAAACCTGATGCGGGTTATTCTGCTTCCAGTCCTTTCCATAGCTGTAGATATTATTAAAAGAGTTGGGTGTGCCGTATCTTGGCCTTGTACGCCGCGCTGCAACATTTGCCCCGAGAACGCTTATTGTTGTACAAGTCTTCGAATCCCCTCAATCTCAGTCCAACCCACCAACAATTCATCATGCCTCAGTGGATTTTGGGTGATCGTTTCGAAACTACTTATCCTCACAAGGGATCCATCAAGGCCCTGTGGGAGACAAAGTGGAAGTTCTGCGTATGTCTTTGCCTGCACCATAGTTCGGCCAAAACTAAGTGCTAACCCTAATTTCCGATAGGCGTCGAAATCCATCTACCCATTTCACGATGGCGCTTTTGAGGACTTCGAGCCCATCTTCGAGAAGTTGATTGCCGTATGTTTCAAGGCGAAAAAAAGAAAGCAATAAAGAAAGAATTGTCCTCAGCTAACCTCAACCAGGAAAACATCAACGATGCCTTCTCCGACGCCTACACCAATGCTTTCCTACCCATCGCCTCCAACCTCGAGGCCCAGGCCGCCGAAGCCCTGAACTATAGCCACCCAGACAAGGCAGCCGACTTGTACCGCCGTGCTGCCGTCGTGCTCCGGATTTCACGCTTCCCATACGTGGGCCCCAACAGCCGCCCCGAAACCTCGATCAAGCGGGTGGCCTTCGATCGCCAGAAGGAAGTATACCTGAAAGCCGCATCGCTGTGGAACCCAATCATCAAGGAAGAAATAATCCCACACACGCACGCAACCGGCAAAGATGGCTCACAGATCCCGATCTACGTCCGTCTCCCACATGAAGCGAGGGAGCATCCGGTCCCTGTCGTCCTGATCATGACTGGGCTGGACGGCTACAGACCCGATAACAGCCAGCGGACACACGAGATTATCAACCGCGGCTGGGCAACTGTTATTGTGGAAATTCCCGGTACAGCCGATTCGCCCGCCGACCCCGCGGATCCTGAGTCCCCAGATCGGTTGTGGTCCAGTGTGTTGGATTACATGGCGCAGCGACCTGAGTTTGACATGACTCGCGTTGCGGTCTGGGGACTGAGTGCCGGCGGCTTCTATGCTATTCGGGCTGCTTGTACCCACCGTGATCGCCTTATTGGGTCTATGGCCCATGGCCCTGGCAGTCACCATTTCTTGGACCCGGATTGGCTGCGAAAGGTCAATGACCACGAGTATCCGTTTACGTGAGTTTTCTTGTCCCGGCATAGTTTTGATTATTCTCCTCGGTTAAATTAGATCTGACCACAATGATAGTATCACGGATAGTTGGGCCGAGAAGTACGGCTACGAGAGCACGGAGGACTTTGTGCAGAATGCGCAGAAGAAGTTCTCGCTTGTTGAGACCGGTGTCGTTGATCAGCCTAACTGTCGACTTCTCTTGCTGAACGTGCGTTTGCCGTGCTGATAAATTGACAATTAGAGACTTTATACTGACTTTCATGCAGGGAGTTGATGATGGAGTCGTCCCGATTGAGGATTGCCACGTTCTGTTCAATCACGGTGGTCCTAAGGAGGGCCGCTTCTTCGAGGGTATGGTACACATGGGATACCCAAATAGTCTGCCAGTATCGTACAAGTGGCTTGAGGATCTTCTGTCCCCCAAGAAGACAGAGGTGAAGAACTAGATGGATTCTGGCTCAGTTTACCTGGTTATTCGCAGCTCCTTGGTTTGGAAGCTAGTATTAGTTAGCTTGGTTTATTCTTCAATTCTACTTATTTACTTTCCTTCTATTAGAAAAAATAACTTCCGTATGTTCGATGCTATCAAACAACGTTCAAATAACATCGGGACATTAATTCTCAGCTTTCTGCTTCGAAGATGCCTGCAGAACTTGTCGGATAGCTGCGTCGGGTCATTCCTGTCTCTCGTCACCCAACCCAGGAGTCAGCCAGTGATCATTGAAGTTCATCTGATGTTACGCGTTTGATTAATACTTTAATACTATGGCCATGTCAGATAATAGCGACATGGCTTCAAAATCGGAACATTATATCTCGACTAATGCTGGATGATACCCTCGCAGCCTCCATGGCATAACACCATCTTGACCTTCTGGGTATAAAAGTGCCGATTTGCTTCTCAATGCCCTACTTAGATCTACCAATCAAGCCAATAACCTTTAGGTATGCCTGCTCAAACAACCTTCCATGCATGAATACTCATTTCTCAGCTAGACCATGCTTACCTGCCAACTTCTGGCCGTGACTTTCTTCTGTAGGATCATCCTAGCCCACCCAACCAATACCACCACCAAATGGGCCCAATTCTACTACGATGATTCCTGTTCTGGTGACCCCGGAACGTCCGTCAGTCTCAGTAACCCGGGATGCCTGAATGAGCCCGGAAGACGGTCCTTTAAACTGCACGGATATGACTTCGGTTTATACTATCTGATATCGAGTCCAAGTGGCGACTGTCCATGTCAATCCTCTTGTACCTCCCTTACAGGTCGCGACAATGGCTGCATCAAACTTGAAGGTAACATAGCTGGCTCATCATATCGTTTTGTTACCAGGCAGAATAAACTTTGTCCCCAGGATCAGTGCTGAAGTGTTTCCGAGATTTTACTCCATGCAATGTAATGGTGATCTATTTCAAAAAGAGAAATAAGGAACTCGGAAGCGTTTGTAAGCTGCTACTCTTGAGAAACGCAATAATCGTATCAAGTTGCCTCCATTTTTGGTACTCTTGAGAGGAATTGTGTAATTACACTTGAACGCCCGCAATGCATAGAATAAAAGATCCTTTTCACAACACATATCCAGCCCGAATCATTGATATAGTGCAACCAAAATATTAGATAAATGAATCAGTCGTCATCCACTCTTGCGCGTTTAGAGCCGCGGTCATCAGGCTCTGCTTCCTGGATACCATAGCGCTTCTGACCAGCTGTGACATCAGCAATCATACTGTCGATACCAAATGGATCCGCAGTGTCCTTCTCGAACTGCACAGGGCCCTGGCGCTCTTCAGCATCAGCAGCACCACGGAAGCCCTCCTTAGCGCGTCCAAGAACTTCGAAGCGGTTGGTCTTCTGGATCTTGCTCATTTCGCCCTCGCCTGCCTCTTCATCATCGGCGTCGGCTTGGGCCCGTGGTCGGTAGATGCTGTTAATGGCGTCCTGCGCGGCAAACAGCGGCTTATCGTAAGGGTTATCTTCGTTGAATCCAGCATTCATACCACTGGTCTGGTTGAACAACCGCGAATCCCACATCGACTCGGAGCTCTGAGTCGGCTTGGCCAGTCCAAGAGCAACCTTCTCGGAAATGTCACGGTTTTGCTCGCGGGCCATCGCCTGGATGCGACGCTCCGTTCCCATCCGAGATTGGCGCAGTTGCCGCTCATTCTCCTGGCGACGTTCGCGACGCTGCTCCTCACGGTCACGGGCAGCCTGTTCGTCTTGATCGGGGGTAGCGGATCTCGACGAGTAGGGGGATGCGCTTCGACTGACACTGCGCGAGCGGGATCGCGCATCGGAATCGCGGCGACTGGGACCAGCACGCTGCTGGCGTGCCTTTTGAGCCAATTGTCGTAAATGCTCCTCCTTCTGGGCCTTCTCCTTCTCGGCAAGCTTCTGCTGCATCTGAGCACGAAGCTGCACTTCCTCTCGAGCGTGACGATCGGCGGTGAACAGGGACTCGGCGAGCTGAGCGAACTTGTCATTAATAGTAACATCCTGTAATCCACGACCATCGGCAGCCAGACGCTTGTCCAAGGGGACAGTGTAACCCTTCGGATTCTTCCAGTTTGACACGGGCGGTGGGATTTTCCATGCTTCCTGATCCTCTGCAGTAAGTTTTCTCGGCGGCGAGTGCATAACGGGGGGCGGAGGAGATGGCGGGCCCCGGGGAATCTTCTTGTGCTTAAATTTAGGCGGTTCCATCGGATCCTGCTGTCGGTCCACGATCTTCATAATACGGTCGTTCTTTTTGTCATTATCTCCCATCTGGTTCGCTGGTGTATATCGCACAAACGTGGGCTCGTTCCGGCGTCCGCCTTTGACGTTCTTCGGTTTCTGCGCTTGAACAGCTCCTTCAACCAGGCCGGCCAAGGCATTCTTGGTCTTTTCCATCTGGGCTGCAACTTCCTCTTCCGACGGTCGGTCCAACGAGATCTCCCCCATATCCACTCGCTGCCGAAGTGGGATCAAATCTTTGAATGACGCATGAACAACGCGGTTGTCGGCATGTCCCCGGCGCGCAATGGCATCATACTTGACTTTGCCTTCAGCATCGACCTGAACCGCAAGCGCATTCGACGTCGAAGAGGTTCCCTTCCGACCCATATCGAGAGGGTATTGTGCGACTAGAATTTCAGGGAACGCGCCACCGTCGCCAAAATCTTCGGCGGCTCGAGGTCGCCATCCCGCGCGGTTTCCATAAGGGGGAGGTCCGGTTTTCTGAGTGATGAATATTTTATTAGTTATCAGTCCAAGTAAAAAGGGATGAATAGAAGAGCTCACCCGCAGAACGACTTGGGTTTCGTCGAGCTGGTTGGCGCCCACTACACGCGGACCACGGGGTTGCGCATGTTGTGGCACCTCTTCTTCCTCGCCGGTATACTTGGGCTTGGGAAGGGATTTGAAAAGTCCCGATGCGAGAGAAGCCATTGTGAGGCCTTGATTAGGACAAAAGCTGCCAAGTCAAGGTGGTTGGTTGAGCGGAGAATCTTGAATGATGCGCTTGGCTTTTGCTCAAAACAGCGCGAGTGGTGTATATCGGTCGCCGTACGCCAAGCCTTTCTATATACGTGCTGTGCATCCTTGTCTTCAAGTGGAAGGATATTGATGTAAAAACACCTATTCTAGGAATTTGGGATTTATTATATGGCATATGTATGGAAGAGAGAGTTTTTTTTCATCCGGTACAAGTCGCGCACAGCCGGTAAGGCATAACAAATGCAGTATAATTACACAGGGTACTGAGCCCTAATATCCATGGATTGATGTCCGAGAACTCTCGGGGAGTGTTGATACAATCAGTTGGAGATGATGTGTGTACGTTGTGGACAGGCCGCACCCTCTTTGTCTCCAAGTTCGACGAAATGCTCCTGTCCCTGGAAATTGTACCAAACCTTCAAGCGTTTCGGCAGCAGCGGAGCTGGGTCATGGAATCCCAAGATCTGGAACTATTCACCAAGCAGGTCAGTAACGCCATCGAAGTCTCAGCTATATTCATGAGTCTATCTCACCTTGAGTCTTTTCGCCGGGATCAACAACTGACCCCGATCCACAAGCGCTGCCACTGGGATGGTCACGTCAGTAACCCGAGGCTCTGTGAATCCGCTCTTGGGTTTCTTGCTTTGCGAAGGATAATAACCGTATTCCGCTTTAGTGACGACAAGCCCGTCGTGTGATTCCTCCCGGGCTTGCCGTCGTTGTACTTGGTCAAGCATCAGCTCGATGGCTTGCTCGCTTTCGGCGCGTTTCTTGGGGACGAGCGTGTTTAGCTCCTTGTGGCGACGAGCGAGTGCCTGTCGACGCTTCTTTCGGTTGCGCGGGCGGACATATCCAAATTCAATGGCGCAGTAGGCCAGCCAGGGGAAGACAGTAGCCAAGATTGCAGCATCGTGGTGGCGGTGAGGCATGACGATAACGGGAATACTAATGCGTTGGCCAAGCCGTTTCCAAGAAATAGTCATGGCAACATGATTCTGCGTAACACCCATGCCAAGTCCGACCTTAGTATTGTCGCCGACGCGCCGAGTCCCTTGCAAGATCCAGTTGATAGAACCATCCGTGGTAAGACTACTCTCGACCTGAACCCTGACCCCGCGCGCTTCGTCCATCTTTGCCAGTGGGAAATAGCCGTCTGCACTCCACTCGCTCTTCACTGGATCGTCCGCTGGTTTCCCGGAGAATAAATTTCTTGAATAGTTCAGACCAATGCCACCTCCCCCTGGAGCAAGTGCGAGGGAGATATTCCACGCTTCCTTGGAGCGATCGACATCGTCATTTTCGGCAAGAAGGCGACGCGTTTCCTCATCATAATCACCATCGGCTTCACTTTCAGCGGCTTTCGTTGGTTTGGCTAAAGATGCTAAAGCTATTTGAAGCGAACTGGTCTCTTGCAGCGAGGCGTAAAAGTTTTCGAGGGACATTCCCAATGAAGGAAACGTGTCAAGTAGGAAACTGGGCCAGCCCAAAGGTCCGCTGTTCCAGGTAAGTACTGCAACTTTGGTGCCAGCCAATTGCTTTGTCGCCTGTATATTGAAAGACGGCGGGCTTTCGGTAAGGGATTGCTTCATAGTAGCAGTCGCAGCCACATTGAACGGCTTAGCACCAGAGATTGGTTGATAGGATCGTACAACGGTGGTAGTGAAAGCTGGAGTCGGAAGTAGAAGTGCACCAAATGAGACGTTTGAGTCCCTCAGAAAAGAGAAAGGGAATCGGTTCCAGACACCACGAGTGCCGAACAGGCCCTTGAAATTAGGCGTCACGGTGGCTCCAAGCTCAAGTACGTTTCCCACCAAAATAGGCGCAGTAAGAACCTGGAAATTGTTGAGCATTTCAAGCATGGAGTTCACAGACATGGCCACGTACCTCGACTTCCTCTTCGGTGCCGTCAGGCTGAACGATATCGATTAGTTGCTTCCTTCTTTGTATGCCGCCTCTGACTCCTGTATTTATCGTGAGTTCTACTAGATCCTCTTCCTCTTCCGAATCAGGTTGTTTTGTAGAGGCGTCCACATCGTCGACCTCCTTGTCTGTTGCTTTCAAGAACTCTGGGAGCGATAAAGGTGTCCTGAAAGCATACTTCACCCCATATGTGGTGATTTTTGGCGATGGAATATGGAATGTCACATCATCATCCTCATCTACTGAGATTGCATCGGATGCATTGATTCCGAGAGTCAATGTGCCCTAGAACGACCAAATAGGATAGATAGTCAGCAACTTTCCGTTCCAAATAGAGGATAAGGAAAGACATCCCCCATGAGACACATACCCTGCTTTCCACGAGACTATCAATAGTATGGCGTTCCCTCTTTTTCATAGTTTTCAAGAACCATTGCCGAAATTGAACCGGCGACATCGCCTTGACGCCCACTTGTTGGTTCTCAGCTTCGCCGTGGCGACCCATTGCACCGAATGGTCCCCATTCTCGCTTCACCCCGTCTGCACCCAGCAAATCATATACCGCGCGTTTCTTTGGATCGAGCAACACGTCATAAGCCTCTTGAATCTGGTCGAAGTGTCGCCTGGCCGCCTCCTGCAGGTGCGGAGGTTGTTTATCCGGGTGGAAGCTGAGGGTCAAGTTGCGGTACGCGGAGCGGATATCGGCATCGGTTGGGGGAGGACTGGAGGAAAGACCCAAGAGGGAGTAGTAGTCGAGATCGTCGGGGTAGTTTGCATCTGCGATCATGCTGTACTCTCCGTCAAGTCCGTCATCTTCATGATCAACGGCGAAGTTGCGGTCCGCTTCTGCGGCGGACCGATCGAAGGTAGAGGCCATGTTAACCTCTTTAGAGACTAGATCTTGGGCACTAGATGGAGAGTAGGGCCATGATCCCTAGATCTCGTCGAGATGGGCGTGGAAGCAACAAAGGATGTTGGAAGTTGCGATTCGGAGAAACTTTCCGTACTCCGTCGGCCCCGCAAAGGGATGCGATGGTGGCATGACAGATCAGAACAAAGCCGCTGGTCTGCTCAATACTGTGGGTACCTTCTTCCGCATGAATCCATCGGAAAAAGAGAAACAGAAGATAGCAATTTTCTGGAGATCTCAGCCACGAAGGGAAAAGCAAAAACACGGATGAGGTCAATGGTGCCTGAGGCAGTCATCAGGCTCACCGCAGCAGCCAGACAAATAGAGAGAGGGGATTGGACAAATGAGATGAGAATTATCAAGTTAGATTGCACTGTAATCATACTAGCCTAAACTCTTTACGACCACGTGTTGATGGATGTTGTGAGTTGAAGAGAATTGAACTGCTGCCCTAAGTGGATGTCGAAGTATACAGACCTTCAGTTACTGCATACTCACTACTCTGTAACTACTCTGTACCTCCTCATAAAAGGGTTTCATCTGAAAACCCTCGGACCTCCAGCAAAAGAGCTTCTTTTGGAGAAAAGTGGGGCGGCTTCAAGTCAAATTAACATTCAAGGTTGCCTAGAGCCTGCAGACCTCCCCCAAGGCTCCGAGTCTTTCTCAACTTCAATCATCAAACATCAGGTATACACCTCACCTCACAAGATGTCCACCAACAAGCAAAAGAAAGCTCCCAATTTTGCCGAGTTACACCAGCCACCTCCAGTTCATCGAATCAATCTCTCACTACCTCCATCCGAGCGATATGTGGAATTAGCACGACTCTACCGAGATCGGATGCGATCGCTACAATGTATGTTCGACGAGTTAGTTGAGGCCCTGGCACCCAAGATCCCTGTGAAATTAGTTCATCTGGTAGCTCGAACATTCTTGCATAGACTAGCTACCAGCGAAGAGACCGAAGAACTACGGGGAATCAGTCGCGTCACCGATATTGATCTCTACCTCCTCATCTGTTTCAATACAGTACTGGATCTCCTCATGGGCTGCACCAGTGGGGGAGTCCGCACAATTCATGGCTCTGATACCAAAATGCTTCATTTCCGCACTCTAGATTGGGGCATGGACAAACTACGCACTTTGGTCGTCCAGCTAGAATTCGTCCGCGATGAAGATCCGCAGAAGGTACTAGCAACCAGTATAACCTATGCCGGCTTTATCGGCGTTCTCACGGGTGTGAAAAAAGATCTTAGCGTCTCATTGAATTTCCGACCAACTCATGATTCCACAAAAAGCTTTTCCTTCTACCTCAACCATCTTCTCGTTCTCTTGGGACGACGCCCGTCTATTTCGTCGCTTCTACGGCAATGTCTCGTCCCATCTCCGCCAAAGCCAGCTGCAACCCGCAAAGAGTCCGAGTTGAAACTGGCCACCATAGATGATATAGTTATAAATTTCCCCAGTCTGCCCACCACCGCAGCCTACTTGATTTTCAGTGATGGGCAAAAGACCGTGACCATGGAAAAGGATGTACGGACCGCAGTCACTCGCTCTGACCCATGGTTTATCGTTATCACGAACAATGACCAGGAGTCAGACCCGAAGCCTTCACGAGAAGTACCAATGCAAGAAGCACCAAAGAGATTGCCAAGTGGTCAGGGGAGACTCGCTTTGATCTCGGACGAAGAAATGACTTTAGAAGAACTTATCGAAGACAGCAAGGTCAGACGTGCGTGTATGCAAGACAAATGGGATCTCAAAATGCGGCAGAATCAGCGGGATAGAGATTTGAGGGCCCAAGTCAGAGACGGCCCAGATCAGGAAGTGGACGCCCATCAATCAGGAACTCGATCATCGCTACGCCTACGGCAGAAGACAGCGGGAAGACAGGAGCGAGCTGATTTAGAGAGAAACAAGAGGGATCAAAACGCTGACGTTTCTGATAAAGCTATCACGCCCCAGGAAGTACGTTACTGGCTCACTACGTACCCAGTGTTGAATGAAGATACTCATTATGCCACCCTGATGGATCCATCTGAGGGTAACCTGTTCTGGGTTAGTCGGTATACCTCGGATCAGATTGTCAACGAAAATTGAGCGGGTGCTGTGTGTAGATGGATATCTTTTTTCTAAGACAAATGTATACGTCTAAGGCCGAATGGACATGTGACACATGAGTTTTACAACCAAGGCCAATATTTAGTGTAATGGCAGAAGGCAGGATTCACCTCGTATTGATACAAGTAGCAATCAAAGATCGATAAGCTCAGTAGTTAAACGAAGCCTGGTCATATACTATAACTATAATACAGTCGCTAGGTCCGGTGAGGACCTAGCCAAGTCATTCAAGCTCGGACGAGACAGAATACACAGCAATCACAAACGGACCGCCAACATCAAGAACATCACGTCGTCAAATTAAAGGAACCAATCAAGTTGGACCTTCTGGAGTTCGCCAAATGCTCTGCTTGTTGAGACAGGAAAATAACAGCGCCAACAGCACTAACTTGATCAAAAGTCAGGATGCAAATGCAGATGGGTCGCAAGTTTCTATATCCAAAACAAAAGTTTCCGCCCATTTGTATGAGCAGTGAATCACAATTCCGAATCTGAAGTTTCAGTTCGGTTCTTCAAAAAAAAAAAACGCATCCGAAAATAAGCCATGCTTCTTTTCAGCGATCTCTCAGCAAAACAATAGTATGCTCCGAGATGCTATTTTCGTCCACTCTCATTGCGCGCAGAAGGGCTTCCCGCGGCATAGTTCCATAGAAAACATCATCATCAGGAACAGATGAAGACCTTGGCGCGCCTGTGTGGACTTTTCTCTCCAGGGAAGAACCACTAGATGTGAAGAAAAGCTTATCTTGGAGTCCAGCTCGATCATTCAAACATTCAGTCATCGACTCCAGCCGCTTTTGGATGTTTCTTGCCAGCTCCAGAGAAGTGTCCCAGTAACGACCGAACACTTTTATCATTTCGAGAGCACCACTGATGAAAGTAACACAGCTGGGCAGATCGGCCACTAATCCAGCTGCGCTGAGCAGGTCCGCGGCGGACAGAATCACATGGCTCAAAAAGGGATTCAGGGAGATTCCCCTGGGAGAGGAATCGGTGGATGTCTGCGAAGCTTCAAGCTCTCTCGCGTATTGAAGAGCAGTGACGGCAATTCTCAAGGTCTCCACAGCGTGATATCGAGCACGATGAACATACTCGACTAGCACATCTGAGCGGAGACTTTGGTACCGTACATTCCTGTAAAGTTTCATTAAAGTGGCATGGTAAAACATATGTATCGAAATGAAGGCATCGGTCTGTTTCGCTTGGCAAGCTCGCTCCAGGTTCAATGTGGAAAAGATGAGGTTTTCGGGTAGTCGCTTCGTCCAGTCCTCCGTTTGACGAATGGTGGTGGTATGGACTTCCTCGGCGAGACGAGCGTATCTATCAGAAGGTGTGTGCGATAGACGTAAAGTGTGGTGGCATACATCGCCCCAGATAGATAGGATTTGAACCAGATAGGCCATTGTGCTCAGGGAGGATCGGTCATCTTCAGGGGAGGGGGAGCCTTGATTGAGAATTGATTGGAAATACGGCGCGGTCGCATATTGTTGTGCTTCGTACATCTCTTCTTTGCAAGGGAGACGAATCAAGGCCGATTCGGAGGAAATAGAAGTCGAAGATCCTAGGAAGAAACTAGAGACTCGCTGCAAAAGATTTAGCACATCAGTTCCACTTTTCAGTTAATATTCAAAAGGTGTCTCTTACGTCCAGGATAAATGCCACCCAGAAGGTGCGGCGTCGACATTCCATCAATGCTTGTGGATGCAAACCAAAATCACAGGGATGATTTTGGTCCACAACTATTCCTCCTGATTCCATGTTATACCGCAGACCAGAAACTGCGCGTCCAGCAGCACCAACTGAGTCCCAAGATGCAAATAAGGATCCCGTGGCATAGTACAACAGGCTCATGACGATATGGCTTTGAGCGAGCTGCAGAGACAGTGTGTGCTGATTCTTCTGGATGGCAAACCGAGCGATCCTGTAGTTTTGCTTCAGTGCGCGAGTACTGTCTGGTCGTTCTGAAAAGAGTGATCCTAGGGCTATGATCGCGTAGAGTAGCATCTTGTCCTCGGTAGATTTTGTGTGGCAGGATCTCAACCAAAGGATAAAACGTGCATGGGGAAATATATGATATAGACTGTCGTTCACATTCGAGAAGAAAGATTCGATATAATGCAGTGTCATCTCCGGGTCATTCTCGAAGGGATCGAGGTTGTAGAAGCCGGCAAGTGGATCGTCTGGGGTGATATCCGGGATATCTCCAATGATCTCCGAATATTTCTGTCGTCGATAGAACTCGAATTTCTCCGTAGACCGAGCCGTAGAATCACCTTCCGAATAATGGCGGGGAACTCGATATCCTCGCGCGCGGTAAATCCTGTCCGCGTCCGTCTCGTGTGGACCCTCTGTGCCAGCAGGCGAAAGCACAGTAGCGCTCTCGGAGATTGGAGAGTGTCCACTTGTTCCTGGGAGTGAAGTAGCGCTACCTGAAGCTCGTCCCATGTTATAGATTGAAGGTGAGATTTCTGAATGGCTTTGTGGACCGGGAGAGAAATCCTCTCCATCATTTCCTCCCGACACCCCAGTTGATTGAGAACCTCGGAACGAACGAATCCCGCGAGGACTAAATAGACAAGGTCAGTTTTCATTTCACCCGAAGCACCACCGCAATTTTGGGCTCTCTGTGAATTACTTACGCGCTCTCAAACCTGCATTCACGCCCAGACTTTTGACACTGGTCACATTTTGGCAGATTCGGCTGACATTTTATCTTCTTCTCGCGACAAGTGAGGCATGCTTGAGCAAGTCGTTTTCTTGGTTTGCCGGCCTTCGTCACGCCCCAGTTGGCATTCACTGGAACTCCATCAATTGTTTTCGGGACGTGCGATCCATCCGCGTAGACGAAACAGAAACCCTCACCCTCAATGTACTTCTCATCCACCACATGTGGCAGAGCAGTGTTTCTTTGTGATCGGCCGCTCTCGGGAGAAGAAAGTTCGCCGGTAGGGACTGGTTCATGCTGGAAAGTAGAAGCATGAGGAGCCAATGGTCTGTTTTGTAAACTCGCTGATATGGGATCGCTGCGGGAGGCATGGTGGCTCATTTCTCTCGGGCTTGTCATAGCTACCTGAGATAATGGTGGTAGACTCGGGGTATACGTTTGTGGCAGAGACTCAGGACGACTGGGGGTTCTATCTTGCCCACTAACTGGGGAGACACGTGAGACACCACTAGGATCATGTTGACGGAATGCATACGCCTGTTCACGATGCTCAAGATGCGGTGGGGTTGCGCCGAATGGTTGGTGGTAGACAGGTGGTGAAGTTGGGCCCGAAACAGGTGTCAGTAAAGACCGAACGGACGGAAGTTGCTGTGAAGGAGCTTCAGTCGATGCGGGATTTCTTCCTAGTTCGTGTGATTCTGCTTGCTGGCGCTGCCGTATGAATGGATCGGATCCAAATTGTAAGGTAGCCGGTCGTGGAGGCGGAAGCTGGTAGGGGTTATCCCCAGATTCTGATCGATTAGCTCCTCGCTTCATGGACTGCTCCGAGGGTGATGCGTGTTTATCTGGTAACATACGACCGAAGGGTCCAACATAGTAGCCAGACATTGCCGATGATTATATCGAAGGTAAGGTAGAGCGAAGTCAGAGTTCAGTGGGAAATCCTCTACATGGCAATCGCACTGCGTATCAATAGCGCTAGCCTGCTTCCAATGTGATCCCAGGAACCTGATCGTTCCAATTGGTGCAATGGAGAAAGAGGGCTCAAATGGTCCAGTACTTCCAAATTTAAAATTTGTTCTCTGCTTATGACCAGCTATCGTAGGCCCGAAACTCGCGCAATAGGAAAGGAAATGACGGCAGTCAGGGTGATCTAGGAGTATCAGGCGATCAGCAAAAAGATTCAGTTCGACTTCCCAAGGGCTAGATTATGCAATAAAGAGGAAGATGGGATATCTTACCCACTAGGTCAGCTTCTTGCCGTCCAATCGCGATGGTGGTTGGCAATTAGATGCAAAAGGGTATAAATATATGAATGGGATTGGAATTCGAAGCAATGACAGCGAAGATGCAAACGCTATCCGACTGTAAATCTCGTGGGGATCACCAAAAACTTCAATGGCAAGATTTTCAGCGCCGAAATAGAGTCAAAACTTTCGTGGCCGAATGGATTGAGTCCTCAACACTTGCAGCACGCGGTTTATGACCCGTCGCGAGTACTATTCGGTGGGACTGAATCGATATGAAATTGTGACGGTTTCAAAAGACCAGCATGTCGCAAACGGCCCTAGCAGTCAGAGAATCGAGTGCATATTCAGTATACCAGGGTGGCTGCAGGATCCCAGTGAGTTGCATGCGTTTCGAAGGGTCGGTTCCCAAGGATGGAGGCGAGGGCTAATCGGGCAACTCGCAAACAATTGTCCACCCTCCCAAGAACGCCGCGGAAATCAGCCCGAATGAGTGAGGATGAATAGCTTATTGACACTGCAGGGTTGGAAAGAATATGAAAAGAATAGTGATGCTCAGACTCCCAACAATCGTGTGCTGTCGTGAACCAAAGATGGAAGAGCCCAGTCGACAGCTCTTCAAGTGGATCCACGAACCGTGATAGTAACGGCTCTAGGACAAGAGTAAAGCGTGCGAATTTCTGGATGAAAGATACGCTCGGCGACGATAATGGAGTCGGAACGATCGATCCAGCGAGCCGATGGTGGTACACGGCTTGACTATACAGGGAAAACTAGCCTGGTCGCAATCGCCGCTTGCCACTGGCTGGTCGTAAGGGATGCTGGAAGGAGAAAAATAGCTAAAAAGTAGTGTCCCCGCGATCAATGCAATAAACTAAGAAAAAAGCCAGAGCGGCTTGCCCCGCGAGTAGCCTTGACGGGTTCGGTTCACTCCCTGGTGGATGCGAGCTGGATCCCCTCCCCCTGCACAAAAACACTGGGGCGATACCAGGATTCCTCGGTAGATGGTGAGGAGGGGGCCAGGGACAGAAAGGCTCTGCCAAAAAATGAAAAGAAAAAAAAAAAAAGGAGGAAAATTAGGAAGAAGATGAGGAAATCAAAAAGGGAAAAGGGCCGAAAAAGAAGTCAAACAAATCAAAAGGGGAGGGAGGGAGAGTGAGAGAGAGGAGGGGTTCAACCTCACGACTTCAGAAAAGGGCCAGAGTCTCAGTATGTATTCTGAGTACTGTAGGTACGGGGGTGACGATTACGCCAAAATACTACTCGGAAATTCCATGAAATTTAGTTTAACTACCCTAGACTCATGACAACCATACGATCGACGAGAGAGTGGGATCGATCTATACTCTTCTAGGTGTGCCCCGTCCGAGTAAATTCTCGAAGGCTCAACCCAAGACACATGGAAAATTCAGGATGAGACATGCCCCGGTCCCGCCCATCTGCTGCGTTTGCTGATGGTGTCCTTTTGACTCCGTCCCATTGACCTGCAGGCGGCTCCTAACAGCGCCACTGGACCTCGCTGGGCCCAACAGGGCCGATTGGCACCAGCCATCGAATCTCCTCCATAGGGCCATCGAAATTTTGAGGTCATCTACGCCAACGCTATTCGGTGGAGTAACCGGTCCAAACCGATCAGCGATTCGGCATTTCGGGCCTGCATAAAGATCCTCCGATCAGCCCGTCTAGAGGCCCATTAATCACATACATCCGGATAGAAGTATGTGGTGGCTCTTCCCGAGGTGTATGTATCGTGTCCCGGCACTTGCAACGCATTACCGTTGAAAATAACGCTGTGGAGTGGCCCATCACTGAATTTTATTCCAAATTACTTCCTGCTACGCTAAGGGAATTTTTTATTAAAAAAAAAAAGGAAAATAAAAAGGAAAAGCCCGTTTTCTCGAGTCAATTCCTCGGGCCTAGGTGGGACAAGAAGCCACCGGCGACAGCCCCCCGGTTCGTCCGGGAGACCCATGCGTGGCTCCATTTTCACTACGTCTTTATATCAATCGTGGATCATGCTTTTGATATATTTATGTATAATAGGATCCTGCACGTCGGTATTTCCGTGAAATGCGGTCTCCGTGGCCCCTGATCGACCTTTCTTTACACTACGAGGTCGATATGTCCGACCGGACCGGGTCTATGACCAAGCCATTGCCTAGGATTAAGTATGTATACCTATCACTCAGCTAAGTAGCTACATGCTTAGGTGCATTTACCAAGCCTATGGTACCCAATTCTACTCCATGTCGAGTCTCATGTTAAGAGAGATGCAGCTCCATCTAGTGTCCAATAATAACACAATTCGGAAGGTGGTCCCTACTAATAACTTGAAATCTTTTTCTTCTGCCTCATTGTCCTGTGCTTTCTTTCTTGTGTCTGCTTCTCCTGACTTGCCTTTCCCGTCCTTTTTTTTTTTTTTTTTTTTTTTTTTGAAGAATTTTGTATTTTTACCCCGGAGCGATGCAATAGGTAAGATACAGTTTTGCCTGCGGGATCAAGATCCTACCCGGTCCATCTCCTGAAGAAACTCGAGCATAACTCATTGTGGAGGAGCAAGATGTACATACAGCTTGTTTTGGACTCGGAATGATGACCGCGAATACCCTCAACAGTGGGTCAATATGTACTTTCGGCCGGTGGCGCGGGCGACTAGATGCCTAGTCGGGCAAATCCTCCTGGATCCAGCGCTGGGGCCGCAGGGCTTATCTCTCTTTTGGACAGCGACTCTGTGAAGATCGCTGGATCGTATGGTGCAGAAGTGGACTGGGTGGGTTCCGATGGGTTCCAATTTTTGCGCAAGACCCTCGGTTGAGAGTCAAAATGGTTCGGGTCTTCCCTGATGTGCGCGCTGCGCCAACTCCGACTTACTGGATGGAGAGTCAAAGCCGAGACCTGTGTTCCCCTCGGTCTGAATTTCACTAAATAATCGGTCTGGGTGGATTTTTGGGTTTTTTCTTCTTCCTGTCCCTATTTTTTGTTACTTTTTTATTTGTCTAATCTCTGTGGATTTTACATCGTGCGTCAAGGTTGCGGATCCTTGGACTAAGCCAAAAGCAAAAAAAAATGCCCAGCATGCCCAGCCCGGCATGTGCAGGCTTTGCTCGGTGTTTTTTTTGGGTTGCCCACGATGAACTACGGAACTTCAAGATTTCGAGTTGTTTCAACGGCCAAGAACGACAAGAAAGTCTAAATGTGATTTAGGAATTTACCAATTCTCCAGCTCCCCCGCTAGCTTCGACGGAGTCCTGATCTGCCCCGACATCTCCAAGGATTACTCCGTACATGCTTCGTCAAACTTGCACTGCTCTGCCATTTCTGGCAACTAATATATGTACTCCAATGTTCCTCCGAGGCACCGACAAGGAACCCTAGTCTGTACAAACGACGCGCCATCCAATGGGCCCGTCTGGAGGCTGCACTCCACTGTGCCCACTTGTCCACTTTACTCCAACGGCGATACACTCCGGAGTTGACCACGTATCGTGTCTCAAAAAGTATGGCGATCTGATCTGCAACCCGTCATTGAGGGTCTCCTTGTTGCTGCAGCCCGGCATAGGTACCTTCCACTTACTCCGTATTCCGTCTCGAAAAAAAAAAAATCGTCTAGCACACCCCTTAAATTTCTCAACTCGAGTATTCTCGAAAATTTTGAGCTATAATTATCGGATATCTACTCCATAGTTGTACCACAGTTACACCGGTGAAATAATACGGATGAACCCGCTCATCGGGACTTGATATGTCGCTAGAGCCCACCTAGAACAATGAGATCCGCGACGCCAAACGCCAACCGGCATTTCTCCTGGCCTCCATCTGGCATTCCCACCCGACAGAACTCGCAAGCTTCGCTGAGCAGGGTTAGGGTATGATCACGCCATTGGCCAATCTGCCCTCGGACCCAATTTTCTTCCGAACAAATACCGACTGCGACGTTGCGGAGTAAGGATCCGGACGATATGGCTACCAAATGCCGGGCAAAGAAGAGGGGAAGTGCTAACGTGTTGGAAGGGAACCTCGAAGCCTCGTCCTCGTTCGATCGCTGTGAGTAGTAAGCAAAATACCAGGATCATCCTGCTACTTATGTACTTATGTACATAGTCCATACATCTGTATCAGATGGTATGGAGCGCCCGCATCACCGGGTTGCACTCCTTCGGGTAATTAGGTTTACTGGCTTTCTCAGGCACCATTGAATCCTAGTCATATGCACCTAGCAAATGGAAATGTGATACAGCGAAAAGGATACGCCATTCCTGCAGTGCTTGGAGTCTAGGGCAATACTGCAATATAATCAGATGGAGTAGAAGTGGAGCGGCTGGTATTGCCTATAACCGAAAATACCTACATTACTTACATAGTGTGCATGGGTTCCACTAACGCTGGGAAAGACAACTTGAAAATCTCAATGGAATAACTATCGCACGTTCCTGGACCAGCGTGCCACCCTGCTACCTAGCAGCTGTACTACAACTCTGCCTCCTGCATGCCGGCCAAACAGCACTTCCCAAGATTATGTTTTGCATCGCCTGTACCCTCTTTACTCCGCAGACTCTTGGATTAGCGCCGCCTGAGTGCCCGATAGCTTGGCCTCTTGTTTTGCTCCTTCCCCTGAACCGATTTAGTGCCAACCAATTCTTGTTGGCTGAGACATGCACTCTATACTTAGTGGCAGCTCCTTTAGGATCTACGAATGGAGCTCCGTTCCCTAACGGGTGGATTTCATTTCCTGCCACTTGCCATTACGGAGCTCCGTACGGAGTGTCTGTGGATTAAATATTCTTCAGCTATGACTAACTGCTAACCGTGTTTGTACATCTCCTTAAATCATGATGGAATCCTGAGTCTGCATTGAATCCTCCGTATATTATACAGATTGGATTATCGTTTCGGCTTATCCTTGCCGGTGCTCGTGCCAGCTGTTCTTCTTCGTCCGACCGCAATTATGCTTACCCCTTGAAAAGAGTATAAACTGCGCGGAAATCATAAATGCGGCTCACAGTATCGGAAATTTTTCCTACCCCGATCTTGACACCGCGACTTTGGTTCACCTCCGGTCATATCCTGGAGAGGCTGCAATATTTGGCTACGCTATCCCCTTGAAGGGATCTCGGTTATTTCTGATGTGCAGTCTAGGTTGCATCTGCCCGTTCACCTCCCGTATATTTTAACTCATAGTGGGCTCGCTAGTCAAGAGGACCCGCTGTAACTGCGGCTGTCTCGAAGCTTCACGGAAAGTAAGGAAGAGAGGGGGTTTAAAATCTAAACTCATCCAATTAATGCAGTTCATTTAGGCATCCAAAGTCTCGGAGCTCCGGTTGAGTCGCAAGTACGGAGTTCAAAAAAATCAAATAATAAATAAATAAAACTAAAAAAACAAACTCGAGAAAGGCTTAACAATGCATTTGCCTAATTTCTGATGATCCCCTCCTTTCGGGGCACAACACGATGAGATCGTGTCTTATGGCGCAGAAAGCAAACTCAATTCACAAGAAAGTTCACGATCCCGAGTCTCGCCTGGAGCGAATGGCTTCAACCTTGTACGATACGGCAAGTCTGCACCGCCGGAACTGACGTACATCATCCCCACTTGGTTCGACCATCATCCCCTTTGGAGCCTGCGACTATCAGCCGCGGACCCTGACGGTGTTCTTGGCACCCGCGTTGCACGTCCGTGGATCTTCGGCTCTCCACTCGCTCGAGCTTCGCTTGGATGCCACTCCTCGTCACCCGCTCGCCTAGTCCGAGTCTCGACGTTCGTCCGTGTCCGTGCTGCCGATTGTCGATGACGCTTTTCCCAACTCCCACTCTCTTGGACACGGGCTCTGATCGCGAATCTGGGGCCTGTTCGCGTCGCATGCACTGTACCTTTTTGCTTGTTCCCTCCCTAAACGATGACAGCTATGGACCTCTGGGAACCGGCGCCTGCCGACGAAAGTCTAATAGATTGACCTTCTAGAAGGCCATCAGCTGGCATGTGAATTGCCGCAAGGCGGATGTATGAAGTTCTAATACGCCATGAAGGATCGGAACCTTGCGATACCTTCTCCAGGAAACTTACGCTAGGAAGGACTTCCCTATTTCTCCGCGTTTCAGTTTAAGTGTAGTTCCAGTGGTAAGCTCTTGAGATACACTACAATGGTTATTATGATCGCCGTCAGGAACCAGGATCATCCTGGTGACAGGTCGTCAGCTTGTCTCGTGTCGCGGTTTGCCAATGTCCCAGGGCATGGTTCAGGATGGGGCTATGGAGTACGAAGTATGGAGTCCTCTGGCTCAAATTTTCTTTTTAGTGTCGGGCGTTGTTTCATGCTGGAAATAGCACTGCCACAATCGGTCAATCAATTGCTTATCTTCAACGGTCGGTATACGGAAAATTTTTTCCATTGCCTAGGTACATGTGGTACATGTGATCGACAGGTTTGTCACGCGCGATTCGTGAGAGGTAGACAACTGGCAACTTGGGATTGGAAGGACTATTGCATGATAGAGTCTGTCAATGTCGAGCTTACAAGTTCACCGTCTACAAAAAAAATCTTGGAAATTGGTCAAGTCACTGATCCGAACTTTTGCCGGTGTTAGTTACTGCCCAGGTGGTCGATCACCACTACTACTAGGTACTACCACGACAACTTCTTGAAATACTCAGGTTTGTACATTACTAGTATATATATCTCTCATTGCTACCAGGAAACATCACATTATGTAGCACTAGTAGAGATATAAAAAGCAATATCTGCCAGTGAAATTTGAACAGACCAAAATTCAAGTTTTATTTCTGAGTCCAACTTGAAGGGTTCAGGATATATATTTGATAGAAATCAAGCTGCCATCATACTTCCGAGTTTCCAAGGTTTATCTTCAACCTTGGAAGTTGAACTTTTTGAATACAAGTTCAAGTTGTCAGTCGTACCTAGGTAACCTTATCGATTGATGTCGAGTAAAAATCAAAAAGCAAATACTATTGTCTTATACTATCCTTCCTTGAGATTTTCCGAATAGTTCGAGGGCAATAGTGATTATCTTGAAATGGACTCCACGTAATAGGAAATCCATCTGGTGTATGCAGTTTTTCTCATTCCAAGGCTACGGTCTGTGGCGGAATTTAGGTCTTCCAGGTACCTGCGAATTGTTCAAGAAGAGCCCAATCATGGGTAGAACTTCGAGATCAGTGCCTGGGAACATCTTCACCTGGCTCAATCATGATAGGATTCGATCATGACTGACCAAAGGAAAATTTGTAGATAGCCTATCAAAGAACTGCATGACTGCTACAATATCTATCACTTACCACTAGACATATACAGGGGAATGCTGTGATAATAAACCGATCATATTATACTCCGAGACCTTTGGGTATTGCAAAAAAGGCATTGATTCATTTTTGCTCTGCGACTAAATTTTTCATCGTTCAACAGTTTCGTATAAGAGAAGCCCATGAGAAGACATGTTTACTCCTCAGACAGAACCTTGTTGAAGGCATCACCAGCGCGGGTAGGCTTGCCACCCTCAACCTTCTGCTGGCCGAGCTTCTGCTTGGAGTAGGCAGCGGCGTAGGGGTTGAGGCGGAGCATGACCTGCTTGTTGCGGAGAGGGTTCTTCTTCTGGACAACACCACGCTTGGTGCGGGCCTCACCCTTGGGAGCACGGAGGACGGACTGGATTTCAGAAGAGTTGATGAGGCGGGCCAGGTCGGCGTTGGCAACGTTGTTGGAGGGGAGGAGGAAGTCCTTCTTGAGAGCCGAGGGGGCAGTGGTGGTACCGTAGACCTTGTCAAGGGCCTCGAAGGCGGAGGAGGTCCAGACGATGAAGCGGCCGACGTGACCACCGGGGGCGAGCTGGAGGAGGTTCAGGGCGAAGACGGAGGAGGTCTCAACACCGGGGATGTTGCGGAAAGCCTTGACAAGCTCCTTGCCATCGGTCTCGGGGTTGTAGACAACCAGAGGACCGCGGCGCTGGCGGAAGCGGCGGTTACGGAGCTTACCCTTACCAGCACGGAGCTTCTTGGACTTCTGGACCTTGACGAGCTCATCGCCGGCACCGAGGGCCTGGAGGAGAGCGATGGCGGCCTTGGTCTTGGTCAGAGCACCACCGAAGGTCTTGGACTCGACAACGAGGGGAACCTCGGGGACCTTGGCGACACGGTGGCCACGGGCGAACAGAAGGGCGGGGACGGAAGAAGCAGCCAGAGCAGAGGCGGTAGCGAAACGCTTCTGGTTCAGGTTGATCTTCTGGTGCCACTTGCGCCAGACCTTGGTGGGAGCGAACATACGACCGGAACGGCACTGGTTACCGAAGGCAGCCTGACCGGCACGGTGAGTACCGCCACCAGAGACACGGGGAATACGGGCGACAGCACGACCTATTGGATATCAAATGGTCTCGTTAGTAAGTTTGTCGCGCCAATTGTAGCAGTTTCGACATGAAAATCCTTCTCCCAGCGGGATTGACCCATCTAGAAAAAAAGTTCCCTTCGCAAGTCGAAAAATTTCAGATCCCCACGTACCGGTACCCCAGGACTCAGCAGAGGTCTGCTCGCCGGCCTTCTCGCTGACGGCGTAAGGCTGGCGCTTGTTCTTGGCCATGCCGACGTGCACCTGCCTGTAGGAGAACTTTTCGTCAGTATTTCCACCTCCAAAATGACCATTCAAGTATGCGGGTTGGCGTACTGGACAATGTCCGAACGGATGGGCGCAGAAAATACGGAGGGCAGGGGCTGGGTGGCCCCGGAGGCCTTGCCCTCAGCGGTGGCGATGGAGACGGTCGGACGAGACGCCATTGTTGTCGATGTCGATGGTGAGGTTGAAGACCAAGTGTTTCCCAGTTGGGGGGCTTCACGGCTCACCTGTGGATTTTTTCGCTTACTGAGCTGCGGGTCAGTGGGCGCAGGAAGCCCTAAGCCCTTGTTCCCTAATCCAGACTAGTGGTACGTTAGCTTGTCTGCACGGTCCACATTATATAAGACAACCTGCCCCACTTGGGTGTGTAGATTGCCTCAGAGACGAGGCCAGAACGGAACTTGAACTATACACTTTTCGATGATCTCGCACTCACACACTTCTAACTATGGAATACAGCAAAGACGTGCTAATTGATTCCTTTCAAAATATAACTGCTGAACTGTCACCGAATGGATGATTTCCAACAAATATACGAACCGTTCACAGGTTCATCTTCTAAGCGCCGATGTGCCCCCCCTGTAACGTCAATCACATATGGGGCTATTTTGGTTCAGTCATGCGGAGACGCGTCTCTTATTTGCTTATCAAAAGTCCAGAATTATGCTCAGTATGCCTTGAAAGACGCGTGTTAGCATTCCTAAGCGCCCTGAACATGCCATCGATGAACTCGTCGTTTCATCTCCTTGTTAGCTGCATATGTACTGGCGGTCTTGGAGAGGGGGCCGGCGGTTAACTTACAGCGAAGTCAAAAATCCGCTCGGCTTCTAGTCAGATTCTAAAATCCCATATAGATACGGGCCCCTTTCAAATGGACTTCAATTGTCATACTTGCTGTCAAGCATTGTCCACTCGCCCCCTCGACCTCGCCCGGCAGCCCTATACGGCATCTCATGAACATATAGGCTGATAATGGCTTGAAACTCGCCATGTTTCCACGAATCATTAATATAAAACCAAAAGGTCTTACGAATACCTCGAAAACCCCTGGCTGGCGACCATCTTACCTCCGAAAACGAATCTTAATCCTTTTTGTTGTCACATTCAGTGCAATTATAATCGCTCTCGAACTGTTATATAGATCATCCGAAGCTCACAATGGACTTGTTGCCTCCGTCCAAGGCCGTCATTACCTATGGACCTATGGACCTACCGCTATCCTCACAGTTGTTGCCACATTTTGGTCACGAGTCGAGTTCCAAACGAAACAAACTGCACCATGGCAAGCGATGCTCAAAAGCCCTCAACCAGCAGATAAAAGCGTCCTCCTCGACTATATTTCCGATATGCAACCGGTGACAATATGGAAAGCATTGAAAAATAAACATTTCGTCGTCGCTTCCGCCGTATCATGCTCATTGCTCCTCCGGCTTCTCATAATCTTCTCGACAAGTTTATTCTCTCTTCAAGAGGCTCGGGTTGAAAGAGATAACATCCCTATCAAAATCCACGATAGCTTCGGCACAAATAACTCCGAGATCGATACTGTGGGCTCCCAGCCATACGACGTTCTCAATGGAATACTCTTCGATAATCTCACATACCCAATGGGAACAAACGAGAACCTTACATTCCAAGAATTTTCAGCCTCGAGTCTTCCCTCCAACTCAATAGTCACAGCTCCCATCGATGGATTAATGGCCGAACTTGATTGCGAGGATGCTGACCTTGATATAAGATCCTTGAATTATCTTAAAACAAAGGACGAGGGGAGATTATCAACCAATTTCGACGTCGGTATTTACACCTCGTCATGCACAATTGGTAATATCACTCTCCTATCGAGCGATGTGACACAAACAGGACTTTTCCAAGGGGGGCAATGCGAAAACATCAGCGGCTCCGATGGCTACCGTATTGTGCTGACAATGGCCGATCCATTTCAAAAAAATGTTACTTCTATCAAAACTCCCGCCGACCATGTGAATGACACTTTGCCTCGAGAATGGGAAAGGGTGTACATTGGACTCAATAAATCAATATCTATTATTTGCAAGCCGACTCTTTCGCTCGTTAAGCTAAAAGCCGAAGCAAATGCGACCGAGCTTTCATCCGATATTCACATTCAAACGATCGAGTCTGAGCATGCCAAAATCCCAGGCATAACTGCAGGAGATGTTGCAAAATTTATCATTGACAACTCTACTTCCACCACGGGCTTTAGGCCCATTGAAAACAATGATCAGTTTTCATATCACTCGCACATCGACACAGGCTTCAGCTTTGGTCTACATCTCATTGGGGAAAATATAACTGTGCAAACGCTCTGGCGAGCAGATGTCCTCGAAAATTCGGGCAAAGCGTTCTATCGGGCAATTACTGCCTTGCTCATGCATATGGGACTCGTTCAGAGAAAGGAGTCAATGGCAATAGGCCAAGCAATTGTCCCTGAGAGCCGAGTGGTGATGATGGAACTAGCTCTTCGTGGAATGGAGGTATGTCTAGCGCTGGGAATATCCTTGGCAATTTTCATGGCTTCCGTTCTACCTGGCGCACCAATAACTACGTGGAATACAAACCATGTCTCCGCCATTGCAGCTATAACAGCCAACAGCAAGGCCTTTCGGGCATCTCTTTGTGGTGCTGGAGTTATTTCTCATACAAATCTCCAAAGTCGCCTTGTGGGTCAGAAGTACTACTCACAATCCACACCCAAAGGGACATCTATCGAAACAACTGAGGATTGCCGCCGAGAATCAAAGTTCGATGTCGAATTTGGCTCCGAGTACACCACGTGGAAGCCTTTTCCTGGTCTCATCGGGCGCATTATCATCTATATCCTAGTTCTATCGGCCGTTGTAGTTCTGGAAATACTTTTGCGTGTTTCACAGACCAAAGATGGATTAGGAAACGCATTTTCGACCAATGAGTACATGCATTATTTGTGGACGATCGTTCCTGCTTTAATAATGGTTGGAATCAGCCTGTTTTTTGGGAGCTTGGACTTCAACATCAGATGTCTTGCTCCATACGCACCTCTCAGTCAACCTGCGGGGACTGTTTTTGAACGGTCAATGAATCTGAGTTTTCTAGACTCATTGGGATTGAACAACACTTTTCGATCTATTAGCTCGCGCCATTTTGCAGTTCAAGCAACCACACTAGCTACGACTGCAGCGCTTTTCTTGACTATCATCACCAGTGGTCTGTATTCAGTGGTTGAAGTCCCTTCTCACAGTCAGACCAACGTCACTCGCGTTGGTGGCTTCCCAGACCCGAGGACTATTGCGGGACCCCAGAGATTGATGGAAGAAAGCAAGGAAGTTGCTGGGATGCTCACTGCTGAATACATTCTCCAGTACAATTTCACCTACCCTCGATGGACCTACGAAGAGTTTGCATTCGCGGAAATTTCCATGGAAGGTTTTTCGGATGAAGGATCTGTGAACGGATCATTCGTCGATATTATGGTCCCTGCTTTGCGGCTTGCTCCCGTGTGTCAAATTCGAACCGAAGCAGATCTGAAACCGAGATTAACCCGGCCTCAAATCGGGCCAGCTGATAGCCACCAACTTTGGTTCACTCAATTGACACTAGCTTGTCCTGGAAATAATACCGACAACTACGGAAACCTATCAATAGATGTTTGGAAAGAAGTGGGATCTGAGCCTTTCGGGTACTCATTTGAAAGCCAGTGCAGCTTTGAAGGTGGGAACAGCAATGGAGTTGTGGGTGCATCTCACTACGCAACATCCTACATTTGGGGCTATCTCAATGGTACTTCGATTCAACATATCATGGGGCTATCATGTATTCAATACGCCGAGACAGTCGATGTATGGACCCGTTTCTATCTGCCAGGACTAGACATCGACGAAGCGAATCCCCCTGTCCCCGACGAATCATCAGCCAAGCTGGCACCGAATCTTTATACACCTATTCCGGAATGGTGGATCCTGAACGCGAATGGAAGATATCCAAAACTTGACGGTTTCTTCCAAGACCTCACCTCCGGGAGATACGCAATCCCAGTTGAGAATTTCAAGGATGAAGAACATGACAAAACAGTGGTCGAAGCAATCAAGCGTCAACATAAGATCATCTCCGCTCAGCAATTCAATAATTACACCCGCGGAACTGCTAATGACAGTATTGTTCATGCGCCAATTGTCGCAAATGTTACGATTTCAACCCGTTTGCGCGTTGTTCAGGACGTCATTTCCACGCGAATTCTGCAAGGATTGTTGGCATTTATCCTGGCATTGGGTATTACTGGTTCAGTGTTGTTGAATACAGATCGTATCCTCCCGAAGAACCCTTGCAGTATCGCGGCAGTGGCAAGTCTTGTAGCCGATTCACGGCTCCTAGATGAGTTTTTAGAAGAAATTTGGGATCCAGCGGACAATCAGCTCAAATTTACTTTTGCAACACAAAGATTTCATCTTGGATGGTGGGAAAGTGAATCAGACACGAAGACCGAGAACGAGAGAAAGTTGTTCACAATTGACCATATGCCCACGGAGAAAGGGATTTAACCATAAAAGAATATGATCTTCAACCAACATGAATGGGATATTGACACAACTTTATGACCATGATAATTTCTCGTATTAATTTCAATAGTGAACAAACTGCGTAGTATAGGTAGTTTGGTAGCAGAGGTTATTTATGGATAAGTATTAGTATTTCCACGTCGTTGATAACAACCATGTCCGAGTCTTCCAGCCTAGGTATTATAGTGAACAGACACTGGCAGATCCGAGCACATAATGTGTATAATTTTTGACCATATTGCACCCACTGGCAGTCGGTTGAGAACCATGTAGACCTTTCTAAGCTGGTCGTATTTCTTTAGTCTCAAATTACTACATTCAATGATGTTGAAATAAAGTTTACTGTAGGAAATCCTTGGCCTAGGGAACCATTTTGATTCATACAAGGTAATGTGATGTCCTATTTGTCAAGGCTTATCTCTAGAAATGTACATGAAAGACATAGAAGGTGCATTGAAAGAAAGAGGGTCCGTCCTGACGAGCCTTGTTTAGGATCGGAAACGAAGGGAAATAAAAATGCAGGAATTCAGGGAGCAGAAAGGTAATGACCACCGACGCCAGCGGAGGTTAAGAAAAGCTTTAGCACATAGGGTCTAGGCGAAATGTGATCAAGCATGGTGTGAATCACCGATCGTGCGCTTGCGGAAGCGCAATCCAGAAATTTCCTTGGCTCTCTTAATAGCGGAGACGGAAAGATCAGAGCTCTGTCCGGCACTGCACTTGGTACCAGAGGCAAGCTGCTGGGCGGGTGTCCACTGACCATTGGCACAGCGCTGGAAAGAAGTACCAGCAATGCAGTTCCACTGACCCTCCTGGCTGCAAGCACCAGACAGTGTACCGGAGCTAGACGAGCCGGATGAGGAGGACCCAGATGAGGAGGATCCGGAGGGAGCTGGAGCAGCCTGAGTGCCCGAGGGAACGGGCTGAGGAGCAGCGGGAGCGCTAGTTTCAGCCGGGGCTTGAGTAGTGGCTGGAGCAGGATCTGCGGCAGCGCTGGAAGTGGGAGCAGAGGTAGGCTCAGCAGATGTCGCGGAGCCGGAGCCGGAGCCAGAGCCAGAGCCAGAGCCAGAGCCAGAGCCAGAGCCAGAGCCAGAGCCAGAGCCAGAGCCAGAGCCAGAGCCAGAGGAGCCAGAGCCGGAAGAACCTGAGCCGGAAATTCCAGCACCGCCAAAAGATGCAGGACCACTGCAGGCCTCTGATCCCTCCGGGGCTAGGTTGGCCTTCGCACCCAAATACTGGATGTGCTCACCGGGCTGAGGGAAACGAATATCGACGCCTTCCTTGGTAGTGCAGCCGTTTACATTGGCGACGAACATGGGAGGGTAGTTTGCGGTGCGCTTCTCAATGACCTTGTCTTCTTCGGGGGCACGCTTCTTGGAGCCACTGGTAACAGTGACAGGAGCGCAGTTCATGTACATTTCACGGTTTCCAATGCGGTTGAACCAGGTCCAGGCAAGGGTGTACTTCCCGGCTTCGATGTCTTCCGGCATATCGAAGTGGAATACATTATTGTCGTTGCTTGGAAGATTGCCGTCTGCCTTTGCTGGGCAACCGCCTTCGTATGACTGGATGACCTTCCAAGTAGAGTCCTTGGTGGGCTCACGGTCCGTTGTCAAACTGATCTGACAGGACCCACCCCCATGAACGGCACTTCCCTCGAAGGTCAGCTGCTGAGTTGCGCCTTGGGCGATGATATTCTCCTTGGTAACCTCAAAAGTGTTTGATCGGAGTTTGCAGGGGAAGTCGCTTCCGTCAGCGGCCAGTGGAGAATTGTTCAGCGAGTCCTTGCTGTAGGGAACAGGCTCGCTCATGATCATGTGCGCATTGGCCATGGACACGCCGAGAGCGGCGGCGAACAGAAACTTGGTGAACATCGTGATGGATATCGAAATGACTTTTTTGTTCGGTTCGACTGAAGTTTTGAAGATATAGATCCGATTCGTACCAGACGAATGAGATCAAATTGTAAAGGATTGGATGTTGGTAGTCGCGAGAGCGAAAAAGCGAAGGCTTCCTGCGCCAAGTTGTTAGCAGGAGGAAGAGAATAAATCATGATCATGGAGATGAAATAGATCATTAGAAAGCTGGTGAATATAGATGCGGAGAATTTATAGGCAGAAAGGGATTGTGATGTGGAGGCCTCTACCATTCACCAGCCCCCATTGTGAACCAGAAAGAATTGAGACAAACAGGTAACAGCCAGGATCAATCAGTTACAGGAAAACAAGGACAATACCTTTTTTGAATGAGACAGCAGGTATTGTCTTTAGAACAATCCTGCTACTGTTCTGAGGCTTTTTTCAAACCGCTCGGGATGAATGTCTCAGTTAATGAAAGCAAAGAAACGGTGAATTGTTTCTTCGAAACGTATATTGTTAAGCTTTTTAGGCCTATTGAAATGAAGTCTGGGGTCTTGCCACAGGCAGAGACAACCAAAAGAAAGGTATGATGTTTGGAAGCGAAGACGCTTGAAGGAATGTCGGAGTCGGCCACAGGCTGACTACCAAAGCAAGAAAGAAAGGGAAAGGAATACAGGACTGGCCTGTCTGGTGTTGTCGAACCGTTAAGGGAAAGAAAAAAAAAAGGATTGTAATGCACGAGAAGAAAATGGCCGGTTGGCGCGGCCAAGGACTTTATATCTAAGTTGAGTCTACAGGTAGTAACCAACCAGGTAGGCAGACAGGCCGTGCGCCCTGACAGAGGAGACAGCCTGATCCATTAGAAACTCGGGACCCTAGATGGAGACGACGAGCCATGGCATGCTGGATGTATGTCAATCAATCGGACACCTCTAAAGTTTGATCATCATCCACATCACGCCAAACCAGGAGTATAGACGTCCACCCGGGGAACGCAGTTTTGCCATTCAGGAGGCCACATCAAGTGGAGAGGGTGACAGTACGCGATTTTTGCAAGCTGGGGTGTTTCATCTTTTGCATCTGCTCCTACCTCAGACGGAGGCTTGATGCGGTGAGTGGTTGTGTGTTGTGGTGAACGGCAAGTGTGGTCCGGCCAGTAAGCGTTTGAGGATGCGAGTCCCCGGACCTTGCGATCTGCCAGCTGGTCTCGGCGGCTTAGCCACTAGCCAACCAGCGTCTCGGGTCGCGCAAGGCACGACCCTTTTGCCTCCCCCTGACAAGTGTTTCATTGCCGCACCATCGATCTTAGGTCCCCAGAGCTTACCATGTGTCTGGTCCGGCGACCGGCACTTATTCCAATGTATTGGCTGGATGGAGCAGGACGGTTTAGCGCCTACGTCTCCCGTTGGTGGGCTCGATGTAAATCGGTCGCCGGAATATACCGACTGTGGCACTTGCAGGGGTAGGTCGCAGCTGCAGAAGTCTCCGTTTCAGCGTTTCTCTGCCGTTGATTTCCAGTCGTGATAGCTCCACTGTGGACGTTGATTCATGGAGGAGAGACCGAACCCGCGACCGTGATTGGCATGTTCAGGCAACTTGTGATTCCGCCCTTGCGGCCTGTAGAAATCAGAGGCGCCCTGTATGACGCAACGGCTCGCTGCTGGGGAGTCTCTTGTGCTTCTGATGTCTCTGAATTTTTGTCCTCATACATAAAAGGAGCATTGTATGACGTCTCATTTCAGAACGCGCTTAGGGGAGATGAGATCCATGTCAGCGTGCAGAAATACGAAGATGTGTCTGATGTATCCCTCATACTCGAAAGAGGTAATGCTGCAATACCCGTAGTCTGGTACACTTGTCTTAGGAGGTTCGGCTGGAATGGTGCGGCTTTAGCGTGATGGAGATCAAGTGTGGAGGATGGATGGATGTGCCGGGGAGGAAGGGAAGGTGTCAACCGAACTTTGTTTCACGTTTCAGGGTCTCCTGCCTCACTTCTCCTCCACACACTTGAACTTCCCATGCATCATTCCTGATCTTTCGAGGGCGGTTAATGCTGGGAAATTACTGTCAGATTCAGGTCCAGCCAGACTTTGACAGGCGGATTTCTCCTCCGCGCGATCCGTGTTGTTGTAAGATTTCCAGGCACACATCAACCCACCTTAAGCCATGGATCCAATTCTCCGCATCCGCGATCACCTGGCGTTCCATCGGATGCCCTTCTAGATGCGTTTCATGTTGACATTGACCCTCATTTGGACCCATCTCGAACCAGTCTTCTCGGACAGCGGCGAATGAGGATCCTCCGATTGAGATGCCTTGCCATCCGAGGCCCGCAAAATCTCGGTTAACGCCATTTGGACTTGGCAGGAGTGGATTTCTAGTAAAGGCTGTGAGTTCGTGGCGTTCGAGAACTCAGGTGATTGCAAATTTTGATGTCTAACACTGTTCGATCGTGAAGCCTGCCGAGAACAGCCCCGACTCGTTCTCCTATTGCCCGAACCACGGTACAACCTGACAGTTCGGCGTGTTATAAGATTAACCTACGAAGTATACTTGATCCATTAACCAGATACATACAGGTTTTCACTCTCAGATCGCTGGTCACCTGGAAATGTCAAATAAAACCCGCCGACCATCGCAATCAAACCATCTCTACCTTTCCCCTCTTCTCGCATGGCCATGACTATTTGAGAAAGCGTCAAGGGCGGGCATGGCTTTGAAGGTGAGGTATCAGAAAACCATGGTAGTGGTGTTCGGAGAAGCTCGGTAAGGCAAAGTTTGTGCGGAGCGCTCTCGCTGGCTTTGACTTTGTCCTCGATGCCATGAGTATATCGAATTTCTATCGAATTGGCCCCATGGTCGCATTGAGAGGAGATACAAGTGGAGGATGTTTTTGAGGCAATTGACCCTGTTTCACCCTCGAAGAGATTGAGGCTGTTCAGAGATGTGGTGCTGTGGAGTGAAGTGGATGTGGATGGGTCGTGTGGTCCCTGGTGAATCTATGGTGTACAGGCACACGGTAAACAAGAGGGTCTTCGTAGAAGTTACAGATTCCGCCAGTACAGATTTCTCGATCCATATTGTGCAGCACTTTGAAACAATTCTATTATTGTGATGCTATACTTCTCACCGGTGTATATGAAAATTCTTCTGCTCATACCACCTGCCTGCTATGATAAATTTCTATCCTAATGCAACCCAAGACATATCGTTCTATGAAGGCTAATATAAATTCAATTTTCATGTGTCAAGTCTATCAAAAGCACTAGGCACGCAGCGTTTCACAACACATAGAGTCTGGTCCCCTTTCACAGAAAATTCCCTTCTGGCTGTGGACTGAAGGAGCATAGCTTTAATAAAGAAATAACTAATTGATGTAACCTTTAGACCGGATAGTGGTGAGTTGACTGGATCTCCTTTTTGAGGAAAGAATTGGAAGTAAAAGCACTTCAAGTTCTACTTGTGCTGATAATCTCAGATGCTAAATATTTACAGTATAGAGCGAAGAAAATGCCTCTTATATTGCAGCCCATCATTTCTTCCCCTTTTTCTTCCCCTTTTCCGACACCGTTGACGGTTCCTCTCGCCGGAAGCCACCCTTCACCAAAGCATCTCGACCAACATCGTTAATGAGACGAAACCGTGCAGGCCCCAAATGGATCCCACCGTACCAGCGCGATACAACCACAAGCACATTCCACACATCCATCAGCTGCATAACATGTAGTAGCCGACCCCCTGCAGCAGTTTCCCCGTCGTCGTCGTAATCCTGCACAACCGTCTCCCCAGGATCTGAGCCTGCGGTACCCCCTTCCTTCTTTTGCTTGATGCGCCAAGCAGATATATTGTGCGTCGCCACCGCAACCTTTTTATCCGTAGCCGTCAGATGGTCCAGGAAAGCCTGCGCCTGCGCAAGATTCTTTACTTGTACCGCTCGAGCTAGGAAGACGGATTTTTTTTCAGTCACAACGTCCGAAAGTATCCAGTCGGGTGGGCTGTCCAGTCCAAAAGTATCTTTCAACGAAAGGGCAGCGAAATCTTCTGTTGAAAAGGTGGCCTCATCGTCGGCTTGGGTGTTTGGATTTGAAGATTGTCCGGCTGATGTTGAGTCCGTCGTCCCGGCTGGTTCGCTCTCTTTATTCCCTCCAATATTCAATTCCGGAAATACCTCCACTGCTTCACTGATCACATCGAATAGACAGACAGCACCAGGCTGCCATGTGCGCTGTACAATATCCCCCAAGACATCAACAGCAATTTTGCCCTCCCCGCGCGCAGCAGTTGATGCAGTGCCAAGAACAGACGGTTGCGTCTCTGGATACGAAGCGCCAAATCCAATAACGAACGAAAGATGCGGCTGACCAGGAATCTGGAGTGTCACTGTCGTTTGTGCGGGGTCATTGGAGGCACCGGAGCTGCCCAAATCGAGGGTGCTGTTGGAAGTTGTCGCCGTTCGGGTTACTGTGATCGTGTCGGGCTCGTATATGGCATTGATCGCCTCAATTTCTTCGGCGAGCTCCCGATTCGGTAAATCATCCAGCTGTGACATTGTCCCGCATGTTCTGTGTTGGAGAATGCAGAATCGCGGACTGCGGAGTTGAATCTGATTCCCCACTCTGATTCACCCTCAGGCAGTCAGGCATCAATTCGATATGCATGGAAGGCTTCTAGAAGAAATACATAGAAAATTCCCGGGACAAAGGTACAGTCAACAAACATCTATTGTCTAAGGAGAATTACTTTTTCCAATTGCATTGTCATGACTAATATACAGCTAATTTATACGCATGTTTTCCCTATACAAGGTCCCTCTTCAAATGCGCCGCAGCTAGCTCCACCACTGCCCTGGCAGTCGCAGTCCTGCGAATAGGCTCAAGCATAACATAATCATGAATCTGACCATCAGCCCTCAGAATCGAAGTTTCGACGCCATTTTTCTGCAAGCGAAGCCCGAATGCCTCGCCCTCGGCAATAAGTGGATCTGCGCCGGAGAGAAATAGCGTGGTGGGAGGGAACTGGGCTAGCTCGGCATCGGACGAAAAGGTCAAGGGCGAGGTGAGAGAGTTACACCTATCTGGCTTGTGGGGGAGAAAAGCATCGATCATCCAATCCATTGTCCGCTCGGTAAGGTATGGACCCTCTTTGTAGGTTTGGTAGGTGATGCTCTTTTGATGGGTATCGGTTACCGGGTAGAAGAGAACCAGGTGGGCGATTTTTAGAGGGAGATTATTCCTTTGAGCGAGATGAACCATTGCGATGGCCATATGACCTAATTAATCTGTCAGATATAATATTCCATGGGGATAGGCCCCGGATTAATGTTAACTTGCCTCCAGCACTATCGCCTGCGAAAGACATGGTTTCTGTTTTGAGGTTATGCATGCTGCCATGCTCGACCATATACTTCAATACCGCAAATGACTCTTCAAATTGAGTAGGGTACTGCTCTTCTGGCGCAGGGGAGAAGTGCGGGAATATCACTGCGGCTCCCGTTTGGCGGGCAAGGTCTTCCATCAACGAACCAAAGGCATTGGGGCTATTTGTAGTACAACCCCATTAGAAGACATTTATTTACAATTGCCTCGCCCCTACATACCTTCCTAAGATCCAACCGCCACCGTGTGTATAGAAAATGGATGGCATGTTACGGTTGGCATTTTCAGGTCGAAAGATGACCGTCTTTACCGAGCCTGATCCCAAAGGAACATCGAGATAATCTTGGGTGATATCGGGGGCTGGAATATGTTTTTGAAGGGTTTCCAGAACTTGTCGAGCATCTGATGGCGTTTTCTCATAGAGAGGCTGGCCTTTGGACAGTTCGCCAATGAATCTCCTGTTGGTAGGGTCCAACGCTGCTGTCATTCTCCTGGCTGGGGCTATTCACCTGGGCAAGGATCCACGAATATATCAGAACGCTGCAGCATTAGGAAAATTAAAGCAAAACATACCCTCTGGTCTTGTTTTATATATATTGGAGTGCAACGTCATATGGAAGTCGCCTCGATTGCCATCCAACATTTGAAGGTCTGGGCTTCCAAGGTTAGACAGCCTTGTGAGTGGCTCGGAGCTGTGTCCGTCGCATCGCCACCTCCACGGCCCGCTACAGTGCTTCTCCCCATGCTTCCACTGGTACTCATAACCAGAGTATTGGAAACTAAAATTAGTATATTGTGTTGTTTCTGTTCGCTGTAATGTGTCAATTTGCCTCAGCGGATGTTCTAGAAGCTGGAGATACTGTACACTTGGCGGCTCATGAACATCCAACGCAGTACATTACTTGGATAACTAGTGTACTGCCTGGCTAAAATCTTCGAAAATTTAGCAAACGAGCGTCGGAAAGCCCAAATGCATATATCTGAACAGAAAATCATCTATGGAAACTTTACTCATTAACTAATCCCATAACAATTTATCGTTAAGTGCCATTGAAATACTTAGCAATTGGCACCCATAAAGTTGACCAAGGATTCCCCCTTCAGCATTTGCGTAGCGAGATTAACATCCTCCTCGCCCAATCCATCCAAGTTTTTGCGTTGCCAGAAAGTCCGGAATCCCTCTACCAACCTCCTGGTAAATGGCGCCACATCCTCAGCATCCATTGGTGCAAAGGCGATGCGAATATACTTGTGCGCATATTCTGCAGACTTGGGCGTTGCAGCAAATAAGCTACCTGGCCCAACCAGACATAAATGAGGTTGCTTCGTCAAGTGAATCCAGAGAGCTTTGGATAGTCTCTCTGCACTGTATTGGGATCGGAGGGGATGCGTATCGAAAAGGATTTCCACCCAAGCAAACATGCCACCCTTTGGCCAGATGAAGTCATACATCTGGACTCGATCGACAACCTCCCAATTATCGGCGTGATCCGTTTCAGTGTATATTACTTCCGGATTCTCATGAAATAAATATTTATTTTCCTCCAAGATGGTGCACATACTTTGCATCCGTCTTTCATAACCTCCCCGCAAGCCCTCCAACCAACGGACCCAGCCATCCATCTGCCAACCATGACCATCTGGTCTCTTTGAGACACGAGCTTCATCTTCATTGGGTTGCTTTCCCATGAGAGTCTCTGCTACTACAGACTGGACAAATCCGGAAGGCTGTTGGGTTGTCACCTCAGTTATGCGCGCGAGGCGCTCGATGAAAGCGGGCTGCGCCGTAATCCAGCCGAGACGACTACCAGGAGCGATTGTCTTGGAGAATGTATCTAATCTGATAACTCGGCCCTCAGTATCAATTGAAAGGTAAGAAGGGACGAGGGAGTCCAAGAACGCGTATCCGGATGATTTGCCTTTCGCGTTATAGTTTCGATTGTATGGGGTCTGCTGGAGTGTGGTGCCACGGTAACGTGCTTCCATTTCATAAGCAGAGGGGAATTGCAGGTTCCAGTATGGATCATCCTCGACGATGATAACATCATATTTCTGACAGAGAGCGTAGATATCTTTCCGGCGTTCGATAGAGAGAGTTCCTCCCGTGGGGTTTTGACCGATGCTGCGATCATAGTAAGTATTGGGGGACGTGTTTTTATTTTTTTATGGTTTGACCTAGGGATCAATTGATATCTTGAATCAATACTCACGTCACTGTATAGATCATATGTGGTCGACGACCTCGGCGAAAGTCCCAGTTCTCCAGCACATCTTGGAGACCTCCCTTCCCGGAAACACACATCCCTTCTCCGTCCATCGAGACACCAATGACATTCAAACCTCGAGGCTCAACAGTTTGAACAGCGTTCATGTAGGCAAACTCCTCGCATAAAACGCCTTGGCGCTGTTGAATCCAGTCTCGGTCGGGATTCCAGATGTTGGTCAAGAGCTCGACTGCCTTTGAAAAGCCATCGGTATTTCCACAAGAAAGAATGATCTCAGGTCCTCCTTTGTAGGGTACATTAGGATGGAGATGGTCTTTCACAAATGTCCGAAGAAATGAAAACAATGGTGGGTAGCCTTCAGCGGTGCCATACTGTAGAGCCGTAGTCAAGTCAATACGACGGAAGGGGTCGGTGGTTTGAGCTTCCTTCGGCACGGTGACTCGGTCTGATTTAGTGTCGTGCTGGGTGGATGGCTGTAATCGTCGTGGACGGGCGACAGTCGCCTCGAGCGTATCGTAGGGGAAATAGGATGGATGGGGCAAGCCTGAATGGATCAGTTGAACAATAGGGGTATTTCAGGACTACTGTATGGAACCTACCGCCAGCAAAATTAGCAATGTTAGGAATCAGAAAATATTTATAAAATTTCTTCACACTGCTCTCTTTTTTATTTTTAGTGGCATAGGAAAAATGATGAGATAAGTCCAAGGGTGGAACTGTCATGGCTGTCATGATGGATGATCGCCGCAGGTCTAACGGTCGTGCAGGAAAACAACAACTGAGAGAAAAATGCCTACCAGATGGTCTCCCGTATGAAACAGGGAAATTAATCCATTCACTAACTCACTATGGCTAATTCTGATTTCTAATCTCATCATTAATCCCCGCTTTCAAGCCGGGGATAGTCCGTGTGCTTGATAAGCGGACCGTTTTATGTCCGGTCCGCGGCCTGGGGCAGCTAGTGTGGATTCCTGCGAGGCTAGGGTATGATGGTTTTGATATCTGATAAGAAAAAAAATACCCCGACTCTGCCATCTGGGACTGCCTAGCGTCCCCGGAAGTTTCTCAGTCCATCGAGATCTCCATGAGTGGTTGTTTTTGTGGTTCCCAAGGGCTGTGATGACCCAGCATGGATCCTCGGGGCCCTTGCGGGGAAGGGATACGATGTGTGTTGCACCGTCCTGCATTAGTGCCCGGGTTTCTTTTTTGAGTTTGATATTTCTATCTGACTCTGAATGAATCGTAACCTCAGCCTCATGCTGGATAGCAAAGGAGAGACAGAGGGAGGCAAAGTGTAAAGGAACCATTGGGAACAATTGGAGAAAGGAACAAGGGGAAGTCTCGTGATTGGCTGTCACGGGGTGTTGTCTGCCTTGCTGCCTAGTCGCCCCCAAGATTCCCCCAGTTTTCGTCTCTTTTTTATCTCGAGAGGGACCTCGTCTTTCTTCTTCCTGCATACACACTCTCTCTTGGTCACCATTGGCCGACTATATTCTATTCCTATCTTGATTTCGATCTTTTCGTCCCCCGCATCCACGTTCATGGCTGGTGTTCCTGGTGATCTTCAGCCCGACGAACCCACTTTGGAGATCTCCACCTACAACTAGCGTGCCGACCACTCCGGCGCTTACCATCATCGCCCTTCACGCTCATTTTACTCTCTCTGACAACATCCTTCTCTCTTCTCTTTATACTTCCCCTCAACTATGATCGGGGAAGGCCGCGACGAGGCTGCCCGCCTCTATGTGCCCCCGCTCCTGGAGGATGATGACCGCCTTCTCAATCCCGATGCTTCCGAGGATCTACCGCCACCCGATGTCGAGTCGGGAAGTCCGCTGCCTATCTGGCTGCAGGAATCGTCCAAGTCCTTCCGCTGGGGCTGGGTGCCTTTGCCACTCCGTAAAGCTGGTCGTGCAACTGCAAACTGGATCAAGGGCCCCGATCCTCCGCATATGCTGCTGCTGAAACCGCTATTCCCGCGTATCCAGGAATTGCCTGTTCAGTATCTTGACCGCTTCTTCGCCAAGCGCAAACAGAAAGGTTTACTTCTGGGTTTGTTATATCTCTCATGGTTTCTGCCATGGTTCCTCGTCCTCCTTCACTCACGGTCATCCGGCTATATTGAGGGCTACGGCCAACTGCAGACCCTTTCATGCACAACAAACTTTTGGTATGTATTGCCATTCAGCTCAAATTTGGTCGACATCAGTATCGTCAAACTAATATCGCAATGATATAGGCAATTCGACAATGGTTGTGGCTTGAATGGAAATGACTGCCGTCCCTTTTCCGAATCAACCGTTGCTTTCCGATGCCCAGCCAACTGCGGTGATGCGAAGCTACTCGAACCTCATGTCGTAGGAAACCAGACCTTGAATTACCAAAAATTGGTCATCGGAGGCCCTTCTCCTCAATCATCGGATTTAGCGATCTATCGGGCTGACAGCTTTGTCTGCCAATCGGCCATTCACGCCGGAGTTATCACCAACGATGGTGGTTGTGGTGTTGCGAAGCTGGAAGGCGCTGCAGACTCTTTTCCATCAGTGAAGCAACATGGGATCCTTTCTACGGCCTTTCCATCCACTTTCCCAAAGTCATTCAGCTTCCTTAATCCTTCTTCGTCGCAAGTCAACTGCCCAGCGGATCCGCGCTGGACGCTTCTCGGGGTCACGGCTGCAGCTGTTGGGGTTCTTTGGCTTTTCTGCACTTCACCACCAGTTCTGTTCTTCAGCACGTTCTTCATGGTATTTTGTCACACGGGACTGGTTGCCGACCCTCCTTCATATCCTTATCTCGCGGACCTTGTTTCTACCCTGCTGTCTCGCCTACTGCCAGCTTCCTTCGTCGTTTACGTGCTTTACAAGTTCTGTGCGGCGCCTCTGCTACAGCCGATCAGCTCCCCTATATACCAACTTTCTAAGCTCTTCCTATATCTGCCGGCACTTTTCATTGGGGCTTTGAACAACTACACCTTTGCGAGGTTGATTCCTCTCCAACGTTTGACTCCCATGGATATCCAACAACAACCGGGGGCTAAGCTTGCACTGGCATTCGTCATTCCAACCGTGCTTACGATCATTCTCACTCAAGCCTGGCAAATTCGTCAGGGTGGACTTCTGCCTCGCTACTTGAAGATATACTGCACCATGGGCCTGATCATTCTGATCCTTCTGCCACTTCCTGGTCTTCGGCTCCGAATCCATCATTACATCCTTGCCATTCTCCTGATGCCTGGCACTGCTTTCCCAACACGCCCATCTTTGGTTTACCAGGGACTGCTTCTTGGTCTATTCATAAATGGTGTTGCCCGATGGGGTTTTGCTTCCATCATTGAGACTCCAGCTGCACTGGGCGAACTCGCTCCAGGACGAAGCGGGTCTCATGGCTGGTGGGGAGCCGCATACCCTAATATCACAAACGAATCCGTCGAGATTTCTCTGCCTGGTTCTGGCTTCGATGGCTCTCATATCGGTAACGGCAATATCACCTTTTCTTTATGGGAACACGAGCGAATGGCCAAACTTGCCGTGGATGGTATCTCGGTATTACTCAATGATGTGGAACGCTGGCGTGGCTATCTCGATGAAGACAAAAGTGGAGAATTCACCTGGCACCGCCATGGACACGACGGCCTTGAACTCCAGCAGATGTCTTTTTCCGATAATCACGATGGCGATTCTACTGACTTTGAAACCAAATCCAGTCTTCTCCAGGACAATGATACCGATGATGAGGATGATCCCAAAGATATCTTCTTCCGGTTCGCTTTCCTGCGGGGTGCGGAGGCGGGCTTCTATGGACCCGCTGGTGTCTGGAGAAGCGATGGGTCTTGGACGTCACCGGAACCTCCCAAAGAGTAGAATTCTTACTTGCATGCTTGAGTTTTCTGTTTCTTTTCTTTTCTTTTCTTTTTTTTTGTTGTGTTATTTTCGCCATTCTGCAGGATAGAAGATTATACAATTGGCGGTTGGTGTGCTGGACACGCTCTGCCTACACCCAAGGGTGGACGAATTGGATTCGCTACTCTCATTGACGACTTGACACGCCGAATGAAGATCCCATGAGTCTGGAAATTTCCGCCTTTCCAGAATTCGTGTATTTACATAAACTAAACCCGAATCGTAGTCCCTCTTTTTGGCTGTCCCTGTACCCAAATAACTACCATTTTGCCCTCCTGTAAATCATCACGTGATCGAATAGCCCGGAAGCCAGGCAGCACCGGCTCCATTTCCATCTCCATCCGCTGGCTTCAAGTTCTTTCCCCGTTCGGCATTCGCCTGTAAAGCAACCTCACGAGAGCAAACTCACAGACCCTTCAGTTGGGCCAGAAGTGTTTTGATCCCTGTCATGGAGCCCGCGGACTCCGATCCTGATGGACGCGAGGCGCCGAGCGCCCTAGCCCAACGTGCGGTATGTACTCCACTTCCGATCCACGGAGGGATCTGGCGGACTGGACAATTAGTGCAAATGTGATTGCGACTGACCCATGTACAAATAGTGCGACCAATGTCGAACTCGAAAGGTGAGATTCTTATGTGATTAAATTAGAATGATGGAGTCTTTAACAGTCCGTTCAGATTAGATGCGACAAGCGATCGCCATGCTCGAATTGTCGCAGCGCGAATATTGCGTGTCGATCAACTGGCGAGGGCCAAAAGCCATACGAGCCTCGGCGTCGTGTCCTAATTTCAAGCCAATAGTAAGTAATTTGTCTGGATAAGGTATTGAAAAAATAATTAACTCACATATTTCTTCAAGTGAAAAAAAGATCGATATGATCGAAGAGCGCCTTGGGGGCATAGAACAGGCCTTGCGCGAGCTTCTGACCACATCGCGACACCAGAGAGATTCATCAACCATAAAGCTTCAGAGATCTCCACAAAGACCGCCCAAACGCAATATTCGACCACAGTCTGCAGCGAAATCTGATCGTGTAGACTCGGAGGGACCGAATTACAGATCCAATGCGACCATCGAGCAACATGACTCAAACTCCGGATTCGAGTCCCTGGCTGCTCATTCGGCATATGCGAGAGAGTTTCTTGAATCTGCTGTATCGCACGGGAGTCCGCAGATGCTTTCAAGCCCAAAGATTAGTCAAGCACTTTCATCACTGAAACATATTGTTGAAATACAAAACCGGAGACGAGATGGCGATGCCCAGGAAAGCTCCAGCTCCAATCATGATAGTAGGCTAGGTGTCCGGTGTGATATTCATGATCTTGAAATGCCGCCTTTGCCTATTGTCTTGGATGTCATTCGGGAAGCTAAAGGTATGGAGAAAGCCTTGATCTCAATGGTCTTCAAGTTGGAAGCTTACTATTTTTCAAGCCAATCCGCCATCTTCGTTTTGTGGTTGGATACCATTCTTCAGTGTCGAGTACTTCATTGAAAAATGCCAGCGCGTTTATTTTGCCACTGATGATTATGAAGAGTGTACTTTCATTATAACAAATTTCGGTCTGTATACCATTTTCATCGAATACCAATATACAGGGCATGGTCAAATCAGCAGAGATGAATATCAGCGCTATATTCAGTTATGTAAGGATAATCTCGAGGCGGCGCTTGCCAATCTGAACATTTTAATGCCAGCTACCCTTGATTCCATTCTCGCGCTAGCCCTTGGGGTGAGTTTGACGATTACCATCAAATATTGATCGCGAGAAACGTACTGACAAAACCAGTCAATCCATGGGATTGAGATATCAAAACCATCAGTCGGTTGGACCTTAGCCTCAACAGCCATGCATATGTCTCAAACATTGGGGTACCATCGCCTGTCTTCTATGGAGCACGAACCAGCCGAAATCCAACAACAGAAGCAGAATCTCTTCTGGACGATCCACACCATTTTGAACATATTGTCTTTGCGATTAGGCCGAGGATCTGTGGTCCAGGACTACGATATCACGATACCATCGCCAATGGAGTCGCCGTGCCTTCCTAAGCCCTGGGGACATACTTTCGCTCTTTGGTGGAAGCAGGCCGCGATTCAGAACCAGATCTATACGTTATTGTATAGTCCTGCAGCATTGAGCCGACCGGAGAGAGAACGAGTTGCGAATGCACGCCGGTTATCCGAAGAGATGCACTCGGGCGTCATTGAGCCTTTCAGGGTATGCTTATTCTTGCGCTCTAGCCAATTTAACACGACTAACTTTTGTGTCTTAGAATATTCTTGTCGCCAGTGATACAAAACTTTCCGAGATTGATAAAGTATACGTACGCTCAGACGAAGTCAGTCGATATGCAACCTTGACCTTGATATACCGAGCCATCCCTGTCCCTGCCGGGTCGGATTCGACTCTTAAATTCATACCCGAATGTATTGAGTCGGCGCGAGCGGCTCTAGAATCCCACCAGTTATATCTGGCTGACTTGAAGGAAACTGATGAAATGATGCGAATCTCGTACATACACTGGTATGATCCTCCGCGTAATATCACAAAAGCCAAATACTCATCCTGCAACAATCACAGGTCCATCTTCCTTTCTCCATTCGTGCCGTTCATCGTCATCTTCTGTCACGTAATTGCAACTTCCGATCAACAAGGCCTCTCCCTCCTGGAGGGATTCATAACCTCTCTCCAGCCACTTCGCCGCTTCTCTCAATCAGTCGACCGTCTATATAGTCTAACCTCAGTGCTTGGCACAGTTGCGCGGCTATATGTTGAGGCCAAAGGCCGAGACCAGACTGGTGAAGATCAAAGTCTTGCCTCTGTTGGGCAAGAGTTTGACGCCTACCTCAGTGCCCTGGGTTTAGCACCGGGAAACCTGGCCCCAAGTGCCCAGGCGTATTATCAGACTGATGCCTCATCCATACCAATGAGCGTTCCTGATTCTCTGCCGCAGGGCCTTGAATTTGCTACACCGGCGCTCCAGCCCCAGACTCCAGGACCAATGTCCATCGCTGAGATGTCCCAGGCGGCCCAGCTGGGAAATTGGTTCTCGAGTAACCAGCATATGCTAGGGTTGCTCGAGGAGGATATCTTCCAGGGTATGCCAACCAGCTGAATACCTCCATTGAACACTCCATCGACACATTTTTCAGCTCCTCGCCACTCTGCCAAAATATTTAATTCGCTGGGGGCAAAAGCCCTGCGCCCCGCATGTATACTACTAAATAACTTTTGTTGCAAAGAATATAATACCTCACGGCTAGTTCTCCTCCAGTATTTTGAGATTCCTGAACGCCCATCTTTTAGATCCTAACTACCTATGCATAAGTATGACTTGATTCGTGGTACCGTGTCTCTCTATTCACAGGGCTGACCATTGTCTCTTCGCCAAACGCGATCCCTGCCAGCAAATCTTTATGCTCCACAGCCCCGAGCCGAACACGCTCATCAGCAGCTGATTTGACTCGATCGTCTGCATCGAGTAGCCCTTGTAGGGAAGTCGAAGGCATGTATTTGTTGCTGTATGTCAGGCCCATAACCGGATCAAAAACATTGGGAGTTATTGTCGCAAACTTGAGACAAAGACCCAAAGTTCCCAGTAGGAGAGCAACAAATACAGACCCAACAAGCATGCCTATCCAGGGATAACTTGGTTGGTATACTTCGATACGGCTCGTCACCTTAGCGTTGGTAGATGCTGCCATAAACGGGATATTATGATTCATCAGATCATACTTTCCTGAGAAGGCCTGTTCTTGCGTCCAATTGTATGCTCTAGTAGCTACGGCCAGACCATCCGCGGGAAGATGATCTGGGCCGTAGAGGCTTAAATTAGACGGAAAGTTGCCCCCAAAGCACGAGGGACACATGAAAACTTGGAGGGCTGTATTCAGTAGCGTCGATGCCCTTGTGGCAAAAACATCAAGGCTGATGGAAGAAAGATTGAAGTGTACTTCCTGAGAAAGCAATAGCTGATTGCTAGGACTTGGAATAAGCTTCGAGTCATTGAGAAATAACTCAGACGTGCTTGGTCCCTGCGAAATATACCCGCCGTTTGGATCTGTAAATGCACTATAATCTCTCGCAGCGGATCTTGAAATCATATTCAAGGCCATGCCACCCCAGAAGTCAAAGCTCGTATAGTTCGCATTGCGGTGGTCTGTTCTTGATGGTCGAATCTTAGTAGCAACGCAGTCATTACCAGTGCATTTGATGAACGTTTCCACCGGCCGCTGGGTGACCTGACAGACAGCTTGTATGACCCCCTCTTTTTGCACGTTAAAGACCGTGGAGTTGAATAAGATCGAACGTGGCCTGGTAATAGATGTGTTTGCCTGCTGCGCCTCTGTAAGCCCGGAGAAAGGAGGCCCGAGAAAAGTACCAGTTCGTCCACAACTATCTGGGGAGCATTTGGAGCCACAGTCTGAACAGGTTAAATCGAATCCATCTTCCGGTGTTTGATCATCACGTATGTAATTCATTTCTGAGCAGGCAAGCTCCACATAGGAGGTCTCCACAGTAAAGTTGGCTTCCTCCTTGTCAAAGTCGGCGAGGCCAATGATAGCAATACCCGAAAGTGAGGAGTATTGCTCGGGGTTGACAGTTCCTTTAGGCGCCGGAAACCATCCATCAGGGTCTGCTTCAGAGGAATTGGGGTCTGGAAGCCGCGGTATTTTCACATTTCCCCATTGGTCCCGCGGCCCTTTTTTCGCGTTCAAACTTTGCATCAAGGCTGCCAAGTACGTATCTCTCGTTGTTATGGGGTAGGCATCATCGCTCGAATAACACGACCAGCCATATGAAAAGACGTTTCCCAAGGGGCCACTATCCAAGTAGCGTATGCCATGATCAATTACGCTAGTAGAATCGCAGCGTTTCACGAGTCTCAGAGTGCCTTGACTCCCCAGTGGAGATAAGGCCCATATGAAAAGAAGAAATCCTGCCAGAGATGGACATACTGCCCAAAGTGATTGGCGCTTCATAAAGACATGAGCGAGTGGATCTGCTACTGAGTTCGTGTTCATCAAAGTCCACAAAGGCTTGAAGATGGTCAGAAATCCGGCATCCCAAAGTAAGAGTAGGTACTTACCAGTAGGCGTGTGCCCTTTTGAGCCTGGTATCTGCCAATATTCTTCAGGGATCGAGAAAGAAGGGCTGCAAAAACGATTGGGTATATGGTAGAGCCCTGCATTGATAAATTACAAATTAGTAAAGGTCATGGGGAAGAAGTTGTGGAATGACTTGTACGTACAACTTTCATTGCTTGCTCTATCTGATCCCCTTGTTTGGTACCCGTGGGATGATCCTTCATCCAGAATGCGAGTACAACGAATGCTACTCTCGAGATTAGTGAGACTAAAATAATAGAGTATGGGATGTAATACCCGAAAAGCCAAGAACGAGGATGCAGAGAGCTATCTCTAAAAGAACAGATAACGATAGTACGGATGGTCTTTCCAATTTCTCGGCATTTTCGGATTTATATTGGTCACTTCGCTCGTCAGGGCTCAAGAAACTTGTCGAAGAACCGTCTAGATGTGGTTGAAGATGTACATTGTGCTGAAGGCTGCTGTCCTGTATGTCTCGGGAGTTCCTGGTATTCATGGTGCCCACAAGATAGGTGTGAAACACGGATGAACCCTGATTTCTACTCCGTGGGGAAAGCCCAGACACCTAGCCTATAAATACTGTGGATACGTAGACCCCGCAAGGCAGAATCTCTACTTGATTTGCTTTTGTGAGGCTGAGATATAAGTAGAAAATCCCCAAAAAATCAGCATTATATTTGCAGGGGATGGACTCCGCCCCGTATCTGCAGGCCCGCCCTGTGCTTGCACGGAATATTCTGATCCCGAACTGAGATAAGGGCAGCTTCTGGTTTCATAGTGGGCATGGAAGTTGCCTTGTGAAAATTTAAGTTTATTTAACGATTCAGATGTTGAATGGAGGACCGCTACCTCTATAGTATTTGGGAGGTTCCCATGGAGGAATACAAGTAAAACAGAGAACCATCTGGTCTAATAATCGCTCAGGCCGCTTTGCCGCATGAACATGTTAAACTAGCCCCCACTTACATGCAAGTGAGATTCATGTGATGCTAATTAAAGAACCTGGAACATTCCTCATGTTGTCGGTTGATTTGTCCATGACTGGGGAAAGATCAGGGTTTCTTTTGAGTCCCGAGGTTCTTAGCCGCTGTGGATTACCTAGTGAAACGGTATGGGATGCTCTAGGCAGTACGATCAACAGGTACGGGTCGAATGGAAAGGAGAACAACCAACACCCAACAACCACGTATTGCCCTGAGATGAGAGGAGAGAGCTGTGTGTAGATTGCTATATAATGGCATTCAACGTATTTGAAGCATTGTCCATAAGAATGATCTTGTCCAACCAGCCAATCAAAATGCATATCAGATAGTAGCGGTGTTTCCCGCTACACAAGATACCTGGATCGGGACCCAACTCTTGAACTACCTCAGTCACATACATGCCATCCCGTCTACGTACAGTCGCGTGCCAAAAGCCTCTGCCTTGCTGGACTATTGGGACCCGTTGGCCTATTGAGCCCGCCCGGCCTTCTGAGTTCGCGGCTATTTAAGATATTCTTTCAATTCTTATAATTAAAACTAATGTTAAATAGTTTCAAGTTTTTCAAAACAGAATAGCAAAACTCTCAAGATATTAAAACAGATTTAATTAGTGACAGGCCTTAGTTCTCACTCTCTATAAATAAGTAATCTTAGACTCTACTCTTCTTAATGTAACTAATATAGTATGATTCTTAGTCTTAATTTAGAATATATAATTGTGCTATTTTATCACATCTATTGTGCCAATTATAGTAGCATGTTTTTGGGGGAACCTTGGAAATGAGCCGGCTAAAGTGAGAAGATGTCTCCGATAATATGCACGTACGTCGTACTAGTCTCTTATGCCACATGGGAGTGGGTCTTTCAACGGGTAACGGTTTATTATGGGCTTCCATTTATCGCTAGGTTTTCTTTGACCTTTGGGTTGTGATTCCATGTTCTGCATATCTTTTCTCGGGGAATTTCTATCGCTTAATATTCATTGTCAATGACCCATGTGAAATGTGAAATGAACGCTATTTCGGGACTTTATCTACGCATGAAGTGGCCAGGTCAATTAAATCCGATATTTTAGTTTCAGGACAACCTCATATCTTATCCGGAGTATTTCTCTATAACAATCAGCAGAATTTAAGGCGAATATCTTTAACCCCCAGAGACTTGAGGGGCATCCATTCAAAAACGAATAAGCTTTATTTCAATCAAAACATTTGTTCTCAATGTTTCGGAACTTACTCCTTACTACCGTCACTCTTTCGCTAGCGGTCATCGCAGTTTGTAGTCCCACCAATATAACCTCAGGATGGGCTACTTTCTATGACGACGATGATTGCCGCGTGAACCCTGGAATAGCAGTCAGTATGACGAACCCAGGATGTCTAAACGAGCCTGGTAGAAGGTCATTCTCCATGCGGAGTCTCGATCACCGACTATTTCTGCTCATCTCAAGCCCAAGTAATGATTGCCCTTGCCAGTCTTTTTGCAGAACTCTTTGGCATAAAGACCCGCCCTGCATCAAGCTGGAGGGCGACATTGTTGGTGCATCCTACCGCTTCCTCGCTGACGAAAGACAACGTTGCCCCGGGAATCAATGCTGAAGTGGGCGGTCTGTATCAAGTCAAAGAGGATGATAGCCGTATGGATTGCCCTCAATTGAGCGCGAAATTCGTATCATACGGTCATGGTACGGCGTCATGGTGACCAAGCGAGTCTACCTAGTATGTTAGCGAAGCATCGTGTGTGCTTTCGTCCTCTCTCAACTAGCTCTTAATACACTCGGAATTACTTTTTTGTGTCTTCGGTTATATGATGACCCCTTGTTAAACCATTAATTGCTAGTTATTTGTGTGCCTTCTCTCAATATCGAGGGCTGTAGTACCAGTATATTCTAATTGACAGCCACGCGACACTTACAATTAGCGTGTTCGACATCTCCCCGAGCCGACCGTATGAGTAACTTATCAGCCTACTTGGTATATCATTTTCGGGGCACATGCTGTGAGAATACTGGCGTTTGGTGGCATTTACGCAACTCTCGATTGGCACGATCGCGACATTCTATGCAGTGCGTAAAGATGATCTCGGGGTTCCCATATGACTACCTGCCGTTAAAGTAGAGGATCAACATCCAAAATAAAGCGCCGATCACCATCAACTCGAAAACTGTAATCCGGACAGCGTCCGGGAGTGGGTTACACTGCAGGGACATTTTACTCCTTGAAGAAGGTGTTTTTGCTTCAGGATTGCGCAGTAAAGGGGCAGCCTTCCAGGTTCTTGCGGAGTACAAGGAAGTGGAACGGAGATGAAACGGTCGGGGTCCAACGTGGCATGTTACGGTACAATCCTATCTGGTACAAATTCAACTCAAATTATGCATCGGATGTATGCTTTTGGTGTATAATAATTGACAGTTCATAGGCCAGCGACTCAAAGGGACACAATCCGTTTCCCGAACGGAACTTCGCGGCTCTTTCGGTCCATCTCAAGACATATGAACACATAAGTGGACTTTGTGAAAAGGGAGAACCAAACTTCGATTACTCCGTAGAACTTCGCGAAAAAAAAAAGTCTCCACCATGCACTGTTCAACTACGCAACAGCGCGACGCAAAAGATTTTGCAGATTTTTTTTTCACCCGCAATAATCGATCCAAAGACGATAATAGCGGTGTAATTTACACCAAATAGCAATAGAAAAGAAACTCCAAATCACTCGGCTAACATGCATAAGTGAGCCCGATCATCGGATTGAATTGGAATACTTTTAAGTAAAGGAAATTGCGCGTAGGCCGCTTCTCTTGCCCTATGACGTTGTGCGACAAAATCACTCACTCTTTAACGGCCTCCACTCCAGCCTAAGTGGAGGCTAAGCATATCGCCCCGATGTTAGGCTACTCTTTGCAGGCCACTCAGGGCACCCTTGTACGGAATCGGTTGTTTTCCGGGCTTAAAAAAGGGGGTCAACGGCCCTGAATGGTGAATCAGGTCAGGTAAAGCGTACTTGCGGGTCGGACCCGCCCGGGCGATGATGTTGCGAACCGGATGTGTATCTCCATCGGCGCTGTTTGAGTGCGGTTTGAAGGACATCCGGTTTACTAGTTGAATGTCGTCGGTTATATGGGGCTTTTGCTAGATAGCCAGTAAAGAAGCTCTGGGGTGTTTGGGTGGGCAGGAAGGCTCCATCGAGAGAAGAACGACTGAAAAGGAGCCATATTTCCTGCATCCGGTTACTTTTTGATTTTCCTTCCTCAATTATCTTTTTTCGCTCCCATTTCTCTTTTTATATTTCATTCCATTCCATTTCGAGGCGGTGCCTTGAGTTCAAGTTAGTGGTTGTACTGGATCATCCCAACATCCGACTATTGTTGATAAACCCGCATCTTGAAGCAAAACGAAGAATCATTCATACAGATCGCACTCTGTAGCTGTCACGTACGAACCGTCTCACACCTCTACACCGTGCAGCCTCTCGACCCCCCTAGCGACATTCAGATTCATTCCCTTGCGAAACAGACGACACCCCAATTGCAACTCGATCGATTTTGTGCCTACAGCGACTTGAAAACTCCCGCAGCAGCATAGACATCATATCACATTATAACATCCCCACATCCCCAGCGCCAAACCCGACTCGATTGAATCAACCACTCCCACATGCAACAAGTGGTTCTGAGCTCATCAATAACAGCGTCCTGTGCAACTATCCAATCTGATATTCCCTTTGCGGCAACCCGATCGATATAACCGAACCAGCGCAACCCAACGAACTATCATCACCATGGGAGAATTTGACTTAGAAAAAACAGCAAGTGTCAAGCCTGCCTCAAGCAGCAATGACTCCGGCTTGGTCGATACTGATGCCTCCCGTCTCGCCGAGATGGGCTATACCCAGGACTTGAACCGCAATTTCTCCATTCTTTCTCTGATTGGAATTGCCTTCTGCATGTCTAACTCATGGTTTGGTATCTCTGCTTCCATGATCACGGGTATCAACTCTGGAGGCACTACCCTCATCATCTATGGCTTACTCTGGATCACCATTGTTTCATTGGCAGTGGGATCTTCCCTTGCTGAACTTGCCAGTGCTATGCCCAATGCCGGTGGCCAGTACTTCTGGGCCCATGAACTGGCCCCGCGAAAATGGGCTCGCTTTGCATCGTACCTCACCGGCTGGTTCGGTTATGCGGGTGCCATCTTTGCGTGCTCCAGTGTCGTTTTGGGTCTGGGTCAGGCTACTGTCGGCATGTGGAAGCTTGGACATCCCGATTTGTAGGCCTAAACTAACGTCCCTTTTTGATTTGCATCGTTAATAACCCTCTTCTAGTGAAATCGAATCCTGGCACATCGTTGTGGCGTACCAGTTGATCAACTTCTTCTGCTTCCTCTTCAACTGCGTGGGCAAGTCTCTACCAGTCGTCGCTAAAATCACCCTGTACATCTCCCTGGTCAGCTACTTCGTTATCCTGGTGACCGTTCCCGCCTGTGCCCGTCCCCATGCTAGCGCCGAATTCGTCTTTGGTCACTTCAGCAACACGACAGGATGGAAGTCGAATGGAATGGCCTTCATTGTCGGCCTGATCAACCCGAACTGGATCTTCGCCTGTCTGGACTCCGCAACCCATCTTGCCGAGGAGGTGCCCCAGCCCGAGAGGAACATCCCGATTGCTATCATGGCGACCGTTGGAATCGGCTTCGTCACCTCGTGGACCTACTGTATCTCCATGTTCTTCGGCATCAAGGATCTGGATACTCTAGTCAACTCCACCACGGGCGTTCCCATCCTGGAACTCTACTACCAAGCCTTGGATAACAAGGCCGGCGCCATTGTGCTTGAGACTCTGCTGGTTGTCACTGGCATGGGATGCCAGATTGCTTGCCACACCTGGCAGTCGCGTCTGTGCTGGGCTTTCGCCCGCGATCGCGGTATGCCTGGTCACAAGTGGTTGTCCCAGGTCAACCATACACTGGATGTGCCTCTAGTAGCGCACTCCGTGAGCTGCTTCATTGTTGGTGTCCTGGGTCTGTTGTACCTTGGCTCATCGACCGCATTCAACAGTATGATGACGGCCTGCATCTCGCTTCTTTACGTGTCCTACGCGATCCCCGTGCTCTGCCTCTGGTACCAGGGCCGCAACAATATCCGACATGGTCCATTCTGGCTGGGCAAGCTTGGGGCTGCTGCCAATATTCTGACTATCCTGTGGACGATATTCTGCCTGGTCATGTACGCGTTCCCTGCGTCGATGCCGGTCAAGACGTCGAACATGAACTATGTGTGTGTTGTGTATGCGGTTGTGGTGTTTATTGTGCTGGTGGACTGGTTTGCTCGCGGGCGCCGGTCATTCAAGAGTGACAATATGGGTGAGAATGTGGAGGTGAAGGTTGAGTCCGAGGATTCGGAGTAAAATTTTGCAACCGACTCAAAGTTGTGAATTTGATGATGCTGGACATTCTGTTTATTATTGCTATATACCATTGTGCTTGAGACATGTTTGGATGCATTTGCATTTGCATAACTGGCGTTTGGCCCCATCTTTCACCCTAAAATAGACTGAATGGAAGATTCATTTTATTTTTACTTTTTTTCTCCTTTTTCTTCTACTTTCCTCCTTTTTTTTATCTCGTTTTCCATTACCCCTACAAAACTGAATCCATTACCCCCGTGAAACGCGATCCGTTCTCCACAACGTTATTTCCATTACCCCTTCAAAATCCCATTTGGATTTCCATTACCCCTACCTTTCTCAATCTATTACCCCTACCTTTCTGATTCCATTACTTTTCTCCCTCCCAGTGGATCCTCCGATTAAAGTTAGCCACTCGGTGAACTTGGTTCTCCAATCGGAGTCACAATGCGACCGGAGTTCCAGTTGGAGTTCCCACCCTCTGTCGGCCAAACGACTCAATCACAGTCACCAACTTATCTGACCTTTTTTTTTCTTGTCCATTCCGAGTTTAGTCGAGTGGTTCCTGGAAGTTGGAGTAGATAAAGCAAGACAAAAAATCTCTGATCAACGTCATTCTTCCCGTCCCCGCAATCCGCCGAACGATCTCCGTCTGGTCTGGCCTGGAGGGGCTCTACTCAAAGACTATCGGAGTTTGCATCGTGGCTGCAAACGTTGAGTCTAGAGACACCTGTCCATTCAATATCAACTGATTAGTACATCGTGTACGACTTGTCATATCCGGGTCTCGGCTCATCTATACTGCGCTGCATTGCCAATTGCATTCTTTTTTCAGCGTTTCGCATTCTCTAACCTACACTCACTCACACTCACTCACTCGCCATGGCTGCGGCTGCGACCTCGCTCCCTCTGGGAGATGAAGAAGCCGTGCAAGAGTCGAGAGTTTTGATCATCATGACTGGCGGAACCATCTGCATGCAACAGTCGCCCTCCGGCTTTGTGCCCGCCAGAGGATTCCAGGAGAAATGTATGGCCCGCGTGCCTTGCTTCAATGATGCCTCAGTCTCTACAGCGATGGACGTGGTGACCAAGTCCACGGGTGAAGTCACGGCGCATCCCAGTCTGCGCACCCCAATTACCACCTATGGCCGCCAGGTGCGGTACACGGTCTACGAATTTGAAGAGTTGCTGGATAGCAGCTCCATCGATGCCAAGGGTTGGGCGCAGATCGCGCAGACCATCTTCCAGAACTACGAGCTCTTCGATGGGTTCGTCGTCCTGCACGGCACCGACAGTCTCGCATACACCTGCTCGGCACTAAGCTTCATGTTGCAGAACTTGGGTAAACCCGTCGTACTGACGGGATCCCAGGCTCCCATGCTGGAGCTCCAAAATGACGCAACGGATAACCTCCTTGGCTCGCTCGTGGTGGCCGGCCACTTTATGATTCCGGAAGTCTGTCTATACTTTAATAACAGGCTCTTCCGAGGAAATCGCTCCACTAAGGTCGCTGCCAGTGACTTTGCCGCGTTCAACGCGCCGAACTGCCCCCCACTAGCTGTGACCACCTCGATGCGCACCAATGTAGATTGGGATATGGTGCACCGACCCACTAGTCTGGAGCACTTCAGCATCCAAACAAATCTCGATACCGCCCACGTTGCTTGTCTGCGCATCTTCCCCGGCATCAAGCCGGAGATGGTGGATGCTGTCCTCCGACTAGACGGTCTGCGCGGTCTGGTGTTGGAGACCTTTGGTGCTGGCAATGCTCCCTCTGGACAGGATAATGCCATGATTAACGTGTTCTCCAGCGCTATCCAGCGCGGCATCGTGATTGTCAATGTCACCCAATGTAAGTGTTTCAGGGACCCACGATTTCTTTCATCAACATGCTGGATCCACTCGACTTATCACTCTGCTTTTATAACTAGGTCTCACGGGTAGCGTTAGTCCCGTCTATGCCACCGGCATGAGTCTATCTCGGGCCGGTGTCGTGGCCGGCCTCGATATGACAACCGAGGGAGCCTTGACCAAGCTAGCATACCTACTCGCATTGCCGGATTCTTCCCCGGAGACGGTCACAAAGTACATGTCAATTTCGCTCCGAGGCGAACTAACCGAATCCTCACTACCGGTATTTCGTCATCCAGACGGGCCCCTTCCCGAGCGGGTACAGACCCTCACCGCGATGGCTTACGCCATCGCACATGGTGATCTCGAGCGCGTCAAAACCATCATGAAGACTGAGCATCATTGGTTGCTCAACGACGAGGACTACTCGGGGAACACACCGATTGTAAGTGATCTTCACCAATGGCTAGCGTTGCTACCATTGTAGCAATGCTAGCCGTTTGGATGGTCCCCATAGCAATTGCTCAATACTCACCTCCTTCTAGCACGTTGCGGCGACGGCACCTGCAGTCTCAATCCTTCACTTCCTGCTGTCACAAGGCGGGTCAGTCCATCTACGGAATCGCGCCGGACGCACCCCGCTGTTCCTGGCCGCCAATGCTGGACTCTCGGAGCACGTGCTGCTTCTGCGCAAGTCCGGTGCACACTTGCATTCGGATGAGCGACCGGCGGCAGAACTGCTAGCTCGACGACGGCCTGGCGTCTGGGGATTGGCGGGCATTGACCCCAGAGAAAACAGTCAGCGTGAATTGAATGAGGAGATGGGTGGTGGCGACGGGTGGAATCGGGCGATGGCTGGGTCAGCACCGTGAAAGAAGGACCCTGGGAAGGTGGTGATGGTGGTGGTGGTAATGGTGGGTGTGATTTGTATTCGCATTTCTTGTTTAAGGCATGCTCGCATGCTCACATGCCTCTTTTCTTATCCCGTGTTGCGGAAAAATGACGAAAAAGGGCCGATGTTCCTGAAAAGAGATCCCTGGCCGGACAGGAATAAGCGCACTGATCACGCCAGCAGGGAGGGACACGATTGGGTGTGAGATTCTACTCCCGCGGAGATCGGGCCTTGCCGCTGGGGGTGAAGTCCCAACCACAGTGGGGAAGTAAGATAAGAACTGAGGCTGCAATGTATCCAATGTGTGGCGGGGATACTTTAAGGTGGTTCTGGTGTAGTCTGGGGTTGGATTGTGTCGGGACTCGGCGAGCTGGCGCCATTGATGGTCTCATCAGCAGGTGACCGCCACACCGGATGGCGTACTCACTGGCAGTATACTTAATTTTGGTCTTCTTGCACACTACGACGATGATGATATATACGAATCTAATCAATGTGAATATCGATGTCAATGCCATTATCAACTTGAAGCAGCCGAGGAGAAGAAAAAGTATAAAGTAAATGGCTATGCTAATGGCAAACCCCGACTCATGCGGGGTGGCTAGGAGAAGTCTGATGATCTGGTGATCTGGTGATACGCCCTAATCCTAGTCCCAGTCCTTGTTCCGGCTCTGGCCCTGGCCCTGGCTCTAGTTCTGGCTGGCTCTGGCTGGCTGGCCTCTATTCGGCCATCCTTGGTCAAATTGGAGGCGCAGGAATCCACCTGGAACCACGTGAGACCGCCCCTGACAGATTGTTGGTTGGCATAGGGAACTGCGCGATTTTCTCACCTCTTTTGGCCCGGTGTCTCCACGTCTACAGAGACAATCCAGACGGCTTGGCATAGCTTAAAGAAAAGCCGGTATTGAGCACCTATCAGGCTGGAACCCGACGGAGGGGGGAGGGTGATCCCGTTGAGCTGAAGCGAGACTGGAGCGAGACTGGAGCGACGATGGAGCCGACTGGAGGCCGATTTACGTAAAGGAAACCAGAAGGCGTGCGCGATGGTGTCATGGCATGCATGAGTAGGAGAGAGAGAGAGAAGAGCAAGAGAATATGAGATATGTGTATAGTGATATGTAGAGTCGAGAATTGGAATTACTCTAGAGTAGGAATTGGGTGGGAGTGGGATAGTACTGATACTGGGATTCCATACTATACCAACTGTAGTGGCTATAAAGTATACCCTCCTGGTCGTACAGACTATGCCAGTGCACTGTGCACCACCACCAACACCACCACCACCACTCCCCTGCTCTCTGTCCACTCCGTCCACTCCGTATTCCGTTTCCCTACAGAGTTCTTTCGAATTTTCACGCAGATCCATGACTGTTTCCATCGCCTAATCGGTGGAGCTGTCCTGGCTACCTTGGCCCCTCCCCAAGGTACTAGTACCCCACTATCGCAGCACCTTTTTTCTCAGGCCTTCTCTTTTACTCCGGATTTTCTTTTATCTTTGACTCTCCCCTTTCAGATCCACTCACTACGCCTCCCTTGAACCCCCCTTGCCCTTCTCTATACTCTATCCTCTCTCTCCCTTCTCTCTCCCCTTCCCCCGTAGAGGGTTTCTCTCCCGGCTGTTGCCCACCTCTTCAATTCCGCTTCTCCGCCTCCGATCTGCTTCCGATCTCCTCCAAATGACACAACCTCAGAAGACAATAGCCGTCGTCAACGCGGCTGGCCGACAAGCCGCCTCCCTTATTCGTGTCGCCTCGGCCGTCGGATACTCTGTACGCGCACAGATCCATTCGCTCAAGGGTATCGTCGCCGATGAACTCCGGGGCTTGCCCAATGTCACTCTCATCCATGGCCCGCTACTCAACAACCCGGAGTTGATGGACGTCCTCTTCCAGGGTGCCAATTACGCCTTCATCAACACCATGTCACAAGCCGGCGACGAGGTCGCCATCGGCCGCGCTCTTGCCGACGCCGCTAAACGTGCCGGCACCATTCAGCACTACATCTACAGCAGCATGCCGGACCATTCCGTCCACGGACCTTGGCCCGCCGTGCCCCAGTGGGCTCCCAAGTTCACTGTTGAGAACTACGTGCGTCAGCTAGGCATGCCCTCAACCTTCGTCTACGCCGGAATCTACAACAACAACTTCACCAGTCTCCCTTACCCGCTCTTCCAAATGGAGGTTCTGGAAGACGGCAGCTTCGAATGGCGCGCCCCCTTCGACCCAGAGACCCCGCTACCCTGGCTGGATGCGGAACACGATGTCGGCCCAACTCTCCTACAGATTTTCAAGGACGGCCCGAAGAAATGGAATGGTCATCGGTGAGTTCCGAAATCTCGGCAATCCTTCCGGCATACCCCTCTACCCCTCGATCGCCATGGAAAGAGGCAGGAAAAAAAATCTTCAAAAAAAGAGATCAATCAGACAAAAAGACTAACCACTTCCACCAGGATCGCCCTCACATTCGAAACACTCTCTCCTACTCAAGTGTGTGCGGCTTTCGAACGGGCGTTAAATCGACCCTGTCGCTACGTGCGGGTGCCTAAGATCGAAATCAAAGTCAACATCCCGCCCGGATATCGAGAACAACTCGAGACCCTCGAACTTCTCTTCGGCGAATACAATGCGCCCTACTTCCCACAGCCTGAGTTCTCGCAGCCAGCCGCTGGTTCACCCAAGGGACTCGGCCCAGCAGGTGGAAAGGGTGCCGGTGCCGGTATGATGCAAGGACCAGGCGGTGTGGTCTCGCTGCGCGTCACAGATGAGGCTCGGCATCTCTGGCAGGGATGGCGTGATATGGAGGAGTATGCGCGGGAGGTGTTCCCTGTAGAAGAAGAGGCCAATGGATTGGATTGGATGCTGTAAGGCATTCATCTACTCTATTGTCTAATTCCTTTTCTCCTTCCCCGTCTCCCTTTCCCTATCACGTCTTCTTTTTTCTTCGTTTTATTACGCCTGCCATTTTACGACAGTTCTATCCCCCGGCAGACGTGCATGGTGATGATATACATGCATGTGAAAACCTGCCTCGCGGTTGTTCTTTTTTTTCTTTTCTTTTTTGTTGCGAAATTCTGATCTAATCATTGCATTGTTGGCGAAAGGGCATGGGAAATTCTATATGGGACGTCATGACTTCTCTTTTTTACTTGTTTCTTAATTGGAAAGATGCCCCGGATCACGCCCGAGGGAGAGATCCCATTTTATCTCCTCTTTTCTGGCCACCCACAAAAAAAGTTACTTGCTTGTTTTTTTCAGGCGGATTCCTCCGTTGCGATGGAAATCCGACCTTGAAGAAGAAAAAATCTGAATGAGACATTACGACTTCATGCTCATGACTGAACTCCAGTTTTGCTTTTTGCTTATTTGGTTTTCCCTACCTTTTACCATTTCTAGATTCTCCATGTCGACATGTCTCGACTTTTTTTCCCCATCGACTAGACGGAGTCCCCTGTTCCCGACTTTTCTCCGTGATCTCTAATCTCTCCCTTACCTAAGATTGGAGTACGCCCTAGGCGATCACATGGACGCATTGACAATCCCCGATCCAGATCCGAGCGAAATCAATCCTCCACTCAGACTGCAGCCCTTTATCACCCGTCAGAAGTCTTATCCCACCAATAAACGTTCATCAGTTCAAAAACGGTGCAACATCCAATAATCTCCCGCATGGGAGGGGTCGGGGATACTGACAAGCGATCGGCGGACCAAGAATTAGTTTGGTCGAATCGTGGAAGGCGAAAGGGAGACGTGGTTGGGCTCCGGATGCGGACGGGGAGACGTCAGATAAGGTTGAAATAAAGTATGCTTATACTAAGATTGCCTTTCTTCAGGGCCCGCTCCTCTCAAGAGGGTTAAGCTGTTGAAAATCGGAAAAAGCAATCATGCCTGGTGCTTCCTGCGGGGGGTGGCAAATCATGCTAGGGTGGTGTTTGAGGCTTATCAGTGATATAATCGGTGATAAGCTGTTTACCCCCGATGAGATGGAACTAGTGTATTTTGCCGTGCCAGGGAACATGGGGATGGCCGATCGGTAGTTGTAAGCGGGGGTAGTTGAGGCGCGTATGGTGTTGGTCCAGCTGGTGTCTAATTGCATGGTAATGCGTAGCTATCATGGTGATATGAAGATTGTAGGGGTAGAAATCCATATCTCTATGGGATTGGATGTTTCAATGTCTCCCAAAATAGAACCTGAGAGTATAGCACTACCCTAGCAGCGTGTCTACTAATATACCTACAAAGCGGTTCAATTCGAGAAACTCGATCATGAATTCGCTCTACGGTGCTTCATGAGACAAGGAATTGAAGCGTATCGTGTTATACTAGTATCTGCTGTTTACCAAGTCACCTCGGATTACGGCGTAATTAGTATATCCACATTATATACTAGACATTGACTTTTCAACAGCCCCAAGATTTTCTATGTTTGCATGATCGTCCATCAATTCTCCAGATTACACCCCACTATACAACAGATCGGCTTTTTTCTATATACGCAGCTGCTAGAAGAGGGGCTTATCGAATCCTCCTTCAACCTCAAGTGCTGCACCCCTGGTCATAATTTTATGATCTAATCCAAGTCAATTATTCTGTAAAATAGATCAAATAGATCATTTGAAGACCACATTTAGTGATATGGATATGGATATCAGTGAACCATAGAACCTGAGGGAACGTGGGGCATGTAAGCTGTGAGAATGGAGGACTCAAGCTATGGGAGCTCTTCAATTATTGAGTATCTCATCTCATCTCCATGGACCATTCTATTATTTACTGGTATGATATATTCCCACCAATCAATCCATCTCACCACTATCACATGTTTAACAATTAGCCCCTCCAAAGAAGAAGAAAAAAACAGCAAAAAAAAAAAAAAAACCTCCCAGGCACCATGATGTCCGTGCAGGACCAGACCGCCTAAAGCGGCCCGCTCTTGAGACCTTCTGGTACACAGAGGTACTTGGCTGCCCCGCACTTGCCATAGCAACAAGCAAGTATCTTCCCGTCCTGAGAAGTACCGACCAGCTCTCTCCGCCGAAGATTCTTCTGCGCGCATCGAAAGCTGCGATCTGCCCGAAATTTCTGCTTTGGAATTTTTTTTTTCTGCTAGCGTCTTCCACTTTCCCTATTTCCCTATCCCTCGATTGTCTTTCTCCATTTCTCTTCCTTCTATATCTTGATATCCTTCCCCTCTTCCTTTGACCTTTCTCTTTTCCTTCCATCTCTCCCTGCTCCTAAGCTCCCTTATTTATTTTCGAGCTACCCCACCTTCCTATATTTACATCATGTCTGCCGAAGACAAGTCCCTCCTCGAGCGTGTCGAGTTCCCCAGTGTCCCCAAGGATGCTATGAAGAAGATTGCCCACCTCCAGGAGGAGTTTGTTCGTGCTGAGGTTGAGCAGCGTAAGTTCATTTCCCCCTCTGTTTTCTTTTTCCCCCCTACCCCGCCACTCGTTCCCGTGTGACCCATTGCGGTGAGAGGGAAATTGCAGGGTCAAATAGAATGTGGTGAAGAGAAAACAGGAAAAGAAGACTCTGCATTATCCCTCTCAATGACAATGGGATTGTGGAATTGAGCTCTGATACTCTATCTCTAATTATATACATGTGGCTAACGAACTCCCCCTTCCGCAGTGCGCAAGTCTGTTCCCCTCCTGCAGCCTCTCTTCAAGAAGCGCAACGAGATCATCAGCATCCCCGATGTCCAGAGTGACTTCTGGATCCGCGTTTTCTCCAGCGCCCCCTCTGAGATCGACGAGTACATCCTGCCCACTGATGCCGCCGCCCTCGGTGCTGCCCTGAAGAACCTGACCGTCGAGCGCTTCGAGGTCGATGCCCAGGGTAACGGCGAGCCCCGCTCTCTGCGTTTCACCTTCGAGTTCCAGACCGGTGATGACAACCCCTTCTTCGAGAACGCCAAGCTCGTCAAGGAGTTCTACTGGCGCAAGCAGATCATCCGCACCTCCAAGGGTAAGCGCCACACCTGGGAGGGTCTGGTTTCCGAGCCCGTCCGCATCAACTGGAAGGAGGACATGGATCTGACCAAGGGTCTGCTGGATGCTGCCTGCGATCTGGCCGATGCTGAGAAGAAGAAGGGTGGTGAGCGCACCAAGCTGCCCGAGTATGAGGCTCTTGTCAAGAAGATCGCCGAGGTTGAGGCCGAGGCCGACCAGGAGATGGAGGATGAGGATGATGAGGATGAGGACCCCGAGAGCCCCGCCGGCACCAGCTTCTTCGCTTTCTTCGGTTACCGTGGCCGTGACGTCTCTGCCGAGACTTCCAAGGCCGCTATGAAGGAGGACGATGAGCGTTACGCCAAGATGCTCAAGGGTGAGGACGTTGAGGAGGAGGCCGAGGATGAAGATGACGAGGAGGAGGATGAGTTGACTGATGACCTCGAGGACGCTGAGATCTTCCCCGGCGGTGAGGAGCTCGCTATCTCTCTTGCCGAGGACCTTTGGACCGACGCCATGAAGTACTATGGTAAGTATATGAATAGCCAATTTCCCAGCATGGAACAACCAAGGCTGACTGTTCCCTCTTTTAGTTTCCTCCTTCGAGATGGGCGATGAGCTCGATATCAGCGATGTCGACATGGAAGAGCTCGAGGCTATGGATGAGGAGGAGGACTCCAGTGAGGGTGCCGATGCGCCTCCCTCCAAGAAGGCCCGCAACTAAATCATTTGAATGACCCATGAAACGCCCTGCTCCGTGTGATTGTGGTGGTTCCAGCACCACCATTGATGTACTATCACAGGATGATAACGAGAATTAATAATAGGACGAGCGCAAAAATCAGCGCCGCTATACAAAAGGAGGACCATGTATCTAGGTAAAAAGTTAGTTTTTGAATTTCATGATTCCCACACCATTCACAACCCCATCTACTCTGTCCCAATGTAAATGTAGACGGAGACGTAGGCGTAGGCTCAGTCTCAAAACCAGACTTACCCTCATTTTGGCGAACAACATGCTTTATCCTCGCCATTCCGCCGGCCAATTTCCCCCCAACCCTTTCAGCCAAGGTATCAACTTCATCAATCATAATAGCCTGATCCTCCAACTCCCTCCCCATATGATTAGCCTGCTCTCGCAGATTCCCAACAGTCCGGAACACCCCATCCAACTGCTCATCCTGTTCATGCATAAGCTCAGTCTGCCGCTGCTGCTCCATAGAAGCGTAATAATCGTCTCCACCACGGCCACGTTGCTTCTGCTGTCGCTCCTCCTCTTCCAGGGCGACATCAAACTCCGTCGGATTAGGCAGGGCCGATTCCGCAGTCGAATGGCTAACCGTTCGCTGCAGCTCCAGCCGCATTTTCTCAACCTCGGCCCCGACATCGTCCACTAGTTTGCGCCGGCGCTGCACCTCTTCTAGTTCCAGGCCGAAGCGGTAGGGATCTTGTTCGATTGCGCGCACACTTTCGACTAGGTCATCGAGGTCGGCGCTGAGTTCTGTGAGCGTTGTTTCGAGCTCGGACCGCGCTTGCTTGAGCTCTGGGTTCGAGGGGCTTTTGGCTAGCGACCGGATTCGTAGGTATGAGGAGAAGAGGGGGCGGCTCGATTGGATCGTTGACAGGACGTCACTGTGGTGGTGATTAGCTGGAATCGTTTCATGTATGCACTCTGGGAGTCTCGCTCTTACGCCTGGACTTGGAGGAATGGGTCGGCGTGCTCCATGGTTTGTGATGTTTGGGGTATCTGACTGGAGGAAGTCGGAGCATCGACGGAGAGCTGTCATTCCCCGTGATCACGTGTTTCGGGGGCTGGATGCGGCACGTTTTGGGTCGTGTGGAAGGCGTAGCATTTGAGAATCATTATTCTGAGTCTTGATTCCTTGTTACTGTTGGATTTCGGAGAGCCTTAAATTTTGAGAGCCTTCGGCTCAAAAGAGTCATGGTGATGGTTGATTATTGCCAGTGCACATGTGAGTGTCAGTCACGGTAGAACTATATATTTGTTGTCTAGACGAATGAGAACCGACCCGGACATTGGGACATCAACCTTGGAACTTGGAACTTTCCTCAAGTTGGAATTTTGAATGCACATTGGTTTAACTTGAGAACAAGAGAATTTTCAACTGATAAAAAAAGGCTTATTATTAGCCCCATACTTGTTCATGCCCAGGTGTAAAGGCGTATTTCATGCCTGATTCCTGGATAACCCGGGCGACTGGGGATAAGGTCACAAACTTCAGTACACACCAAAACCAATTTTTGACAACTTGAAGGTAGAATTGCTATGACACCTTCAAGCTTCTCCAATCTTGCCGAACCTGCTCCGTGGACACAATGACAACTCAGACGATCGACGCCCTCTTTCAGCCGCAAGGATGATCAATACCCAACACGAACCGACAATGCCCACGTTAACTGCTCTAAACAAGGATCCATATTTGATTTGCCTACTAGTCAGGGCCGTGTTAAGGATTGCTTAAGCCTTACCCCTCAAAAGCCGAGCCAAAACAGCCCCGCTACACAGCCTTGTTATCCTCATTGGATGCAGCGTAACTAATCGAGGTTGATCTGCAACAAGCAACGTGGGGATGTCAAAGTGACTAGCCATATGGGTTCTAATGAGTTTTACCTTGATATTGCGATATCGGCTTTTTATGGAAGCAAAATTATGGAAATCTTTATGGAAACACGATTTTATTCGACGCTGAAGCCGAACGAGTTTCCACTGGGTGTCAAACAAGGAAGGAAGTAGCTATTCGAGCCTCACACCTACTAATTTATAGACATAACAATGGAGAGTTGGGGTTGATATACTCTTTTCTTATAGTATTATTGGTCCATGTAAAGACGATAATAGTTCATTTCTCCTGTGCCCTGCTCGTCACGATCGGCATTGGCCTTCATATGACTGTTGCCATTTCGCAGCTCTATTTAAACAGCGTTGTACGACGTTGGAATGTAAGTATTTGAAAATTTCTTCCACCATCACAATCATCCTTTGCCTGTCTACTATTAATTCAACCTTACATTTGCCACAGTCATGTCTAATCGGTTCCAGACCCAGCAAGTAGACGCTTTGGTCGAGCAGCTCTGCGAAACAACCAATCGTCTCAAAGAAGGGAAGAATGAAGCAGACCGCGTGGCTGCTATCAAGACCGTCCAGGAACTGGTTCAAACACTAGAAGATCCCCGCGATGCTGTTATTAAACTTGCTTTTGCGGTAAGTACTGGTCCAAATCCCCGCGTTGCAAACAAAGTTAACATCGGTTCAAATAGCCTGTGCAATTTATGTGCGTAAGGATTGGTCTCGATCTCGGTGTATTTACAGCACTCACGGAGAACAACCGGCCCACCACACTCGAAGAATTAGCTGGGATCAAAAATGCAGACCCCATGTTTGCAGGTTGTTGCCCTATATACTGAACCGCTCATTACATAGACTAATTTCTACTGTATCTAGAGCGAGTTTTGCGCGTCCTGACACGAATCGGGTTCGTCGTCGAACACGATACCAGGCTCTATGGGCCGAATGAGTTGACTCGTCAAATGAGTAGTCGAACAGCCAGCGCTACGGTCAAATACTTGTACGATTCCTCGAATAAATGTTTCTCTTGGAATTGTAAATTTGAACTAACTGGTTTCTCCGCAATACAGATTTGATGTCCCCATGGTCACACTGGCCAAAACCCCTGAATACTTCCGTAAAGTAAACTTCCAGACTCCGAGCGAAGCAAATAAGGGCCCGTTTCAGTATGCCGAGAAACTGAGAAATCCCAATGGGAGTGGTTATTCGATCACCCGGATCTCATGGATAGCGCCCACGGTTTCTTTGAGGGCGACCGTGGTGGTCGAGTCAATTCGGTAGACTGGTTCCCCGTCCAAGAGCGTATCATTGACGGGTTTCAATCGGATGAGAGTGATGTACTCTTTATTGATGTTGCTGGTGGAAGAGGTCATGACCTGACAGCATTTCTCGAGAAGCACCCTGCTTCGCCGGGCCGGTTAATTCTGCAGGATCTACCGCATGTGCTTGAAGGCCTTCAGCTCGATGCTCGAATTGAGAAAGAGGCTTTTGATCTATTCAAGCCACAGCCAGTTCAAGGTAAGTTTCTTTCTGTGGAGAAAATTGGACATACAATCTGACAAGTTGGTAACTAAGTTAGGTGCACGGGCGTACTACATGAAGTTCATTCTCCATGATTGGACGGACGGACAGTGTCGGCAAATATTAGAGCAACTGCGAGCTTCCATGAGGAAGGGTTATTCGAAACTCATTATCGAGGAGTTTATCCTGGCAGATAAAGATGCGGCGATGTTGCCAACTATGTGGGACTTGGAAATGCTGATCCACCTCAGCGGTATGGAGCGGACAAGGGATCACTGGGAGAAATTATTGGCATCGGCTGGTTTCAGGGTACTGGAATTCTGGTATCCCCCAGGAGATGGGCAGGGTATCATCGAGGCTGAATTAGAATAATCCTGCATAGGGTGGAATCTTGTCTAGTATAGGCCCCCGGGGGGTAGCCGACTTCAGTGCCTCAGAATTACTATCATATTCAAGTGTGTTGTTGCTAACTTCTGATATGAAACCTAAACTTACTCATGATATACGACTGATTCACAATTGAAATATTTTGATATTTTCATCTAGATCTCTTTCCAAAATAATCTATGGGTATATATGGGTGGGTATATTATCCAAGTTCAACACTACCTTCAGGTACACCCTGGCGACTGCGCAATCGTCTCGCAAAGAACTGCATAACAGGCATCATTTCATCCCGGTTTGAGGGCATACCATCGCCTTTACGTGCATACCGACTGATCTCCACAAATTCAAAGACATCTTTGGTCCTTGAAACAGCTCCATCCGAAACAGCAACCGAGTCCCTCCCCGACACTAGCAGCACTGGCGTACGGTTTTTCGAACCGGACCGCTGGCCAGATAGTGGATATGGAGCTCCAATGGAAATGACACCGGCAAGAGGCTCTTTCTCTTCACTTTTAGCAGTAGACGACGGTATGCCCAGCTCCCTAGCCAATGTCAAGCCTACCATGCCGCCCTGCCCAAAACCCAGAACGAGGATTTCGCGAAGGCGATATCCGCACTTCTGGACCAGGGTTCCGCGCACGAGCTCGACGAGTTTCGTGGTGCTGCGCGTTAGTCCGGAATCCATGTCTAGGGCGCCAGTTCTAGAGTCGAAGGTGACATCGTCACCCCAGTGGAATCCGCCTAGGTCGAAGGGGAGTGGGATTGGTGCTTGCACGGTTACGACGGTTGTCTCGGGGAGGTTCAGGGCGCGACCGAAAGCCGTGAAGCCTGCGGCAGAGTCACCGATGCCATGTAGAAGGAGAAGGATGTTTGGGGAAGGAGATGGCCCGGGGGGTGGGGTGACGGTGACGGTGAGGGAGGGGAAGTCGGACGGGGCGGGGACTTTGGTGGGCATGGCGAAGTGATGGTGGTGGTAGTAGGGATGCGATTGTCCTCAATTGGGAGTTCTGCAGGGCCAAGCCCGCCAGCTCGAGGGTGCAAGGTACCTTAGGGTAGCCGAGAAGTTGATTCTGTACGGAATACCCCAACTGGACTCCTCCCCAAATTTGGAGCTGTAGGGCCTGTCTTGGCGGCTCGGAATTGTCGGAGGTACAGTATACGAAGCTGAGCACGAGAGACTTGCAGCGGGGCGTTGCTGTGGGTGCGTGTGGCTATTTCGGGTCAATTGAGAAAGGGTTGCTGTTATGAAGTTAGCGTCAGCCAAGCCACTCTAGAGAGAGAGGTGGGGTTGACGGTGGGAAGTGATGTTTCGTCCACATCGATGTTTTGATGTTCACCGGTAGAAAGTCGCTGCCTAGCGTTAATCCCAGCACATTCGTGAATCATGATAGCTGAGGCTGGATCTCGCGAGTCCTCTGTCTGCGGCACAAATTGTTTCACCTATTCATTGAGGTATATCAATCAAGTCAGACAATTGATGATCAATGATCTTCACGAAGTAGACTGCCATCATTATGTGACATTTAGACCCAATGGATGGTTTAATAGAAAGCACATGTATCATATCTTAGAATATCATCATACAATGGGTGTGATTCGAGCCCATCTCTTGGTCTCTCAGTTTCTTGTCTCCCAACAAGTGTTACCGACACCCAGAAGACTGCTAACTACACCTCTTCTGTGGCTGATGTGCGCCACAATGGGGCAGTGCACACGTGTATCTGACTGTTTTGTTGTGGCTACACATCTTGCCCACGGTTCTATATATTTTGCTGTTTTATTTTGGGAATTTGTGCTCAGACTCTCTTGTGAGTTCCCCTTTCCAGTCTCATCATATGTAATACACAATCCATCCCTCTTCCGTACTCCGTAATCCATACCCTAGACAGCTTTGTTTTCACCGCCACTTACGTGGCTTGAACGCCAAGAACTCCAACTCGCCTTGTAGGGCGGGGACAAGCCTCCGACAAGAGAAGCTTGGCCCGGTAACGCCGGACTCCGGCACAGTCCACTGCCCACCCCCCCCTTCGACGCTCCATCTCGTACCGTGTATCCCGAAGGTACAAGTCTTTACCACTAGTGCAAAAGGGGTTAGTTCCACGGCATTACGGCTGCGATTTGCTCAGATGCCGATGGAGTAGGGCTGAAAGGACTCCGCTGGGTCATTCCGATCGGCGCTTCATTGGGCCAGGTGGGACGCGTACTCGCTCTTCGGACAACAGATTGCATTGGTTCCAGGTGATTGTGAGTTCATTTTGGTCCACCTAGCGGAAATTGACAGCGGAGAATTGCCGTAATGGAATGGCAGAGTGAGCCTGGCCTTGTTGTTTATGTTATGCAGTAACTATGGAGGACGAAGGACGTACTGTACGACCCGAGGAAAGCAAGAGATATATGTACTTTGCAGATGCTTTTCACTGTATTATGACCTTGCCCGGAAAGTATTGGACAGCGTACTATTGTCCCTCTTCACTCAAGCCCCTATACAATTTCCCTTCTCCTCCATTTGCCATATGAGTCGGGGATAATGATAGGCAATGTTCTCGGATGGTCCCCAGCAGGTCTTGGCCTTTCGCAATTGACCCTCCGATCTCATCCTGTTACATCGAGGTCGGTTAGTACGTACCGCTGTCCATGATTTCACTGGATCGGCTTCCCCATGGCCCCTCCTCTCAGCCCCAGACATCCAACCGCGGCTGAGAGGTCGACGCGATCTGCGTGCTCCACCGGGGCCATGGAGGGGCTCATGGTCAGTCTGATCCGTGGTCCAGTTGTGTTTTGGAGGGGTTCCTCTCCATCCCCCTGGCGACTATCCTAAGATTAGCACACTGTAGTAACGCCACAGCCCTCTCTGGTCCCCGATGTAGTGGGGCAGCGCGTGTTGAGACAGAGGAAAAGGGAAGCTCCTGAATATCCTGAGGTGAATACGTAGCCTTTCTGGAGTATTCTGTAGGGTTTGTTTTTGGGTATAAGATCCTTCCCTCCCCCCAGCTGAACTCGTCTTCTCCTTACCATCACACTTCTATTCTATCTCCAAGAAACACTTTTTTCCAACCACCTCACACATATTCACAATGGCTTTCGGCTGGGGTAAGTCCTTCTTGCGTGTCAGACACACTTGCACCCGCTACGGAGATGTGCCCCTCATACATGCATCGGGGGTGTCCTTGCATTCTGCATAGCCCTATATATGCATGGTCCAACGACAACCTTCTACATTTGGCGATGGATTTTGAAATGAACCAAGCTGACGAGTAAATTTTTAGGCGAATCTGACGACGCTCACCGCAAGGTGTACGGCGGCGAGCACCACGAGGGCAAGTTCTCTCACGAGCTCATTGCCGGTGCCGCTTCCTTTGCTGGTATGAAGGCCTGGGAGGACCACCAGCGCAAGCAGGGTAAGTGATGACGGTCCTCCACGTACACCACGGAGGGAACTCCCATCGCCGAAAAGAAGACATTTCTAATATAATTTCTATACAGGCAAGACCGTCAAGCACGCCTTTGCCAAGGAGGCCCTCGCTGGCCTTGTCGGCGCCGAGGTCGATAAGCTCGCTGAGTCCAAGGGTATGGATGAGGTTGACCGCATCAAGGCCCATGAGCACGCCAAGAAGAACGCCCACCACATGTACGAGGAGCACTACGAGCGTGACCACCGTGCGGAGGAGTACGACCCCTCGCGCTACCCTCACCACTCCCGCTTCGATGAGCCCCGCCGCTGGTAAATGTGGAAGGCCTCGGACAATTATAACGAATCTCCCCCTACTTTTTTTTATGATATGAGATATCTTCCGGCCACGAGTACGCCGAGTATGTACAGAGGCGGGAAAGTGGACCGGGCAATGAAATGATGAGAAATTCCATACAATACCCACAATGATTTGAATACATCGGACCTGTTTGGGTTTTATCCTCCGTCGATATCCCCGGCATTAGTATGTAGTTGCGTAGCTGTGCTGTGTCGCCTGGGGGTTCCTTATGTGGATGCACCGACTTCTGCACGATCCTCGGGGCGAGTCGGGTTGGGTTCCCAGGGAATACGTATGCATGTCTCCTGCAGTCCGACTGGGGGCTCAGGGTTGCAGGGCCAGATATCTCCTAGCCAGTCATTGCCATGAGAACACGCCGAAGACATTCCAGCGTACACCGCATTCCAACCCAAATGTAGATCCTCGATAGTTTCGAGAAGGATGATAATTGTGAGAAGATGCATGAGATTAGTATTAGTATTATTACTTCTTTTTGCTTTTTTCTTCGAAGCCGATGGAGTAGTTTTGGTTACTTTTTTGTTTTTCCGCCCCTTACAAAGTTGAAGATGTACGACATGAGCACGCAGGTGCAGTACAGCCAATTGCCCATTCTGGATTCCACAGTCCATCGGAATCCGGAACCAGTGGACCCCTTTACTCTCGTGGGGATCCAATCAAGAACGAGTGATTCCAATAAGGCCATTTACTGCCTGAATATTCAGGACTCAAAACGCCGAGATGAGCTCATTATCTCCGCACGTGCCGTAATAGGGCTCGGTGATTGTCTCGATCATCACCCTTTTGCTTTTTCTCCTTTCTTTTTTTTTTTTTTTTTTTAAGAAACTAAATGGGATGGCGCTTATTCGGCCAGATCCCGGCGAGTGACTCGGTACTGCAGTTCCTGATCCAAGGCACCACCTTGTTTGGAGTGGGCCTCAATTCGACATTTTTTAGTGACCGTGTGCCGCTTATCTCGACGCTGCGCGCTCCCAGGACAGCCTGGGCACACCTCACCGTTCCCTAACGCGGGCTAATCGCGCTTAAGTCTGGGCATCAATTCTGTCCTGCTTGCCTTCCCCTCCTACCCAGACCTTCTTCCTTTTTCTTCCAGGTTTCCTCCTAGATACAGGTGATTCATCCAATCGGCCAGAGGTATGCCATGACGGTGGTTCGCTAGTCACGATGAAATTCGCCAAGTTTGTTCTTTCTTCCCCCATGACCTTGGACATTCCAGTGGCTGATTAGTCTGTACAGAGAGCTGGAACAGGACTTGGTTCCTGAATGGCGGGCGAAGTATCTCGACTACAAGGTATGTCGGTTCCCTTATTCTGATTCTCAGTGAGACCCTGAGATTATCTGCCGCCCCCACCATGGGGAAGCGCTGCTCCGCTAACAGTCGCATGACTTTTTAGGGCGGCAAGAAAAAAATCAAGGCCATCACTCGTGCTCTTCAGAAGTCGAATCGCAGTCCTCGTACCCCGTCCTTTCGACAAGCTGCCCCTCCTTCCCACACTGCGCCTGAGTCGTTGACTCCCTCCGCCTCCGACAAACACATCGATGCGACGGATTTCAACAATCTTTCCAACCCTGATAGGACTCCAACCAGGACAGGCCCCCAAGGTTCGCGCCCAAAACCAATCCCAAGGAATGAACAACAGCCGCTGAGGACCACAGGATCTCGTTTTTCGGAGCCCGTAGGAAGCTATGGAAGCATTCTCGCCACTCCCCCACAACCCGTACCTGGATCGGATAGAGGATCGTTCGAGCTGCCTGACCCTGCACTCGCCCCAGACGAGGACTATGTAGCTCCCAAACCACCCCGTCAGGATGTGAAGACCCCATCCCCGGTAATGGCGCGCCGTGCCACCTTCGAAGCTCCGCCTCCCCCTCCTGATACCGATGGCTCCCCTGGTCAAATACCATCTCTAACCCGACATCCCACGGCCCAAAGTCCCGCTGAAGTCGACCTCACCAAAACTAACTCCGTAAAGCGGACTTCACAGCTGCTTCGGCGTGTTCTGTCTCATGCTGAAGTTGAAACTCTCGGTAAAAGAACGGTGCTAGACCCGGCCATTGAGGTTGATAGACGGCGGGACGAATTTCATGCCTTCCTGGATGACGAGCTTGAAAAGATCGACTCATTTTATAAGACGAAGGAACAAGAAGCTACTGATCGCCTCAAGGTTCTTCGCCAGCAACTGCATGTTATGAGGGATCAACGGATACAGGAAGTGTTGGCTGCTAAGCGGGCAACGAAAAGGATTGACCCAGAGGAACATCGAGGAAATGGGTTCGGAAAACTGAATGGCTCACGGTTGAAAAACACTCTGACCGGGAAAACTCACTTCGGCAAAAATTCTCAGGCGCTGGCGCAAATGCAAACACCGAATATAAGCGCCCGAGACCGAGAGTTCATCCAGAATCGAAGGGATTTCATGCGGCGGCAAGAACCCCCAAATGAAGTGTCGTACCGCTCTGCGAAGAGGAAGCTCAAGCACGCTCTCCAGGAGTTCTATCGTGGGATCGAACTTTTGAAAGGTTACGCGTATCTGAATCGAACGGCTTTCCGTAAGATCAACAAAAAATACGACAAAGCCGTGAATGCCCGACCACCACTTCGATACATGTCTGAACGAGTTAACAAAGCGACCTTTGTGCAGAGCGAAGTTATTGAGACTCTGATGTCGGCTGTGGAAGATTTATACGCCCGGTATTTTGAACGTGGTAATCGCAAGGTTGCCGCCTCGAAGCTTCGGCAGAAGATGAAGAAGTCAGGCGACTACTCGCCAAGTACATTTCGTTCCGGCCTTTTGCTGATGGCGGGAATCCTCTTCGCGATTCAGGGACTGGTGTATGCGTCGGATCATCTCCATTCGTCTGAGGTGTCCGAACAGGTTCGGACGAGTTATTTATTGCAGGTTCGTACTCCCTTGCGTCCGCCTTCGACCCCCGCTCGTGGTGTCACATGTGCCTGACCTGAAGTAGATATACGGGGGTTATTTCCTCGCTGTTTTTCACGTCCTGCTATTTTGCATGGACTGCATGATATGGACAAAGTCAAAGATCAACTATGCATTTGTTTTTGAATATGATACCAGGCACACCTTGGAGTGGCGCCAGCTGTTAGAGGTATGTGGCACATTTTCAATTTATCATACCTCCCACTTTGGATAATGTTGTACTAACAAAACTTTAGATCCCTTCATTTTTTGTATTTCTGATGGGCCTTTTCATGTGGCTTAATTTTTCATGGGTAAATTCCATGTACATATACTGGCCAGTTGTGCTGGTCGGCCTAACAGTTATCCTTATTTTCTTGCCCGCCCGCGTGCTGCATCACCGCAGCCGCAAGTGGTTTGCTTTTTCAAATGTGAGTTACACGCTCTATCTGCACTGAATCGCTAGCTGACAATATTAGTGGCGACTTTTGCTCGCTGGAATCTACCCCGTAGAATTCCGTGATTTTTTCCTCGGCGACATGTATTGCTCTCAAACTTATGCTATGGGAGTGAGTTCATCTAATATCGAAGCACTCGATCCTCGCTGACCTCTGATAGAATATCGAATTGTTTTTCTGCCTGTACGCGTCACATTGGACGAACCCTGTCAAATGCAATTCGAGTCATTCCAGACTGCTGGGATTTTTCACTTGTCTTCCGTCAATTTGGCGAGCCTTTCAATGCATTCGCCGATATGTCGACACCAAGAATGCATTCCCTCATTTACTTAACTTAGGGAAGTATCTTTTCGGTGTTCTGTATTATGTGACTCTCAGCATGTATCGCATCGACCGACACACGAGATTTCAGGCCTCCTTCATCACATTTGCCCTTCTGAATGCCGTCTATACTTCGGTCTGGGATTTGATCATGGACTGGAGTCTTGGTAACCCATACTCCAAGAACCCGCTCTTGCGAGAAGTCCTTGCCTTCCGTCGAGTTTGGGTTTATTACGCAGCCATGGTATTGGACGTCGTGATCCGATTCAACTGGATCTTTTACGCCATCTGGTCCCACGATATCCAGCATTCGGCCGTTCTCAGCTTTGTTGTTGGTCTTTCTGAAGTCTGTCGCCGTGGTGTATGGTCTATCTTCCGGGTTGAGAATGAGCATTGTACGAACGTCTTGCTGTTCCGGGCTTCAAGGGATGTTCCTCTTCCCTACGATCTCCCGGAGATGCCAACGCCCGGGTTGGATGGCCCTCAGGCGGGCGATGTGCAGTTGCAAGAACAGCAGCACGTCGCAACGCCATTCCTTCAACCAGTCGACGTGGAGCATGGAACCCCGTCTGGATCGAGTCTACGTGCTCGGACTAGACGCCCCTCTGCTGGCATTGTCCGCGTCGGCACTATCGTCGCCTCTGCACATGCCCAAGACTTTCAACGTCGTCGACTCCCGACTTACATGTCTAGCACGACCGTGTCTCATGATATTCTTCGTAGCACAGACGACACCACGGATGAAGAAGATGGTGAAATTACCACGGATGAAGACTCTGGATCCACAGCCGATGTTGTCCAAGACGAATCGCAAATACACTCCACCGACCGACAGTCGCCCATGCGGCGGATTCTCGAGTAGGTGGTGGATTCGGTGAGGTGAAAACAAATCATTAGACCTATCAGATAAATCTCGTTCATCTAGCGATGAAATGCACATACTATCGTTACATTGCCCTTTCCTAAATTGTACAGCTAGAGAATAGTCCCACTTGGGCTCCGCCGTCCAACGGGTCCCGCTTTGTGACCTGCAGATCAACTCACGTGATTTAAACGTCACATGGTAGCCGCCGCCGCCCCAGCCCGTCATCTCTGATGCTGATGCCTCATCCTTCCACATTTGCATCTCTCAGCACTTTCATCAACCCCCAGGACTGAACGAGATAGTCGAATCACCATCTACCATGGCTTCTAACGCGCGATACGAGCGCGCCCCCACGCGGGACTCTTTTGAGGACCAGCAGTACACCCAAGCACCGCCATCTTACCAGGCTACAGCAGTCCCAGACCCCGCGCCGCGTACCGAAGGTGACAACTTGCCGGATGACTTCAAGGTAAGAAAGCGGGTATATGAATATTTGATAAAGAAGCAGGCACTGATATTTTATTAGTTCGGCGGCACGGTTGCGGAGGGAACGATCGATATTCGGATGCAGTTCGTTCGCAAGGTGTACTCGATTCTGTAAGTCAACTCCGATCCACCACAAAGCAATTAGCTTTAAACACGAAATGCAATCACCACTCGAAGGGAGATTTGGCTAATCCCTCTTCCATCAGTACTGTTCAAATCCTCCTCACAACTGTCCTCAGCTCCATCTCCTTCTTCAACAACTCCTACCGCACTTGGATCCAATCCAACTTCTGGCTCATGATCATCTCCGTCTTCGGTGCGCTGGGCTTCATGCTGGCGACATACTGGAAGCGCAAATCCTACCCAACGAACCTCCTCTTCCTCTCCGGCTTTACGCTCATGGAAGCCTACGCCATCAGTGTCGCAACTTCCTTCTACGACGCCCGCGTGGTCGTGCAAGCGCTTGCCCTGACGCTCGGTATCTTCGTTGCTCTCACCATCTTCGCATGCCAGACCAAGTACGATTTCACGGACTGGATGCCGTACCTGTTTGGCGCCCTGTGGTTCATGATTCTCTTCGGGTTTGTTGCGGCATTTATCCCGTTCAACAGTACTTTGGAGATCGTGTACGGGGTTCTGGGTGCGTTGATCTTCTCGGGTTATATCCTCGTCGATACGCAGCTCGTCATGCGCCACTACCACGTTGAAGAAGAGATTGCTGCTGCCATTTCGCTGTATCTGGATGTGCTGAACTTGTTCATGTCCATTCTGCGTATCCTGAATGGCACCAACAACAACTAAACTCCGCACAAGAATTAATTTACAATGCTTCTGGCTCAACGGTATGAATTGGAGGAATAGTTTCGGTCTGAAGCTTGGAATATCAGTTAGGTTTGATGGATGCGCCACCTCGAATAGCTAGTACTTGGGGGCGCTTCTCGGAGCTGGTTTCACGGGAATTTGTCTGTTTTACATTTCTATGTTCCCTTTGTCCATATTTACTCTTCTCTTTCTTTTGAACTTGTTAAATTCAATCATCTGTTACTGTGCGTGCAAAACCGCCATCAGTTTCAGCTCAGCTCGAGCTCTTTTGACCTGGTATTGAAAATGCTAGTACTAGCTTAACAATCTAGATTTTTACTTTGAAAAGTCATAGTAGTTTGTACCATTAGTAGTCTTCATTGTCAATAGATGAAGGTTGGAAGCAATTCGAGTAGATTTCAACTAAACGCTCCAAACGCCTTGCCTTGACCGAAATAAAAAGTGCAAAAATATTTGCAAGAAATATACACAAAAAAAGGGAAAGGGTGGGGAGAAGGACAAAAAAAAGAGGGATATGCTGGACCAAGACAAGAGTATGCAAAAAGAAAAGGGACAGAAATCTAGGAGCCAGTGAGCGGAGCCAAAGCGTATTTTCCTTCAGTGCGTGAGAAAAGGAAAGAAGTTAAATGATAGCATATAGCATGTAGGTCATTTCTTATGGCTCAAGGCGATGCAATGAAAAATGTATTCGTGATGAAACACACCACCATGACCAAGACACCGTAAATTGCAAGACCCAGGCTAAGACGGCGCAGAATTGCTTTACGCCAGTGGCGAACAGGTCGAGGCAGGAAGCCACTGTCTGTTAATGATTGAGTGAGAGAGCCCTCGCCGTCATCGTCGGGGTTTTCTTCATCAGATAGGTCGTCAGCCGCCTCGTCGTCCTTGAGAAGACCGCGATGGGCTGGGGAGTCAGGAGCAGAAATCTTGTAATAGAAAAGACCTGGCAAAATGAAACTGATGCTGGTGCTGCCGGTGCTTCCAACGTAAGCCAGCACTGCCTCTAGAGAAGACACAGTCATTGCGACAAGGTAGCTCAGGATAAGAATTGTCGTGGTTATGATGGAGAAACGCAGGTCACTCATCGGCTCCACGGTTCGAGTACCGCGTGGAGCCAATAGCGGATGCCGATGCGGCGAGCCTTCAGTTGATCGAGGTTGAGATTTGGGGCGCCATTTGAGAACAGCATCCACTGATGCTCGGCAAGGGTGACATTGAAGAGGATAGGAGAAAACCACGAGCATTACGATGGCAGCACGCGCGATTGTTGCTGCAACGCCTGGTGGGTACATGCCGACAATATTTCCTGCGACATTGTTTCCAAAAGAGAGATAGCCGGTGATGGCGACGAGAATGTATGTTGCCGCCGCGCCACCAATACTGGCAAAGACAACACTCGTGGTACGGAAATGGCTGTTGTTTTTGATTTCGTTGAGAATTGAGAACATCTAGAGACTCAGTTAGAGGAATATGCGCGGAGAAGCACGGTTCAAAAACCTTACATTCTGATGGCAGGTGAATGCAAACACGATCACTGGGAAACTGCTCAAGGTTGGAACTGGACCTGCCCAGTGGATCACACGAATAGGGCCACGGTCTGCCATCGTGTCGCCCTTGATAAAATGGTAAACCACCAAGACAACTAAATATGCCATTGAAATCAGGGCCGCGATACTGGTGTATTTCAACGAATCTAGTCGGCGCAGGTATGAGAGCGGTATCACGATCAACCTGTAATTTGGGGCGGTTCCTGTTAGTATATCCATAGAACAAGGGCATGTTATGTTCGAGCGAACTTACATGAAAGCAGTAACCCAAAAATGACGATCCACAAGGAAGTCAAAGGCCGGGTCGCCTCCTACGAAGCCATTGACGACGCCGGGCATTAGATCGCCGATGATAATGAGATAGCTAACACCAACTCCGAAGCATTTAATGGCGATCGCGGCATCGAAAACAACAGCCGCGTTGGGGTATGTCAATTGCGACAGGGCAAAGAAAGAGGCACTTCCGCGGTCGAGGTATTGGGCGCATCGCGATTGTAGATAGAGGCCGAAACCCGCTGTCACCCCAGACCATAGGATCACAAATGTTCCCAGGACGATTCCCATATGGGAGATGGCGAGTGGCATGGCTAGGACACCGGCACCGATAACTATAAAAGTGGATTGCAACGTTAGAGAACACTGATGGCAATCGAATCATCGCCAGATCTTGACCGTTCCGACTCACTAGTATTAACCAAGTTGATGACACTGCTCGACCAACTGGCGTCCCCCGCGATGCCAGCATCTCGTTTTCCTCGTGTTTGACGCCTAGAAGAGATCAATCCGGTTATTATCTGTCGAAATGAGGCGGACCAGGAGGCGCTCAGTCATACCTTCGAAGGCCGCTGTGAGAGGCCCCAGCAGGGCCAACACCCACGGCCGCCTCCTCCATCGTTGCGAAAGGGTGGACTCGCTGCAGTGATTTGCTCAGGCGCAGGGCCTACGAGGAGAAGTCGAGCCAAGAAGTAACAGGAGAGTTGGAGAGAGACAAAACGGGCTGGGGTGGTCCAAGTGGCCTTCTCTTATCGGAAGAGCCGATAGCCACTGACCGCATCCACCAGAACTTCTCGTCTTGGCCTTCTCCGCAAAGTACCGCTGCCTACTTGGCCTACTTGGCTTACTGGCCTACTAGCTATCAGGAATGCTACGCTTAGTTTTGATTCTTCGTGCATGTGCATGATGGCATCATAATGGTCGTTGTTTGATGGCGTGACAGTGGCTGACACTGACTACAGTTTAGATCGTCCCCATCCCGGTTGCGCCAGAAGTCCAAAACTCTCCTCCTCCACCGCACCATGATCAGAGGCAGTGTTCCCCGGTCGATTGCCCGGTCCTTCGTCGTTAAATTGCTTCACCAAACGAACTGTCTTGGAAACTTCATAGATGTTGCCTCCTGACACGGTGAACTGCTTTCCCTGTCCAGACCGATCGCCAATCACCTCGCTCACCTGTTCCTGCTGCACGAGCGCTAACATCACCTCGCCGACTTCCTCGGGAGTCACCCACTCGTCAGAGCTGTCGACGACCATCTTCAACTTCTCGGGGTGATCTGTCCACAGGGGAGTCTTGATCACTCCAGGCGCGACCGCTGTGACACGAATCCCGAGTCTCTCAAGTTTACCAAGTGACCGCACTAGGCCGTTGATGGCGTGCTTCGTAGCCACGTATATTGGCGCTGCCAGAGCAGATGTCTGCCCAGCAATACTGGAAATATGAACGATGTGCTTGGGACGACCATTATCACGGTGGCGCAAGAAATGCGCGATCGCCAGCTGTGTAGTGCGAATGGGGTGTGTGATGTTAATATCCACCAGGGCGTAACGACCGCCAGTGGGGGAATCTTTGCTGGGTGAAGTACCTGGAGGACGCCAGAAGTTGCTCCAGTGCTGTTGGAGTGTGTCGACCTGGTTAGCAAAACAAGGCCTGGCAATATATCACATCGTAAGGGATCCAAATCAATAGGTGAGTTTACATACCGGCTCGTAGACTCCCGCACCGGGACAAACGATATCGATCTCGTTGAACTCCTTCTCTGCAACTTCAAACATTCGCTCCAGTTGTTGCCAGTCTGTCACATCAGTCTTTTGGAATACAACTCTCGCAGGACCGGCCTGGTGCTTATCAGCGAGCACCTGGGCTTCGGGGCGCAAGGCCAAGTCTGCAATCAAGACGTTGCAACCATTTTCTACCAGCAACTTGGCGAAGGCGAGGTTGATACCTAGCTTTTAGTGAGCGTACAGTTCTAGATATCTTCTTTTAATCTACACCCGAGAAGCGTAACCTACCAGAGCCTGCGCCAGTAACGATGGCAGTTCTGCCCTGAACTGGTAAAGCCATACTGCTATTATGCGTCGGGATAAGTGATTGATGATTGTTCCCCTCTTTTGCGCGGATCTCTCTGCTTCTTTATGCCAGGGTACCCTGTGGAACCTACGGTGGGACCTCGGACTCTTCTACAGCGCTTCGCATAGCCATTTTAGAGAACAGAGAGGGGGGCCCCGCGTGGGAATTAGCCGGTGTCCTCCCCCAAGTCGACCGAGAACGGCGTGCAGGCCGAGACTCGTCCTTTTTACCGATTCGCAGTACGCAGGTGTTTGCTTTTTTACCTTCTGCATTTTTATGTGTCATCTGACTGCTTGCATTTGCAGAACAGTTTCTATTCCTGCCCGGACTTGATAGATCGGCAGTGGGGAGTACCATGTATAGTTACTCGTACCTATGAGTAGTCCTTCGCCAGAATTTCCTATTTGTCTTAATAAAATCGGATAGAATTGTCATTTCATTGGAAACGAGCTTGGTATATTCCGGAGAAAAAAAAAAAAAAAAAAAGGAACCTGGTTTTTCTATTTCTATCATCTGCATCAATTTAGTCGGCGCAATGCCGAGGGCCCCGCAATTGATATGACTTCATCCATTTTTGCCTTCTCCATCAGACGGCTAAATTTCCCGATTCGGCAAGGTCTATCAACGGTTCGCGAATGTTCTCGGTATTCATGGCACCGAGATATGATCGGCAGATATCTGTGGTCGCATCTAATTTGTATAAAACCTATATTCCAATGCTTCCATTGCCAGCCCTTGGTCAATAGATGTGCTCGCCAGGTTCATCATTTCACAAATATGCAAATGTAGAGTTCTAGAACCATCAAACAAAAATCCACATTTTCTTCGCGGGGGATGAGAATGGACTGATCAACCACAACGCATATTCTAAGCAACTAATCACTTATCACATGAGGGATAATATGTAGTCTTCGGGCCAGAGGTTATACCTAGGAACAGTAAAGGTACCCAGGTACTGTACTATAGCTACACATTACGTCTCGGGGCAAAATACCACCTTCCGGAGAGGAGGTCGACTGTGGGCCATGAATAAACATGGCTTGCTTTTAGGATGAGGTTCATTAGAGCAAGAAGGGTTCCTCAAACCGAACAACATAGATATGCCATTTGAAGATATGTCGTCAATTTAAGTATACAAGTTAGTGACTAAATAGGAGACACCGAGTTAAAAAACAAGCCATTTGACTTTAAAAGGGTGGCTTGAAAAATCAGGTTAAAACTGGTACATCTTGCTTCTTATATCTTACTTTGAAAATGCCATCATTTATATGATATATCCAGCTTGACAATGCATATAGGCTTCGTATTCATGAATATGTCCTCATGGGAATCTGTCCATCCAATCAGCGTCCGCGAAAAGCGGATGAGAGGACACGCTAGTCCTATCTAAGTACTCTAGCCGCCATTAGGCGGGAAGACTTCTCGAAATAGTAGTCTGCCGCCCTGTTAGTGATATACACCCCGCGATGGCAACGAACGTATAAAAGGACCAAACCTAACCCCCAATGGGATTTCGGTCAATACTCACTTCACGAATCAATCATGGCGATGTCTAGACTCCTTTCAAAAACCGTTGCCCGCGCAGCATCAACATCCACTGCCTCGCAGACAACCAAAGCTGCCGGCGACATCTCGTCGGTTTTCCCCAGTTTAAGACCGGATTACCAGCCAGAGCCTCTTCCCCCGCGTTTCCGGGATCTGAAGACGAGATTGTTCGAGAAAAATGAAAAAGCTCTGACCGAAAGCTGGAAGAGACTTCTACCCAGCCTCGAAGAAGAAGTCCACAAGATCAAGGCCAAAGGCAGCGACGTAAGTTCGAGTACTCCTAATATCCGATAGTCCGAAAATTGATCAAACTTACTAAAACCCTCTGACAGATTATCCCATCGGTAGACTATGCGGACGTTGTCGCCGGCAAAGTACCCGAAGCTACAATGAAAGAAATCCGTCACTGCGGCACTGTGGTTATTCGTAATGTTGTGCCCCGGAAAGAGGCGCGTGACTACAAGAACCGCATTCAAGAATATGTTGCAGCCAACAAGGACCGTGTCAAGGCTTTCCCGGCCGATTCTCCTGCTGTTTACGAGCTGTACTGGACTCCGTCGCAGGCGGAGGCTCGTGCCCACCCCAACATGCTGGAATCCCAGCGATTCCTGCAGCAGTTGTGGCATTCCTCTGACCCTAAAACCAAGCTCTCGACATCTCATCCACTGACATACGGAGATCGCCTGCGAATCCGAGACCCTGGCGATGCCAAGTTCACACTCGGCCCGCATGTCGACGGTGGCTCGCTGGAACGCTGGGAAGACCCGGAGTACGCAAGTGTATACAGCAAGATTTTCGAGGGCAACTGGGAGGCATATGATCCATGGGATGCAAAGCACAGACTAGGCGCTAAGATGGACCTATACAACGGTGCAGGTGCCTGCTCGATGTTGCGCTTTTTCCAGGGCTGGCTCTCCATGTCCGAGACAGCCCCGGGCGAGGGCTCACTACATGTGTGCCCTATGATTCGACACAGTACCGCATACACTATCTTGCGACCATTCTTTGATGTGAAAACCCAGCAGCCCAACCTGGACAACACTTTCCCCGGCTCTGTTCCGGGTGCTTGCCAGGAGTACAACCCGGTGACACACCCCCAGCTCGAGCTGGAATCGACTATGATCTCTGTTCCGAAGGTCGAACCTGGTGATTTTGTCGCTTGGCACTGTGATATGCTTCACTCCGTCGACAAAGAACATCGTGGAGCAGGTGACTCTAGTGTCCTCTACATTCCCGCTACTCCCCTGTGCGATATGAACATCGACTACCTGATGAAGCAGCGCCAAGCAGCTCTTGACTACTCGCCTCCCTGGGATTTCCCTGGGGCCGGTGGTCCTGGTGAGAGGGGATTTAAGGGGGCTTTGCAGTGGTCGTCACTGAATGCTGGAGGGCAGCGCGCGATGGGACTTGGTAACAAGCCCTGGGAGATCACGGATTCGATGAGCGAGGGAGAGAAGGAGGCTGTGCGCTCTGCCAACCAGACTTGCTTTAGTTTGTAAAATAAGTTCGGATTCTACTGTATGCATTCATAGAAAGGCGCTAGTTTCTAAATGTCCAATTAAGCGGAAATTGCACTCAAGTTTAAGTACTACAAATTCATGTTAACTATAAAGTGTGCGGAGATTGTTGTTATACTCTCTTCGGAAAGAAATAACGAGAGCTGTGTGAGAAAATTGAGGTTGTATTATCCATTACGAAGCTGTTTGCTGAATGATGTGTCGAAATAGCCTAGACGGGTCTCGATTATACATGAACCCAGACACCTGGTGTCTTCTCTGCGAGGCGCCAATCTGGGTTGCCATAGAAGAACGCATCGTCCATTGATAAATCTTCTCAATAGATACCTTTTCTACCAGCTTTGATCATATAGCTTATCCAAAGGCGTTTTCTTGGCTATTTGATAATCCCCGGAGTTACAATGAAAGGAATGACTCATCTCATAGAATATACGAGGGTAGCGGGGCCCGAGGAGTATAAAACGAGGTCGAAAGCTATCTGGAATGAAGAGCGTTCCTGAGATCCAAATTGGACCTATTTCCCACAAATTGAGGTACGACTCAAGGTAACTAGCACGAGACCTCGACTCGCTAGTTTAAAAGCTAACGACTCGGCACTCAACCTTCACAGTCGAAGAAAGATAGCTACCTCTTGATCGATCTACGCCATACAATGTCTACAAGCTCTGCAAGCAAACGCTTCTATAGCACTTCCTCCCCATGGGAAGCTCGGTTCGGCTACTACCGAGCAGTCCGTCGCGGTCAGCGTATCTTTGTATCTGGCTCGACGGCAGCAGACCCCGATTCTCCACCAGAGGCACCGCGAGTTCGGTATCCAGGTGATGCCCGGCAACAAACACGAGTGACTTTGGAAGAGATTATTCAAGCTATCCAAGCGGTGGGTGGGAAAGGGGCGCAAGATGTGGTTCGGTGCCGGATGTTTGTGAGTAGGAAAGAGGACTGTGGGATCGTTGGTGAGACCTTCCGAGAGGTTCTGGGCAAGCAAAATGGAGGACAAGTCGGTGCAGTGGCGACAATGATTGTAGTTGCGAACAGCTTTGTGGATGATGACATGCTGGTTGAGATTGAAGTGGATGCCATTGCAGAGGATTGATGTTGGGGTCTGTCGGGCCTGTAATCCCCAGATCAGTGCAAAGTTAATGGGAACAGATCATTTCATTCGTGTTAGGAGTAGGTGTTTGTCAGAAATCAGTCTGGATACAAAACCAAGAACAAAACAATTGGCAGCTGTTGAGTGGGGGAGATCAAATGTGGAGTAGAAGTAACCCAGAGACTAAAGGTGTTCCGCCCAGCAATTGCGGCGGCAGTTCAGAAGGTCGGAGCATCTCAGATCGACCCGTTGACAACACACCATCGCTCACCCAACATGCGGCTTCATGCGGCGGTTTTGGTCGCTGCATGCGTATCACCAGCGGCGGCCATCTTTTCCGATGAGGTCAACCACATTGACTTCCATCATGCCCTCCTCGGTGCCCCCTCTCCCGATTCGACCTTCTTCCTCAAGCCCTCCTCCGCCTCCAACGCGTCCCTTCTCTATACGCTGTCCGACAAGTCGATACTAGGTGCAGTCAATCCCCGCGATGGCACACTGGTCTGGCGGCACAACATCTCGCGATCGGCTTATCCAGCTGGTGGACCCGGTCTCTTGCGTGGCTCAGATGGAAACAACGCTGTTGTCGGTGCTGCAGGAGATTACATCTCGTCATGGAGCGCCCAGGACGGCAAATTGATTTGGGATCAGCATTTCGATGGCCAGAATGTTGCTGATGTTGAGCTTCTCGAGTTGGAGGATCCCACAGCGACATCTCAGACTCGGGACACTCTCGCGCTTGTTTCCGGCAAGAGCTTTGCCTCCGTGAGACGGTTTGATGGCGATTCGGGGGCTGTGAAATGGGAATACATCGATGAAAGGTCAGTCTTGAGCTTGCCAGTGCCCGCTTCCCCCGGCGTTACTAATATCAGCTTCAGCGGAGATATCCCATTCCAGGTCTCGTCTTCTCCTACCGAGGTCTTCTACATTTCGCTCCAGTCGAGCATGCTGAAGAGCTCGAAGATTAAGGTTACAGCCCTCGATCCCGTCACTGGCCATCAAACTAGACAGTTGGTCTTGAACTCGGAAAGCGATATTACGGGCCCCGAATCTGTCCTTTTCGTTGGCGCCAACACCGCATCTCCATTGATTGTCTGGGCCGATAAAGCACACAAGTCACTGAAGATCAATGTGATTGGGGATAAGAAAATCAGTTCCGTCGCTATCGAAAACACTTCTGGCCAGGAGATTACCCAAATCACGGTCCATGCCCCTCACAAGCTGAACTCCCTCCCCCACTTCCTGGTCCACTACAAGACTGGATCTGGAGCATGGGCAGAAGTCTATCATGTTGACTTGAAGACGACAGCTCTTACCAAGGCTTATCAGCTGCCTTATCTGGAGGGCCAGTCCGTGGTTGCTACCAGCAGCATTGACGCTAATGTGTACTTTACACGCGTTACTGACTCGGAAGCTCTCGTGGTCTCTTCCGCCTCACATGGCATCCTCGGACGCTGGAATGTGGACGCAGCATCGCCCGATATTGCTCAAGCTGCGGTGGCCGAAGTTGTCGCGAAAGGAAAATCCGTTGCTGCCCGAACTGTTGTCCTGCGGGAGTCTGGGGATTGGCAGTTGATTCGAAATGGCCAGATCGAGTGGGCTCGCCCTGAGGCCCTGATCGACGCTGTTGCTGCTATCTGGGCTGAAGCTGAAGAGAAGGAAGACCTAGCCCATGAGCTGGAGGTCGAGGGACATGACAGCCTCCACGGTGCATACATTCACCGTGTCAAGCGTCATGTGCGTGACCTCCAGCACTTCCCTGATTGGCTCAAGGAGCTGCCGCAGCGTATCATCAGTAGTATCCTGGCTGATGAAGTCACCAATCTTGATAGCTTCGGAGTCGCCAAACCTGTCATAGTAGCCACCCGCAAGGGACGAGTCTACGCTCTTGATACTAGCCGCCAAGGTGCGATTATCTGGAGCGTTCAGGCATCGGAGCAGGAATGGGATGTGAAAGACATCTTTACCCATCCAGGAAAGGTTCTCATTGAACTTAGCAACGGTGGATCTGTGGTTATCAATGCCTCAACTGGAGAAAGCCGCTTCTCTTCCGCATTGGAGGATACAAAGCTCCAGTCAGTTGCCAACTTTCTTGTTGCGGACGGATCTTCGCTCCTTCGACTTGGCACTGTTGGTATCAGAGAAGACGGTAGCCCTGTTAAGCCATTTGACGATATCACAGGGTTTTTGGTTACCACTAGTGCCGATGGTCGAGTGCTTGGCTGGATTGAGAGTGATAACAAAACGCCAGTGTGGGAGTTTGTTCCTCCGTCTGGCCAAAAAGTCGTCAAAGCAACTGCTCGGCCAGCGCATGACCCTGTCGCATCGATTGGTAAGGTTCTTGGAAACCGTTCTGTTCTGTACAAATACCTCAGTCCGAACCTTGTTTTGGTGACGGCCGTTAACGAGAAGGAGCACGTCGCCGGCTTTTATCTTCTGGATGGAGTCTCCGGGAGGGTTTTGCACTCAAGCACCCACGCTGGTGTGGACCCAACACAGCCCATTGCGTCCGCAATGTCGGAGAATTGGTTCACATACTCATTCTTCGGTGATGCCACTGGCGAATCATCCGCCAAGGGGTATCAGCTGGTGGTCTCCGAGCTGTATGAATCCTCCATCCCTAACGACCGTGGTCCTCTGGACGCAGCTGGAAACTACTCCAGTCTTCACAGTGGCAGCGGCGATAGTCTGCCGCTACCCCACGTTGTCTCCCAGTCATTCATGATCGCCGAACCCATCTCCCACATGACCGTCACCCAAACCCGCCAGGGTATCACCACCCGCCAGCTTCTCTGCACACTCCCATCTTCCAACTCTATCGTTGGAATCCCTCGTCCTGTTCTGGATCCTCGTCGTCCTGTTGACCGTGATCCAACCTCTGCTGAGGCAGAAGAGGGACTCTTCCGTTACGTCCCATTCCTCGATTTTGATGGGAAATGGTATCTTACGCATACACGGGATGTCGCAGGCATCAAGGATGTATTATCCCGCCCTACCCTGCTGGAGAGTACCAGTCTGATTCTTGCGTATGGTGGTGACATCTTTGGTACTCGTGCTACCCCCAGTCAAGCATTCGATATCTTGGGCAAGAGCTTTTCCAAACTGCAGCTGGTTTTGACCGTTGTGGCATTGACTGGTGGAGTTATCTTCTTGGCCCCAATTGTGAGTAACCCCCCTCAACTCAATTTCTTCCCTGTTGCTTTTGTTTAATGCTAATGCCATGTCTTACAGACTCGAAAAAAGCAAGTCAACTTGCTGTGGAAAGCGACGTAGTCTCATAGAAATGTTCGAGATGCATTATACCTGTTTGGCTGATTTAAGAATGTAATCTATAGTTCTGGAGCAATGTTCATTTCTCTTCCCTCCACTGATTCTGTCAAAACGACTTCAGTTCAAGTGCTGACTTCGTAGAGTACCCTATCTTAGTCGCAGCCTTCGGAGATATGTACCGTAAAATCATCCGTGGGAAGATTCCAGATAGTAATATCTACGTGGGTACATCTCCAGAGTGGAGATCATCTCATCACCACCTTCGCCATTATCCCCGTTCACTACTATCACTTCCATTAAAGCAGTCGTTCTCCGTCAGTTGGTTATGAGACTGGCCTGCTGAACAGCTTCGTTGTTACCCGTCCAGGCGCTCTCTCACGTCCGTACGAACCGACACTAGGTCCCTCTCGTTTCGTCTCAAAAGAGGTTCCAAAACCAGTTTTCTGTGTTCAACATGACAGGTCACGACGTACTTATTGGTGGTTCAAACGCTACTAGTGCCACCGTCTCTGCAGCTACGGACCCTGATACCACTATAAATGGTTTTGCTATCACTACAGATGGTGCGGTCACTGTATCCGACGCTGGCAGTCGCCGCTGCAGACCTATCGACCATGGCCTGACAGCCGCCGAGATACGGGCCGAATTGGTTAGACATGAGGAACCATACGACCAGGCATCGAACCTCCCTGAACATTTTTGAACTTGAATTTCCCGACCTTCACTACCGGCTTGAAGGTCAGAAAGAGTGGCGTGGGTGGAAATGCAAGATGGAAAGCACCCTTACCAGCAAATCCCTGCACGCCTTGATCGAAATTGGTACTCCCCGTCCGCGCCCGAAAGATGACCCAGAAGCCGAGAGATGGCGCTTATGCAGCCTCATAGTTGGCAATTGGCTTATGAATCAAATCCATCTCGATCTTTACGAAGAACTCAAGTTCACAGAGCCTGACCATAACCTTATGTACGCAGATGACATCTGGGCGGCCTGAAGGAAAGGTATGGCGGTGATGGCGTGTCTTCAGAAATAGGGGCCCACGCGGACCTGATAGGGGCCAGCAGTGTTCCCCAAAATAGCGACCTGGACTTATTCATCAAAGGGTACACGCGCGACTACAGCAAGGCAAGGGACATGGGGATCGTAGTAGAAATGAAAGGGGTTATCCTGGGCTTTATGAGCGGCTTATCGAAATTGAACCCAAGTGTGGGAGACAAAATGTTGCAAGAATTAGACTCGAAGGACCTCGGACATGAACAAGACGACAAAGGTTTGCTCAAACGTGTCTTGCACGACGCAAGACAAAACGTGAGTAGGTTGAAGAAGTGACGTTTTTAATGTGTTATTTGTCTGCCACTCCAATCATTTTTCTACAGAACCATCCTTCTTCGCGATGTTCTCCATGTCTATAAAGCTTGACAGATAGTTATCCACAGCGGTGCCCTAGCTATAGTTACTTATGGTGTCTGAACTAGTTAAGTGCTGTTGTAAGCGTGCCAAGGCAGTTTATTGGGTTAGTCTTTTGACTTTGAGCTTAAATATACCCTATTCTAGGAAATTTGTATGAAAGATTATTGCTGTGCCATCACCCTCGATTCTCGCTGTTAGATCTAGACTCTGGTCCAAATGCCGAATGCCGTTTGGGGCAACTGTCGCGATGTTGCGGGTGGGGCGGGGGCTGTGCTAAACTCATTTACATAAAAGACTTGGACCTTACTGTAAAGTCTGATGATCCTTCGAATATCTTCGACTACAACCGCGATGGGAAAACTAGTCAAGTTACTTGGTGCGGGTATAGGCTTCACATCGGAAGCCATTCAGGCGTCTCGTGCGCGATCACGAGAGTCATCTTCTGCTCAACCAGCTTCCTCAGCTGGAGCTCATGATGTCGGGGAGTCATCACATGGCGCATATTCTCAACAGGATTTGACTCGGCGTGATGAAAAGCATCGCTCCAAAGCTGCCGAAGCTGGGTACGACTCGGAGAGCGACAGTTCTGATCCAGAGCAAGGCGATACCTTCGACCAAGATGAAGCTGAGTGGGAACTCGATGATCTGGCTGAGAGAGTTAGGCCTCCGACATACGAAGAATCTCAAGCTCTACAGACGGATACTTCCGAAGATGCTCGAATGTTTAGGGAAGAGCAAATGATGCGGGAGCTTGTACAGATGGCCGGTCCATCGCAGCCATTGCAGCAAAGACTCCCTTGTGCTGTTATCGTACCGCAGCGTCGACCAAGGAAGAAGCAATATGGCTTTGTTCGAGCCTATGCCCCAGTCCTCGCGGACTGTGGTGTCAGTCAAGAAGTTTTCTTGCAGTTTCTCGTTGATTGGGAGAAGACAAGCAAGGTGAGTTATAGATAGATTAGTGTCAAATGTCAGCTCAATGATGATGACTTGTTGACCATTTCATAAAACACAGTCCGATAAATGGATCGACGTTGTATATATGGCTGCAAATGTCGTCGGTTTCGTTCCCTCACTGGCTGCACAGATTATAAGCCCTATTGTTGCAACGGCAGCTGGCACAGCCAAAGAACTTCAATCACGATCGCGCCGCAATACCTTTCTTGATAAGTTCAACGAAGATGTGCTCATGCCCCGTGGCTTATTCGGCATGATCATGGCATTTAAAGAATCAATACCAGACGAGCAACGAGGACCTTTGCAAAAGCTCTCCAGTACTTTGGGCCAAACGATATTTACTAGCAAAAAGCTCAATATTGACGAGGTGGCCGCCAAATATAGTAACCCAGATCCAAACCTTTCAAAGACGAAACAGAAAATGAGCAATATTCGACTCACCAGCGGTCGAATCGATGGAGAGGTGGAGCTTCCCGAAGCTGCAGAACTTATCTATCCTGACCTAGATCGTGTTGCGAAACAAGCATTAATGGATCAGAGTGGTAATGGCAAGGAGGCGAGCATGAGCGATAAATTCAAAAATGCAAGCTCATGGGTTCAAGACTACTTTGATCGCAGAGGTCAGGCGTTCCATGTGAGTATCTTCTTCCTCGTCCTTACCTAGCGATTTGCTGATTGTACAATTATATAGGACGCTGAAAACAGTGACCCTTCTAGGGCTGCGCAACCGATCCAGCCCACACAATTCCGATCGCGCTACAATAATCCCAATCACCCGGCCAACAGTGGCTCCTTAATCGCACTTTTGAGTGGTGGGGCCATAAATCCTACTCCGGGAAGACGAGCACGACGAGATGAAAGACGAGAAAGACGAAATGAGAACCGCGTTGCCCGTGGTCGCCCAGCCAGGCTTCCTCGACAGAAAAAGCAACGTCGCAAAGGAACTGTGAAGAGGCTGTTACAAGAAGACATTTTGTACTTTTTTGTTGTCAATCTTCCTAGCCAGGAAGAGGTTCAGCAGTCGGTTAATCAGTTGGAGCACCTGATATCCCAGCAAGGCGCTCCTCCGACAACTCAGCCGTACTAAATAATTTTTATCTGCAAATAAACGTTTTCTTTGATGCATTTTCTGTTGCCAATGGTTCATATCTACTAGTAGTAGGTTTTCAATCCAGGCCATATTATACTGGAAGATCTTTGTTTCCTGGCAGCGCAGAAATGGGAAAAGAAAAGCCCGTCAAGCCATCAAAAGTGCTAGGTCGCGAGAGTAGTACCACGGGGAGTATAGTCTGGTGGATATAGAGATATCTTATTTATTAAGCTTGGAGGCTCTCATTTCTCACTGGTTTTACATTTCTTTTTGACCTTGACTTGACTCTAAATACCCCGCAAACCAGTCGGAATTTTTTTCAAGTTTCAAATTGAGTCTTGTGTCTGAAGTAATATACAAACTTTGCTTCTTCCAAGGTTGTAGTCAGATATTATACAGTCGACAAGTACAATTAATTGTGTCTCTTGGGTAACCATTTGAAATATTAAAATTCATTCATTCATTCACATTTAACATAAAGATCTAGCATGGTATCTCATCATATATATAGGCCAGATCCAAAAAAAAAAGAACAGAATCCACTCCAATCGTTTTATCACAAGAAGCATGTACAAGAAACGTGACAGAGACGACTGGATATTAAACGTCCACTAGACACAACTAGTATAGCGGCATCGGTGATTGATTGACATAGTCAATATTATTCGGCACGGACTCGATTCGATCACAGCAGGTACCAAAAATACGATCCCACAGACGGGTCTGCTTGCCGTAGTTGTAGCTCTGCTTCCAGCCTTTACGGTGATGCAAATCGTGGTCTTCAATGACAAGCTCGGCATTAAAATAACGAAGTGCCCAACTGAATGTCGAGGGAGGGGTGGCATGGACACGCAGACCACTGTGACCAGCAAGTTCGGCGAATACAACGTACTGGTGGCACACCCACCACTCGTAGAAGCCCATCGGCATACCCATGAATCGCATGGAGAAGTAAGTCATCAGTGGGATACCGGCGATGTCGAAGAACTCCTGCTCTAGGTCGGCGTACAGGGTCAAGAGCGGGTTGGGATGCTTGGTCAGGTGGTGGGTGCGGTGGTATTGCCAAAGGCTGCCAACATCATGCATGAGACGGTGATACCAGTAAAACCAAAAGTCGAGGATGATTCCATAGAGGCCGGCCTCGATAGGCAACCAGAAGAAATTCATCGTTGAGGGAGGCAGAGCGACGGAATAAGCAAGCATAACGCTGAACATGGGCCGGAAAGTCGAGGTGGAAATCAATGAGCGGACAACCTTAGCAACCCCAATATCGGGGACACCGTCTCGAGCGTGCTTATCACCATCAAGAAACCCGTGGGTATGGCCGAGGCGACGGAGGACGTGGAGTTCGTGAATTGCGATGGCCTTAAAAGCGATACTATAGAGAATGAAAGCACCCAGCATGCCAAGATTATGGCCGGTGAACTGGACGTAGGCGTGGTGAATGAGGAGCGGGACGGCAGAGTGCGTGAGAACCCAGCGGTGCATCGACCAGTCTGGAACATAGGGCATGGCATCCTCCTTCAAATGCACGGGAACGTTCTCGTCGAGGTGTTCAGGGTGGATGCCAAGCAACTCGTAGAACCAGTGGAAAAGAGTCCACTCCGAGCGAGCCTGAAGCCGCCAGGTGGACTTCATTGAGTCCTTAGGATTGCGCTGAACACTCATTGCGAGCAAGAAGCGATGCAGAGAGTAGACGACTTGGACGATCTGGATAAGACAAGTTTTCGGCTTCCCCGGAGTCTGGGGTGTGTGGGTTTTAAAGAGATTTGGCTCTGTCGATCCCTTTTTTTTTCGCCCCAGTGTCCCTTTGGTTCGCGCTCGGTGCATGTGAATACCCACTCTCAAGCAGCCTCGGGGGGTCTTGAGGACTTGCAACATGCGAACATGACGTCGATCGCCTCCTGATGGTGGCCTTGCATCTTTCCCAACAATCCCAAACGCTATTAGCGCCCGCAAACTAACGATGTTTGCCCCCTTCACCTGGTCCCATTCGTCGATCGGGCGTCTCCGGGGGGTCTTAACGGCTAGACGAGTTTGTGGGCGATGGATGGCACCATGATATGACCCCGCAATCTACGGAGTATGATCGACTCCCACTAGCCCAGCATTGGTTGGAGATGGCTATAGCCATGCCTAGGCCGGATGTGCGACGTACTGCATACCGAATTCGCCGGTGCAGGGTTTCGTGCGACATGTGCCCCTGACGGTCACCTGACCTCCGAACAGTATGGCCCGTCACTTGCTGCGTCGTCTTATTTGTTGTTTATTTTCCGAGGTCGATATGGATGGTAGCACAATCTCATTAGATCAACTTCGGTTCATGTGATGGCCGAGAGTGTTGGGGAGGAGCCTGCTCAATGGCAATTACTATAGTATTGAATCTGCAGGCAACATTCAAGTTGTATACTTCCAACAACGCCGATCATCATGCCACTGATTCACAGCTAAGCAATACGGAGTACAGGGGTATCGCATGATCATCATTATGTACTTTTTTTTCTTGTTTGCCTTTTCTCTCATGTCTACTCCATACAGTCCATACTTCGTGCCTATCTTGCCACTAATTATTTTATGGTTGTCAAAAATACTTACTAATTGGCCGGCAAATTAGTTCCCCATTTGGATTAGCGTGACTGCACTTCCAACTCTAATCAATCTATATGATTCATATGGTATCCCATGAACAGGATGAAGAATAAACCACATGGCACATCCAGAGATTCATCAAGATAAGTTCTTAGAATTTTCGTGGATGTATTACGAAATGTCACTTTGGTCCATACAAAGACTAGGTTACTCAGGGTTACTACTGATTGGTTGGATTTTGCGCTTCGATATCGCTTCAAACTAAGAATATGGCCCTATAGAAACCCTATGTCGACTTCATGCAGGGTTTCCCAGACAGATTTCTGCAATTGTAGAGATATTCTGGAGTGAGACCGTGTAGAAGAAACTATAGCTACCAAAGACTTATGTGTCTACCTATTAGGTTTCCTCTATAGTGTGATTCAGAAAAATACTCAAATTCTTTGGCGTTTCAAATTTCTAGGTATTCAGCATCCACGTCATATTTCTATCATCTAAGAGGGCAGCAGGGGCTTAGTAAACTATATAGTATTGCTGTACCACAGTCTGTGTGAGGTTTCTCGTTTGAAAGCTACTAGTATTCTCTATAAAAACCGCATGAATTTTACTGGCACGGGCGAATCTACGACGGAATATTGATTCACTACTCAATGAAACCCAAGAAATCGATAATATTTGTTGACTGTAGCAAAAGTAGGATCAAAGTTGAATTCAATTGGCAATTTGTTTAGCAACTATTTGGCTTGAAGGAGTGAATGAATAGATATAGGAATCTCAAAATGAAAAATGAATGTGGGGGCCCGTATAAATCGATAATGTGGATAGTATCTTGCAATCTTCCATCGGTCTGGCGAAAGTCCTGATACATGAAATTAAGGAGCGAAATAAGAATGGATTCAGGCACATCACCAGAGTGAAAATATCGATGGTAGCTTGAAATATACTGGCTTTCGTCTGTTGGCCAAGCGGACAACTAGGCCAAAGAGAATGAAAAGCACGCGGCTCTGGTGTTGACATCGCAGTCATTCCCTGCATGGACATTAGGGGCCGAAGGACACTGGAAGTTTCCTGGTGCGGTTGAAAAGGTCAGAATACTATCGAAGCGCTTTTTACAGATAGTGCTCGTGAGCGGCGTAAACAGGTCAGTTATTGGCGAAACGCTTTTAACTTGGTACTTCACGCTCAATGTAGGGAGTGAGGGTCCAAAGGGGATTTGGACAAGCACATAACCTGGTGCAGGGAGCGGGGCGGGCCTAATTTACAGGCGTTAGGTCATGATACAAATAATCCTCGAGACTATAATATGCCATTGTTTCACTCACACATAGAAAACATTGTTATTTGGGAACCAGAAATCGCAGACCCGACCGGTAAGAAGTTTTACGTTCGTCCATGGGGTAATTGGCGATGAGAAAGGGCCTCCGACGCATTGGTCACGTCGCGTGATATTCTATCCTTATAAGATATTGCCGAAATCGGTATTGGAGCTTTTACTCACAGAAGGTATGTCAGGGAGCTGTTGCGCTGGAGCCGCGTCCAATTCAGGGTGAGTTTCAATAAGTGAAGCATTGGTAGATTGGACGATGTTGAAAGAGTCGTTTCCTGTAACCGGAATGAGGGGCAGAGAAGAGAGGTTGGACTCAGTAAGCGAAGGGACAACTCCACTAGCAACGCTCGAGGCGCTGGTAAAGATACCACTTGCAGTGCTGCTAGGTCCAGTAGCTGTAGAAATAAGAGTCTCGATCGACGAGGCTTGAGGCAAAGCCAATGCATTCATGCCTAGGCCAAACAAAGAAGTAATGATGCTTGCACTAATGGATCCCTTCATTTTTTCAATGTTTTGGTTGGATCTTGGTAATGGTAATAGTAATAGAAATCAGACGATTGATAGACTTAGCGAGTGTGGATTGGAAGAGGTCTGTTGGGGGAAATATGATTCTTATATGTCTCCAAACACATCTTGAAGACAGTGAAGACACTGCTGAAACTGAATATATCTCATATTACAATCAAAAGTCTTCGCTGGGCTCTGAAATCTGATTATTCGTGTACTAAACCTTAATGCTCAACCAATGATCGCTTTGTTCTCAGTAGAGGTAAGAAAGCTGAAGCTTACGCTAAAATTGTTCGCTTAGTGTTGTCTAATTCCGATCATTTATGCATTCAAGTTTTCGGAAGTAATACTTCTCGTATATTAGAGTTTACCTCTAGCGAATAAACGCTATGTTTCTTCTGAAATCAAAAAAGAGGCATAGAGGCGGAGTAGATTTACGAGTAGATTTACGAAAGTCGTAAAGCAAAATTTTGAAAAGCACAGACGTATGAAGAAAAGCAGATCTGTCTTCAAGACGCCCAAACTTTATGTCGAATACTGTTTACCTCGCGTATCTTCAAAGAGCAGATAAATTACAAGTAGATCAATGGTAAGTGAGATGGAAGCGGCACTCGGCTCTTTGTGTGAATCAAGAGGACATTATTATCTTGAAAAATTTAGCATTAACTTGAATTATAGATCCAAATCCTTCATATATCAGTGAATAGACTATCTGTTTCACTGAACCTGTTTTCCAACTTGATTTATTGCCATTGGGTTGACTCTGGGCTTCAAGGGCATAATCACTTCAGGTTGTCAAATTAATACAGTTTACCATACAAAACACATGAGCAATTGGATGGTATCGGACTGATCTAATCTAAAATAAGTGGCTTTAAATTACTGACTGTTGGATTAAAGTGAATCATTTCGGACATCCAGACAGGAAATACCATGTCTTAGATGCAATTTTCGGCTCTTTCTGCCGATATTTTTCTATGCATATCTGATTCTATTTATAATCGACCGTTTTTATGACTGTCAGCTGCCCGGTGAAGATATTTCCAAGATAAAGTTCAGTCATACATTGAATTGACAGTCAAGGAGCCCATGATCATTGGCCACGTTTACTAAAATCGTGACCATTGCGACTGATTGTGGTCTAGGCACATTTCTTCCGAGCCTCAATCCCAATCTATGCGTCAGGTTCTGGTCTGCCCTCTTACATCGAGTTTTGCATCACATACATATGGTCAATGTGACTGAGTGGGCAATGGTCAATATTTCCCCTCTGTACCAATATTCGGATGGTAGAGCATTGAAAACCACGACACTGAAGATTTATCAAGATTGCAATGGTATCACTGGGGTATAATGGGGCTGAAACAGAGTTTTGAAGAATATTACAGGCTGTCGAATGTTTGATGATGGGCGAAGGAGAGCGGTGTCTTGTGAAACATGCAGAGCTGAGGGACTACCTGCATGAAGAATCCGAGGAACAGTGATCAGAGTCATAGTTTCTGTGACCCACTTTTAAGCGTTCTAGCTCGAAAAAAGAATATAGGAGAGCGGGAAATTTGCGAGGGTGAATCGGGGAGAAATAAAAGGAGATGTGGATTTTACGCTTAGATCAGGTGGCAGACGAGATTCACATCATGGCTAAAGCTGCAGCCACGGATATGGCCGGCCTGTAGATGCATGCAGCTAAGACACTGTTTGGGAAGGGTCGCGAAATGTTAATTATACCACCAACCTATCATGTCCTTTTCACCGTAGGGATATTTATGACCTATCAGAGCAAGGTTTCACGCCCGCTCAGCCGTACTTAAGCCACATATTAATCGCAGTAAATACGCAAAGATCCCTACATTTTGAACTAGCGGAGCTTTGTGTGTTAGGGTCAGTGCGGATGATATGGGCGAGAATTCTGAATTCTGAAGACCGGGGGCGAGAGAGGTGAGAATAGGGTGAGAAGGGGTGAGAATAGTAGGTACCCACCACGATCTGTTTTACTCCTAGAGTGTAAAATTGTAATGATAGATAAATAACAGTCTGAAGGCCTAAGTACAGTCTGCTATTTCTGTCTTTTTTCTAATCTATGAAGTTGATAGAAGATGCCCGAGAAAGAATATAAAAGAAGCTGTACGAGAGGAAGACGACGTGTGGTTTTATTTACAGTATCAGAATGCTCGGGAATAAGGAGATGATACTAATATCTACTATAAGCAGCTTGCCTTAGCTATTAGTAACTTAGATCACGGTATAGAGCCCTCTTAGCTAATGTGGTCTAAAGTAGCTACAACTTAGCCGAGTAATCCGATTATCCTTGAATCTTAAGCAAGATACCTATCAATGTACTCTTTATGTGGGAAGGAATATCTTTGATTAGTCTTCCAGATAGCTCCACGCTTGAAGACAAGACATCACGGAACCCGCACCTTTTTGCCCCACCATCCACCAATACACCAATCATCCTTGACCATCCTTTCCTCATACAAGAGCCGCATGTCTCCATGTGAGTATTGCAAAGCACAAAATCAGAAGGTCATGTCGCTCGAATATTCTAAGCCCCAGCTTCTCCAGAACAACCAGGCTTGACTGAGAAGTCCCCCGCCAAAATACCTGCCGAAATTTCCAGTATCCCCACAATAAGATTATCGCTCAACCCGAGTCTGTTAATAAATCAACTTACTGAAAGTTACTGATGTAAAATATTTTCAAAGTTCTCTGTTCCTCCAGGTTGGACAATAGATCGTGCCGATGACTTCTATACAGACTGGGAGGATGCCGACGTAAGAGGTCAGACTGTCGCGCACGCTTACGGCCTTGGTATTGGACGAGAATTATGGAGGATAAATACGGCATAACACAGATGTTGACGTCTGGCAATCAGTTCTACATGTGGGATGAGATGAACGATGAAATTTACGAGTTTTCCTCTCTGGATATCTGTGAGATTGCTTATATTCTGGAACATGTAGGACTGCGTGGACTGGAAAAAAGGGCCCTGGAGCAAGTCGGTTGCCTAGCTCGTTAAGTTACGATAACTACATACATCAGTTACTCCATCGTATCTCATACATAAGTCGGCATATCCAAGGGTAGCTGGTCAACTTGAATTGGACAGTCCTTGGATACGTAGTATACTCGGAACGGTCTCGCTGTTGCTTTATGTTTACACCGCGATTTTAACATTTTTGATAAGACACGAAAGCAACCCACCCATTACCATCATGTAAAGTGACCCGAAAAAAAACATGAATTCTATTTACCATGTAGACCTGTAGACCAAGGTAGACAGAAACATGGGGGGGTGATGAATGGTCCACTTATCCGAAGCAGATATTCCAGCCAAGATCGTCTTTCGTCATAGCGCTGGAGGAAAGAAAATAAAATGCGAAGACCCGGGATCATGACCCCGTGAAAACCAGTCAGACCCACGCATGACTTCCCGGGAGGAGATCGTCCATTAAGCGTCAGCAGGGAAAGGCTGTCGGGAGAAAAAAGAAAAAAAGAAAAAGAAAGCTGATCAAAGAGACTTCTCTATACCAAACAAACACATGATGCACATGCAATTCCTATCCATCGCATAATCAGAAAATTCTTAGACCCATGCAGACATGTATTGGGTCATGCAAAAAGAAAGAAAAAGTAACCAATTACAAGAACCCTGGGGTGATAACAGGGAACACTGTTGTGCCTCGGTCATGTGAAATCTGAATCTTCACGCCGAGCAGTCACAGCGGTTTTTCTCTCCAAATTTTAATCGGCAGAGAATTTGACCTCTCACTAGACCGCGACATTTGTCGGCTGGGATTCCTCGCTGACATTCACAGCCACATTTTCAATGGGCTTTTCAGCGTCGCCGTTTGCCGCCTCGGTCGACTCCTTTTCTGTCTCAGACTCGGAGTGAGTGGTGGTCTTCTGCTCTCGCTGGGGGACTGGGATAGTTGTCCGACGTTTCTCGCCGTTCTCAGTGCCCAGCACCTCGATCGTATCGCCCTTGAACAAAACAGGTCCCTTTAGAAGCTCCTTCCTCGTCTTGCCCTCGGCGGGTTCTTGTTCCAGGCCCTTCAGCAGCTCCTGGGCGGGCTCATCCAGGTTTGGCATCTCACCCCATTGCCACTCGAGTTCGCCACCATACTGCTTGGGGATGCTGGACGGCTCCATGAAGGAAGTGAGAGTGGGCTGGACTTCGGCCGCAGACAAAATAAAAATCTTCGATGTGGTTCCCGGGTCGAACCAGCGCTTGATCCAGCCCCAAACGGTAGGGAAGAAAGAAGGTGCACCGATGATCTATAATCATTAGCGGGTCAAGACGTCTTGACACATACATCGGCACTAACAAGAAGAACTTACGAAGATACGGTCCAGAGTCTCGGGGTAGTGAGCAGTGGCAAGCACGCTAGCATCCTGCATATGGCTCTTCAAGTTCCAGAATTGTTTCAGTCCAACACCACTCACATCAACGATATTAGTAGATGTCACGATCGGTGTCTCGGGGTTCGGACGCGAAAGCGATGAGCACAGAGGCATGACGAAATTAAGGAGGTTCTCGTAAAGAGCGAACAGGCTCAGCAGACGCGTCGGGATATTCGAAGACTTGTGAGTCTCCGGCGCACTAGTGGACATGGTATCATTGTAAGCGGCCATCTGCTTGTTATCAAGGTGGCGGATCTCGAAGACGTAGACGGGGATACCGCGGCGATCGCGACGACCAGTCCATTGGGGATACTGTAAAACGAAACCCAACATCAGTAAATCGCCTTGAAGGAATACCTATTTCGGACAGCGCATACCATTCGGCGCGCAGCTTCGTACTTGTCCACGCCAATATTCTCGTACAGAGACTCGATAGCATTATCCTTGCGCCAGTCCTCGGTGTCCTTGAATTGACCCCACGCACCCTCGACCTCGAACCTGCGAGCCCGCAGGAATCGCCTAAATCAAGATATCCTATTAGTCTTCTTTTGTCCTTGTCCTTGTAGTTTGAGTTAGGGTACAGCGTTAAGCGGTGCAACGTACAGCATAGTCGCATCATCGTGGCTAGGCGGTTTCGCCTCGACGCCCTCGCTCTGCTCCACGGCCGCGGTATAATATCCGCGCTCTGCGCAGACGCTCTTGAACTCGCGCAGCTTCTCTTCCTGTTCCGGGGTCAAGTGGTTCAAGTGTCCGGCCAGCCAGGCGGTCCCAGCAGCCTGGTCTGCGGAAGCGGCCGGATCATTCTTCACAGACGCGGAGGCCGGATCCTCTGACGCGTGGCTGTCGTGAGACTTGGTCCGCCAGAACATCTTTTCTGATTTTCCGGAATTTTCTGGAGTCGGTGATCTTCCCCGGTAGATTGAAGATCGGGGAGGAAGTAAGACGAGGCGGTCAAGAAACAAAAGTGGCGTCGGCCCCATGGCGCCCCTCAGGGTCTCGGTCTCGGGGTCCGATGATAGTATGTGCCGAGACTATATAGTCGGCTGCAGTAGACTGCATATTATTGTATGATACATCGACTCATCTTATATGGAGTTGGTGATAAAATTTGACTGTACCTTTAAATTCAAATATCACTCGAAATTCCCATCCTAATCAAAATCAAAATCCGGGGCAAAGTTATTCGGCTACTACTACAATATCCGGGGCCGAGAGACAGAAACCCTAGTCCCAATTTGTAGACTTCGGTTCATTCATTGGATTAAGCCAGGTGGATTTGATATATAAAAAAAACAAATAGAAGAATGCGGAAATGAAAACATCAAAACAAGCTGATACAAAACCATGGATATTGTTATGGCACATTGTTTTCTCCAAGGAATCCGACGTCCCACGCTTTTGTACAGAACGCATCCAGTTCGCTCATAGATGCAAGATTTTAATCCTCGGTCAGGTCACCGTACTCCCACATACCACGGCGCTCGGCCTTGGCTTCTGCCTCAAGCTCACGCAGATTGTCCAAGGTCTCGGCGGAAGCACGCTCCCACGCCTTCAGCTTACGAGGCACCATAGCCATGCCCTCCTGGACAATGTCGGCGTTGATGCTCTGATCGAGGCTCTTAGAAACGGCAGGGTCAAGAAGAGTGACGTGAAGGGTACCGTCGGATTCGACGTGATCGACATTCGCCACGAGCTGGCGGTCAAAGGTCTGGTCACCAACGAAAGCCACGGCATCCTCAAGGTAGTCGGGAGAGGTAGGGAACTGGGCAAGGGAGAGCACTGCATCAACGGCCTGTGGACGCAGCTTCTGGTTGGAAAATTGAGGTTGGGTGAGAGGGCGTAGGCTGGACCAGGGCAGGGATTCAGAGTTTCCAAAGTCAACATAGACAACCTCCGCTTCCTGCTTCTCGCGGTCGTTGCGGCGCACCTTGGCGCGATACCAATCGCCGTCCTCAGAGAACTTGGCGGCAACCCAATCACCGGCCTTAGGGGGCCCCGGAAGAGGCGTGTCGTTGGCCTTGTTCATGTGGAAAGAACGGAAGGCGGACATGAGCTCAGTCAGAGCGTTGGTGCCAGCACCAATCTGTTGAAGCTTGAGACGTCCATTGGTGGGATCAACAAAGGTGACCATGACGTCGCGGTAGTCCTTACGGCGCTGGGTAACAGCCTCGCTCTCGTTGCCAGTGCCATTGGCGGCCTCAGACTCCTCGGCCTCCGCGGCCTCCTTGGAGGGATCCCAGTCGTGCCACAGACCCTTACGGGCCTCCTTGGCTCGCTCCTCAGCAGCAAAGTACTCATTGGCGTGACCAGACTGCTCAGCCGAGTAAGCGTGGACAGTCGCGAGACCCTCTTCCAGCAGAATCTTGGTAAAGTTCTCTTTTCCGACATACAGAGTACCAATCAAACCACCAACCTTATCATGCGTCTCGACGTCAACCTCAACGTCGCGCTGCATGCAGCGGCGGTAAGCCAGGTCATGAGCCTCCTGTCCGAACGGCTCACCAGCCTCGCCCGGCCCGCGGGCAGATCGGGGGGCACGGATGCCTGAAAGGACAAGAACGAACTTGGCGTCCTCACGGGGAACCATGATGGTAAAGCGAGAACCCGATTTGACAAAGTCAACAACAGCAGGGTTGCGCTTCGACCGTTGCAGAGCGCCAAGTCCGAGCTTGGCCTTCTGGACGTTCTCTGAGTAGTCCACCAGCTGCTTGTTCTTGGGCGGCTTAGGGGACCACATACCGCGGGCCTCCTTCTGGGCGTCAGCCTCGGCCGCGAGCAGAGAGTCATAGTCAGGAGAACGATCATCATCATCCATACGGTGGCGGATGACCGAGGCGTATCCAGCTTCAACAAGAGCCAATCCAACGTTGGTGTTGCCCTGGACAACAGTAGCGACCTCGCGCTCCTCATATCCCTCGTTTGCGGGCTTCTTGCCGTTCACAGTGACCTTGACATTCTTACCAATGACGCGCTTGCGCAGATATTCCTTGGCATCGGCGGCGAATGGGGCCTGCTTCGGGTCGGAAGGCTTGGGCTGACGAATGCTGGTGATGCTAATCTTCTTCTCTTGGCCAGCCTTGTTACGAAGGAACAAAGTATCGGCGTTAAGCACACGTGCGACAGTATAATCCACGGCGGCGGCACCGGAGGTCTTGGCTGCAACGTGTCCGGTAAAGACACCCTTACGAGCATCCTTAGCTGAGCGCTCGGCCTGGCGGAGAGCAGCCATATCCTGGCCAAGAAGGGCAACGTGGTGGTCCTGGCAGCGGGCCAGACCCTCCTCAAGGATGAATTGGGCGATGTTTCCATTGGGGTGGAGGAGCGTAGCGATCAGCTGGCCTTGGGGTGTAACACCGAGCAGAGTAACCTTGACCTTACGCTGCAACAAGCGGGACTCAAAGAATTGCTGTGCCTCATCGCCAAAGGGCTCACCAGCCTGCTCCTTGCCCTCGGCGGTAGTCCGCTTAGCGGCAGGAGCTCGGATACCGGCAACAGCCACGACAGTCTGCAGGTGCTCCTTGGATGAGACTAGGAGACGAAGGACGACACGGTCTCCGTTCAGGACCTTCTCGATGATACCCTCAAGCTCCTGCCCCTTGTGTTCATTCAGAAAGTCTTGACCATTGACCAATTCGTAACTAGTTTCGATGAGACCCTCGCCAGAGCCGGACCAGACACCCTTTTTCTCATCCTGAGCGAGCGACTCTAGCGCACGTAGTCGATCCAGAAGCCCTTGGGTAGCCTCCGATTCGTCGCCACGCTTACCAGCCTCCTCGCGGACACGAGACCATCCCTCTTGAACACTGATATCGGGCAGCTTGGCATTCGAACCAGGCAGGGTGATGACACCGTACTCGCGCTTGGCGCCGGTAGGGATAGTGTAGACGACGTCAAAGCGAACGACTCTGCCGACAAGGATCTCACGGAGAAAGTCGCGCGATTGGTATCCGAAAGGCTATAACGAAGGTCATTAGCTCAGTTGATTTAAAAGCTACCATTTCCTCGGACGATTCTGCCACTTCTTCGGACGATTCAAATTGGCTATGGGTGTTCAAGGGAACACCCCATACCCTATAATTCCCAAAGGACCGACAATTGAATGGAAGGGTTACAAACCTCATCGCCCTCTCTCCTTAGACGTGGTGCAGAGACATAGGCCAGGCTTAGGATGCGTTCTTGTGTAGGATTGGCGATATGCGACAGCACGACCGTATCGCCGGACAGGACGGACTTGACGCGGGCTTCGAAAGGCATGCTGAATGGGGACACCGCTACCACACACAGTAGTAGCTAAGATAAGACCGAACGGAGAAAACCAGGGGGAAAAGACCAGAGGGAAGGGGGAATTAGAAAAGAACGCAATGGAATGATCGCGGGAGAGCTTCGGAGGAGAAACGTGGCCACGGTGTTTGTGGGGGAAAGCGGTCTGGGCGCTACGGGAGCACGCAACTAACTACTATCTAGCTCCATTCTCTAGAGGGAAAAAAGGGGCGAAGAAAACTCGTGTGAAATGAAATTCATTGCATCCTAGCCAGGCTTAACTATCCTGTACTTTTCATCTCAAGAGATAGGGAATATCATCATAGCCCAAATACGTGGGATTAGTATCAAGGATTGCTCCAGATTTAAGCGGCAATGCCGATGACACCTGGAAGAAGTCAGTATATGCATATACTAAACAGCCATTGCACCAGACAACTCAAAAGGGACCGGGATTCACTTACCGCAAGCAGGACGGGGACCAGCGTTACCAGTCTTCTTGGACTCCTCGTTGCCGCCACGGCCGAGGTCGTCAGTGCCGGCGTGGACGACAAGGGTACGCTAATTCTCCGATTAGTTCTCTTTATCCATGGGATATCTCTACATTGGGGAATCAGATATGACCCCTTTCGGGTCGTTTGTACTTACACCCAGGACGCTCTCGGCGCCAATCAGCTTGACAAGCTTGTCCTGAACGGAGCCAGTGGCGTTACCCTCGGCATCAGTCTTGAAGTTGCCCAGGTCACCGACGTGGCGCTCGGTGTCAGTGGGAGCACCGTGAGTCTTGCCGTGAGGGTTGACTGTAAGGGGGGTCAATCACGTCGTCCAGGCTGATTCTGGCGTGGAATGCGTAGACATACAGTGAGGGCCGGCGGAGGTGCAGCCGTTGGTGTTGTCACCGAACTGGTGAACGTGGAAACCACGCTCAGCGTTGGCGTCGTGACCGGTGATGTTCCAAGAGATGGTGGTGGGTGCATTCTCATCGGCCTGCTCGAAGGTGACAGTACCGGAGATCTTCGCGTCTCCGCGGAGGACAGCAACTGGATGAGATCTGGTTAGCTGGGAGGGATCTTTCAGAATAGATTTGCACCGGCCCGCCCCCGCTACCCGCTGCTTGATGCCCGATGGGTCAAGCTCTCTGCAATAAGCTTAAGCTCAGATCGCGAGTACCCTGGCGGGTAACTGAGGTGCTCACGCAGCTGACAATCCAAGCTGTGGAGAGGGGAAGCAAGCCGATAGGCTCAAGCAAAGGCATGGATGATCACAAGGTGCTCAAATGTGCTCACCCCAAGGTCCCTAGGACGTGGAGCCGCGAGGGGTTTGAGGGGAGTTCATTGGCCGCGAGGGGAGTATAAGATCTTGGATGAGATTCAAAGGAATAAGCTTACCAGCCTTGACCATTTTGACGATTATAGGAGAATCTGGGGATATCAAAAAATTGGGTAAGAGTCTTAAGGAGGGGGAAGGAAAGCAAAGAAGTGGGCGGAGTCGAGAATAATAAGCGGATGATGTTGACGTGACTACACTATGGCGGGAACTTCCTTGTACCGGGTACTTCTATTTGCTGCGCGTGTGTGCGGTGGATGCAAGTACCAGTGACCACCCTGCGGCACCCAAACACTCCCCCCACCTTCCTAAGCGGGCAGCGAACGGAACGAGGGGAAATGACATAATGCGAGCATCTACCTCGCCATCCACCTTCACCAACTCAGATTAACTTAAGTATTTCGAATCTTCAAATTATATGATATTCGCTCTACCCTTTGCTAATTGTTTTTCTGTAGCTAACATCGTTTGTAGTCTGGATTGACCTCGGGTAGTGTGGTACACAGTCACACCGAGCCCTGCGGGGTTGCTTAAAAGCATGAATAAGCCGACCAGCCCAGATCCGCACGGCTTTTGACCTCGGAAGCGCCGGCTTGGAGAGTGCCCGACACCGGAGATCACATCCACAGGGGAGAACTATATTTATTGTATTAGTACGCGATCTACGCGATCTACTCTATGCTTCATTGCTTCAAGTTCATAGTATTTTGATCCCTTTACGGAGAATTCAAAGAAAACATAAATCTACCATACTACTAGTAGTAACTTGAAGTGTTTTGAAATGTAAAATATTCATCAATTCGTATCTACCGATTCCGACATTTTGGGGATCGCCAATTTACAAATAACATAAGAGTTTTTAAAAAAAAGAAGAGAGGGAATCAAAGGACGAAATCAATCATCAGCCATCTAGGCCTGGATCTTGGCCTTGAGCAGGTCCTTGAGGGTAACGGCGTCAGCGGCGAACTTGGAGATACCCTCACGGAGCTTCTCAACAGCCATGGCCTCCTCGTTGAAGTCGAAACGGAAAGCAGCCTCGTTCTTGAGGTACTCGCGCTTGGGGATGTTCAGGCTGGCGGCATTGGCGGAATCGAGCTTCTTGGGGACGGCAGCGGTGCTGTTGAACAGGTCCTCAAGCAGGTTGGGGGAGATGGTCAGGTAGTCGCAGCCGGCGAGCTCGGTGATCTCGCCGGTGTTGCGGAAGGAAGCACCCATGACGATGGTGTTGTAGCCGTGCTTCTTGTAGTAGTTGAAGATGTCCTGGACGGACTTGACACCGGGGTCCTCCTGGGCAGTGTAGTCGCGCTTGTGGGCGGCCTTGTACCAGTCGAGAATACGGCCGACGAAGGGGGAGATCAGGAAAGCACCGGCCTCGGCGGCGGCGATAGCCTGGACCAGGGAGAACATGAGGGTCAGGTTGGTGTTGATGCCGTGCTGGGACTGCAGGATGTGGGCGGCCTGGATACCCTCCCAGGTGGAGGCGATCTTGATCAGGATGCGGTCCTTGGAGATACCCTCATCGGCATAGAGCTGTAGTTCGTCTGGTTAGCTACCCGATGCATCACGACTTACGGCTTGTTACTGTGTAGAGATGTTCTTGTACATACCTTGATGATCTCAAGGGCCTTGTTAACGGAGCCCTGGGTGTCGAAGGACAGCTTGGCGTCGACCTCAGTCGAGACCTTGCCGGGGATGATCTCCAGGATCTTCTTGCCGAACTCGACCAGGAGGCGGTCCAGGGTGGCGTCGACCTGCTCGTCGACGGTCTTGCCCTTGGTCTTACCGTAGGCAACGGCGGAATCGATCAGAGCGGCGTACTCGGGCTTCTTGGAAGCAGCCAGGATCAGGGAGGGGTTGGTGGTGGCATCCTGGGGCTTGTACTTGCCGATGGCTGTCACACATTAGCTTCAGGAATCCAATGACACGGGAGAATGGCGTCAAGTTAAGAGGCACATACTGGCAAAGTCACCTAGCAATCGCGGGTTAGTGCGGTGTTCAATGCATGCATCATGTCATGGATGATCGGTGGGACTTACCAGAGTCGCAAACGACAACGGTGCCGGAGGCCTTGAGCTGCTCGAGAGAAGAAGACATAACGTTCAAAGAGGTTGGATGTATTGAGAAGAAAGAGGAGGAATCGAAGATTGAAGATTGGTTATAAAGAAAAGAGAGAGAAGAGAAGTGGCGATGGCGAAGGTATTTAGGGAGGGGCGCTCTGGAGCAGAGCCATCCGAGAGCTTAGGGGGTACCTCGGTGTAGTATGGTAGTGTCATACAAACACGAAGTACCCAGTGCGGGACAATCTTGGTCTGGTGGGATTTGGCTGGGAGTGGGGCAAAATGACGCTGCGCGATGAAATCACTCTTACTTTTCCGCCAGCTACCCCTCCATGCGCGCCGTGCTCTCTTAGGTTGGCCTGGTTGGCCTGGATGAACGCCTTACTTTTTCCACCCCGGACAGCGTTCGTCCGCCCATGCTTCTTCTTTTCCGCGTACTGCCTCTGAACTGATTCTCTACAATTTCCTACAATCAGGCCAATATGACTTGAATCTCCTGACAAAATACCCCGGGTTCACCAATCCGGCCCAGTGTGCTCCGGAAACCCAACCGGAGTATGGTCGACCGGTCAACGGCCCACTACTGCAGTGGTCCTGCATCTCACTCACCGAGACCCGGTTAAATATCGCGATCTACTCCGGATGGCGTTTGGGGCTGGGGGATCCGTGTATCCATGATGCTGTGGCCATTGTGCTATGCATGCTATGTAGTATGTACCTTCCGAGGTTTCCAATCGAACGGGGGTGAAAGTGGTGATACAAACAAACAAACAAAAAAACAGCCGGGAAAACATAATGGGAAAAGACAAGGAACAGAAGATGATCACCTTGAGAACGATTTTGAAACACCATGTTGCGGAGAATAACAGTTGCTTTTGCACCGAGCCTTGACTCTAAACAAAATACAAAAAAAAAAGGTGGAGCAACCATATATTTCAGTAGCCGCACGGCAACGGGGTTGTCAAAAACGGCAAGGCCTAGCGCCTTGTGATGCAGTTCCACTCATACTATTCCGTACGGAAAAGCAAAATCAGTTAGTCCGGGGTTTCTCAATAGATATGCTTTACCGGCGAAATATGAAAGCAAGGGAAGCTAGATCAACTTACCACACGACCCGCTTCGTCCCCGGTATAGACCACGTGGGGAAGGGCGAGGATGCAACTGATTCCCGTCGAGATGTTGGCCCCGCTGTCGCGACTGCTATCCGTATGATGAAGCTGACGGATGAGTTCCAGCTCAAATCGTCCGCTTCGAATGGTCTTGCTCCAGATGTTCACAACACCACGACTGTGGCCAGTCAAAACAAGCTCACGTTCAAGCCATTCATTTTGAACGCCCTCGTAGAACACGCAGGACAGCACACGATCGTCGACCGAATCGCAGACTGGCTGATCCACCAGGACCTCACCGTTCAACGTGTACATGGTGAGCTGATGACCCCGACAGACACTAATGTTACCTGTGACATCGTTGATGCGAACACACTATACATAAAAGTCAGATAATATGAATAATTGTATAGGATTCTTACGGAACTTACATCGACCGTTCCATTAGCAGGCAAGGTTCGCACGAAACCTCGGCGGTTAAGATCCCATAGCATGATATGGCCGTCGTTAGATGCGGATAATAGCGTACTGAAGGAACGTGACACGGCGAGGGTAGTAACTGGAGCTCGATGGCCAAATAACGATCCGAGAGGTTGAAGATCAACTGATTTGGATGTCGCGGTGATTGTCCAGAGAGATATTGTGCAGTCTGTGCCGCACGTTATGAGTGTTCGCGAGTCTGCAAAGCTAGCATGGGAAAGCTGGCCGATATGGAGATGCTCGAAGTGTCCGAGAAGCTGCATTGGTATTAAAAAAATGTGCATGACTTAAGCCACTGGAAGAAAATATTTACCTTACGGCTGTCCGCAGCATAAAAGCGGACACTGCCATCGAAAAAGCCCCATTCCATATAATGATCGTAGTTTGGTGGAACATTTAGCCGGAGGGATGCTGTGCACAGGAGACGATCCTGCTTCATAGAAAGGTTCGCCACACGCTCTTGGGTATCTATGAAGGCAACCACCAGTTAGCAACAGGAAACTTGCAAGGTAAACGAGGGTTTATTTACCGAGCAACGAGAGTGGTGTCTGTGTGAGGGATTCTGCGAGGGTGTCTAGTCGAGGTATGCGATGTCGTTGATCCTCGCGCGGGGGATGAGGTCGTTGGAATATCTGATGCGGAGTTTGTCCAAAATTATGGATGATTCCAATAGTGGCTAGCCGTTCCATAGGGTCATCGATTGCATCTAAATCCTTCGCACCCTTGTAAGATAGGTGGTGGAAAACATTGACGGCTTCAACAGCAGCCTCGCCCTTTTGCTTGCTACCGAACACGAGGTCAATCCAATGGTGCAGGTTTGCGGAGACGTATGGGCTCTCCAGTGCTTCGCGATGCTTCTCAATGAATATCTTTGGATCTCCTTTGGCCCACGGGGGAAGGTCGACTGAATCTATGGCCGTAGTCATGTTCTGCAGCACCCCGAAGTCATACCTATTAGAGTTCACCAGGAACTCGGACAGATAGAAGAACTCTGGAATTAGTTCTCGAACATCAGACATATTGCCTCGCGACGCAGACTCCCATGCTTTGCGAATTGAGTAAAACAGACGATCTGCGTGATCGAATGTTCCACCTTGGAGGAGAAGATATGATTTGACAAATGGCTGGAGGCGAATAAGATACGAGCTGACGATCATGGCGGAGGAGTAATGGGTCCCATAGTGGAAGGGTGGGGAGTTATCATCGCCCATCTCTGCGAAGGCAGTGTATCGTTCTCGGAAACCTGCCTCCCGATCGGGATTCTGGCAGCCCATAGGACGAGACAGATCACGGAAGGTCTTGGGATTCGTGAGGTCGAGTTCCTCGCTGGTGTAGTCTGCCAAGACCCACGGGAAGACTGGATACTGGGTCAAGTCGTTGAAGGTACGCCCGGCAAGGGTATTGATCAACATGAGGTAGTGGAAATTGGATATTTCGCCTCTAACCCATTTTCGCGTCGCTGGGTTCGACGGAAGATGGCCGAAGACACTCGCGAATTTAGAACCAATCGATTGCGGTGCATCTTCTTGGCTTCGCAAGGTTTCGAATCTCCAAATGTCCTCTGGTCGCGAGTGACCGGCATTTCCAGTAACCTGCGGTGCTTTGGAGCCCAGTTGATTACACAATTCGTCCCTCACACGGGCAGAGAAGAGCGTTAGAAGGTAGCTGGTGCCATCTGTGAAGAATATTTCCAGGGCGACGTCACGGAAGAGAAAGCGACGTTTGGAGACACTGACCAGGTCGGACCACTTCCAACTTCTAGTTTCATGCTCTTGGGAACGGCGGTCGTTAGATTCTCGCCCGGCGATCATTCTCACGTAAGAGTCACGTTCCTCTATAGGGGCTTGCCAGACGTCGACGATTTCTCCATCGGCCCTTTGAAAAAAGTTGTCCAGAATATAGATGCAATCTTTTCCGAGAATCAAAAGCCCCTCAATAGCCTCTAGACCAATGATTCGTGACATGTTGCAGACATTCTGGACCTGGTCACCGCGGTGAAGAGATCGCATCACTTTGCGATTTTTGTCATCAAAGTCCTCGAGATCATTTTTGGGGTCATCAATCATCTCGAAGTTTTCTTCAAGCATACTCGGATCATCCGCATTAGGCTTATTATCAGCTTCGCCGGGTTTCGGCTCGGAATCAAGAGCCTCTGGCTCGGCTGTCATGACCGTAGGCGTGGCAGCAAATTCTCCTGCGGATAGTGCACGGACACGAGTGTCAAGCTTAGGTATAGGTGGCTCAGAGGCCTTTCGTTTTGGCTGATAGTCTTGTCGCTCATCCGATTCGTCAGGTACAATCCGTAATCGCATACGGCTGCGGCCTTCAGTCTGGTCCAATCTCCATTTTCTTTCCTTTTCTTCGGCGAGAAGGCCACCAGGTCGTCGAAGGTCCATCAAAAGAGTCGAGAACGCCGACCACATGAAGACAGAATTATCTTGCAAATCTTGCAAAAACCTCTGAGACTTCAGGAATTCTGACGCGGAGATGTTGGAGATCCAATGAGGTAAGGTAGCGTCATGTTTCCTGATAACATCTTCATTGAATTTCTCCAACTGACCCCATTGTTTCAACTTTTCCTTACGCTTTGACATGCGATTTTTCCCTGAGTCTTCACTTTTCAAATTCTCCTCTTGGACGAAAGCATCCCAGGACCGGGATAGGATCCCAAAGAACAAAGCATCAAGGTCGTCTCTTTGATCATCTATCCAGGGAAGGAAGGCTTCATCCTCCATACCGACTAGTGCATCGAACCCATCAGCTAACCGGCGCTGGAGAGAGTTAGGGGCGTTTCCAAGAAGATTGGTCACTTCATCAGGCTTTTGAACAAGTATTACCCTCCACAGGCTTGCGGCAGCTAAACGAACATCTTTGTCCGAGCTGATCAGTTTTGTGTACAGCAAATAGAAAAGTAATTGAAGATGCTTTGGCTGCGTGTCGGCCGCGGAAAGAAGAACAACCTGCCAGTAATTCAGACGTTTCAGAACAGGCAAAGTTTCGTTTTCGTCTGCCTCCGAAAGCTGGAACAACAGTATCCGGTATAGCGCTGAATGGATAGTGGCGACTGCTTGGCTGCAAAGCCGAATGCTTTTGAGACTTGCCACGTCGGGACGTTGTAGATATTCCAGAATCGTGCCCATGCATTCTAAACTAGAAATGGATCCGTTGATGTACCACCCTTCATAGACTGCTTCGACGAGATGAGTAGCAAAGCGCGAGAGATTCGTCAGGACACGGGGTTCTTGAAGCAGGCGAGGATTTGTTGTCGGCAATTCTTTCAGATTTGAAAGAAGAGAAGTGAATATCCACGAGTTGAAATGAGCTTGGTGCTCCAAAAACCCAGGGGGCGTTTTTTGGTATAGTCCCAATCCCGAGAAATCTTTTCGTTCGAGTAACTGATCCTCGAACATCGGAAGTACGAGGCCAAAAATAGTCTTTGTGATTGGATGATCAAGGACGGCCCTGTTGTTTGATAACTTGGGATCAACCACGCGGCGTATGCGAGCAGCAGATGGCTGATGTTTCGCTCGTTCTGAAGAAACAAGAACAAATGAAGATCCGCGACGAAGAGAATCGGTACTTTCATCTGGACTTTCTGCGACATCAACTGTAGTTGTTTGGAAAGCCGCTGAAGTGTTTGCAGCGCTTGAACGAGGTCGAAGCACGAGGTTACTGTCGTCGAAGCTGATTCCACCGTGACGAGAGCTCACTTCAATAGCGGGGCTGATAGGGTCCGTGCCAACAACTGTGGGATAGAGAATAGAGAGAAGCCCCTGCAGATAATCCGGCTGAGTTGTGAAGTCCTGGAAGTTTCGAGAGACTGATCGAGCCTCGGAAAAGAACTTGATGACGGATGAGATGATTGAAATACCATTCTTCGTTCGATCCGGCACAGCCATATCAGCCAAGTTGCATGATACCATACTTGGATTCTTTGAGCTGATTGCCGCTTCTTCAATGAAGGCTTGAGCATTCTCTGCTGTCTCTGCTTCACCAGTGGATATGATGCTCTTTGACCCAGCCCTGAGCATTGCCATGATGACGGGAAGCATCTCAGGAAAGGCAACACGAAGCTCGCCATTGGCCAAAAACGTGTTTAGGAGAGCTGGTGCATTAAAAGGCTTATCAAGGTCCAGGCGAGCAATATCAAGTCCAAAGAAAATTGAGAGGCAGATGATCCACATAACTGGAACATTCCACCATCGTTTTAGATGATGTTCTAAAATCGTGTATCCTGCGCTCTTTTCTGCAAATTTCTTGCTGTAGCTGCTTCCGTGAACAACAAGCAATCTAGCCAGAATCTTGACAGCCAGTGCTACGACTTCTGGCTCATCTTCACACGCAAGGTACAGAAGCCACTGACTTTGTTAGACAACTTAACATGACAAAAATAATGGATGGGCTTCAACAAACCTTGCTGGTAACTGCTTTGGCAAACTTCTTTAGAGGTGTCGGGTCAAGAGGGTCGCAGAGAACGCTGGAATACATTCGCAGCATCTCAACTCCCAGCGAGACGTTTGTGACATACTTTTCTGAGTCTGACTTTGATGAGCTTGGTCGAGAAGAAGACCCAACAAACCTAAGGCTCTTCTTTTTCTTGAGAGTGGCAGAGGGGCTCGGCTTGTGCAGAGTATAAGTGATGGACAAAGCCAGTGATCGGAAGATATCGGGGGATGGACTGCTTTCAACTAAAGACCGAAAGGCAGACAAACAAGGCTTAAGAGTCTCTTGGGTCAATTCGCCACCCTTGAGGGTTTCGAGGAGCTTCTTGCTGACACCTGATTTGTTGTCAATGGTTTATTCTAAACCAACTGATGGGAGATGGTGACTCGAGAAGACTTACGCATGCGGCCGAGTCGTCTGGCATTAAACCGACGGTAGTTGCTCTCAGTAGCAAACGTGCAAAATTGCGAATAGTATAGATCCAGAACTGGTTTGTCACCAAATCTCCAGACATCCATGTCGACAAGCAATACTCGATAGGCAAGAGGGTTCGTGATGATAGAATAATTGGGACGATCGAAATCGTAGCCAACAAATGATAGAGTGAGTCGAAGTAGGTCGAGGGTCAACGAACTTTGTTCAGCATTTGAAGCAACTAGCGCAGTCTTGTTTGGAGCGGTCGAGGTGCCAAACTGGTATCCTAATTTCTCACGTAGTTGTACAGCGAGTATTCCATAACCGTTCTCTCTCTCCATCGCTTCGCTGTTCCGCCAGTTATCCCGCACGGCTTCATAGAGCGCCTCCACGGCAATTCGTGTACTTTCGGCAGTATCAGCGGCTTGAATAAGACTTAAGTGTACCGGGGCACAGCCACCTAGACACCAGCTAGCGTCGTCCAGTGATCGCGGGACTTCGACGACCGGATCTCCAGTTAGGATTCCAACTCCCTGGGGTTGGGTCAAGCCATCATTGATCGCAGGAGTGGCTCCATTAACTGCTACGGCGTTGCCTCCAGCCTTGGTCAGCTGCTGGAGGGACTTGGCTGCTTGTTTAGACAAGCATTTGATTAGCTGCGATTCGTCCACATTGTTGCTGTCATCGTCGTCAAGGACAGCTACAGGCGAAACATTGATCACAATCGAGCTCTCACGGACAAGACTACTTGCCCGCCGTCGGATAGCAGTGACAATATCCGAGCTTTCTTCCTTTCCGGGATGGAGGTGTTCATTCCGCAAGTTGAGAGTCGCTGATGCTTTGTACGTCTGGAAAGACCCCAAACAATCTTGGAAATTACCGTAGTAGCGCGGTCCAAGATTGTAGAATACAGCCACCATGTCATCACTGAACGCCTCGTCGAATAGAATGCCATTTGCAAGTGACCAGCGAGATTTCGAAATTCCCTTTCCAAGTTTCATTGCAAGATCTTGAGGGGTTCCGAAAAACGCTTGGATGCGCGGTGGCCGGCTTGGGTGACTACTAACTGGGGCGGCAGGATAGTCAATTTTCAACTGCTCCGCAAATTCGCCATCTATGAATAGAGATGCCTTGGAAGAAGATGTGGGCTTTGGCCGTCTATGGATAAGGCAGATATGGTACCAGCGATTCGGTTCGAACTTGGCAGATTTGAAGCGTACACTAGGACGCGGGCCCCGAATTGAGGTCTGGAGAATGAAGTTGCGAGTGTCCTTCTCCAGATAAGCTAGTATAAAGCATGTTTGGCTGGCATCAAAGGCACCAAATATTGTAGTATGCGTATTCGAATCAAATTCGTCAAAGCGCACCCAGGCGGACAGGGTGTATCCAGCAGAAGTAATCGACGGAAACGGTCGACCTAACGTTGCGAATTCGACGGAGCAGAAACCATGAAGAGAGAGATCGAACTGTATCGAGGGAGGCTCTTTCGAGAATTTGAGTGCAGAGAGCAAAAATTTAAGAACCTGAGGACTATCATGTGCACGCCGGTAAAGTGCAACGGCATCGTCCAAACTACTCATGCCCTGGACACTGAGATATCTGGCCAAATCCTGGTAAAGGGCTTTTTCGGTGTCGGACCGGCCGTCATCGAATAAAAGCGGAAGGATTGAAGTCAGTATGCCGGTGGCATGCAAAGCTACAACGTTGCGTCGAGATTGGGAAGCCAATTGACAAAGGCACGCGGGGAGAGCTAAGCGGAGACCGTCATTGCCAGGGGTCATAGAGTGTGGCACCCATACTCGGAGCAATAAGCCGAGCAACTCTGCAACCTCCACAGTTTCGGCCGAGCCCATGGACTGATCGACGGCAGTTCGGATGTCTCTAGGAGACGCTGGTTGGGTGTTGTGCAATATTTTCCCATTCAGACTTGAAAAAATCCCCGCGACTGCCTCTTGACATAGTGCAGCAGCTATAATAGCCCCATAAATTTGCTGTGAATCCGTTTCGATATCACCTATCTTGCCGACCAGGACGACAAGTGTTCGCTCCAGACTAGCAGTCCCTCCACCAGCAATTTTGCGGGCGAAGTATCTCTTGTTTCCAACATGTTCCTTTAGTCCTTCGGCAAGAACTCCAACGACATCCTTGTAGATCACCAACAAGCTCTTTCTGTCCTCCTGAGAGAAATTGCGGGGATGATATAGCTGGGCAAGCTGGTTTGCTAAGTCCAGTAGCGTCTGAAAGCCCTGGAGCTGCCGGAAGGCATCTTTCGCATTTTGAGGATGTGCGTCATCGATAAAGGTATGGCGGAGACGAAGGAGAGGCTCGGTAGCCGTGAGCGCCTGCGAGAGATTTAAGGTGTTGCCCGCAGCGAGGTTTTTGAGTTCATCGAGGGTGGGAGCCAGCTCCTCGGCGAGTCGCTCGGTCGATCCAGACGGGGACGGAGAGGGATGGGGCGGCGGAGCCATCACCAAATCTTATCCACGACCGGACCGATGGCGGGTGACCACCAGAGACCGTGAATGCGCGATTGGCGTGTCGTTTGAGGCGGTCTGCATTGGTATGTGTTGTGCTAGCGGGTCCGGATGAGACACTGAGGGAATATCATCCCAATAAACCAAGGAGGGAGGAATTAGATCCAGAGGGGTAGACCAGTACCACAAGCACTTGCAGAAGCACTTCGAGTCCGAACCGACTGGCGTGACGTGGGAGCTTGGAAGTTGCCTTGTGCGTCGACCCAAAAATGGATCGTCCGCTATCAACACAGGCGGGGGAGGCTGTGGTGTCAGGTGACTTGGGGGCCTCTCTGACTCCACCCCAGCCAATTGTTTCAAGGAGTCAACGTCACAACAGTCGTGGATGCAGGTAACGGGTGATACAGGGATAGATTGCCGCTCATCGGGCGATAAGATAGTAAGTGGATAGGGTTGTCCTTGGCCGGGGACCCCCCATATGCAGTGTAGTGATAGTCCTTCAGAGCCCTTAACGACGATAGGACGAGCGGCTAGAGCTGTCGAGTGGAGCCGCGGAGTTCACAGTACCGGATGATCTCTCATCAGGTTAGAAGCACGCGACTTCGGAGAATGAGGAGGTATGGTCACGCAGAGGTTCAGATTACCCGTGCGACGGCGACCTTGCGTGGCGCTGCCAGGTACCCGGGGGAAGCAAGAGACCCTGTTGAGCTAGGGCTGGGCACATGAGTAGCTGGGAATCCTGTATTCAGTCCTGTATTCCTCAAGGGAGCCCCAGGGTGGTCTTCCTTTGACAGGTTCCATAGTTAGGTAGGCTCGATAAGCACAGCCCCGTTTAATCCCGCCACTACAACCCAGCTATGCAGATGTCCCCTGCGCGGTGCCTCACGGGAACCAGGGAAATACTTGCGCAATCTACAGAATGAACTTGCGTGCGTCCCATACTGGCGCTGGGACTGGCACTGGGACTGGCGCCTATAATGTACGGGTACCAATACCAGTTCCAACCTTGGAAGTCAGCCTGTATTGTAATTTTGGTAACATACCTGTCTCCTTCCCCAGCCGGCCCCCTCCCCACTGATGATCGGCGCCAATCGATGGTCATCCGATGGCGTATCCGTATGTAATCCGCTCCGCTTGCATCATCCTTCTCCGCCTCCTCCCCTAGATAAGGTCCAGTGACTCTGACCTTCTCCTCTTAACTCCTCATCTCCTCATCTTCACTTCTCCCACACCCCCCATCCATCCCATCCCTATATCTCTCGCCCAACTGTCTCTCGATACTTGTATTCTTTATCTTTTTCACTCTTTTCACCTTTCCCATCGTCGAGCCCATCAGCCATCATGAAGGGCATCTTCGGTCTGGCACTACTGCCGCTCCTCTCGGCTGCTTCTCCCGTGGGTGTGGAGTCTATCCACAATGGAGCTGCTCCCATCATCTCTTCCATGAACTCCCAGGAGATCCCAGACTCCTATATCGTTGTGTTTAAGAAGCATGTCGACACTTCCGCTGCCGCTGCTCACCACAGCTGGGTGCAGGACATCCACACCTCCGTCAACGGACGTATGGAGCTTAAGAAGCGCGGTCTGTTTGGCTTCGACACCGATGCCTTCCTTGGGGTCAAGCATTCCTTCCATGTGGCTGGATCACTGATGGGCTATGCCGGCCACTTCCACGAAGATGTCATTGAGCAGGTCCGCCGGCATCCGGATGTAAGTCGCTCATCTTGAGTTCCCCCGTTCCCAACCGCCGATAACTATAAGAGCTTCTGAACTGACTCATCTCCTCTTACTCCTAGGTCGAGTACATTGAGAAGGACTCCGAGGTCCACCACTTTGAGGAACCCGCTATTGAGAAGAACGCCCCCTGGGGTCTTGCCCGTATCTCCCACCGGGATAGTCTTTCTTTCGGTGACTTCAACAAGTACCTGTATGCTGAGGATGGTGGTGAGGGTGTGGATGCGTACGTTATTGACACTGGCACCAACACCGAGCACGTTGACTTTGAGGGTCGTGCCAACTGGGGCAAGACAATCCCCGAGGGCGATGCTGACGAGGATGGCAACGGTCACGGTACTCACTGCTCTGGCACTATTGCCGGTAAGAAGCACGGTGTTGCCAAGAAGGCCAACGTCTACGCCGTCAAGGTCCTCCGCTCCAACGGCTCTGGCACCATGTCTGATGTCGTCAAGGGTGTCGAGTGGGCTGCCGAGGCTCACATCAAGAAGTCCAAGGCTGGCAAGAAGGGTTTCAAGGGTAGCGTTGCCAACATGAGTCTGGGTGGCGGTAGCTCCCGCACTCTCGACCTTGCCGTTAATGCTGCCGTCGATGCTGGTATTCACTTCGCCGTCGCTGCTGGCAATGACAATGCCGACGCTTGCAACTACTCCCCCGCCGCTGCTGACAAGGCCGTCACCGTCGGTGCCTCTACCCTCGCTGATGAGCGTGCCTACTTCTCCAACTACGGAAAGTGCACTGATATCTTTGCCCCTGGCCTGAACATCCTGTCGACCTGGATCGGCAGCAAGTACGCCGTCAACACCATCTCCGGTACTTCCATGGCCTCCCCCCACATTGCTGGTCTGCTGGCCTACTACGTCTCCCTCCAGCCCTCCGATGACTCTGCCTTCGCTGTCGAGAAGATTACCCCCAAGAAGCTGAAGGACGCTCTTATTACTGTTGCCACCTCTGGTGCTTTGACCGACATTCCCTCCGACACCCCCAACGTAAGTTTCCCTCCTATAACTTGAATTCCCAATGCCATCAAATACTAATTGCATACAGCTTCTCGCTTGGAACGGCGGTGGTTCCTCCAACTACACCGATATTGTCGCCCAGGGTGGCTACAAGGCCGGTGCTACCGTTGAGGACTTCGAGGAGCACCTCCACGACCTCGTGCACCACGCCGAGGAGGTCATGCACAAGGAGCTCGGCGCTATCTACAGCGAGATCAAGGACGCTGTTGCCGCTTAGAGTAGTCAACTTGAACCCGTCTGTGACGGGCACTCTTCATATGGGCATTTTGGATGGTTGGTTTATCACTGGCGCAGATCATATTTTACCTGGTTTTTATCTGCTTTCTTCTTTTCGGTCAACCCCTCAGAGGGTTTCCTCCTACCTCCCTCTCGTACACAGACTGTCGTTTTGCTATCGTTTTTCTTTCATCGCTACCCGTAGTATACTTGACCACAACTACATACATTGACACTCAATCTAGAACCCTTGGACGTGTTTGAAGCTTATCATATAAAGTGTCCCATAATTTCGCATGGTAGTTATGTATGCGTCCTATGTTCTACCCTTGAGAAGTATCCCCGCAACATCTAGAGTACAGTCTTGATCTGGCGTACGTCAACTTGTTTCTCCAAGTCCCAGCACCACCGGCTGGCGCGCTCGGTCTGGCTCTCACCCAAATTCAAGACACACTGGTCCTTGAACTTGGTGATCAATTGAGAATCCGACATAGGTCGTTCTCGACTGCCCACGGCATGATCAATATGAATCTCAGTGACCGAGTCATCCCCCTCGTTACCGTTTGGCACACGAATAATAACCACAGCTTCATCTGGCCGCATCTTCTGATCCACCGTTGCTCTTATCCGTTCTCTCAAGTACACAACCCGTTCATCAGTAACAACTCCATCTTCATACTGCACCGGCGTAGCCTTCCCAAAGAGAAGCCCTACCGCAGCTCCGTGGTAGACACTAAACTTCGCCTCCAGTCCATTTTTCGGCGCAGTCTTCCCAGTTAACTCCAGAACGAGAGGATGAACAACCACCTCCACCTCCCTAATATCCTCGATCTGAATCCTATTAGACTGTAGCTGCCCATGAAGGAAGATACTCCCATCGATAACCGGATGCACCACAATACCGCATGGGAAAGGCTTGAAAGAGTTCCGCGCCATTTCCCATCGTCCGTCAGGTGGAAGAGTAGCCATCTGCTTGTCAAGATGTGGATCTGAGCTAACCACATTCGCCCACCCCCGCTTCGCTTCGAGCGCGTGCACCGAGCTAGTATAGTCCTCTGAAGCGAGAATGGCGGCCAGCAGCCCATTCTGAGCGGCGCGGCCGGGATGGAATGATTTGGTGTGTGAGCCGAACATTTCTCGCAATCCTGTTACTTGTGTCGCTGCTAGGCCGATAGCGTGTGCTGTTTGTGTCGCTGAAAGGCCCAGCAGCTTTGAAACAGCTACCGCGGCGCCGATTGAACCGGTCGAGCTGGTAATGTGCCTAGAAGAGTATGTGTTAAAAATGCTGTCGTAAAATCATACTCGATATTAAAACCATCCAGGTACTATACTAATCCATCCCTCGCGGTAGTTGCGGGTGTTTGGAAGTGTATCATATGATAGTACCAGGGTAGGTAGCTAGTAGCATACTGGGTACTAGTAATACGCGGCTCCGATATATAAAATCGATAGGGCTACTACAAGTATAAAAAACTTCAACCTACCATCCAACATCATAATGTTCAGGCCAAACCGCCAGCCCAACCTTACATTCCGCTTCAATACCAACTATGAGAGCGAGTAGAAATTCCCGCCCGGAGACCGGCCGATCCAACGACTCTGCCAAAGCAAGTACAGCCGAGGCGACAGGACCGGTGGGGTGAATGATCGTGTCTAGGTGCGTATCATCGTAATCGTGAACGTGTGAAGCAATACCATTCAATAATGCAGCATTCATAGCATCCAAATCCACGCCATCGGAGCCGAGAAGTCGGGAGGTCGGAGCACCTGCGAACCGCGCCAGCGCTGTGCGTGCTATCGTTGTTGCGGGGTGGTTGCTCCCGCCGACGGTGCACCCGACCCAGTTATAGAAGCTGCGGATGGCGACCTCGATGACTTCTCTTGGTAGAGAGGAATATTCAAGGTCCACGGACCACGAGGCGAGTTTTTGGGTGGCCATTTTGAATCTTGTAGGCCTTACCTGTGGAGGGATTCAAGGTGGCTTGGCGTGGACTTGGAGATGGTTAGGTTGGGGCCGCTCCGATATAGGAACGCTACACTAGTTTGAGGGGAAGCGGGTTCAGAGAGGGGTATAATGGATCCTAGTGTGGAGTGTTCCATCGGGAGGCGCGTAGTGGCATTGTACATGCTGAACCTTGTCTTGATTCGCAGATTGAAGTTCTAACAGGTTAATACATAAAACAGTGATGATGGAATTATCGGACCAGGAGATCCTTGTTTGAGTCGTGGTCGAGTCAAAACGATGAGCATGGCATATCCATCTAAGATATTCCTCCCAGCGACTTCTCTGAAACGCCCATATCCTCTGCAATGGCAAAAATAACTCCTACAGAGTAGTCAATATTTAAGAAAAATAAGAAAAAAAAAAAAAAAAAAAAAAAAAAAAAAAAAGAAGAAACAGAAAAGAAAGCCGAATCCCCGCTATGTGTGTACGCCACAGTGCTATGCATGCTGAAAAAGGCCGAAGTTGAAAGTCGACCAGACCGAAGCATTACGCCTTTTGCTGATTCTCGTCGGTGTCTTCACTGTCATCGTCGTCATCATCGTCGAAGTCGTCGTCGCTAGCACTGATCTGATCCATGCCCAGATCATCAGAATCACTGCCACCGAAAGGGTCGCTGTCGACATCGCTCTCCATCCAGAAATCATCGTCGTCTTTCTCCCAGTCACGCGTTCGCCCTGGGGTATCTTCCGAGTCCACAGGCATTATAAATCCGGACGGGGCCAGCTTACGAGATGCGTCCACATTTTTCTTGACGATCGCATTGTAATCGGCGGGGGCCTTGCGCAGCATGACTGCAGCGTCGATATTCGCTGGGGAGGAAATCTCGGCGTCGTCGAGGAGAGACAGGATAGAGATGAGCACGGATTCCACTCGTTGGGCAGGTGACCAGCGTTCGGCAGCCAGTTCACCAGACATTTCGTCCTCGCCTGGTGGATGCAGAATCGAGATGCAGAGCCGCCCGTCCGCGTAAATGTTTGGGTGCCAGAGAGGTACCAGGAATTGAAATTCTGCAGGAAGACCACGCAGGCCAAGGTTAGCGCCACTGTTACACAGACACAAAATGGGGAGGAGCTTGGTGGGAAATACCTGGAGGGGAGTATGGGTAGTTCCTAGGGAAGGTCATGGAGGCCTTGAAATAACCACCGTGGTAGGGCGAGTCCTTATTCAGGACGATTAGTGCGACGTCCCATTTGAAGATATCCTCGTTATGCAGCTGGAGCTGTGGTTAGTTCGAATCCATATGAGATTGAGTCAGACTCTTGATCTTGTGAGCCCGGGCCGGGTCCCTTGATCTATAGAGTCCGGGGGGAGGGTCGTGGTTTGGAATGTGGGACCAACCTCAATATGAACCCATTTCTCCTTCGACAGAGCACGAAACTCGTTCATGAGAATTCGTTCAGCCATGATTTGTCGACAGCGAGAGGACAGTGGAGTGGTTGCAGTTCAAAAAAGAGAGAAAGTACCGTAGGGTAGATTAAACGAGCGTTAGACTGGGGGAAGTCGGCAGGTGTGACGGAGGAGGAAGTGGATCGATGATGTCGCAAAAGTAGGGGAACCAAAACGGTTTAGTCTGTGGCAAGCCAGTCTCGTGGCGGAAAAGAAAATTTCAGATTGCTTAGTTATGGTAGGAGTAGTCAGCTGTGACGTTATTCACGTATATTGTATTCATCTACTACTTGGATAGGCTTCATTTGACAGTTGGGGCCTTATGGTCAAACATTCATCGTATTAGAGGCAATGCTCCGTCTGACTCCGTATGACTCCGTATGAGTCTGGATCCCCCAGGGTCACCAGCACCAGCACGATAACAGTTGCAATAGTGGGGAACTGTCCACGATAAGCAGTGATCATCACTGCATCGAGTCATCCTATGCAAAGATGCATTGGGGGGTTGACCATAAGTTCCGAGTCCATACAGTAGTCTATAATGGCATTGTCTAAGGACAAGGAGTATGTAGTAGTTATAGGCAGTGTACCTTAGTACCTTACTACTATAGTTATACTACCAAAGGTACCTCACTCCACCGCGTGGATGCAGTGGCGGCGTATGTCACCCTCGACTTGCGGGCGAACCCGTCCACCGCCGCTTTAGGAACGTGCGCCATCCCTCTTCTGCCATCCAACTCTTACTCTTACTTAGCCTTCTCTATCCCCCGATCGCCTCTCACCCACCCCTCTTTTTTTGATTTATCGACCTTTCTCATCCTGCAGCTTGCTGCTCACCCCCTCCTTCCTTTCGCCTATCGGATATTTCTTCCTTCTCACCTCATCCGCTCAAGCCTGTCCCTCAAAAAAAAAAAAAAAACGGCTTTCCGCTTCCGTTTCCACTCGGCAATGCTGCCAGCCTTGTCCTGCGCCGTGGAAGATTGTTGTTAACCCTGGGGGGGCCCTTCTTTTTTTTTTTTTGTTTTTTTCTTTGCCTCTCATAATCTCGGCTGTATCGTTCATTTTTACTATCTCGAGCAAAACGGCCCATTACTTCGTCGCGCCCGCGTCGGGAGCTTCCCTCGTGAGCTCTATTGCTTTGTTGCCGGCATTTCTCCCCGCAAAACATGCTGTCGTACTGTGAAGGCCCTCTCTGGGCTATTGACGACCTGTCGCGATGCTTCCAACGCAAGTGAGTACCTGCATTTCCTTCTCGACCGGGATTCCGGGGTTCGTCCGACCGTTGGCGACCGTTGCAGTACTGATCGTCAAAATCTGATAGCGTTCTGCAAGTCTCACTGCCGCTCGCGGCATGTAGTCTTTCCTTGCTCCTCATTGTTTTTCGCCTCGCATATCGTTATATCGTCTCCCGAAAAGGCGTTGCATACAAGGTCCTCGCCAATGATGCCAGTGAAATCCCCAACGGCCGCGAAAGCGAGTCCGATCCGATGCTTTTTCACGCCGTACAGACCGAGAGTGACCAATTGAAGCTCGAGGTCGATCGTCCTACAGGAGAAATCGCAATCGTCACCATTGAAATCGCAGCTCTAGTCGGCCAAGTGGCGCTCTATGTGGTCATTCTGTCGACCCAGGGCTGGGGTCGCCATGGAGCTATCCCCGCCATTGCGGGTCTCGTGTCCTGGGGCTATATACTGTTTCTGGTTTTGGTGCGGTTATTACTGTCCACCATGGACCTCTTCTCGGCCCCGCGGCTGTGGACTCACACGGCTTTCCTGTACAGCGCCCAATGGCTCTTCAACATCATGGTTTTCCGCTCTGCCGTCATCCACCCGATTTCTCGACATGCTTTGATACTCAGTAGTATCCAATTCTCCCTCAGCACTCTCCTTTTCCTTATCGCCCTTACAACTCGCCGAGGTAACAAACCCGTGGTGGTGGAGCGTGAAGATGGATTGGAGCCTCCGCGCCATCCCATGGCGAGTCTCTTGTCCCTTGCAACTTTCGCATGGCTGGATCCGTTGGTCTTGAAGGGATATCGGCAGCCACTGGAGCTTGAGGATGTTTGGAATTTGACCCCGTCTCAAAAGGCAGCCACAGTGATCAGTGAATTCCGGAAACGACAGATGACGGGCTCTCTGGCATGGAAGTTGCTCCGGTTCTTTTTTGGTACAATTCTGAAGCAGGGTGCCTGGACTGTATTCGCCAATCTGTTCGTTTTTGTACCCAGTCTGCTTCTGAAGGCTATTCTCGAATATGTCGAAGATCCTCGGTCGACTACTCCTAATGCCGCCTGGCTGTACGCTATCCTCCTTTTTTGCTCCGCGATCGTTCAAGGTGTGGCCGATGGACAAGCTCTCTACATTGGCCGCCAGATGGGTGTCAAGGTCCGTGCCATTATTATTGGTGAGATCTACGCAAAGGCCCTCCGTCGTAAAGCAGGCGCTTCTATGGATGCCGTTCGAAAGGCCGTCCAGGAGCCACCTGCATCCAAGGATGTGACCCAAAAGAAGAAGGGTCTACTATCTTTTGGTCGTAAGAAGAAAAACAATAACAATGATGCCGAGTCCGGCGAGAACGCCAAATCTGACCTGGAAGATGCTAAGGTGCAAGCCAATGTTGGTACCATCATTAACTTGATGGCAATTGATTCCTTCAAAGTCAGCGAGGTTGGTGCTTACCTGCACTTCCTGTGGGCTAGTGTCCCGGTGCAGATCATCATGGCGGTCACCTTACTTTATAAGATCATGGGATTCAGCTCATTTGCCGGTATTGTGCTGATGGTACTTATGCTACCTGTCAACCTTTTCATTGCACGGCAGTTCAACAAGGTGCAGAACATGATTCTCAAGGGTACTGATGCCCGCATTCATGCTACCAACGAGGTCCTGCAGAACATCCGCATCATCAAATACTTCGCCTGGGAGCAAAGATTCCAGGATATCGTTAACGAAAAGCGCAAGGCCGAGCTCAAGTCTCTTCGTCGCCGTTATATCCTTTGGTCCTGTGCCGCGACAGTTTGGTACGGCACACCGATCCTGATTACATTCCTCTCGTTCTTCCTTTACACCGTTGTTGAGAAGAAACAGTTGACACCATCAATTGCTTTCCCTGCTCTTTCCATGTTCTCATTGCTTCGTGTCCCGTTGGACCAACTGGCGGATATGGTCGCCCACGTTCAAGAATCAAAAGTTTCCTTGGACCGTGTGGACAAATACCTGAATGAGGAAGAGACTGGCAAATATGATCAGCTGCGTGATAGCCAGTCCTCTGATGGACCAACCAAGATTGGAGTTGAGAAAGCTACTCTGACCTGGGGAACTACCAAACCCAAGTCTCAAACTTCCTCCTCTGACGGTGCTGATGCATTCCGACTGATCGACATTGATGTCGATTTCCCGATCGGAAAGCTCAGTATTATTGCTGGTGCCACTGGCTCTGGAAAGACCTCTCTTCTTATGGCTATGCTTGGTGAAATGCGCCTCATCGAAGGCCGGGTCCATCTCCCCGGCGGCATGACGAGCCGTGCTGAGCTTCCCGTTGACCCCGCGACCGGTCTGATTGATAGCATCGCATATTGCGCCCAGGAAGCTTGGTTGGTCAATGATACCGTCAAAGAGAACATCATTTTTGCCTCCCCCTACGACGAGAAACGCTACCGTGCTGTCCTCAAGGCCTGCGCCCTGGAGCGTGACATCACCATCCTGGATGCTGGTGACCAAACCCTTGTCGGAGAGAAGGGTATCAGTCTTTCTGGCGGCCAGAAGCAGAGAATATCTCTGGCTCGGGCTGTCTATAGCAGTGCCCGTCACCTCTTGTTGGACGACTGCCTTTCTGCGGTCGACTCTCACACTGCCAAGCACATCTTCCGTCAAGCTCTGACAGGCCCATTAATGCTAAACCGCACCTGTATCTTGGTTACTCACAATGTTGCCCTGACTGTGCCGCAAGCTGATCATGTTGTGGTTCTTGACAACGGAAAGATTACCTCGCAAGGCCGCCCAGATGATGTTGCTGCTACTGGTGCCCTGGGCGATGAATTCTTCAAGTCTCGCCCTGGATCTCGTGCCAGCTCCCGTGGACTTTCTCGTGTCCCCTCGGAGAGCGAAGAGGACTCGACAGAGTCTGGCGCAAATGGAACTACCAATGGGACTGCTGATAAGGGAAAGAAGGATGACTCCCCTCTAAAGGAGGGCAAGGCCACTGGAAGTATCAAGATGTCCACTGTTGTGATGTACCTTAAATCAATGGGTTCATGGCCGTATTGGATTATGGCTGTTGCTGTCTTCTGTCTGCAGCAGCTAGGCTCCGTTTCGACCAACATTTGGATTCGACAGTGGGCGAACGCCTATCAAACAGCCAATGTCGGCTCCGAAGACATGGGCCAGTACGCCGCCGCCGCTCACCTCAAGCCTCCATCGTTCAATGTCGGAAGTGTTTCTAAAATGAGTACTTGGGGACCACCTCAGTTGAGCACCCGCTCCTCGGGAACCACATCTGATGGCCAGGTCAATGTTGCTTACTACCTGGGTGTATATGCTCTGCTAGGCTTTTTGTACATCGCGATATCGCTGAGCCGAGAGGCTGTTCTATTCTGGGGCTCTCTTCACGCATCCTGGAAGATCCATGACCGCCTGCTCAGAACAGTCATGCACGCCAAGTTCCGATTTTTCGATTCAACTCCTCTCGGTCAGCTCATGAACCGATTCTCTAAGGATGTCGAGTCAGTTGACCAAGAAGTCGCACCGGTGGCAATAGGAATGCTTCATAGTCTGGCATCGGTAATCATGATTGTCATTTTGATTTCTGCCATCACTCCAGGCTTCTTGATCGCGGGTGTGTTTATTACGCTGGTATATACCGCTCTTGGTGCCATCTACCTGAACTCGTCGCGAGATCTCAAACGATTGGAATCTGTTCAACGCAGCCCCTTGTATCAGCAATTCGGTGAGACGCTCAATGGTATCGTTACTATCCGCGCCTACGGTGATGGCCCACGCTTCATTGTTGACAACCACCGCCGTATCAACGCCTATAACCGACCACACATCTATCTCTGGGCCAGTAACCGCTGGCTTGCTCTCCGAGTGGATTGGACCGGTGCTCTCGTTTCCTTCTTCTCGGCCACATTCGTTTTGATCAACGTTGGCAAGATTGATGCCGGTGCTGCCGGTTTGTCTCTGACATACGCTGTGACTTTTACGGAAAATGTTCTCTGGCTTGTCCGTCTCTATTCCGAGGTTCAGCAAAACATGAATTCGGTTGAGCGTGTGCGCGAATATCTCGAAATCGACCAGGAGGCTGCCCCCGTCATCCCCGAGTCCCGCCCTGAAACTGGCTGGCCAACTGAAGGTGCTGTCGAATTCAAGGGTTACACTACCCGATACCGCCCTGACCTGGATGCTGTGCTCAAGGAGGTGTCCTTCTCTGTGAAGCCCGGCGAGAAAGTTGGTATTGTTGGTCGTACAGGTGCTGGCAAGAGTTCACTGGCATTGGCACTTTTCCGTGGTCTGGAAGCCGAGAAGGGCCAGATTAAGATTGATGGCGTTGACATCGGCTCCATTGGACTGCGGGATCTGCGTGAAGCGATCACCATCGTGCCGCAAGACCCGACTTTATTCACAGGCACCATTCGCAGCAACCTTGACCCCTTCGGCCTCTTCAGCGATGAGCAGATCTTTACTGCCATTCGTCGCGTGCACCTGATCGGATCCAACGTCTCGGGAACCGCGACGCCCATGACCTCCAGTACATTCACTGCCAATGAAGCCAACGGCATGACTGGCAGCGTGACAACGGTTGCCGACAACAAAAACATCTTCCACAACCTGGACAGCCTGGTTTCAGAGTCTGGCTCCAATCTGTCTCAGGGTCAGCGTCAACTCCTCTGTCTCGCGCGCGCACTCCTCAAGCAACCTCGTGTCCTGATGATGGATGAAGCCACCGCCTCCATCGACTACGCCACCGACGCCAAGATCCAGGAGACCCTGCGCGAGCTTCAAAGTAGCACAATCATCACCATTGCACACCGTCTCCAAACGATCATTGACTACGACAAGGTCCTGGTCCTCGACCACGGGCGCGTCATCGAGTTCGAGCACCCTTGGGACTTGATCAACCGCGAAGGCGGCTTGTTCCGGAGCATGTGCGAGAACAGCGGTAACATGGAGGTTCTCCTGGATGGAGCTAAGCGTGCCTGGACTCAGAAGCGTCTCGTTGACGATTCCTGAAATACTTGCATACCCTCATAATCCGCGTATATACAATATCTCATTTTTCCCTCTCGTGTTCGCATTTCTGACTTTTGTCCCTTCTCACCTTCCTCCCGTTTGGATGGAGGTCTGCAAAAAAGAGAGTTCGTGTATTCATTTTCATTTCTTTTTGTCTGGGTGGTCCTCGTGTTATTTTGCGGTCATTATCATTACTTGGCCATTTTTCCTTCCGCTTCATTTTTTCATGGCGTCATGGCATCCGTGAATTTTTCCTTTCTTCCCCCTCATCCTTATGTGATCATTTCTGGTTCTTGTCGTTTTTACACTGCACTATAACTCCGCCGAACTTGTGTCCAGTTCAACCAGGAGAAGCTACGGGCATAAAATGCGCCTGTAGAGAAGATACTAGACAATGGGGAATGTTTTCAGTTCAAAGTATTTCGTTCAAAATATGAATGTGAATATCCTGTACGTAATTCGTTTCCTATTAATATTTCACACGCTCCAATGACACGCGGTGTCTGGGAATTCCTTGAAACCATGTCGGATTCTGGACCCTCATGTCAGCCTGGCAGCGCGTAAGCATAAGCTGAACGCTCTAGGCAGATACTTAGGTTCAACGAATAATCCCCCCGAAAGTAAGATCAGCGACCTTATCGGGCATCTCGTATACCCTATAGGGTAGGAAGTCGTTCCGAATGGCTAACAACCTGGCATTACGGTCGCAATCGTATTGAAGTTTATTCCACCGACTGGCACGCCGCCAGGTCCCGGTCGAATAAGAAGAAGCAACGAAGCACTAGCCATATCGGTTATCCGCCGAGAACATTTTCGCTTCGCCCAGTGGTTGAGAGTATTCCACAAAATATGCCGACGTGTCTTGATTCATAATAGGTATGTCGCAGAAAGTGACCTAAAACGTCGAAGAGGTTGCCTATCTCATCTTTCCGAGTCCGAGTACGAGCACGAGACAGTTCCAGACGCGCTGCAACTAGTCGGTGGAGACCGAAGGATCCGCCCGCAGATCCAGTCCATACAAGGTAACGAGGATATCTGTCGGTGTCGGCATCGGTGTTTTTCTAGAGTGAACCCCCCGAGTCTAAAAAAGGTTAAGGGGTTGGCGGCCTTGGATGACGGCGTTTGTGCATTGCATCAAATGCCGCGAATCGGGAAAAGCCATGCGGTGGACGCGTGGATGGGCGGGCGTCGTGGCGTTTGTGTGGGCGTTTCGGTACTCGTGCGGGCTGGGCGGGAGTGGGTGAAATATTGTTTTCGACATGAGATAGGTCCATGTTGGGCCAATCGCAGATACCTTACGGCCGTAAGGTAGGAACAGGACATAGGGAATGTCAGAAAGTAAATCCGGGATTGTCAGTTGCTCGCGTGCGAGTTTCAGTCTTGGTCTCAATATCCAGTCTCAATGGGTTCCCTTGCCAGTTAGTCCCCTGATCACGGTAGCGGTGCAAACTATCACAGAGGCCATGACAAAGAACCAGAGGCCCGGAAGGAGAGCCGGCGCGATAGATCCCCAGTTCAAGCATGATGTGTCTCGTTCGGATAGAGCGGAGGGATCTTGAATGGGGGATGGTCGGGTACTGTTCGGGTCTTTGTCGATCGTTTCATCAGAAGTACCGATTGACTTTTGACTCTGTTCTTGCTGCACCTGCGCATGTGTGAGGTATCCAGCCTCAAGAAGCACAGCGAGGCGGGTGGCAATCTCTTCCTCGTCTGGTACGGTCTCGGGGAAGTAATAGGGTCTTCGTTTAGCGAGATGATTCGGGTTGGCATCATCATCTGAGAGTTGTGTAGAAGGTGGTACGGAGACGGCCTCCGGTGTCGACCATTCTGTGCGGACGGAAGGCTCGGTGTTGGATGCGCTGATGCTGTTCAAGGAAGTAGGAATCGCGGCTGCGGAGACGAAGCTGCTGAAGAGCAGCAACAGGGGGAATTGATTGAGAATCATGGTCGTGGAGTTCTTCGTAGTATCTATCAGGTGTGGGGGTGGGTAGAGTAGATTGCAGACCATGTGGTTGCACTGATAACGGCAGGATCCTTTTAAATATTGAACAGGTCCAATAGTCACATCACAGAGAAAAGCAAGAGAATTGAAGCGAGAAAGTCAAAGAGCAGGTGGGAAAGAGGGAAATAAAGAACTCAGAGCCAAACAAATAAGGCACGTCTCGGACTTGACGGCACGGAGCCCCGACCTTCCATGGAACAGTCTTTGTAACTGGCACCGGCACTGGAGCCAGCAGTCATCGTGATCCACTATCCGTCAAAATTCACTACGGAGTTATGGAGTTATGGCCATGTGCGCTTAGATGCTTTCAGCTAGGCTCCACTTAGAAATAGCAAAGCCACAAGCTCCAGGATGGGAGGCAGTTTAGAACTAGCCCTAAGCTAGTGAAACTGGGGGGAAAGAGATGACATACAATACTATATATCATCATCTACGGTACGATCCTCTGCGGGAGAAGCCTTAACTTGAATACAGAGAGGGAGAGAGAAAAAGATGATTTTTGCACCAGACTCCATACTCGTTCATGCTCCTCGTATGAACCAATCAGAATCAGGTTACACAGTCAGATCTTCCGAGTTGGCCGAACGCTGACTTGATTTCGGCGAAAGACATTCCACCTTAGGTAAGTCTTATGGCAAAGGAAGCCATCAGGCAGCACTTTCTCCAGGATTACCTGGTCTATGTAGGTACCGAAATGCCATGGTGATTCCGAGAGACAATTTTTGGCAACGCGGCACAACCACTGCCACAGATGGACCCCTTGCGCCCTGTCTATCATCTAAATTTTTGCGTTGGTGCATAATTAGGACCCATATTTTTTCTGCAGAGATCTAATACATTTTATGTACTGCGTATGTCCTTATGTCCCCACCGACCCACTATTATCGGCACAAGAGAATGCCGAAGAGATTGACCCATCAGCATACGCATCGTTGATCTGGACAATCGCCCCATACGTACCACCCACCGTCATTAATAAGCCTAGCAAAACCAACAAAATATGCAGAATATACACCACTTGACGCCAGAGACCCCCTTTCAGATACTCACCATGACTATACAGCCAGAGCCAACCAGGGAGCATGATGGCCAAGGGCGCAAGGCATAAACTGCCCACCAGTGCCAGCACATAGTTGAGCATGGGAATAGCACAGGCCATGATGAATGAGATCGAAGACATTCCCAGTGTACAGCTCAACCATGTACCCCAGTGGACCGCCGTATTCGCTTGGAGGTGGCGCGAGTTCCGCAGGATTCGCACAAAGAGGTACTTTGCCGCAACGTGAACATACAAACACCCACTGATGATGAGGCCTGGCAATGCTACCCCGTAAGCAACGCGTTTCACCATCTCGCCCGCACTACCAAGTGACGGCGATGCAATCCATTTGCCACACCAAGCGTAGATCACCAGACTAAAGGTCAGGTAGGATGCTGTGACAAGACTCATGCTCATATAAACCGCCTTAGGATAGTCCTTGGGCTTACGCATTTCCGAGATTACGGGAAGAAAGGCCGAACTCGCCGCACTAGACACAAATATTGTCGCTGCTGCCGTGATTCCAGTGGTGAAGTCGGGGTTGCCGATGACGCGGTATCCCAGATCGAAATCGCCCGTCTGTGGTGCCGCAGCGGGTCGATCTCTTGTCGTGACGCCAATTCTATATACAGCAATAGTATGAGTATGTATGGACGACGGGGGTCAATTAAAGAGGAGAGGGAGACAAACACGACGATGAAGACGGCAATATAAACACTGGCAAACCCGACCCAGGTCAACCAACCGATGTGGGAGAATTTACGCACACTCGCACACCCGGCAATGATCACCGTCGCGATGAACGAGAACCAGACCGTACAAATGGAGTGAAGTGATAGTGCATTCAGCGCCGTCGAGACACCGATAATGGCAGAGGCTGCGATGATCACATATGCGATGGTGAATAAAATTCCGACTAGTTCCTTCAAGAGCGGACCACCAACTACCTGCGCCATATCGGCGATGGAATGACATCCCGGGTATTTGTTGCGAAAATTGCCCTGGACGATGGCACAATAGGTATTGAGGAGAGTCCAGGCAATGACATTGACAGCACCGGGGAAAGCGCCGAGTTCATACATCAGGGATGGGATTGATAGTACGCCCGTTGCGAAGATGGCTATAAAGATTTCCCAGGGTGGCTTTGGTCAGCGAACGTGGGACGATTCTCGGTGATAAACCTTGGAAGATTTCAAGAGAACGACTTACTCTTCAAGAAGATAACACTGGCCCGAATCCAGCTCACGGTCCGGAAATCAACCTGGCCGTCGCCTTTTTTGAAGACCTCATAGCGGTCTTCAATTTCTGCCTTCTGTGTATCTGGGGAATGGGAGTCATAAGCAGCCGCTTTAATCTCCGAGTCTTCCTGCGAGGACATGTTGAGGAGCGAATAGTACTAGGTTTTATATCTAACCGAGACTCAACTGTACAGTACTAGTAAGAATGAACTCAGACGATATCAAAACGGAGAAAAACCACCAAGAATGGCATAAAGAGGAGATATATAACCAAACACGGCAGGGCTTATCTCGGTGCATGACCGGGTTCTTCCCGTCCTGATCCTTCTGATATCTCACTGGCATTTCCCCTTTATGATAGGTGCCAAAGCTAAGGTTTTCTGGGAACTTGCTGCTAGAGCGGCAAAAGTGGGACGTTTGCTCCACCATGAGCTTCCCCGCGAATTTGAGTAGTGTATGTACAAGAATGGGGGGGTTGAGTAGGCCTCGGGCGTGGCGCGTCAAAGCCACGGGATCGTTGGGGTCAATCCGGCCAGACCTCCAAAGGAGGCTAGATATCGGGGTAGATGGGTTTGGCCAATCATTGCCAAGAAAACTGATCGGAGAACACATACACGATAATACCAAACGGTTTATGGTGGCGAATGCAATTGCGGCGGCTGGGTGAGGTGAAGTGCGATGCAGGGGGCAAGTTGGAGAAAATCGGGAATGTTGGGGTCAGGCAGGGTGAGTTGGGGTAGCAGGTCGGAAGTTCAAGTTGCATTGATAGTACTAACTATCATGCCGAGAAAGGATATGCAGCTGTGACAAGTTTGTTAGTATTCAGAAACAGACTCGTGGAATTGGAAAAAAAAAAAAAAAAAAAAAAAATTCGAACCTCAAAAGCTATGTTCATTGGCATTGTCAGCTTAATCGTATATACAAAAAGTAACTACCGCAACACTGTCACGGTCCCTGGATATTTACACCTGCCCGAGATTTTAGCTGATAAGAGAATGTCTGGAGGCCCCGGAATTGAAACTTGAAAAATCATCACCAGATACCATAGAGCTAGGTAGAACGAACTTCAAGTCTGATATTGAACCTGAGGCCAGAGAGACCCGGAATAAGCAAAATTTGGGCCTCAGGCCGATTTCAAAACCCGACTGCCAGTACTGAGGATTGATAAAAAAGTAGTGATCTCTATGGTAACCAAGAGTTGTAGCCATTCAGAGGCCAGGATCACTGAATTATCGTGATCTTGACTGGACACAGCTTTACCAAACGAATATTGTGATCCAGCCCAGGGGGCCTCCATGTTGATGGTTCGAGGGAGTAGCATCTCAAGTTCCGCACGCGACAAAAGGTCAGAAGCCCCCGATCGCCCGTGATCAACTGTGATCTGTCTTTTATTGCTGGTTTTGAGAGTATTTGTGTCTCTGTATGCGTTTAAAAAGACACCTAAGGCTGGTTTGCGCAAGGCCTCATGGTATGCTCGTCGTGGTCTTCTATATCCTCCGAGTCGTCGGAGTGAACAGCCACAGAAACACCCCTCGCCAATCCCACGAGTACCAGATCATAGTATCGTGTCAATTATTGAAGATGATGGGGATGGTCTTCTATCTCCAGGAGTCGAAAACCCAACAGCCCAGAATAGCGAGAACAACAATCCGGAGCTTAACAACTTGTGCGACAGTGAGAAAGACTATAGTGAAGACCTAGATCTAGATCTCTCACACCAGGAGGCCTCTGTGAGTTATGTCTAGATATACAATACAGTATAAAAACGAGCACTAATCTGTTTCTCTAGTCATGAGTTTCAAGCGAAGAGTTCAAAGAGCTTATTGATAATCCTCCACCTCCGAGTCAGCATATACATACAGAAACCACTGATCTCGAAAGCCTCGAAAACGTTGAAGACAGGCGACTGAGGGCCCTATGGAAATCGATACGAGTCTAGTCTATTTATCTCTTCAGCATAGCCCCGGCTGGTGCCGGCATTAGTGCCCCTTCAGGTGGCGGATTCTTCTTTTTAAACTCGTCGCAAAGCTGCTCCATTGTCACAAATTCCACTCCGTCGTGTTTCTTGAAGTGTTCGATCAGGCTGTCCCATAGTTATTAGCTTGAAAGGTAACCTTTGACCAAAGAGATAAAGCACATACCGTTCATGCATCAATAGCACATGGGGCCTCCCCGAGACATCTGGATGAATGGTAATAGGAAAGATAAACTCGTCATACTCGCGGTAGAAATAATCGAAATGATCTCGCCAGATATCTTCCACATCTCGCGCGTTGACGAACCCGTGACTGTTTGGCGCCTTCTTAATGAACATCATTGGAGGCAGGTCGTCAATGTACCAGTTAGAAGGAATCTCGACTAGTCCAGTTTGAGGGCCATGCTCCAATGGCTTCATCCAGGCCTCTGCCTTCTTGCTGTAGTCGATCTTTGTCCAACTGTCTCCGGTGCGCAGATAGTATGCTTGGCAATCCTCGTGACTCATGCTGTGATCATACTCGATACCGTAGTCTAGAAGCAACTGGGCGCCTTCCTGGCTAGTCTCCCACCTAGAGAGAGGCTCTGGATTAGTAGTCCGGTTTAGAATCTATTTTTATTAGTGACATACCAAGGTGCCACACTGCCTCGCGGCGGTTTACCCGCAAACTCGGTGAGCATACGGTAGGTCTTATCCAAGACATCGCGTTGTTGCTCAATGCTCATATCAGTTGGATTCTCGTGTGAGTATCCATGAAGACCAATTTCATGACCCGCATCGCGGACCGCGGCCATGTCCTCCGGAAACGTCTCCAAAGAGTGCCCGGGAATAAACCATGTTGTCTTGATATCGTACTTGTCAAATAGTTTCAGGAGACGTCTGGTTCCAATTGTTCCTGCCCAGACACCTAGGCAAATTAATGTCAGAAGCGATATGCACACTTAACTAGCTCTGGCAACTACTTACCCCTGCTAATATCGTTCGTCGAGTCCTCACCGCCGTATGAGCCGAGCCATCCGGCCACAGCATCGACGTCAACGCCATAAGTGATGAGAACTCGTTTCGGACTCATTTTATCAGATCAATTGGTAATTGGTAATTGGATTTCTAGGAGTCGGATCCCGCGTTTTATGATTGTTTGTAGGGTCAAAGCGGCTTGGTTTGAATGCGGGACAACGAACCCCTCTTGTTGGAGCCGTCCCCGATGGTCGGAGTTGTATGCTTATCATTGATCGCCCGATGTGAACCTTCTTCCAAGTTTTGTCCATTTGTCAAGAGAATGTGCTGTCCCCGTTGTCATCATCAATCCTTGAAACACATTATCTCCCAATTTGTTATCCCTCTAGTTTCGCTTCGAATACAGCGATTACTGCGGTGGGTCTATGCCCCAGGGTGGTGTTGGGGTCAATTTGGAGTCAGACAAATCGTGGTTTTTTTTTGGACGATATTGACAGGCTCGTCGGCAAAAATGGGTCTCCAAATAAATGGACCTTAATTCGGGGATTGCCGATTAGCTATGAGGCAAAAATGGCATGTCAAGTTCTCATAAACTCTTCAACTCCCCACCAACGCGATAGAGCAGCAACTGTGCCCATTTGCCACATTTCAGCATGTCGGTTCTTTTCACAAGTATTTCCGAGTGAGCAGAGATCAAAGTCCATTTCGCGATTTGCATGACAGATTAGTTGACCATAGAGTCCAGGGATAACCCCGTTAAGCTGGGTGATGCTGAAGGCCTGATCGAGCCTCTGGGTCTTACCATTGACCCTAGCGAGTCGAATGATTTCCACACTTTGCTCGCAGCCATTCACGATTGCGCAGAAGATATAGCCGCGCTGCCAGACTATCAACCTGTGCCCGATACGACTAAATATCCTCGCGAGAATGTACGTCGTTGTGGGGAAGAAGAGCAGGACTTCGGACAGGCATGGTCGCATAAGTTCCTCATCAGGGGAAATCCACAAGGCGGCCCCCTCGCGGGAAAATCAGTGAGCTTGAAGGATGTTATAGCAGTGGCTGGGGTACCACAGCTTTTGGGAAGTGATATCACACCGGCGTGGACACCGTCAACCGATGCGACAGTAGTGACACGCCTCCTTGACGCGGGGGCAAATATTCTTGGAACCTCGACTTGCGAGAATTATTGCCATTCCACGTCTTCATATACGAGTGCCCAAGGGACGGTCGAGAATCCCCATGCAGCGGGATACTCGGCTGGAGGCAGCACTTCTGGTGGTGCAGCCTTGGTATCTGCAGGTTTGGTTGATATTACGATTGGAGGTGATCAGGGTGGAAGTATTCGAGTTCCGGCTTCTCTATGCGGATGTGAGCTATCTCCCAAGCCCTCTAAACTACAAAAAAAACTAACCCTTTCTCAGGCGTGGGGCTAAAACCAACTCATGGCCGAGTTCCTTTCACTGGAATATCTAGTGGAGATGCTTTGGTTGACCACGCTGGTCCGCTCGCTCGTACCACTCTTGAAGTCGCGAAATGTTTGGATGTGATTAGCGGCTACGATGGAATTGACGACCGTTCATTGGCAAGTCCAAGGCCAGGCTCGATTAAGTTTGCAGCGGCAATTGAAGAAAGCCCCCGAAGGCTCGATGGTGTGAGAATCGGTATTCTGAAAGAAGGCTTCAACCACAATGCTGTGGATATCAATGTGAAAGAATCTGTTTCAATTGCCGTCAGAAAATTCGAAGATCTTGGCGCCACCGTCGAGGAAGTATCGCTCCCCGATCATTTGCACGGACCAGCACTATGGACTATCCTTTCACGAATTGCTGGGGCACAGACACTCCTGGGTCACAATACCGGCCGACGGGGTCTATGCATGACGGAAGCGGAGCAGAACAGACTTCCTTGGACCGACGAAGCTTTCCAACGAGCCTTCCCGTCAACGAAGAATGTCGTTATCAACGGACTTTATTTGATGTCACGCTTTCCAAACCTTTATGGAAAAACAGTGAATATTGGACGGCAAGTTAGTGACAAATATCAAGCACTGTTCGAAGAATATGATGCTATGGTAATGCCCACAACCCCCGTTGTGGCCCCGAAGCATGGTAAAAGGGGTCTGCCGGTGGAGTCGCTAAAGCCTAGCATGGGGTTGACGATTAACACAGCCATCTTCAATGTCACAGGTCATCCTGCAATGTCGATACCTATTGGATTTGCACCGGCCAAAGATAACGATCAGGTGTTATTGCCAGTTGGTATGCAGATTGTTGGCGGCTTATGGCAAGAAGAGAAAATATTAAAACTTGGACATGTCTGGGAGAGTAGCTTTGACTGGACGAAGTCGCACTACTCGATGAATAAGAATTAACTACTAGCTTGCAAGTATATATGAAGCAGACTACTTCATACAAGTTGAATATTCCGAGGGTATCACTCTTCATATTTTCTACACTGTTATGTATCCACCGTCCACCACCATGGCGTGGCCTTGAACGAATGAGGCCTGCGTCGAGCACAGAAACAGAACTGCATCTGCCACTTCTTCAGGCATCCCCATCCTTTTCATGGGGGCGATTTCTGCAGCTGGAGTTATGGCTTCGCGCACTTCCCGCTTTTCCATCACTAGAGGTGTCTCGATGACTCCGGGGCATACACAATTCACCCTAATTCCGTCTTTGGAGTAATCAATTGCATCGGCACGTGTCAAACCGATGATGGCTGATTTTGATGCACAGTATGCCGCTGAGTTTGGGAGATCACCGGTGAGAAATGTAGCTCGACAAGGGCGATGAGAAAGGGACTCAAACTTACGGGCATTCGGACGACTGACAATTCCGAGCTGGCTGGCTATATTCACCACTGCGCCTCTCTGGGGAGGGCGATGGAGATCATGGCTAGGAAGTGCGTCCTGCGAAACCATCTGCTTCAGTTGTGCACGCGAAGATAACCAGCACCCACGATAATTGATATTGTTGACGCGATCAAATTCATCGATGCTCGTCTCTGCTGAGCGCATGGGCAAGCCTAATACACCAGCACAGTTGACCGCGTAATCGACACGTCCAAATTTCCGGACAATTTGGTCGATGAAAGACTGCGCAAAGCGATCCTCGGCGACACTGCCGGCTTGGGCGAGCAATTGGACCTTAGGATGGCCTGTGGCGACTGCGTGTCGGGTCTGCTCTAAGGTAGATGGATTGACGTCTGTGATGGCGATTCTCTCACATCCCGCGGCAGCAAAAGCCCTGGCAACTGCGGCGCCGATTCCTATACTCGACCAAATAATGAGGTGAGTGGGACCGTGGATCAAGCTCGTCTCCGTCTCCGCATTTAGGGTGGCATTGCATACCAGTTCCACCAGCCCCTGTGATGACGGCAACGCCGGGGAATAAAGACTTGAGCAGAGACATTGTGATGAATTCTTCGCAGAGATAACCAGATAACCAAGAAAAGAGAAGAAAAGGAGACAATTCTGTGGTATAATACCCTACAGAGGGGGAGTATTGTAGATGATAAGAGTGGAGCCCTTTTGGGGTCACCGCTTCAAAGTTGGGGGAGACTCCCTCGGCTTTCCCACTCCACATTTCTCTCTTTCTCCAAGTGACTCCGAGCCATGCCATCCCCATCCCCATCCCAGCCAACCCGTGCAAAAGCACGGATCTGTGTGCATTGTGGCCGGGGCTTTCGTCGTACCGAGCATTTGGAGCGCCATGTACGAACTCGTAAGTTGTGTTGGGGTAGCCTGGCACTCGCATATGGAGGTGGCTGACCATCACCATCGGCAGACACCAAGGAGAAACCGTTCATCTGCTTTTGTGGGGCGGCATTCACTAGACGCGATCTACTCAAGAGACATAATCGCATTTCTCACCAAGACGGACTGACCTCCCCGGATTCCCAGGCCAGTCTCCAAGCCTCAACCCAACCCCAACCCCAACCCCCGCCTCCTGCAGCCATCCCGCAGCCGCAGTACGATGCAGCGGCCCGTCGGCCTGCATCTATCCAGCAGCAGCAGCAACAGCCTCAATGGTCAGGGCCATCACCACACCAGCCTCCCTACGTACCTCAAAGTCAACCTCCCATATTGCCGACCGGTCAAAGCACCAATGCGATTCCAGAAGCACATCCTGGAATGCATGATCCTGCCATGCTGCAGGCCGCCCAATTATTACTCCCGGGAGACTACCAAGCACCTTGTAAGCGGGCGTCCAATCTAAAAGAAAACATTTCCCTATTACTAAACAAATATCTAGCGCTACCATATCTACCAGAAGATCTCAATCATTTCCAAGAATTTACCCATTTTCTGGATTCCATTGGCCTTCCGGCTGAATGGCTGCCCTTCGAGGCAGATCCCTCTCAGCTGCAAGAAATTGGCCTCGAGGAGGTCCAAAAGCCAATATTGACTTCCCAGGAGCAGCCAAAACGCCCGAAGAGCATCCGAGAGGGCTCGAGAGGAGATTCGCCTTTCCGATCATGGCTACCTTCCGTACCCCGTGAGGACCAGAGTCTAGGCACTCTTTCTGACAGTGGTAAGCCTTCCCAATACTCAAATAGAGTGCTTGATAGTACCGAGGACCGTGTCTCACCAAGTCGTTAGAACCACCCCAAGCCACTAATCCTTCTCGATTCAACATCTCGGAAGACCAACGATTCCGACTTGCTGCATCTCTCGAGGACTTTCGGAACGTTATCCCAGATTTTACCCTCCCTTCTCGCCATACATTAACTCGTTACCTTACATCCTACTTTGAGGGATTTCATCCCCATATCCCGTTCATTCATGTTCCCACTTTCCGTTTTAACGAGTGCCCGCCTGAATTAGCGCTCGCCATAATGACTATCGGAGCTCAGTATCGTTTTGAGCATCGCAACGCTGAGAAAATATTTTATGTTTCTAAAGCAGTTCTTTACGAACGTATGAACAGAGAATCCCGACCGGGATACCCAATGGGCAACCAATATGGCGATCATGATCGACCAGGGGGACCTGGTGCCCCCACCAGAGCATCACGACAGATGGAGGTGATTCGTTGTCTACTTGTTCTCATGAGCTATGCCACATGGGAACGAGCAGGCCTTGTCCAGGAGGCATTCCAGATTCAAGGCCATCTGGTTCAGCATCTACGCGACGCTGGATTGACAGAGCCATATTCTGATGCGCGTGGCCAACCCCTGGATTGGTATGAATGGGCAGACCAAGAGTCTATTCGCAGGACGAAGCTCATTTCATTTTGTTTCATTCATATCCATAGCCTGGCTTATAATGTTTATCCATCACTGCGCAGCAGTGAAATACACATGCGTCTTCCTTGCTCGACGAAGGAATGGACCGCGAATAATGCCGTCGAGTGGGAAGCTGCTCAACAGGCCCGTGGTCCCCAACAGCTGTTCTTTCAAGATGCACTGACGCTCTTGCTTCAAAAGTCGCGCTCGGCGGTACCGTTGGAGCCCATACCCGCACCTCTGGGCAATTATATGCTGCTTCACGGGCTGCTTCAGCGTATTCACATTGTTAGCGAGCTTTCCTTGCCAAACGGACTCCACTCGACCAGTCTACCAACCGAAGAATTGAACAAGATTGAGTAAGTTCGATGCTTCTTTAAAAAAAAAAAAAAAAAAAAAAAAAAAAAAACCAGAGCCGACTTACTGACTATCCACCTAGACGAGCTCTCCGCTCCTGGACAAGCGTCTGGCAGCAAGCTCCAGAATCAAGCCTCGACCCCCACAACGCCAATGGTCCAATCCCATTTACTTCAAGTTCATTACTCGGACTCGCCTATGTACGATTATCTCTCAATCTCGGACCTTATCGCCGTCTTGAAACCCGTGATCCAGCTATTATCGCTGAAGCATTATACCGTTCGCCAAAGCCGGAGCGAAGCTACCGCCTCATCCCGGCCCTTATATATGCCGCACACGCCCTAAGTATTCCGGTGCGTCTAGGCATTGATCATATTGCACGAAGCCAAGCTTTTTTCTGGAGTGTGCGCCATTCTCTCGCAAGTTTGGAATGTGCGGTGCTGCTGAGCAAGTGGCTCTTCACTCTTGCGGAGGCGGGTTCAGATCAGGCGCTGAGTGGTAGGCTCTAAAACCAGTTTCTCACGATAATCCCACGCTAACTTTCATTGCTAGAAAACGAAAGCCGGATCCTCCGCTGGACGCAGTGCATCGTTGAAGAAGCTTATTCATCTATTGACCTTGAAGACGAATCTGAAGCACCGCTCAACCTCGAACCAGCAGCATTGGGCACGGCAGTTCTCAAGTTGTGGTCCAGATTATTTAAACGCAATACGCAATGGCCGTTCATCAATTGTCTTGGGCGGAGTCTGGAACGATATATGGGTATGATTTAACGTTTTGCATTTCACCTATTCCCCCTTACCTTCTTGTTGACATTAATGACACATACTTTGCAATTTTGTATATAATCTACGACTTAACTAGTGATTTTCCTTTCTTTGATTACCCAGCTTGATACCGTGAAATGTATTTTCAATATGATCAACGGACAAATTACTTGGACTGAGAGAGATTAAGATGCAGTGCTTAGTAACAAGTTTGACATCACTCTAGAATCTCCAAAGATCATGATAGATCGAGCAATCAGTAGTCGGAAACCACCTGGGTAGTTAGCAGCCTAGTAACATACATAAGAATTCGACCAGTCTTGATATTAATTGAAATTTGATGTATCATAGCTCCGGGGATAAACAACAGTTGTCGTGAACAAAAGAGCAGCATCAGATTTCTATCCAGCCACTGTAGAATCCCCATGATTATTGATGCACTCCTTTTTCGCTGTAGAACGGTCGAAACTAGTCAAATTCGATCAGATCAATGAGAGGTTGCATGGGCGGCTCATTGACAGGCGGACTCCTGGAGTTCGAAGGTTTGGTGAGACCATTGCTAGCGGGAGGAGTAGTAGCTTCTGTATTCGGCCTTTTCGAGGCCAAAGGGATAAATTTCTCCTTCGCCTTCTCAAGCCCCTCCTGAACATCCCGGGAGCTTACCTTTCGGTGGGCAGCCATGGCGTTTGTGGAGGCCATACCGGCACGCGCATTGTTGACGAGAATTTCCCATTCATTCAGTTTTTCCAATATGCCACTCACAGAGTCTGTTGGATCTACATCAATCAGGTTTTCGGATCCCGGACGGGCTGAAAGTCTCTTTTTAGAGATCTCCCTCTCTGACCTGATTATTTGTTTCCTGGTTTCTAGATCAACCTCGTATGTTCCGTTCATGTTGAGCTTGTCGCCATTTGAACCATCAAAGTCCTCTCCTGTGATAGCCATGAGTTTCAACTGCTGAGATATGCAATCGCATCGGTGGGAGTGGGATTTGCCACAAGGTTCTGTGCATTGGAGACCACAGCATTTTTGCACATGGTCGCAGGGCATCGGGCAAGAAACCCAAGAATGGTCGAACCTGTATAATAATATCAGAATATAGCAAACATTATAAACGAAGAAGCTATTATTATACGACTTACCCATGGCACCGGAGTGAGCAAGCATGTCCGCAAGCGAGTTTGCCTTCACATGCTTCCTTGCAGCCTCCATTGAGTGCTTTCCAATCTCCGAGCTCTAAATTTTCGATTGAGAGTCAGCTGAGCTAACAAAAAAAAAAGAAAAAGGAAAAAAAAAGATCTTCATGCTCACCCCGAATCGAGGTTTCGTTCTGATGGTTGTTGCAGGTCAAGGGCAGGTGGTTGCCGATTCGTTCATCGCCGTTTGCATTTTCTAAAATGGAAATTATGTTCGCCCAAAGTGAACTGGATTGTTCCAGAGTTTCAGAGTTTCCGAAGATATAGAATCCCCGCCTTGCCCGAGACATCGCAACGCATACTCTGTTATGAGCGGCAAGGAACCCGATTCCATTGTTGTTGTTGCTCCGAACGAGGGAAAGAAGAACAATTTCATTTTCTTCTCCTTGGTACGAGTCGACAGTAACTACCTTGTGTGGATGACCTGAAAGGTATTGATTTGTCTTCATATGCTTAAGGATTAACTTCCTCTGGCCGTTGTAAAATGTCAGAACGGTCATGTCACTTGTTGGTATTCCGTTAAGGACCAGATAGGCGTAGAATTCCACAATCATGATTGCTTCTAGTTCATTGAGCTTGGAGGAAAGGCTGTCTCCACTTTCTGGCCATTCATGTCTGAAAAAGAATGATCGAATATTGCCCATTCCTGGAATGGGAGGACGCTTGGTCACGGAGGGGTGATCATGTAAGGCTCCATAGATGGGTAGCAGGAGCTCTCGAATCTCGGGAGCCATTCGTCGTTGTTCCCGAAGCTGCACATAGGGTAACTTATTTCGGACCAAGCGTTCAAACATGGAGACATCCAGGAAAAAGGGATCTCCCTCTAGGTCCTGCAAGGTACACTTGGCTTTTAACTGCATATGATCACCCACAAGAATCAACTGTTGGATGGACTCAAAACACGCAACAGCAGTAGGCGCTTCAAGAACTTCGGCGGCTTCTTCAACCAGTACAGTTCGAGGATTCAAACTGGATATGATGCCACGATATTTGCTCAACCCAGTTGTTGTCATGGCTACCAGCTTGGACTTCCGCAGAATCTCGTAGTCTCGCTCCCACTTGCCAATCTTTAGTTTTTGGCTGAAGGCAATGTATGACTTGGTAGCTCTGCGCAGCTTCTCATTCACTCGAGCTAGTAGCTCACCACGGAGAAAATTGTAAACAGCCCCCCGTGCTTCAACTGGAATCTTCTTCAGATCATCCATGGAGAGATATCGTTGAATGTCTTGTTTTGAACAGGAAGTCTGTTCAACTCCTCTGTAGGTCGTTCTGAACTGCAGTGTCCTACCCTTGAGCTCTTCCCATTCATCTTCCAATGGCCCTTGTTCCGCTTCAAGTTCTTTTAATTGCTCATATTCTATGTCAATGTCGTCTTCAGTGAACGTAAAATCTTCAACCCAGTAATTCAGGTTCAACTCCTTCACTTGATCATCCAGCCAAACTGCAATGTGATTCGTTTCATCCTCCATGGATACAGACGACCCCCAATGCTCGACTTCTTTGAGGGAATCCCATTGCCGCGGTGTTAACAGGCCAAACCCAACAAACGTTGATGCTAGAATTGGACCATGGACACTCTCTTGATCGAAAGGCATGAGAAGATTGGCTATCTCTGTTGAAAGCTTCAGAATATCACTTCTTGCCCCAGCAAATAGCCCACCGGTTATGGTAGGCGCTGGCTGGGATTTTCGAACTTCACACAGCATTCGCTTCCGAATATCGACATCTCCACTCCTTCCTCCCAGTCGGATATAATTGTCCTCAAATTGAGCGATAAGGTTGAGTAGCTGATCCAGTGCATGGTTTGTATGTGTCGCAATGATGATGGGAGGATCATCTGGGGTCATCTGGGATAACAGAAGCTTCAAGGCGATGACTGACACATGTGTCTTTCCAGTTCCTGGAGGGCCTTGTATGATAGAGATCTTCCTTGTGAGAATTTGCTCTAAAGCCTGCCATTGACCGGCATTTAGTCCTGCCATTGGAGTGGCGGGGAGGTCATTGAATACGTTGAAAATCGTATTTTCATCAGCGGAATCTGGACAAATAGACCGGAAGTCCATGACGGGCTTCTCAGAAATATAACCAGGGGCGCCAATTTCAGGGCTCAGGTGGCAGATATGTTGACTCAGGGGAAACCTGGTAGTTATTAGATCTTGGGACATTTTTCGAGGGAGCAAAGGGAATAAAAACTCACGTTTCTTGTGATAACTTCTGCAATGCTGTCATGGTATGCCGATGGGCCTCGTAGTATCCTGACCGTGGCTGCACCATAAGCCATTCTTGCTGAGGATCGAACTGAATATCCTCTGGATGGGCAAAATAAATGTCCACCTCTGGTGGGTTTTTGGCAAGATTTATCAGAGATCTCGCTGCAACCACGCCAACAATGCACTTGGTGGAGAAGGAGTCTTCCACTGGGGACAATGCTACGATCCCGCCAGAAAGAAGGCGAGAGGAGTATTTCCAGTGAATCTTTTTGCCGGCACGACGGGTAGAGAATTTAACGCGGAACGCAACTCCCTGGCTTGCCAGAGTCACTTGAACCATGAAAACCTATCCACGATCAATTAAGTTAAGCAAGGACTTGAGTCATTGATTGTAAGTTGGCCTTTACCTTGTCATAAACTGAAACATTCGCGGTGTCGCCCATCCCTGGGTAGTTTTGAGCCATAACCACAGCATCTCGGAGGTTTCCGACGGCGTCTTCACGGATAAGGTTATAGTGAGCGTTGAGGTAAATCTCGGTTGAGGGCCAAGGCCCGGAAATATGGTTTGGGAGCAACAGGATGTCACTTGTGTTGTCTTCTTGCCCAAAGATCTCCGCTGTGGTAGGAAGCTCAGGCTTCGTTCGCCAGTCCTCCTTTTGACCACCGAGCAGTGGTCCTTTCTCTAGCCTTGGGGCTGTGAAGTATTGTCTGATTGCAGGATTTGCGACGCGCTTTGGATCTTCACAGAAACTAGAAGATGCATCTGGACGTGCATAGTCTCGGGAATATCTCCCATAAGAACCACGGTGGACCATGTTCACTTGGGGGGCACTTAAAGGCCAGAAATGAGAGATGAGTGATAGAAACTGGAGGAGTAAGAAGACCATAAGCTTGGAAGTTCAAGTTGAGGTTGAAGAAGAAGCGGGAGAAGGCAGAGGAGGAAGGCACGACGGGGGGAGTCCCCGTGACTGCCGTGTAAACGGGATTTGGTTTGCTTCGTCTGATTTAGACATTCTGTGGCATTGACTGCCTACCCGAGGGTAGATGCATGTGCATGTTGATGTTGATGCCATGCATTTGATGTCCAAATCCCAGATCTACAATGGAGCCATGTGATTGGCTGGGCGGGGCGGACCTGACTCCAAAGGAAGGAGACCGCCTTGCGCGGTCTAATTCGCATTCACTTGTTCGCAGCCATTACCTCGAAAGGAACCTCTGCCGGGCCGACTGATGCTATTCGAAATCCAGAACGACACCTGATACGTCGTCTCGTTTTGTAACTATAGTCAAATTTGCCATCCGCGAACCCTTTACTGCTGCGCAGCGGTGGGACCAAGGCTCCATTGCGCCGAAGCTCTCCGCAACAGACTGCAGCTACATTGCTTGCCGACCTCCCCAATTCGCAATTAAGGGCCTGGTGTTTGATAGTTGATTGGGGCTTGTCGCCAGTTTTCAAGCTCCATGGCATCACTCGAGGAGGATGAGGACCGCGATCTAGCGGGTAAGTTACTACCGCTGTTGACTCCCCACTTGCGCCTGCCCCTGCGCCTGACACACTTCTCAGGTTCTCAGGATGGAAGCTCGGACAATGAAATCGACGATACTATGCGCGACGTTGACGACAATGACGGGGATAACAATGATGAGAATGACAACGACAACGACAATGAGCAGGATGCCGACGCTGATGGCGACGCCGATCAAGACCAAGACCAAGACCCGGAGAGCCCTTCGAATGCAAGCCAGACCTCGGAGGGTGCTGGGATATCTTCACAGCAGAACCCTGATACCACAAATATGACATCGCCGGGAAACGGAGACCCCTCGACGCTGGAATCCTTTTCTATCTATCACCCCAGCGTCCGCGCTGAATGCCTGACGGCCAAGACATATGATATCGTTCCTACCACTGCTGCTCCTCACAGCACATCGATAAATGCGATCACGGCAACATCGGATATGCGTTGGGTATTTACAGGGGGTTCAGACGGCTTTGTTCGCAAATTTAATTGGGCCGAGTCAATCAACAGCAAGCTCATGTTGACAGTGGCACAAAGGCATCCATTTGTCGATAGCGTTGTCAAAGCGGGTGTCTTGATGACGTATTGGGAGAATATGGACGGCAATAGTCTATCGCCAGTTTACTCTTTAGCCGCACAGAGTGAGGGCCTTTGGTTACTGTCCGGCCTAGAATCTGGTGCTATCCGGCTGCAAACCTTGCGACACGATGAAGGCAAGGAAATCATTCAATTACGACAGCATACATCTGCAGTCTCCTCGTTAAACCTGACATCGGACGAACAATCTCTGCTCTCCGGTAGCTGGGATAAGCGAGTCTTTGACTGGGATCTTAATACCGGCCAGGCACGACATGCATTTGGAGGAAGTGCTGCTCAAATATGTACAGTGCAGATTAGGCCAGAATCCAGCTTGCCGATCCCGCAAGATACCATCGACTCTTCACTCCCCAACGGTACATACTCGTCGAATTATCAGGCTAGTGGCTTGGACAAGTTCAATGCCATGGACACTGCTCAAGACACCGGATATCAGGGGGCTGAGAACCCGCAGGCGGGTTCACCGACCGACTCTCTATTCGGTGGCGCAGATTCCTTATTTGGAGATGCGGATGGCGGGGCAGCAGATGGCGGAGAACCATCTGGGGGTGTATTTGGGGTAGACGAAGATGATGAATTTGGTCGCGCGATGGCCAATGGCGTTCTTCCAGATGCCGATGCCCCCGGTGAACTTGATGCCGAAATGCCCCAGCCTGATGCAGCGGCTCAAACGGAACCTGCCCCTGCAAACACCACAGACGCCATGGTGAATGACGATGAGAGCAAACCTGACATTCCCAAAACAGAGATCACAACAGAACCAGCACAGCCAGCTGTCAATGGACTCCCTAAGGCTGAAGATATGGAGATCACTATAGATCAGAGCTTCACGCAGCCGATGCAGACAGAGCAGACAATAGGAGCCGACACAACTTTCCTTGCGGCTTCGATTGATGGCACCATTCGGGTATGGGATCGACGACAGCCCGACCCTGTGGCTCGTATTAGCTCCCGCAATGCTCCTCCATGGTGCATGAATGCATGCTGGTCTCCTGATGGAAATTACATATATGCCGGGCGACGCAATGGCACCGTTGAAGAATACAGTTTGCACAAGGGTCTACGGGAGGCTGAGCGTACGTTCAAATTTCCGCAGGGCAGCGGCCCAGTGACTGCTCTCAAGGCTATGCCGAACGGCCGCCATCTTGTCTGGTCAGTTTTATCTTATCTTCATTATGAGAAATCTACTAACTATCTCTAGTGCCTCTCATGATATTCTTCGGCTCTACGATCTACAGCATGAGCAAAACTCTCGACATTCCACCGTCCCATTTCTCATCATTCCTGGCCATCGTACAGGCACCATCTCCCAGCTGTACATTGATAATGCATGTCGATTCATGATCTCTACCAGTGGCAATCGTGGCTGGGAGGGCAATACAACAGAGGTACTGCTGGGCTACGAGATTGGAGTCCCGGAGTAATTAGATGTGAAAAGTGTTGGCAGCATATTTTGACCACAAATCTGGCTTATCTACGAATTGTATGACTTGGGGATGATGAAACATGTACTATTCTCTACCATGGCTGTGAGCCTATTGTTCAATGAAGGAGAAACACTATCTACTATTACTATAACAACTATTGTAGAATTGAACTCGGACAAGGAGAAATTCATCATGCATTGCAATACCGTATCTATCGTAGATGATATCTCAAGATTCAACCAAATAAACGCCGCGCAGCCAAAATCCTCCCGAATGTACAATCGCTAACTTGAGACCGGCGCGATAGGAAATCCCAGAGATCATTTCATCTCGTCATGATAAAAGACGTCATCAAGGTCCAGGCCAGGGCACACTTCACTCTGCTGTGATCTCCATGAACCGAAGAGTGGATTACCTGCCCACTTGACATGGCCATCGCGGTCATTCTGGAAGTATACGTATCCGGGCTGTTGGACAGGCTCCCCATCAGCGGACTCCGGCCTCACGCCCCATGGTCCGGTTACAAGACCTCCGAATCCAGGCAGATGTATGTTAGGAATATGTGTCCGAGTTTCGATACTCCCACCACCAAGATTGTTGACTGTTATCAGGTATACAGGAGGCAGGTCGGCATCACGTTCCGCACGAAGAGGCATAGGGATCCACGCTTCATTGTTGAATGAGTCTGGTCTATTCTTATCGTGTCGGAGAGGTAGCGGCCGTGAAAATAAGACCTCATCGAGTGTTTCTGTATCAAGAATCATGCCCGGTGTTTGAACGTAAAGAACGCTATCATATTGCATAAATTGGATCTGGCCCAGACGCAGGAGTTTGGTGTTGGTTGCAGAGTATCCAGCTGAAGTTGCAACAGTCATGTCGATGGGCAGTAGCCAGATCCCGTACTTGATACTGGCAGAACGAAGAATGGAGAGAGCAATTGATGCAGACTTGCCCAATTCTTTCGCTGACATGCGGTCCCATTCTTGAGGATACATGAACAGGCGGTCCTGTACGCTGGTGCCATTTGTCGCGAGCTGTTTGAAGAAAAGGACCGCGGAGCAGATATCTGATGGGTCAGGCTCAGATAATAGCTGAAGATAGGCAAAATTTCCCCGCGACCTTGCATGGCGATCTTGACTAGCTCCTGGGAGGTCTTGATCGACGTCTAAACCTAGATTTGAACCCAACGAGCCTCGCTTCTGGAATGTTGATCCCTCGGACCCGTGCTTGGACTCAGAAACTGGCTCAGGTGGAGGGCGAATGGCATGTTGAATACTTTTTACTGATTGCTGTTGCAGTACATATCCAGATAGAAAAAGTAGTAGCGTGAAGATGCACACTACTCCCATCGACACGATGGTGGAGACCGTGGAGGAAGTGAGGAGAACCATAGTGCAAAGGAGTCCGACATGGACGAGGAGGAGTAGGAGTTGACAAGATTGGATTGTCAACCATGCATGGCCTGTCCCCGTCTCGTCTTTTTGTTTCAGAGTGCTAGACCTGGACCTGGACCGAGACCTGGACCTAAACCCTGTCGCATGACATCAGGATTGTTTACGGGGGTCTCCCTGAGGGTCTGAGAGGGTCAGCCTGCGGTTGGCCGCGCGACTATCGATAAAGAAAGTCTTGGCGGTATACCTGCGGCTTCGGGTTGCTTCAGATATTCCATTCTGCGCTAGTCGGGATTTCAGCTTCGGTCTCGTCTCTCCACTCTCCCCTCTCCCTCTCCGACTTTTCATTGCCATTGTCGATCATGGCCTCACATCGTGCTGACGCGAGTTCGTTCCTCGACAATCGCGGCTATACCGGTCCGCTGGTGCGAGGCGTCAACCCGGTCACCCTGTTCGAGAAAGCCGTGCGCGACCGCATCACGGATTCCTACTACTGGAAAGAACAATGCTTTGGATTGAATGCGGCCACCCTCTGCGATCGCGCTGTCGAGCTGACCTCCATCGGTGGTACATACGGTGTCTCCGAAAAGCCCACACCTTTCCTTTGCCTTGCCTTCAAGCTTCTGCAGCTCAACCCCGATCGCAATGTCATTCTCGAATACCTAAATTTCTCCGACCCGGGGAGTGAGGACGAAGGCGAAAATAACGGAGTGGTTAAGGATCGTGGAGACTTCAAATATCTTCGTGCCCTCGCGGCTTTTTACGTTCGACTCACATTCGATGCGGTGGAAGTTTACAAGACTCTCGAGCCCCTCCTCCTCGATTACCGCAAGATTAAGCGAAGGATTCGGGACACCTTTGCCTTGACATATATGGACCAATTCATTGACGACCTGCTCACCAAAGATCGTGTCTGTGGTACTAGTTTATGGAAGCTACCCCCGCGACAGCAATTAGAAGACCTGGATATGTTGGATGAGCGGGTCAGTCCACTTCAGGACGAATTGGAAGAACTTGACCGGGATAGCGACGGTGAGAAGAGTGACGAGGATCGGTCACCCAGTGATAAAGGCTCTCCTGAGAAGGGCAACGACGAAGACGATTGAATCACACAACTCATATTGTTGTCTCTCAATTCTCCTATGTGGCTACACCTCGGCCCTCACAGAGACTCACGCTCAATACCTCCTTCCATCACAAGGGCAAAAGTATTTCGGGAAACTTGGAAATGCAAATTTGGCTCTGTTTCCTAATCAAAGTCAATTGGAAGTATGCAGATAACACCCGGTAATCCTTACAGGATGGGGAAGCGCTTCAACCTCAAGGGGTTGCCCCCCGATGGAGTGTCGGCGGGGTTTGAATCTGAAATAACCGGCTTGTTATCCATTTTACTTGTCGCATTCAACTTGAAGGGTTACAAAGTATGGCCTTTATTAACGACTTGCACGCATGTACTATAGATATCAAACATCTTCTTGTGTGAAGATCCAGGCTCACTATGATACATCTTCATCGCATCAAAATCCTTGTCGTCGATGCCATTTCTCTTTCCAACCTTTATACCAAGGACTGTCATCCAAGGTGGCAACTTCCCAATCCTTGGGTACGAGACCATTCTCCTCCTGTTCCTTTGCCCATTCCTCTAGTTTAGGTAAAATAACATGCTGAACATGCCATACACCCTTATAGTCCATGAGGTTCTTCTTTCCTTCTTTGACAACTTTGGCTACCAGCGCTGGGACGCCAGGCTCATCGCGGAATTCTGTAATAGGACTGAACACTGCTTTGAAGTTGAAAACCACGGACGCAGAAAGTGGAAGACGACGCAGCGTTTGCCAGTCCACACGTAAATTGCAGTCTTCAATCTTGAGGCTGGGATCTTGGGATTTTCGAAGTTCCTCATGTGGGTCACCTGGGGGCATATACAGTGGCTCTCCCACCTCAAGACCCCATGAGCCTCGTTGAATTGGTTTTTCTGTCGGCATTTTGGTGAAAAAGCTGGGGAAACGAGGTCAGCTCACGGATCATTCCGTCCTGGAAACGGGGAAAGAACACACCGGTCCATTGAGAATTGCATCTTTTCTTTATAGTCTGGGATCGGCGCATGAATCTGATGTAACTGACGTCCGATCTTGGAGCCAACATTCCAACCAAGTGCCGAGCAGATCACCGCCGCACGCAGGAAATAAAACCCTGTTTCATCGTCTCTCAACATGAGTGCGAAATCCTCCGGGATATTGTCAAGAAGGATTTCAAGCGGGGGCTTGGCTCGAATGTTTTGCTCGGTGTCGAGTATATGATTCTTCAAGATCCGCTTGTCCACCAGTGTGAAGTACTGCGGGTATCGGGTACAAACATATTGCAGCACCATCTCCATGAGCTCTTTGCATGCTAGTTCGGAACCGGGGAGGGAATCGAGCACTGCCCTTCCATTCTTTGCGAAAAGCTCTTTACGCTGGGCGATGCGACTTTTGTACGTGCTCTCAAGCTCAATCCACCAATCTGTCTCTAACTTTGTCAAAGCTATCAATAGAAATAACTTGGTTAACTCTGCTGATTGATAATCACTGACAAAAACGCTAGAACATACACATTGTTTGATGATACGACCATCGGAAAGGGCGATATGGGCGAGGCAATGCCTTTTCAAGTTGATGTTCTGGATAGGGCTGCGGCAGTGGAACTCCGCTCAGCGTTGCATAGTCCGGAAAGTCTCCCAGGGATTTCACATCGTCGACAGAGAAGCCAGTCGGGGTGTATAGGTTGCCAGGGCTGGTCCTATAGTCCATTGTCATGGGCAAGATATTTTGGCGCATTTCGGAGTCGTCGACTTCTTTCCAGCGTATAATAGATCCTTTCTGTTGAAGTAATGCTTCTCTACGTGATGGTGGAAGGGCATGGTTATAGCTTTCCGGTGACGTGGTGCTGTTGGCTTGCTTCTTGTCTGGAGATAAGGATCGCGGTGGAGTTCGGGCTGTGGAATGTCTGCGGTCGCGTAGGGATATTCTGTTGAGGAGGGCTTTTCTGGATGAACGGCTGAGAAGGAAGCAAACTGCACTGGCGGCGATCAACACGAGCCCAATTTGCGAGAGGCTATATAGGCCGTAGGGGTAATTCATGGCGAATTACTTTTGCGCTTTGGGGCTGACAGGGAAGTTTGTATATCTTGATGCTTGTTGGCATGGGAAAGTTCCAGGGTTGAATAGGCAACTTGTGACGAACAATGTTCGAAATTTCTGGCGTCTTGATATTATCCTGATTCGGTCTTGGTATTTAAACGAATCCAGGGAACATGGCCACTAAATAAATACCGTACAACTCTGAGAGCGATATTATCATCCATAGCCAGGACATCTTGTGTTACACTCAGACCCAGATTATCAAAGCGGGGAAGCTCTAATTCGAAGATTATGACGAGATATACGCAAGGAATACCTTTTTCTGGTTGGAAACTATGACTTGACTTCCTTTTCCGTGTTTGGACAGAAAATGCAGCTCGGTGTCATAGATTGGTCTGACCAGTAAATAGTCACAAGGATAGGATAATTTCAAGTTACATGCATTAGATGGAGATCTCCTATCAAAGTATTATTCCTAAACCAGAACGCATAGCTTATATTCTTGTCTGTATGGCCAGATGTGAGCCTAGCCCGTAGTCCTTCGAAGTCCCACTTAGGGCCTATCGGTCTTGGTGACCCGCAATGTCTAGTTAGTTACTCCATACCAGTTAAAAGTGGGGTTAAGTAGGTCTATGAAGTGCCTTTAACGCTCAGAGTAAAGATAAGAAGCACTGGACTGCATATACAGAAAAGGAAGACAAGCTTCGCTATACCCGAAGTGGCAAAAATTTCCAGCCGCTGATCAAAACAAGACTTGAACCATGAAACCCTCCAAAATCGTCTGGCCATCACCAATGCAGAAGAGGAATTTTGATGCTTTTTCTGAAGACTAATAATGATACGCCCTGCAATATAGAGGTTCAGAACGTTTTTCAGTCCACCATTATGTTCCATCAGTTGTTAGACAAGCCAACTTCACTGGCAGGTTTAAGATCAAAGTAAGCAGGAAATCAGAATGTTATCCATGCAATCTTCCATCTATTCGAATGATAATATATTCTTGTCCTGCTTCAAAACATCGTCCTATTGCGACTCGGAATCTTCTGACTTGATTGCATAAAACTTGAAATAGCCAGTTCATGAATATATAGCTGTTCGAAATAATAGGGAATGATATCAGCTTGAATGTGAAGTGAGAATGAAATCGAACACAAGAAACCTCAACGAGCCAGCGAATAGTAGATGAGATACTAGATTAGTGCTGAGTTTGACTCCACGATCGAACGAAGGTACTAATATAAAACAATCAACTTCCAAGGTTGAATTCTGAGATATTGTTAAGTTTCGTATTAAAACCAAGACACTCCGAGTCGGGAGTCAACTTTGTTTTTATCTTCTTAGGTATGAAGCTTCCAATTACATATCCTGGGACTGAGTACTAGTAAAACCGTGACTGGAGTATGATTGAGGTTGGAATCAACTTGAAGAAAGTCGTCTTCCTTGTAAGCTGCTTTTCTCCAACGGCCTACTAGATATGGATTACATATTCAAGTAGCCTCTTGTTCCTGAGGGCTCATCTTAGTAATATTTTCGTGCCAAGATGACTGTGGTCAAATTAATGGGGGCGGATTTTAAAATCGTGCTCCGCCCCGAGTCGAAGACCAGTACCCATGAGCTCATAGTCTAGGAGACTTTGCTCCAATTGCATTTAGAAATAAACAATTTTCTTCCCATGGCATACAACGGCTTCTTCACCTAGTATTATAGCTTTTTCCTGCAGCTTGCTTTGGAAAGGGATTGTAAACATGTTTAACTAAACGTAACGCCGAGGCTGCAAACACTTCAAGATTGCCCAGACTGCCCAGACTGCCCAGACTGCTCATGGTTGTCATCATTGCGGGGCGCTCGCCCCTTTCACTCGTTAGCTAGCTCTTAGTGACACTTGAGTTTCAAAATGGAAATACATCTTGATAGTCCCAACAGGGGATACCTCCCAGGTGCTCTCATTCGAGGAGAAGTCGAGATAGATCTGGACACCGATGGTGAGCATGGGACTCTCAGCATTGAATTCTCAGGGAGATCAATGATTGAGCTGAAGGCATGGAGTATTGGACCAGGTGACTATGGTAGAAGCACCCAATATCTCATAAAATCGAAGACGGTCCTTTACGAAGGAGATTCTTGCTACACAGATATGCCTGCAGGAGGATATCCATTTCTGTTTACCTTCCCCTCCAAGGTACACGATGCCCTTGGCCAGAAAATTTGGTCAGGTTCAACAAGATATGGCAGCCCAAAAAACTGGTCCCCTCATACTGCTTTGAGCCTATTACCTCGGTCGCTGTCGTATACCGGTGGTCCAATCTTGTCTGCTACGGTAGAATACCGCTTAGATGTCAAGTGGGTCTCGGATACTCGACAGCAGAGGAAATCGGTCGTTTTACCCTTCGACACATATCGATCTGAGCCTACACCTTATGTCACTTCTGTCACTACCGCTGACAATTTCGCTCTCAGGGGTATCTCTCTACCCCACGGAGAAGCCTGTGGCTCCCCTTTGACCGTCACCGACAGATTTCACATGGCGTTGGGCTCTGAAGCAAGCACCACAAAAACCAAGTTCAAGATTGAAACAAAGGTTGGGACAAAAGTTGTCCAAGGCGCAGTCCCCTTAGTGGAACTGTGCTTATCATACCCGAATCAGAAATTAGCAGCCGCTGAAATACCAGTTGTGCGACTCCGTTTTCTGACGGTTCATTTGGAGAGGACAACGGCTGTTCGAACTCCTCGTCGCGCAGCCTCACATATCAACACAATTTATTTTAGTACGAATAGCTCTTTAGATACGGTTCTACCAAAGGGAGCCGGTGTGGATATTAGCGACGCTCTGAGTTTGAGAACTGAAGATATGCCCTACGACCTTTATACATTCAATCTTCATCAAACTCATAACATGAGACTCTACTTCACTGTTGAATGCACGGGACAGCGCTTTGAGTTCCAGAGCAAGACTGACCTGGCCTTACTATCCCCTTTTTATGAGGAAAGTCCGCCCTGCTTCACAGAGATTTGACTCCATCGCCTTATATCCCCTTCAATGGTTTTTGGGTTCAGAACAGACTGCAGATTTAAGAGCATTCGGAGAAAGTACACGAAATTTCCTTCACAGTAAACATACATCCACGGATAAAATTTATATTTCTTCAACAATCTTCGATCTCGTAGATGAATAGACAGAGACATAAACCTCATAAAAAGTGCCATACGACTGGATCCACTCCTGTTCAATCTCCCAAGGTTGCCCAGATGCCAGTACATATATGTACTGGTTAGAGCGCGACCTGCTCCATAGTGATCTCTTTTTCAGTCTTCAGATCCTCGACATTCTCTACACCAGCCAGCCCAAGTGTTTCGTTGATCCTTTGCATACGAAGACGGTCGGCCTCTGCTATATTATCCATTGCTCCACCGAAGAAGACATCCAGCTCTTCCAGTGTCTTATCCTTGGTCTCCGGGGCGAACTTCCATATAAATAGCCCACCCAAGCCACTAAAGATCGCAAAGAAGATGTAGGTACCATATTTCATGGTATTCAGCATGTCTTTCGTCGTCAGCCCAATGACAAAGTTGAACATCCAGTTAGTAGACGCAACGATGGACACGCCACGCGAACGCTGACTGTTGGGGAAAATCTCCTGCGTCAAAACCCAAGCCACAGGTCCTAGATAATTTTATGCTCCATTAGTGACTCGCTTTGGTAATTGGACAGTAAACGTACCCCAAGAGTAAGCGAAGTTTACGGCGAAAAGCCAGATGAAGGCAATGGCCACCCATCCCTGTGGCTTCGCAAGTCCTTCGTTTAGGTCCCATTGATTCTTATAAAGGCCCTCGACAATCGCAACGACAATGTGACACAAAAACATGCCGATGGCACCAACAATCAAAAATGTCTTGCGTCCAAACTTGTCCAAGTATAGCACCGAAGGCAAGGTGAAGATAATCTGCAAAATGCCGGTGACACCGGTAGCCAAGAGGGTTTGCTTCGTAGAAGAGAAACCAAAGCTGCTGAAAATCTGTGGTGCATAATATAAAACGGCGTTTATTCCGGTGAATTGTTGAAAAACCATAGTGCAACAACCGACCATCAGACGCTTGAACATGTTGGGAGCAAACAATGCCTTCCAGGGAGCAAGCGGTCCTCCGGCACCAATAGCTTCGCGCTCCGTCTCCTCGTCAAACATAACAGCAGCCTTGATTTCAAGAAACTCGGCTCTAACCACTGGGTCAGTTGCGGGTAGGCGACGAAGCTTCGAGAGAGAAGAAAGTGCCTCTTCCTCTCGATGCTTCATCATGAGCCAACGAGGAGAGAACGGGAAGAAGAACATTCCGAAAAAAAGTACCCAGGCAGGAATAATCTGTAATCCTAATGGAAGCCGCCAAGAGATGGTCTTTTGGCCTAGGCAAGTGTGGCCATGATTCTGGGCAGCATTGTAGGTGCCGTCAGCGAGGTACGGGTTGGAAATACCGTCTGGATTACAGGTGGTACCACCGACAAACTGCATGCCGTAGTCAATCCAGAAGGCAATTGCTGTTCCAATGGTAATTGAAAGTTGCTGCAAAGAGACAAGTGACCCACGCAACTCGGGAGGAGCAATCTCGGCCTGGTACAGGGGAATAACCATGCTGAACATGCCGATACCGACACCACCGATGATACGACCAGCAAAGAAGTAAGCGGGAGTTTGTGCACCACACTGCAGGCCAGTTCCCAGAGTGAATATAATGACGGCAACCATCATGGCGTACTTCCGGGAGATTCGATCAGCAAGAACACCATTGATCAGAGCACCGGCCCAAGCACCCAGTTCCAATGCAGCCACGAGCCAGCCCTGGATAGTAGAACCCATAAAGAGAGGGAAATGGTTTTCAAAGTTCTCCATGACAAGGACAGGGCTCATAACACCCTGGTCATAGCCATACATGATGCAGCCCAGCGAGGCAAAAAGACAGGTAGCGAAGACATAAGGGTTCTTCAGCATACCAACGAGGCCATGGGGCTTCTCCGCATTATTGCGACCAACAACGGATTGACTGACCGCCATCTTGGATGTAATCGAAGGAAGGCAGATATAGTCAAACTTTCATGGAAGAAGTTTTCTAAACAAGTAAAGGGAAAATGGGGGTATCAATAATATTATATACCCATGTTTAATGCTTGGACTTTCTGAACCTGAATTTCTCCCCATGCTAGTAATTCTAAATTGGAAAGACTCTATCATGGGGCTGTCTGGCTAGAAGCTCGCTACGAAGCCCTAAGCCGCGGAATAGCATCCTGCTAACCCCAATTGACAAAATACTAGCGACGTTGTGGGTTAGACTCGGAGGAACCTACAAGTCACAATTGCTATATTCCAAGTATACAAAACGTACGTTCGAGCTATTTGGGACTAGTCAGCGCCACCAAGCTTTGGTGGCCTCAGAGAAGCATTTGTGCCAATGGTTGGCGTTATTGGGCGCCGGTATACCGAGCCATGTAACGAATAAGCCACGCTTCCACAAAACGCCACAGCTGGCGTGTTTTTCTCATTGACTTTTTGTTTGTTAGCTAACCAGATCATTCTATACATGATCGCTAAGGCCCTCATTCCCGGAACTTTTGTGTCTAGTGCTTACGGGGCACACGGGCATATGGATAGACAAGGTGCGGAGATTTAAACCATAGCCCTGGCAATCCTACCTAAAAATCGGACTGTATACTTGATTGGACACTTCATAGCGAGGCTTGATTCACCTTTTTTAGATCCATCTTCTGCATGCACACGGGAGACCTGATTATAAACTCAGAATAGAAAAGCTGTCTCGAGCAGAATGAGTCGTATGCTTGTATAGAAAGAAGGACTTGCGTATTCGAGGTGGATCTCAACGTCCGAATACGCTAGTGCTGCCCTGAATTAAAGATGGTTTTTTCGGTGGGGTGAAAAATCATCCTTCCATTTTCCTTTCCTTCAATCGAGTCTACTCTAGATGCAGAATAGCGGGTGGCATAATAGAGTGGAGAGAAGGATTCTGGAACGCATCTCCACCCATCACGAGATATCTAGAACAACCCCGGAAAAAAAATATATGCATGTTACTAAAAAATCTGGTCTATTATCTTAGCCGCTGACCCCGAGGGGCAAGGGCACGTCGGGTGAATGTCGGCACTTGCAGTCGGTCGAAGTCCCCGCTAGGGCTCGGAGCCCAAAGTGCGCAGAGGGACGCGCGGCTTGTTTAGCATCCGCCCACGGGGTCGAACTCCGGATATCATTTTTTTCTTAGTTCACCATGCCAGTTTAAGATACTCGGTGTAGTAACTCCAAATGCTGGGGTGCAAATCTGGGGTCAATGACTGGCAAGGCCTTCAATTTGGGGCCTAGGGTGCGGATACCAAATGTAGCTAAAATCCCTTTGTAATCCAACTCTACTTCATAAGCGAGCTAGTCCATCTTGACATGCCGGTCCTTCCGGGTCAGATAATAATACGCTAGGAATGGTTACACCGTTGTGAGAATTTTTGCTTCAGGGGGCCTTGGTACTGCAGCCAATCGAAAACAATATTTACAGCCACCTAATTCGAGCCAAAGACGAACTAAGCAAGTGATGATTTACAACCTTTGACCAATCGCTGAAATCTACTGCTTATAATATGTCCCATAGTCCAACTTCTATACGGAATGGCTAGAGACTTCAAGTTGTTGGAGATAATCATAAGCGTCATTCCTTGTGGCTGAGGGTGCCAATCTTTTGTCTACAGACTTCAAATCTCATTGTTTTCAGCTTGATATTTTGACACTATTATGGTCTCCAAAATTGCAGATGGTCACAAAAGAGCCTTGCGTATACCTGCTAGTGACGATCCTCCCTATCCTTAGAGACATCCTGATACTTCTTAAATTGTCGAGTGGGAACTTTGGCGATAAACATAAGATCAAGCTCTTTGTACGAACGATCTTTAGTCTCAGGCATACGGAAGAAAGCCCATACCAGAGACATGAGGGCGAAAGCGCACCAAAAGAATCCCGTTTTTCCTATTCGCCACGTTAGTAAACAGCTTATAGCTCAGCCTAGAAAATTCATAGATACTTACTTGGCTGAAATGGATCAACATGGAAGATAACTAACCTTTCCAGCCCCAGGCCCTAGGATCAGCATATAAGGCTGAATCACGTTGGCGAGGATTTGCGCCACATAATAGCCATTTCGGGCAAGAACAATGGTCTTGGAGCGCAAACGAGTAGATGAGACCTCAGCTGGTACAATCCAACCGACTGGCCCAACTGTGAGAGAATATGTCAAAAGCCAAACAAGACATAGTATTGGCTGTACCCATTTTACGCTTGAGTTCGAAGTATTTATCGCCAGGGCTCCGATAATGAAAAGCCACAGCGCCATTCCCGACATACCGGACAGATATAGGGCCCGACATCCAATATGACGCATAAGGAACCACGAAGCTAGGGTTCCTAAAAATGCAATACTAGTGCCACCAAGACCTAGCTTATAGGAATCTTCCGAACTGAGCCCAGTCTGTTGGAAGAAGTAGGTAGCCGAATAGGCAAATTGAGCGCCGCAGGTGATCTGACCCAAGAACGTGACGATGGCAATCTCCGTGCGGCGCAAGTTAATTCCTTTAAAACAGCCCCAGTATGATGTGCCCTTTGAAGCAGCATGCCCGATGTCATTCGTATGAATCATGAGAGCGACCAGAGATTTTGAATGCCGCTTCTTATGTTCTGCCATGAGTTGAACTACACTCTTCTCAGCATCGGCATATTTTCCCATGCGAACAAGATGCCATGGCGATTCCAGCATAAAGAAGGCAGCAACTCCAAGAACAGGTATCCACATCCATTGAAGAACAAAGGCAATGCGCTATGCCCAGTCGCCTTGCTGCTTGATGAAGCTTTTGAGCACGCCAGCTGCTATTAGTTGTCCAGTTGCAAAACACAAATTGGTATAGGCAGTCAGGTATGGTCTGAGAGGTAGAGGGCAAAGTTCAGCGCCATATGAAGGACCAATTGTTGCAAATATACCCCAGGGTACACTAAAGGTTTCCGTCAGAGACATCAATCAACATATGCTGGGCCTCTAGGGCTATCTTGCATGCGAAATCAAAGATTGTGGATAAAACACTAACCCACATAGGATTTGGCCAGCTGTTTGAAGCTCAACTGACATTCCGAAGAATGAAACGAACACAAACGAGGCCATAAGGAGAACACCCAGGGCAAATGCCGGCCTATAGCCAAAGAACTGGATGATAAAACCATTTGCAAGGGCTCCAATAATTGCACCGGCCTGCGAGCCACTGCTCATTGCACTCTGCCACCGAGCAGGAATTTGGTATGTCCTAGTAGCTGAGTCAAATACCCCAAATCGGCGGGCATAAGTTGGGTACGCATAGAGAGAATAGCCCCGGCCCTTAAAACCCCTTACAAAATGAGGCCTAGAAAATCCTTCGGGGCTCTCGGCCCCCTTCCACTTGATCCAAGCAATGCCACACTAACTTGGCTATCTAGATTCTTACTATTTAGCGAGAGTAACCCTGGAAGAGACTGAGTGTCGCCTCGCGGGCCTCGGTATGCCTTACGTGCTCAGCCACCTGCGCTGGTGTCTTTTTACCGATCCATTTCCTGCCAACAGACAGGACAGTGGGGTCCGCGCCAGCCTCCAACAGCATCTTAACGATTTCCACTTTGCCGAGCCTCGCAGCGAGATGTAGAGGTGTGCCCCATTCGTCGGAAGTCACATTCGGGTCTGCACCCCTGTCAAGCAGAAAGCGGGTCATCAGTTCACGCTGCTGTACGCGCGGAGCGATAGAGTAGAAGAGCAGATTTGATTCCAATTTCGCGCCGTGTTCGAGATATAGCTCGAGCATGGAGGTATCTGGTTCCTGGGTGCTCACGATAACTCTGCCGAGGGGAGGGACTCCTCTTGGTCCGCGGAGGTTAGGGTCCGCGCCGGCAGAGAGCAATACAGCAGCAGCCGAGGGATTGAAAATCATGCTATCCATGGATACCACCAGGGACGGAGTTAGTTGTTTAAGACATCTCATCTCTTTTTGATTGGGGCGCAACATACGGGAGTACAGGTTCGCCACTAGAAATCCTCGCGTTGGGGTCTAAGCCGTTGTCTAGGAAGAGGCGGACAATCCGAGGGTCTTGGTGAAAGACTTTTCCGTGGAGACAGCCCGTTGCCCCTTCTGAGACGCGAGCACCGGCGTCAAAAAGGGTAGCAACAGCATCAGCGTGTGACCCTAGTGTTGCCTGTTTGAGTCCGGCGTCAAGGTCTTCAACGGTTAAGCGGCCCGTGGCGATTGCTTCATGGAGTTTTGGCATGTCGCCAACGAAGCACGCATGGTGAAATTCTCGGTGAAAGGCCTGAGACTCCATTGTAGCATATTGCCGGATATCCAGATCAAATGATAGATGGAGATGGTTGGATGAGTTCTGAATAGGAATATAGAGAAAAACACGTGATGTCCACATGACCGACCTGGAATCTGCCTTACGGGGTTTAAGAGTTTAGAAACCCTTAAACCCCTAGTATAATCTGGGTCACTTGCTGTACCTAGTAAAGACTAGTAGAGAACTAGTGTTACCGAGATAAGAGAGCCCCATTTACGAAGGCACTGGCAGGCCCTTACTGCTAGCTCGGGGGCCAAAGGGTTCTCCCGTTAGACTAGTACGATTGTACTAGTACGATATCCAACGCTAGTATTCTAGTTATTCATCCGTCGGAGGATTGTAAGTTTTTGTACTAAACCCTTATTTGAAGTAAATCGGAGGGATGTGAGCCTTTATACTACTAGTAGTACTAGTACACAGATTTTCTTGAAAAGCATGGCTATATGACGCGTAATGTCTCATCAATTCAAGTAATAGCCACAATCATTGTACCGTCCATTGGAAGCAATGTCGCCCGCTTCGTCTCTGGTGCTCTTGTTCTCTCTACTCGCTTTTCTCTCTTGTTGCAATGGTGCCGATGATTACTTCTTCGTTGGCGATCTCGCCCAATATACTACCAATGGAGTTTGTCCCCATTTCAACTTATCCCCGTTTGAACTTGAACTTGAAGCAGGGAAACTGTCTAACACGTTTTAGGTCCCAACTCCTACTCTCTCAGGAGATGTGCTCGACGCCACTGCAGTGGGCGACCCAGCCGAAAATGGGATCATGCTGTTTCTGTCTCCGGACCTGGAGGGCAACGTCAATTCCGTGATGGACAGCAAGTGTGCAGAACTTGACTCGGCGTGTTACCAAGCCGTTATGGACGTCCTCGAAGACTCGGATAGGGTACTTACAACTCGGAGCCTTGAGAAGCGCCAAGTGGGCGTCCTAGCAAGCGCGGCTGTGGCCGTTGCAGGGATACTATTCCCAATGTTCTACCGCTTGGATTCGAACCATGATATTCCGGTGCCCTTGGTGATCCCTCCGGCTCAAATAGAAGATGCCTTCAATTTGGAAACAGCCACTGCTATTGTTGTTGTCACTGAAGGGGAACCTGGGGCGACGGTCACTGCCCCGCCGGATCAGGACAAAGCTTACGGGTGAGGGTCCCCTACCTTTACCTAGACTATAGAAGACTATAGAACGCTCAATTAACAACTTGAATCTTCTAGTCCTTCAGCTGTGGTTACGACCCTTGCAAGTGCCGCACATTTCGGAAGCGCAGGAGACGTGGAAATTCAGCTCGACTCAGATATCGCAAAGCATATACAGTCGCTACTCTCCGGCTCAGACAACAACTGCGACGTGGGCGATGATTTCTTCAACTCAAACGCCATCCACACACGCGATTTAGCCATGAGCAGTGTTACATGTGGCGCACAGCAGAACATCCTCGCTGATGGAATCAATGGCAATGGATTTCCTGACTGGCTTCTCATGGCTCCAACACAACTCCCATGGACAAACGCTGAGGTTGTTGCCGGGCTACAGGTGGTCATCACCTGGGCTTTGAACTCTGCAACGAGACTGACAACAAAGCCAAATTTCTTGATCATATCCATATCCGGCACATCCCAATACGCATTTCGCTTCCTAGCCTTTCTTCCCTCTATTCTGGTCTCTCAAATATTTTCATCATACCAGAGGATGCCGTCAGCGTCGCGGGAAGTCATCTTGGAAATGTGCTTCATAGCCCCCGCCCACACAAGAGATTGCAGTCTGTTGAGATGACACCGTACATATCCCTTATAAAAGCGGCTCTTGCCCTTGTACTTACCAGAGCCCGGTTCATAGTCAGGATCCACAATAGTTACCCAGGCACTATTCTCTTCATTTGAGCTAGCTTCCGACAAGTCAGACCATTCTGCAAATTCAGGATGGCGTATAATTGACTGTATTGCCTCTGAATCAATCACCAGACAGTAGCGAAATCAGGTACCCGAAGGATAGGGATCATTGTCCACAAATCCTTTGAATTGCTCCCGAACTTGATTGATACTCACTCCGTCAAGGCTAGCTTTATCTTAGAACACTAAGCTGCGATATCTATCGCGTAGGATTCGATGTGCATTTTCATTTTCATCGAATCCATCTCTCAGATCGCTGTCTAGTGTGGCGAAAATATTGGCTCGGATTGCGTCTGCGGCAGCTTCCCAGTGAATATCGGATTCTGGGTTGTAGACAGTCCGATAAATTGTACATCCCCGTGGCCAGCGGCTAAGTTCCTCACGCATGATTTGACCGGCCAAACCGTGACCATGTCTGAATCAAAGCTCACTTCTGAGCTGACGTCGTCTCTGTCCATGTTCGAGCTCGGTCTCGTGCGGTGGGAGATCCCCTGATTGGGATTCCCACGGTTTCTCCCAGTTTTCATGGTGGAATTTCCAAGGGAGTGGTACTCCGGCCGGCACCCTTGATAGTGCCGACATCGTGCATAAATAAGTTTTTTAAGAAAGGAATATTTTGAAAAGTCGAACCCACGCTAAGTCCGGGCGCTAGGTCCCTTTTTATACAGAGAAGATCCCATGTTTGGGTGGACCTGGTAATTGTCTCGGCGCCAAGGAGCTTGTATGCTCCATGTAGCCCTCAACATCATCTTTCTTCATTGTCATATCTCAGTCATGCCACTCACGCAGCTCCCACCCGAACTACTCCTGGAAATTACCTTCGGTATTGAGAGTGAAAAAGATCTTGCTTCTTTTATTCAAGTCAACCGTGCCGTGTACCAAACACTGATTTCACAACTCTACCGACGTAATGCAAAAGATTCAAACGGATCAGCTATTCGTCACGCCGCCGTTTCAGACAACTGTTCAACCCTGAAAAAAGCCTCCAGGCTTGGACAGATTTCAATGGCTCCGCAGAACTACCGAGATCGCCCGACTACACGAACTCCACGCCTTTATTCACCGCAGCTCACAGAGGCCACCTAGCCGCAGTGAAGATGCTGTTAGGCTATGGAGTCAATCTAAATGGCAGAGACAAGTCAAAGCGCACGCCTCTGTATGCGGCCAGTGGACGAGGGCATATAGCCGTAGTCAAGACACTCCTCGCGCACCCTAAGATCAAAGTCAATGCATACTGCAATGACCAGATAACTACGATACGTTTTGCTGCACGTCAAGGTCATGCTGAAATCGTAAAGATACTACTATCTTGCCGTGCTCATGCAGGGTTCGTCGGCAAGATAGGCGGAGCGACACCCCTTCATAGCGCTATACGGAAACAACAACCAGAACTAGCTCGTCTTCTTGTCAACCGAGAAGACGTCGAACCTAACGTGCTCTCGTCATAGTCAACACCGTTGGAGCTTGCTGTCCGTGTTAATAGACAGGACCTGGTTGAGATCCTGCTTACAGATAAGTGGGTAAATCTAGACCTAAACTCCCGCTCGCTAGGAAGGACACCATTGTTAGAGGCTGCATTGAAAAATAACGAGGCTACGGTTCACATGTTATTATCGGCCGCAGACAAGGATATTAAAGATAGGACCGGTCTTTCATCCGCCATGTTATTTGATGCACCAAGTGCCGAGGCTCGCTACCAAATCATCCAGGAGCACTCGCTGCTCCGAGTTGCACTAATGATGTCAATTGCAATTGCCAAGCCTCTTAGATCTACAGATCTACAAGTGAGATACTAGACGGTGATCAAAGGTGGGAACCGATATCCCCACGGGGGAAATCTTAAGAATTATTGTTAACCCTAGGAATAGAATTACAAATATACAAAGGTGAGATCAAACGTCTTGTGACGAGCTCAGAGATAAGCTTAGACATTGTGAATTAGAATAAAAGCAAAAGCTGGCTGAATAGTACAAGAGGTTAAAGAGACTTCACAATTAGAGAAAAGGAGATCAAGGAGATTGAGATATGGTGGAGGGTGGCGACCAGAGGTCCTGAGGATATTTATGTACTTGAGGCGATAGAAAATCACACGGGCTGGCGTTGTCAGCCCGCATGTATGCAAAGGGTAATTTATGTTGCTCATGAATTCGTCTCGACAGCGGACCATGGATTTCCTGAAACCCCCTTTTTGTGATCTTGTCTTGATAAAGGTTCTTGGCAAGATCATTCGTGTATTGCTCTCGCTAAAAAAAAAGTGGGTTGTTTGCAGGTGGATGGTCTCGTCGGGACCCGGCTCTTCGAAGCTTTTCTGCCTCGAGTTTTGTACAGTCTTTCTCCACTGTCACCGTAATAGAATAGAAGAAAATAATTCAAAGTGACAATTGGGTATCATAACAGAGCTGTTTTCGGCGAATTCGCACAGAATTAATGGAGGACTATATCTCGAGACAGTGAATAGATAGGAGATAAGCCGGGTGTTGAATCGAGTCCGGTTAGTCGTCGGGGTTGGTGAGCTGGTAAACCATGTTAGGAAATATGTTGTGAAGGTGATTGGGTGTCACTTACTCGCAAGACGGGACGCGAGTAGTCCTCGTTGTCTTGCAGAGATACGCTGCTATCCCGGGAGCCATGGGGATAAACGCTCTTCATACGGTTGTCCGTGTAGGTGTTTTGGCGACCAAGCCCGTTTCCTGCAACATCGCTACCCTGGGGGAATACACCCCTCATGAAACTGGAACCTTGGCTTGTCCGATTGTCTGCCATATCTGCGTTGCTAGGAATGGGGCTGGCAGCACGGGCACGTTTCCGGTAGAAGAAGATCATGAAGATCAGACCTCCGAGCAGAGCCAGTCCTCCAAGAACACCAATGACAATGCCGGCAATGGAGCCACCACTCAAGCCAGACTTTTCGCTGGCCTGGGCCTGGGCTTTAGATTCATCCGCACCGGCGGTGGGGCTTGATCCGGCAACTGTGATGGTCTTGACTTCACCAGCCGATGTGGTCTCCTTCACAATGTTGCCCGAAGTGGTCGTCGAAGTTGAGCTGGTCTGCGATCACAAGTCAGCAAGTCGAGCATAAAGATTTCGTCATGGGTATCCAGTGAATACAGTGGTAGTATTTTGTGAGGATGTGGTTGAACTCGTCGATGTACCGCTAGTGGTTCCCTGTCCCAACAAAAAAATGAGAACCGTTTCCATTAAAGAGCAGAGGACCCAAGATATGAACCAGACAGGGAACCAAGGAAGCTGTGTCGACTTGAAGTGCAGGCGATTGGGCTTTTACGTAGAGGGCAAGGAAAAGGGGGTCACTTACTGAGGATGTGGTGCTGCTTGAAGAGCCATCTTCAGTACTGGTGGGACTTTTGTTACCAACGCTGATATAGGCGAAGACACCGTCGGCAGCACTACCACAGCTGTCGTCGGGGTACCCAGGGCAACCAGTACTACACTTGCTCACAGCCTTCTGATTGGATTCCGAGGGAACCACATTTGTGCACCAGCACTTCTTGCCTTGTAGGACACCAAGAGCGTAGCTGGAGCATGTTTTCTTACAGGCTCCGTTGGACTGGTATGTGTCCGTTACTGTGAGATGGTCAGCGTCGGAGTTCTCTTTGTCTCTATCCTTGACCTAGCCTACCAGCGTTGTATGAAGAACCAGTGTTGTCGGTGGCACAGTATGCGAGATCAGCTGCCACGAATGACTCTGCCAGTAAGGCAAACGCCGAAGCTAAATGCCAGAGCTTCATGGCGGACGATTTTGACGGTATTTCCTGGCAAGAGTTGCCCGCAATTCGTTTGGTGATTTTTCTCTCCCTGTGTCTCTTCCGTTCCTTTTTTCCGTCGTCGATTTGAAGGGAAATTTGATAGTTGCGAGTCGCTTTTCTTCTCGGTTTTTTTCTGCTTGTCGAAGAAAAAAAAAATTGCGACCAGTCAATTCCACACCATCCGTCTAGTTGAAGGTTGTCGAGCCAAAGAAAATCTCGAAACGGGGGATAGTGTGTGCCGACCGAGGGGAGGGATGTCGATCACCCATACAACGAGATCGAAGGGCCAGGGGATAGGCGATCAAGCTGGCTGCTGGAGCCCAGATGGTAGAGGTCACGATTCAAAAACCAGAGGGCATCGTCCCCCTCTGCACCGCAGGTCTCAGCAGTATGAAGAGTGAAGGTGAAGGTGGAGTGGAGGTTGGAAGTAAGTGATGTGTATGTTGATGTTGAGGAAGGAGGAGAAAGGGCGGGAGTCACGGGCTTGACCTTACGGAGCATCCAATCTTGCGCATCCCGGCATTGCCGCTAGCTGGTGGATACTTCGCGCGCACGTCCTGTATTACTGATGATTTGGCTTTGTTCTTGACTTGAATTGGTACTGGTTATTGCTATATACACCTCTCTTGGTATCCATTCTGAATACTCTCGACTCGATCGGGTTTGACTCGAGGATGGGAGGAATCTCATCGACTCTCCTCGTTAGCCTCATCATCAAGACCCATTTGCATCGCCGACAAGCTCCTCCAGCAGTTGTTTTGCTGATTCCTGACCAGGCAGTAAACCGAATACCAGTTCTGGTCAACTGGCTCCACCGCCCGGCCTGGCATTGGCCCGTCGAAAGCATTCCTTGGAACATTCCGCCCTTCATACTTCCTGGGCCATTTCGAGCACTTCTTTTCTGTGGCAGTTGTATGGTCCTGGTCACAGTCACAGTCACAGTCATAACCATGCATCTCTCTTACATTTATGTGCACACTCTCGATTCTGGTGATTCTAGTCACACCTGAAAGTGCTGTGGGTTTGACTGCCGTGCAACCGTTTCGCAAAAGGAGGGGGGAAAAAAGAAAGCAAGCCTACGTAATGAGTGGGGAGGCTGCTGTCTCAGAGCTGCGCCCAAAGCCACTTCGCTCCCGCCACACCCACCATCTTCTCTCATTCGAGACAAGTCCCATCCTTCTTCTTCCACAGAGAGTCATGCCATATACTATGGTGATCGTTCTTCCTCTTCACGACATCATTTATTTTTCACACCCCCTGGTGCCTTGAATAAACCCTGGCCATATCCCTGTGTCGTTTGAAGCAATCGGGCTAGCACTAGCACTAGCACCCGCTCGGAGAGGAAAGATAAGTACGGAAAAGTACTATCGACCCCTCATCGATTGGCTCGTCTTGCCTCTACTCGCATCCGGCTATCCCTCCCTGATTGTGCAAAACCAAGGCATAAACATTAACGCCAGGACGATCCCTATCTCAACGTTTGCGAGTCGATTGGATTGGGGGGTAAGCTTCTCCGAATGTGACGGCAGTGCAGGTGCCGCGGTCCATTGCCCCATCGACCAAGTTTATTTCGGTGTTTATCTACCGTCAATGGTCGCCACCGCACCGTCTGAAGAGATTCAGTCCCCGTTTGCTAGTGCTAACTAGTGCTAGTCCAGCACTGACCTCGTAGCCGATGAAAACTTTACTTCCTTGTTTAAAGCTCAACAATACACAGCTCGTGCTCTGGTATCTGATATCAGACCAGATATTTCAAATCAATGGTTCGCACCTGGAACCTCGAAATCGTTCCCAGGTACCACTTGAGACGGGACCAAAGATCAGCCAGCGATCGGCCTTTTGACGGCGAATCTTCGAGCGAAAAAAGTGGACGCGACCCACCAGCGTAAATTGCGTAAATTGGCCAGATCGCAGTACTATTCCACCATAGAATGATGAAATTATGCATTCACACCTCACTGGAGTAGCGATCGATCGTGACCCGACACAGGTTGGCCTGCTGCACCTGCACCGTGCTGGTTCGCAGACAATGGCATCGTACAGGCAAACCAACTGGGCCCGATCAGAGCTCGGTACCTTATCATCGCAGATAATATGGTAGCCCACTCCGGCTGACTCTCGCCCCTATCATTCGCTCTTCTCTGAGATCTCGAACCTTGCTGGGTCCATTGTCGCTCCACGGAGGACGGAGGACCGCGACATCTAGAATCTGTATTCCATACTGTACACCGTACACACTTGGCTTTTCCCAAGAATACATAATTAACCACCGAAACAAATTTCAGTGTACGTATTCTAGACATCGCACACCGCACGCCACAGTGCCAACCCTTCTTCCTTGGACCTCTCCCCACCTCTCCACACCATAATTAATATCCTTGAGACAGCCACCCACAACTCAGCCGGGTGGCGGCAGGGATGTGTAATGCTTCCTGGGTCGCACCAGGGGAATGATCCCAGAGTGCAGGCAGGATGCACCAGAATGGATCGCTGAGTCCGTGGAGTCCGGATGCGCGATGATCGCCTGTCAGATCCTTCACGTCTCAAACCGTCCCAGTCCGCCGGGGACCGGCCGATGGATCATGGATCTCGACCTGCATAGACTTGGACTGGACCTGTCTGGATCTGACCCTGGCCCTGGCCCCCGAAGTGCCGCGTACCTATCTGTCAGGTACAATATGTATACGCAGCTCTTTGGAATCCTGCTTGGCAGTGCGCCCGGTGGCTTGCAATTCTAGACCTTGTCTAGCATCGCACTGCTATCTTGATGCACGATCGCCCCCAATGTCCTGCCGCGGGCTGACGCTCTTGGAATCCACCTGGTGGCGTTTTTTTTTTTCTTTTTTTTTGGCTTCTGGCTTTTTTGGAATATTTCTTAATTCTTTCGTGTTTGTTTTGACGTTTCCAAGAATATCTCGCTAATTTGCTCGGCATTCGCTCAACGACCTATATGTGAAACCGGAGCTGAAGAGTTTTCTCTTATCCTTATAAGGCTGCTAGCGAAAATCAGGAGTATGCTTAATTAAAGAGCGGTGCATGACATGTATCGCATATCTGGTCCATTGCGATGTAGGTCAATTCACCTCCCCTGCTAGGGGTAAATTGGCATTGCCACCACGTTACTCACCTTTTATTTTTGTACGGTTCGCCGAGTCAATGTCTCAGAAAAGATTCGTAGCCACGAATCAGAAGGTTCCGGGTTTCTATTTGTAGTTCTGAGGCTTTCGCAAAGCAGATTCTGGTACTTGGCGCTGCGTATAGTATTTGTCCTTGCTTGCGCGAAGTGATAGGCTGAGATGCCAGTGGTTGTCGAAAACAATCGACAGTTGCTCTGCTAGGACATACAAATATTCTGATATACATACTATAGTTACTAGTACTCGATGCACACCATTCGACGTACACTCGGTATAATGTATCCCATTTCGTTTAGCAAGCGTGTCGAATTCTCATAGAATGCGGTCATCTATATTGACCAAATATTGAGTTGGATCCCGTTGTTGATCTATTGTGACTGGGTCTAGATAATCCACTGCGAGTCAGAAACACGGCTTAAGATAATCGCGTCGGTATTGCAAATTTCAATAGCCATGCTCGCTCTTGCTTCTATAAGATGACCTTAAGTCCTTCGTGGTGGTGGACTACTGTAGGTCAAGTCTTGAGTCACATATCCCTTTTCCATCTGCGATCCATCATGAGGCATGCATTAATTTCCTTTTCTCGGAATCGTAATCACCGAGAGAAGGCATCAAACGTAGTATTTCCTAGTCTCCGCTCATCTAGCCTCTCCCTCTGGTACAGATGAATGATGACGAGACATCTAGCCCTGTCAATGCAAGACAACATCCATGCAAACTCATCAAGGACTATGCAAATCGCATTCCGACAATCATTTTCCCTCCGCATCATCACTAGTCAACCACTCCACCACTCGCTGCGCGGAATTCAAATTCGTGGACATATACCGTAACGCCCGCTCGGAATTTCTTACTGTCCTATCATCATCATCACTTGGAGACCCAGACTCTCCCGGCTCATTCAGCACCATTTCAATCGCCGACGACATGGCCACGATCCGCGAAAGGTTCCACGCCATATCAAGCAAGTCAAAATTCGGCAGCGGACGCTTCACAGGATCATCTGTCCTCAGTCGAAACCGATGACCCGACTTGACCAACTCATTTGAACCCGCCGCACAGAACTTCAGTTCATCCACGCTCTCCAGGTCTTGATATGAAGATGGTTGCTGTTGAATATCCACCAGTTCCGTGAACTCGTGTTTCTCACGTGGGAGCCAGTGGAATTCCACTTCTAGTTCGCGCTTGTCGTTGGACAATCGGACCGGACGCAGCGCGAACATTGCGGTTGCGAAGCCATGGGCGAGGTCGCTTCGCAGGCAAATCATACTTGAGCATCCGCTTGTCGCATTCGGCGCGTTGTCGGGGTTGTGGAAGACGGCATTGCGCCACCGTTGGGCTCTAGCTGGGTCCCAGAACAAGTCGATGAATCGCCAGATGCCGGGTGTGTGGGTATCAAAATCAAATGCAGGGCGTGTGAGTGTCTCTGGGAAAATCCAGACAGGTTGGTAGGCCTTTGCAGTTCCTGTTAAAACACAACGGTGGCCGTCTCGTTTCCTGGCCACGATCCGCATGCATTTGGATAGGCTATCGCGGGATGTGCTGGAGGCGCCCGAAGCAATGCTGTGCAAGACGGAACGATGTTCAAGCCATGTTTTTGGAAGCTCTGGGCAGAGGTTGAGAAGGTTGGTTGTGGTGTCTCGGGAATGATGGGTGAGTTGGATGAGGGACCTCAGTTTGGTGAGATCACAAATATGAAGACAGGCCCAGAGTGAGGTCGAAATCATTTTTTGGCCCATGGCTTCGCTGAGATCCTGCAGTAGGTCAGCCCTTTCTGGCCGTTGAATTCTCGAGTGGGTGCCAGTCATCGTAATTCAAGTTTCTGTTTTGGTCGGACAGGTTAGATAGTTGTGAATGTCTGATATGGACATCGACATCGGCCCTTGTGTGAGGCCATCCAAGGGCTCGTTTAAACATGAGAAGTCGAGAGCCAGAGCAAGGGCATTATATGAGTCTGAGCAAGGAGTGCTGAGTTTGATCAGTATTTGAGTATTTGGGAGGGGAAATCCCCGCAGTGTGACAAAGTCAGCAGGAAGTAAACCCCGCGGATACCGAAATAGGAACAGCTGAGGCAATTTTGGTCACGGGTTTTGCAACATTGTGGTAAAAACACTATTCATATTATGTCTCAAAATTATAGTGCTAACAGGCAGAAGCTGCGAGCATGCGAAGGCACGTAAAGGGAGATGAGGAAGGAGTTCTCATTGAGCCTACGGATGAAAGAAGCTATCTAATATAGCTGCATGGCGCGGCGTTTGCAGACTGACTAAATGCCTGAGGCTTCACTGAAGCTCTCAGAATATAGTATTAGCAAGTATTCCTGTACTGAGTCTGTGCCAGTGGGTATGGAGGTGAATGGTGCTAACTATCAGTACCTACAGGCAATAGTGACTACTAATAATCGGGCAGTAATTTCCCATCAAAGTACTCACGCTACTAGAAATACTATTAGTTCTAGTAAAGAAGTACTATCTAGGAGCCCTGAGTAGGTATAGGGCAATAGCATGAATGTATATATACCACTCGGATTTACTACCTAGATACTCGGAGTCGCGAAATGTCCACTGGTATGCATCGGCAGCCTAATCAAACTCCAAACTTGAACGCTCCCTGATTTGTTTCAATCTACTCTTGCATCAAAATATAAGATTCCCTCAAAGCAACATGCCGCGGCTATGCATATGCCCTTTACTCGTGAGATCATTGATTCATAAACTTCTTTATATAATTCAAAATCGGCCTGGGCGGCGACTCGGAGGGTCAATAATCCATTCTCGTTCTCGCACTCGCCTCTCTCCAGTCATGCGTGGAGGTCTAATAGGAAGTCTTTCCACAAGTGAAGAGCGTCGTGGTCGTGGTGACGGTGGAAGAGACGCCCGCTCGCGCTGCATCTCACGAATCCGCCGTCGCCGCGCGCTTCGGATCTGATCTGAAAGTTCAATTATCTCATCAATCTCCCGCTAATGAGCCAGGAAAAAGGAAAGTATTAGCAATTTCTTCTCAATCAAGTTATCGTCGGGTCAACGCCGCACAGCTTACCTGCTCAAGGAAAGAGAATACATAATAATGTGTCCGTGTCTCCTCAAATTCATGTCCAAGTCGTTTAAGGGCTTCTTTCACAACCAATTCCTTGGTAATCTCTGTCCAACGCTCATCACGATGCTCTTTCTCGACATGTTGAGCAACCTCAATATCACGTTCCAATTCATCTTCCACGGCGTGCTTTGGAGCCACCTCGATGACACTCAACGCTCCGCTCATCTCGGCCACATCAATCTTCGATGGGGTATCGGCCATAGACCATTCGTCTGTGGTGCTTTTGGAGATTCCAGCTGTGGATCGAGGGACTGAGCGCTTCTCGTGAATTTCGATATCTTCTTCTTCCTCTTCGATTTCCTTGTCATCGTCAAACCCACGAGGCAGTTTCCGCCGCCCACGGGTATTCGCTGTTCGCGCGGCCATAGATATATGTTCATCTTCCACTACCTCGGAAAGTGGCTTGCGTCGTGAGGCTGTGCTTTTGCGATCCCATGGGTTGGAGAATTCCAGAGATGGTCCACTAGTCGGGGAAATCGACTCATCCTCATCGTCGTCCTCCTCATCTTCCTCTTCGTCTTCGTCTTCATTGCGATGCTTGAAAACAATATCATCTTCGGATTTACGGCCACCCGCGGTACTTCTATTGGATCTGGTCAGCTGATTCTAACATCAAAGGTCTGCACTGACGAACCGATGGTGAATATCAACTTCGTCAAAGCTGGTTCTTGTGGGAATCTCCGGGCTAGGCGCACGCGGTAGACGGGTGCCTTCGAAACCTATACAGGTTATCACATGAACAGCCACGCAAGCAGGGTACATCATCAAAACTTACCATGGTCTATGTGTCGATGGTGCGTTATTACATCCTGGTGAATAGGAGGTGCTCTAATAGGCTCCGGTGAAGCTTCTCGAGGTGCGGATACTATCTTTTCCTTGTGGATTCTGATATCGTCGGCTTCCAGTGGTTGCTCTACAATCTCGGGCGTTCGACGGAGTCTGGAGCGTGAGCGTGAGCGTGTTTGTTTCATCTCCTCAACCGGCACGCCTTCTCTGAATTCATCGCTTTGTTCATCTGGGAACGCGCCTGGTGGTTCTGGAGCAAGTACGGGTTCTGGTGGGTTGCGTCTGTGTCGCCTTGTTTCGCGGAAGTGTATTGCCTCTTCCTCCTCTTGCTCGCGTGCGGATGGCCGATCCTTCCATCGCATTATAATCTCTTCGTCGATTCTGGGGTCTCGACGATGTCTCCCACCTCGTGGAGGAACTTCTCGCTTTCTGTCGTCAATGATAATTTCTTCTACCTGTGTACCGCGGGTTCGAGGTCGCCTGCGAGATTCTGAAGATCTCATAAATTGATCATCTCTATCTTCTTCGAAGCTTCTTGCCCGTAGACGAAGCTCATCATCACTTTCTTGTTCTCGAGATGACGGTCTTTCCCTACGTCTGAAAAGCATCTCATCTTCCTCGATATCCCGGTCTAGTCGATGCCGCCTCCTTTCACGGGTCATGGGTTCTTCTTCGGGGCCCCGAGGCCGAGGGCCGCGCCGTCTCTCTCTCTCATCAAATATGCGCTCGTCCTCACTCATTCTCCGTGGGCGACGGATGCGGCGCTTCTCTTTTTCTTCAACAAACATATCCTCCTCATCACGGTCTCGAGAACGAGGGAAATGCCTCCTTTCTCTTTCTTCAATGATTGTGTCCTCCTCTTCAATCTCTCTCCGGCGTGGACCACGGTGTCGTTCTCTGTCATCAACAATAAGATCTTCCACATCCATCTCACGAGGCCGACGATCCCGACGTCGTTCTCGTTCTTTAACTAAAAAGTCTTCCTCATCAATCTCTCTTGAACGACGCCCGCGAAGTCTTTCCTTCTCGTCAAAAATGACCTCCTCGTCAACTTCCCGAGGTAGACGTACACGGCGTCTCTCTCTCCCCTCTAGGACAAGGTCATCATCGTCGATCTCACGAGGCCTCTGACTGCGGCGTCGACGCGAGGGTAAGTAAAGTTCGTCAGGCTGGCGCTCGACTTCCCGGATATCCTCGCCCACCTCATCCCTAGATCGTCTCGAGATCATCCGCTCCCTTGCTCTTGGTGGCGCAAAGCTCTCTTGCACAAAATCGCGCGGTGGGCGTTCTCGGGCCCGCAGCCGCTCCATGTCCTCAGGCGGCGGCATTGATCGTCGACGTCGAAATTCCACCTCGTCAGCAAATTCGGAGCCCCTTCGACGCGGGCGGGAGTACTGATCTCGTTCGTATTCAATCTCATCCTCCTCGTAGTAATCGCGAGGCGGTGCGCGGCGAGACATGACGGCGGTGCGGGGTATTCGGGACACTGGAGAAGGTTGGGCGCAAGATCATTGAGATCTGATAGTGGCAAGAGATCGCGAGATTAATATACTTTCTTGGTTTCTTGTTTCCCGTTGAAATATGAGTTAGACCTGTAAAAAACACCCTCCGGTTCCTTGAGGGGCAGTCGTTCATGCAAGAGATGTGTAGGGGTTCGGGTTGTTGACGGATTTCACCAGGACTGCGAGATCTTGGTCATTGGGCCCAAGGTGAAGTCAAGTAAACTCGGTCTCGTGACCCTATCAGCTTGAAGACGAAATTGCTCCTGGATGCGAGAGGCTTCGGCGTGTTAGATGTCGCTATCAAGACTATTGTTGGATGGAGTCGAAGGCGGGGCTGGCGCATGAACGCCGATCACGGCATTATCCAGAGGATTTACTTGACGAACTTCAGACGAGTGAAAGATAGAGGAGCAAGGGAGAAGAAAATCACGGAGGGGAAACTCATCAGCCACGGGCTAATGTGACAGTAGAGAAGGGAGGCTGAGCAAAAATTGTTTCCCCGTCCAAGGTCCAAGTACCCGATGACCCCACGACCGCTGATGTCACAGCCACGCGGACCATCACAGAGGATCAGCGGTTGGGCGCAGGAGGATATTATGACAGGGCTGACCTGAGAGGCACATGTGGTCTTCCATGATTATGTATTTGCTATTTTCGTCGGAGCTATAGTGTTTAGTTACATTTGGTTCTTCACTTCGAATTGAATTTAGAGGGCCAGGATGTCACCCATGGCTCTGGAGCGGGGTGGCTGGGGAGATCAACCAGGGATCAGTAGTATAGTATAACATCACTTAGGGTAGACACTACAGTAGATACTAGATACAACCTCTTCTATACTTTTCACTGGAAGAAGAGTCGTTTCTGTCCTTTCTCGGGCTTAGCACTGCTCCGACCACTCCTTCCACGGCTGTTAGTCCCTCTAGCACTGCTGGGGACAGTCTGTGGCCGTGACTGCTGCTGTGCAGACATCGCTTCCTGTCGATCTTGAAGTTCCAAATCTTTCGCGAAATGCCAATCGGTATGCTCTTCTCGCTCATGCTCCAGCATAACCTTCGAACAACGATCACACGTATATTGCGGGAGTGCAGGCTCATAGCTCTCCGAAAGAACATTGGGCAAGTCCTCATCTACTGGCTGAGGACCCTCGTTGTTGGCAGATGTGGAATCATCTGGAAGGGGAGAGTGGGTAAAGAAACGCTTGATCCCGGCGTCATCAACTTTCCTCTTTTTCTGTGACGGGAACCCCTCGCTGGAAGTGCTATCGGTTTCACGGGGTTTTAGAGAATGGCTGATAGATTTTGCCTGATCTCCACGAACCAAAAACCCCTCAATTGCTCTATTTTTGCTGACGCCATCTTCGAAGCTACTCACACTCAAAGACAGGTTTGAGCAAGGCCACGCTGATCCGTCTGCAACGACTTGTCGCAGCAAGTTCTTGGCAAGTTCAAAAATCAAGTCTTCGTCAATCTTACTCGAACCAGGAATTGGAATCTGGCGAGATCGAGATTGCGCGACTCGGTGATGCAACGTGATCACCCGCGGACGACGCCTATTCTCAAGTACGCCGTCCTCCACCAATCGGCCGTATATATCAGCAGCAAAAATATGTAGCCACTTCTCGGCCTGCTCCACAGAGTTGATACTTGGCCGGAAAGACTTGGCTGATAACATGGACTTGATTTGTGTTCGAGGATTAACTTCACTCCGATCCTCTCCACGAATGACCCCGTAGAGCCAAGTCGCGGTATGGTCATCAAGTTTTGCACGTAATTGATCCATAGAGATACCGAGGAGATCGCTCACTTTCTCCGTGCCGAAATCAGATGTGATCTGTTCACCTAATTTGCCGCCTAGCATGCGAATCTGAGTGAACTTGTAGCCGCCCAAGAATAACTGAATCGCACGATTTCGCACAATCGTTTGGGCATTTGGTTTATTACAGGCACTGCCTAGTTTGGCTAGCATCTTGTTTCGAGCGATGCCAGCTGAGCAGGTATAATGAAGCCGATCCCATACAGCACCGCGTACTGATCGAATGATCTCGCCCGCAATTTGCATCACGACATCATCCCAATCGGGGTCATCCTCTTCCCGTTCATGTTGGCCAAGCTCGACCAGACAATCACCAGTATCCCATTGAATCGCGGTCGTTGGTGGCGGGGGAAGCTCGGCATCGCGATTTTCATCATGTGGAGTGGGTCGTAGTTCAGGATACCTTTGAAGCAGGACTCGGTAAATCAAGGGTGATAGATCGATGAACACTTCATCGATACTTGCTTTCTCGAGTGAGGCAGATGACCCTTGAGTCAGTGATTGGATTTCTTCGTCCACGCCATCGCTGCACCATCGCTCCAGTTCCTCCTTCATCGTCCTCAAAATCTTGCGAGATTCGGCTCGATATGGGTCAAGCGAAACTTTATCCGTTCTGATGTTCTTGAAGGAGTCATCGCGGTAAGCCCAACGGCCACCTTCCCCTTCACGAAATGTTGCGACATGTTGAAGGACGATATTGGGGCACAATTTGCGCGCCTCGCCAGCCGTCAGCATGCGAGTAATGCCAAACGGTCGAGCGGCGTAATTGACAGCGATTAGAGAATCCCACTGGCGAACCGCGAGAGGAGTGTCACGCTCCGTCCCCAAGCGAACCATCTCACATTGTGCATAGAAGGCATCCAGGTCAATGTGAGCAATCGCGCGGAGCGGGGTGCCTGTCGAGCCCTGGCGAAGCAGATGCAGTTGGCGGAGGGTATAGCGAGAACGTTTCACGGCATCGGGAGACGCGTTGGGCGGGTCTGCAGACGACATGCTCGATACTGCGTCATGGCGACTCTAGCGGTCAAGTCGAACTCTCCGAGAGGCGAGAGGTTTTTCGCAATTCAGTGAGGCCTACCCGCAGTCCTCGTGGTTAACGCGAGGTCTACGCGACCCTTTGATAAAGCGACCAAAAGGGATTAGTGTCTTGGCACGTGGCTGCGAGCCTCAGGCTCTGGTTAGTCATGCCGTTCCCACCCATGGATCCTTTGTTGACGGTGCAGAGTACAGAGTACAGAGTACATACATGGAAGGAGCGGAGATACTGCATCATGAAGGGAAGGCACGAGAGGCCAGGGCAAGGGGATCAGAAGTGGCTTCCACTCCTAACGACAGACGTAGACACATACACAATCCCTATACAGCACTCACAGAACTACAACATCAAACATCCCCATCGGCTGCAAGCATCTCATTTCACATGGTTCAAAGTCAAATCTCGTCAGATTAGAAAAGACACGATTATTTCCTTTTGCCAAACAAGATGGATCACCAGAGGTATGACGGCTGCCACGGTCACATCACTCTCGTGCAGGATCTGCTGAGTCGAGACCAACAGACTCTGTGATCTCCGATCTGACCGCGCTGACACGGGCGATCGCTGAGTGGGCGGCCTGTGCTGCCCAAAGCCACGTATTCCTGCCCAACGCCCTACTCCGCCAGGTTTGGTCGGTGGCAACGTCTTTTTGCTCACAGCTTTCGATCTACGAGCAGATTGGCCCTTGCTGGCCCCCCAAAGTTGCAGAACTGAGAGGATCAACCCTCCCTCCCAGGTCCGATTTGTCCAACGTTGGACCTGCTCACGAGTTTGGAGGGGCTTTTCCAGAGGCGGGACCGGAGGGGGGGGGTGGGAGAGTGTACAGTACATTTCAACACACGCCCCTACTGTCATTGAACACCTACAGTAGTGTGCCGTCTCCTCTTCCCTCGTTGACCGCTTTCTCTCGTTCTCTCTGCCTCTTTCATCCTACCGGGCCATCAAGTTGCGATCAACCCAAGGGCATAGTGGGGTCAACCGGCAGCCTCAAAGAGGGCACAGACTGAGTAGCAATCCAAGCTGGAATTTCATGGGGGGGGATCGACCCTTTTTCAACGTAGCCGTACCAAAATGTGTGCCTGACCAGGGTCAGGACTCTGGCCACCTCACAAGGCGGCTACGAGCAGGGTTGCACATCCTCTAAGCCGTATTCGACCGTGCATGCTTTGCTTTGATAGTGGAGAGTCGTGGCACCAGCCCAAGAGGACGGCCCAACCGCCCTCCTCTGAACCCACTTTAGTTCGCCCCCCTCCCCTTCTTCTCTTCCTCTTCCCCCCTCTTCTTTCAATCTTTCTCTTCTCTTTTCACTTTCCAAACCTCCCCTTCCCGACCTCCTCCGTGTGTATCACTCCCCACTTGGACCTCCTACCTGACTCATAGCGGGACCACACTCAACCCTGAGGACAGCACCCCCCTCTCTCTCTTCGTCTCTTTCTCTCGTGACTTCTCGTCGTCGTTCAGCCTAGCAGACTTAATTCAGTCGCTTGGTCGTGTTGATTTGACTTCGATATAACCCAAAGGATACTGCCGGAGCGGACAACCAGTTGTGAAACCCAAGGATTTCCCGGACATTATTTTCCCAAGGACACCATTTTGCTATTCTTCCGACTACGGATCCATTAATTCTTAAGGCCATCATCCCTGGACTGTTCTGTCGATTCTTGATTCTTCCCTGGATTTCGAACACTCGTCAATTAAAGTATTGACTGTCGACCTTGGACTCTTCCCGGTCGCTCAATAGACAAAAAAACCCTGTACTTTTCATCCAAATATAACGGAGCCCAACCATCTGCCGTCATCTCCCAAAGGACCCAAGGAATTCACACCCTCTTCCCGGACTTTTCATTTTCTTTATTGGCCCAGTTGGACCTGAGGTGCTCTTTCATCTCTGGACATTTCCTCAGGATACACTATGACAGGCCGTCAAAATGAATACTTCATTCCAGGCGATGGAATCAGCCGCGAGGTGATTCAAGCAGATATCTGTCGCTATCTGGGAAATGATGCGCTCGTGAGACCCGGCAACCACAATGTCCGTCTTGATCCCTTGTGCTTCCATGATTTTTTTTTCTTGTAATTTGGGGCGTTTAGACTAACCCATCCCACAGGGCCGCCCGGGATTCTTCATCCGTGCCTACCGGAATCTCACATCTGTAAGTGGAAACCTCGAATAACTGGAGTAATGACCGATCCACGGAATAAACCATCTGACCAACGGACTTAAATCATCTAGGAGATGATTGCTGATTTGAAAGCTGACTCCGCTCGTTGGGAGGCGGACGTGTCACGACGGGCTGACCTAGGCTATCCAAGAGGTAGTTACGTTCAAGATATGAACTTATCCCACGCCCCTAACACTGTCCCAGCGAACTATGCCTCATCGGCTATCCATGAGGTTCGCCAACAACAACAGGGGCCTTCCCCTACAACTTTCAGTGCTGCTCCCGCACAACAGTACATGGATCCCTACTCCCAGAGTCCATACAGCGGATCCCAGAGTGCCCCTTACAACAACAACCCCTCCTACAGTTCCACTCACTCGCCATACGGATCAGGCCAGGCCCCATACCCTCCGCCTCAGGTCACCTACTCTGGCTCATCCCAGCCCGTCGTGACGGCGGCTGATATGCATCCTTCTTCCTATACCTACTCGAACACTGGCTACGGTTACGAGGGCGGTGGCCGAAATGCCCCCAGATACCCAGGACCTGGTTATGATGCCGAGTCGGACTATTCCCCAGTGACTACCGGGATGGCGTATCCTACCACTACTGCCCCAGACCCTCGGATAGGAATGGAGCCAAGATACACCCCGGAATACGAGCGCAGTAGGCCGCAGCCAGCCCGCGAAAGGGAACCCCATCGTCGGCGGTAAGCAAAAGAAATCAAAACAAAAAAACGAAACAAAAATACTCCAAAAAAATTATACCAGAGATTATACGGGCCCTCCTTATCTTGCGCGAGATTCCTTTCTTACCCAACATTGTGGACCACTGGAATGGTGATCAGTTATTGTTTTTTGCTTTTTCCCGTTGGACTATAACTGCAATCCTGGGACATAATGATGTCTACGAACACGAAATTCTCCTGGACACTCTCCACTTCTTCCATATCGGCTTTACTTCCTCTCTGCCTCTGAAGCTCCACGAAACTACCTCTTTCTATTTCAATAAGTCCAGGAAATCTTCCCTTTTCGGACATGAATTCATTATGTGCACTACCCCCAGCTTGGACCAATCTCCATGATCCGTCGGACTATAAATGCTATTTTACATTTTGCCTTGCCATGGGACGGACTGGATCTCCGCTGGAAACCCACTGGCCATCTCTCATGAAAATGAGTCTGGTCTCTCTGGAGGGACTTCCTCTGTTTTAATATCCTGCGCTATCGTGCAGCTTGCCGGATAGGAGTCGGATCATTCTGCGTTGAACCGGGTTTTAAGGAAAGGTGGCTTTTTTGAATTTGAGCTCTTTGTCCTTCATGACTCCCGGATATTCGCCATGCTGAGTTCCGCTGTTTTCCCTCGGATGTTCCTTTTTTTTTTCACGGTGTACAGGAATTTTGGCTTTTAGCAACTGTGACTTGTTTTTCCTTTGAATTGCCTCGTCTTGCCCATGGTCGGGCGGGAGGCTCGCATGGACCATGTTTGCTTTTTCCCTCATGTGTTTCCTTCCTTGTGGTTACTGGGAAAGATTGCTTCGGTAAAGCGATACTGATGAACCTACATGTAGATATGAGCATATACGGCGTTTTATCTATTCTGTGGTTAACGCTTTGGTTTCTTGATTGGTTCTCAATATAATTGAACCATTCCTCATTCATCCGTGTATCCATTCACTTTCATGCGATCAGCTGAAATATCGTAGCTTTATTCATATTCTATCCCGTCGATTGCTTATATTTTGCCCCGAAGCTTAGTTGGCGATGAGTTCGATTCATCGGAAACTACTTCGGGTAGATTTGTCGCACCAATACCTGAGATACAGTTAATAATCGTATTCAACTAAATTCTTCCAAGGTTGTTATGTGTAGAGTGCTTGCAATTGTTGCACAGTAATACATATGCATAGATCAAGCTTCACTGGTGACCGCCAGTGTAATACATATATGATTATTCACGTTAGAGACTCGCCTGGGGTATTCAAGTTGGCCTGTCTGTCCTGGCAATCAGTCTACTGGTAGGCAGTTTATCTTGGAAATAGCAGACCCCGCTAGCCAAATGATGCTAATTGTGCAGGTAAGCCAACCGTGCACACTTCCATGTAGCTTTCCTAGAAGAGGGATGGAAAGTCGGTTTTGAACAAAGGAAAGTGACTGAATTGTCGGTTATATCACTTTCTAAAACATAATACATACACAGCAGCGCCAATATCTCGAGATCCGACTATCTCAAGACCACGCACACACGCAATATTGGTATCAAAGCACCTCTCCACGGGAAAACATACGTCGATCAAAGACAAAGCTGATCTCGTTCAGCGGCAGCCCAGCCACACGCAACTGACATCGCTAAACCACGGATCATCTTCCCGAGTCGGTTCAACGCAACTCCATCCAAATTTTCGAGCCAATCGAGAGTTCACATTGGAATTTTTCTCGCTCTCAGTGGCCCGGTATGCAAGATTTGATGTCTTTATTCGTCCTCATAGCCCTTAGGGTGCTGGCGCGGACCGGACGGAACTGTGTGCATTGTGGATTGTGGTTAATTTCGGACTCAGAACTCACAGAAAAGAATATTCCCGTTACCACGGGAGAGAAAGAATACTTACTAGGGTATGACATGGGGATTGGGGCAGGGTCGTAGTCACCCAGGGCCCGGCGGATGGGAGGCAGGACAGCCAGCATGATGGGGCCAGAGATACCGATGACGCAAGAGAAGAAGATGGCGGGCTTCTCGTGAGCCGCCCAGCGGATCCAGCGGCCAGGCTGCTTCCAGAGGTAGGGGGTGGACATGGTGATTGCGAGGGGTGTCGAACGACGAGGAATTCAAGAGTTTTCCGACGGTGGAGCAGTCGTTCCGAGACCTAAGATAGATGTGATCACAGCCAGAGACTAGGCGGATCAAAAGAGACGGGAAACACCCGGAGATGTATGAATTGAGGTGGTGTGGTGGGCGGAGGGGGAAGGTCAAAGTCGAGCGAGTCAACGAGCCGTGGGGAAGAGAAGTTGGGAGGTTCGGAGATGCGACCCAGAAAGTCTTGGCGCTCGGCCCAGTAACACGTCGCCCTTTCGGGTGATCTATACAACTTCCCCCAACTCCCCCTCCTCCGCACTTTGCTTTCATTTCCTTCCCTCATCTTCCAGCCTGGCGTCTAATCCGCTGTGCGGAATTCCTTCAAGATGAGGTGGTGCATTGCGTTGCTTCTCTGCTGTTTCTTGGCTGCGGTCAACGCTCTGAGTAGCTCCGGCAGCCGTCTGCTGGTCGTTTTGGACGACAGCGCTGAGAAGAGCGCCTACTCGACATTGTGGTCTGATTTGGAAGGTAATCAGGGCTTCCTTGGATCTATCGTAAATCATCCGAGCTGACTTCAATTCCAGGACGAGGATATGACCTATCTTTCGAGTCGCCCAAGAGCAACAGCTTGTCCCTCTTTGAACATGGCGAGCGGGCTTACGACCACCTCCTGATCCTCCCTCCGAAATCCAAGGGTATGAAAGCATTCGCATCACTATAAATGGCTACCAATTGACTCAATTGCTTAGGTCTGGGTCCCAACCTTACGCCAAAGAACATTTTGGACTTCCTGGACAAGGACGGCAACATCATTCTCGCCCTCTCTGGTAAATCCTCGACCTCCAGCGCCATCAGCTCCCTCCTCCTCGAAATCGACGTTCACTTGTCAAATGACCGTTCTGCCGTTGTTGTCGATCACTTCAACTATGATACCGTCTCCGCCGTGGAGAAGCACGATGTCCTCATTCTCAACCGCCCTGGAGCTCTGCGTCCTGACGTCAAGGCCTTCTTCGATGGCGAGGGCGTTCTCGCTCTCCCTCGAGTCGCCCCTCAGACTTTGGGCAACACTAGCCCTCTCATCTCGCCCATTCTTCGAGCTCCCGAGACCGCCTACGCCTACAACCCCAAGGAGGAAATCCCATCCGCCGATGACATTGAGGCGACTGGATCCCAGCTCAATATCGTCTCTGCCATGCAGTCTCGAAACTCGGCTCGTTTTACCATCCTTGGCTCTGTCGAGGCCCTGGAGGACAAGTGGTTCTCCGCTTCTGTCAAGACTCCCGGCGGCAAGAAAACCCCCACTGCCAACCGGGAATTCGCGAAGCAATTGACTGCCTGGACCTTCAAGGAGACCGGTGTCTTGAAGGTTGAGCAGATTGAGCACCATCTCGCTACCAACGGCGAGGTTTCTGCGGATGATATCAACCCTAAGATCTACCGTATCAAGAACGAGACTGTACGTGAACCCCCAGAATCAAGATAATTCTTAGTTCCATACTAATCAGCAATCTTATACAGGTCTTCAGCATTGGGCTGTCGGAATACGCCTACGATAAGTGGGTTCCTTTCGAGGTTCCAGCTGGAGATGAGCTGCAGCTGGAGTTCACCATGCTTTCGCCTTTCCACCGTCTGGCCCTCCAGCCTACAGATCGAACTGAGACCAGCACTATCTACAGCACTCAGTTTGTTACGCCTGATCAGCACGGCATTTTCTCCTTCCGTGTGAACTACAAGCGACCTTTCCTTACCAACGTGGAGGAGAAGCATGAGGTGACTGTACGTCACTTCGCTCACGACGAGTACCCTCGTAGCTGGGCCATCAGCGGTGGCTGGGTCTGGATTGCCGGTCTCTGGTCGGTTATTGGAGGATTCCTGGCGTTTGTTGTTGTCTGGCTCTACTCGGCGCCCACTGCCGATAAGACCAAGAAGACTCAGTGAACATGTATACCATTTTGTACTGTGAATGATGATAGGGAAATCCTTTATTTTTCAACCTAAATATGATATCAATTTCCTGTTTATCAAATCTGATCGTAAAATATGCTTTGATGCAACGCAATTTATTTGAAGAGATTATCTCTTGTCTATTTGAAATTGGGAGATTTTCCAAGGGGAAAAATAAAGAAGACATGAAAGACATGAAAGAACTCCAGACCATGCCAGCATAAATCTGAGTAGGTAGTCCCTTTGCGCAAAGGGAAGGCACATTGATGATGCCTAGGCCCCTCTCAACATCCATCAATCATGCCACCCAGCTTGACGAAATATCATTCTCGGACCTGTCACCACTGATTAAATCTTACAAGCCCCGAGTCTTCTCTGGATCCATTTGTACTTCGTCTCCGCTGAGCTCCTTGACAGTCGTGTAAGCTGGACGACCAGCATATAACTGGTCCGACGAACCCGACTTGCGACCTTCCATCTCCTTAGCTGCTGCAATAGGTGTGTTTCCGCGGAATCGTTTGGTCATATCAATCTGATTGCGTCTATGAAGTGAAAAGGTTAGCGACTGCCTCTCTCGAATCCAGAGTGTTCCTCCTCTGTCGGTCGTATGATCAACTGACTTGCACTGGTTAAAGGCCTTTCCCAGCTGCTGACATTGTTCGGAAAGGGTCTCAAAGTTGGGTGATCGGAGACAATCCGCTGGCTTATTGCGGTGGACCATGATACAGTCCGAGTTCTGGAGGCATTGAGCCACCGCGTCTCCTAGAGAGTAGCATGCGGTTAGCTCAGTTGATGCAACTCGGAGTGAATCCCCCGTTGCGCTGGGACGGGCAGGTCAGGGTCACGGGGACAGGTAGGCCACGGCAGGTGCGACTCACGGAGTTCCTGGCACGATCCTGGCATGACGGCGTGCCTTCCAATAGTTCTGGCGTCTTTAAAATGGAGACCGTCCAGGCGGAGGAGGAGCCCTCTCAGTCGCGACTTCCCAATTCAATGGCAAACTCGGACGATCATCCTGTCTCCGATTGGTCAACCCCGGATGAGGTAAGCCCGCCCCGTTCACATGTTTCTCCCATGACGTCGCTTCTTCCTCAATTATCCTATGTTTGTGCTTTTACCTGCGACTACGACTGTGTGAATAGACTCATTTCTGAACATATGTATAGACGTTGACCGAGTCGTATCTCACCATGGCCCGGGTTCCTCTGATTGGAAGACTTTTCTGGTACGGAACCTGCTTGTGTACCTTTTAAAGTACCCCATACCTGGTCAACTCGTGGCAAGCTAACACAAAGCCCTCAGGTTCGAGTACCTGGCACTTTTTGGGTCCCTGATCCTTGTACTACTCGAAACCATTATTCATCTGGTTACTTTTTGCTTACGTGAGTCAAAAATCTCCCTATTCTGAGCACCGCGACTGACTCGCGACCCCAGCGACACCGATCATTCGCTTCTGCTACGATCAATCGAAGGCACTTTTCAATGCCCTTTTCCCTACTGAAATACGCGCAAAGCGATCTGCCGAGGAAATCTTCGCCGGCTCTGTAGCCGAGGCCTCTGATTTCACCGATATTTGCGCATTATTCGGATATGAAGCGGAGGAGCATATCGTTCAGACTGGCGATGGATATCTACTTGGATTACATCGATTGGCCAATCGCAAAGGAGAAGAAAACATGCGGGTGAACCATGGAGTTGGGAGTCTCAACAAAAAGGTCGTTTACCTCCACCACGGTTTACTCATGTCAAGCGAGGTTTGGGTTGCCTTGACAGATGAGCAACGATGCCTTCCGTTCCAGTTGGTTGAGAAAGGATACGATGTCTGGCTGGGCAATAACCGGGGCAACAAGTATGCGAAGAAGTCGGTTCACCACTCACCCGGCTCAAATGAGTTTTGGGATTTCTCGATCGATCAGTTCGCGTTTCACGATATTCCCAACAGTATCGAGTACATTCTTGAGGTGACGGGCCAGCCCTCATTATCCTACATTGGATTTTCCCAGGGAACTGCACAGGCTTTTGCGACCCTCTCCATTCACCCTCTGCTGAATCAGAAGATTGATGTCTTCGTGGCACTGGCTCCCGCAATGGCCCCCTCGGGTCTTCGCAACCAGATTGTTGACTCACTCATGAAAGCTTCTCCGGATTTCCTATTCTTGCTATTCGGTCGACGCAGCATTCTCTCCTCTACAACAATGTGGCAGACTATTCTCTATCCGCCAATTTTCGTTCGCATCATCGACACCGCGTTGGCGGCCCTGTTCAACTGGCGCTGTCGCAACATTACCCGCACACAGAAACTTGCCGGCTATGCCCACCTCTATTCATTCACAAGCACAAAGTCTGTTGTACATTGGTTCCAGATCATACGCAACAGAAATTTCCAATTTTACGACGACGAGCTCTATGCCCCTTTCAGCATTGTCGCAAGCGAACGTTTCTACAAACCCGTCAAGTACCCAACTCGCAACATCAAGACCCCTATCGTGTTGCTTTACGGCGACAGCGATAGTCTCGTTGATATCAATGTAATGTTGCAAGGGCTCCCACGCGGTACTGTGGCAAAGGCAATCCCCACCTACGAACATCTCGACTTCTTGTGGGCGTCAGATGTTGATCGCCAGGTTTTCGGCCATGTTTTTGATGCGCTTCAAACTCATAGTCGTGATCATGACATGCCTGAGGTGATTTCGGCCGATCATAAGCTACTCGACGGTCCTGCATCCATCGATGGACATGTCTCGAATACTTCTGCACAGCGAACACGTGGTAAGGACCCGGCTTTTAACGGGACTCGCTAAGCACATCAATCGATACTCCTTTTGCGATTTAGTTATAGCGTCTCTTATTTTGTATATGGTGCGACCAGTCATTTCTACATACCCCATCACGTGAATTTCATCAAAGACCTTTATTTTATACCGATTAGACCTTGTGTAAGAGTATTGCTCTAAATAGCGCCTTAAATTTGCCGTACAAGTTAATGAATACATGGTTTCAAAAGATGAATCATTGAAGAGTATTCTCACCTATTAATGGCCAGTTAGCAGATATCCACGACACTTGGCATCATTCCTAGTCCCGTGGGGTCCATTCCTTCCAAAATGTATCGTCCCAACTTGCCCCTCATTTTCCTACAACTCTGAAAATGGCAGACTTGATGTGCCTCGTCTGCACGCACGATATACCAATCGAGGTAGGCATTCTCCTAAAGCTCCCAACGACAACCATTAAGACTAGCACCAGACCCTTGACCAAATCTTGACATCTGCCTATGACCATTCCGCCAAGCTGAATGGCTCTCCTCAACTACTTCTCCTATCAGATATTCCAAGGGAAATTCTTCAAAATTACAAAGATGCAACACTTTCCCCGATAGATCCATCATTCAAATCTCCATTCATTGGTTGGACTATTGAGCAAGTTCGAGATTACATGGCCAATATTGACGACGGTAGAAATGTGAATAAACATATCTTTGTCGTGGCGGATGAGAGAACTGTGTCTGATCAGACGCTGCTTCTTGCAACGTTCTATGAAGAGGGTGGAAACAAGGTGGAAACTGCACGAATTGCCCGGGAATGGATTAACTCGGAAGCCATTTGCGTTGCGGTGGGTGTTATGGATATTGGAGGCCTGAACGCTGCTGCGAATGCAGACGGTATCTTTCGGCCTTCTACCATTGTTCCATCACGAAAAGGCGGCGCTGCACCTCGAAAACAGCTGTCAGGGTAGATACTAGCTATGCAGTATGCCAGTACTATGTACACGACGGGCTGTAGCCTTGAATATTCAGACACAGTCACCAATATTATTCAAAGACTTTTTTATACTTGGCCAAGACATCTTGAAATGACAACGGCTTGCGTCCGGTAAGAATCTCGACAGTGTCACTAGTTTGAGCCATATAACCCCGCGCTACCATCTCACCACAGCACAAAAGATCATCTATGCAAAGCTTCATTGGAATTCCAGAGAAGTCTCCACTGACCGTGGAGGGTAATCCGCGCTCCAGCCAATATTCCTTCATTTCATGATCCGACACGGTTACAAACTGACCCTGGTCTTTGAAAGTGCGGCAGATCCACTGGAACACTTGCTCATCTGTCACAGCATCGGGGCCTGTCACATCGTAGATCGTGTTGGGCTGGCCACGACCCAGGAGGAGAGCAGCCAACACCCTACCGCAGTCTTCGCGCGCGACGTAGGCACCCGGGGTCTTCCCTGAATTCGAAAGCCAGCGATTCCCGCAGAATTTCCAAGATGGAGCAAAGAAATTCGGGATGTTGTCAATATACAGGTAGTCACGCTGGATATTGTATTCCAGTCCGGAGGCACGGATGAGAGCCTCGGTTTGTTTGTGATCTCGAGGTAAAAACGGCATTTCGTCAATCGCTGCTGGATCATCGGCGCCCACGAATGAAGTGTAGCAGATTCGACGCACACCACAGGACTTGGCGGCATCAATTACATTTTGTGCTTGCTGGTGACGGCGACCAAATGCCCAGGTCGATATCAAAGTCACGGCTTCTGCGCCGGCAAAGACCCTTTCGAGGCTGCCGACATCATCATAGCTGGCCGTAGATACCGTCGCTCCCTTCTCTGACCAGTTACGGCGAGTCTCTTCGGGGATGTTATCGGGATTGGAGGTGGTAAAAACAAGAGTGCTGTCTATCGGGGCAATTTCCAGCGCATAGGATGCTGCAATACTTCCAATGCTTCCCCCCACGCCCGTCAGAACATATTTGGGCATTTTGATAGTATTCAAATAGTAGTATATACTAACTAGTATTGTGAGGCTGGAAGAGGCGGCTATTTTCATTGACAAAATTGAGTAGGAAAGAGAAAGTTCAAAAGACTAACTCACCATATGGAGGACAGAGGGGCAAAGAAGCTCATTCGGTTACAATTTCCGTCTCTTAAGGAGATCTGACAAGTGGATTGACACTATCTATGCAACTAGGTGGATGGCGTCGATGGGCCAATTGAATCAGAGACATCATCGGCTATTCTATCAGCAATAGACACATTAGATCTACTTTCTATAATTTTAAGAACTTTCAGCTGTTATCTGGAATGTTAGGGAGACTCTCGGATGATTGAAGGGTCTGGAAATATACAAGTGTATCAGAGGAGCTGCTTGCAGCAAGCTTAGGGCTCGGCCCGTCACCATGTGCCGTTCTTGGCGAACCTCTTCGAAAGGGCTAGTAGAACAGTAAAACATTATTACTGAATAGTGCAACTGGGCTCTTGGTAGGTATTCTTTAATACACGGGTGATTTGATCAATTATATGGTTCGCTGGAGAAAATGGTGTCTTGAAAATATCTGATTTTCGTCAAGTGGATCATGATGAACATCTGCTATTTCTGTAGTGTGATTTACATCTGCTCACCCACAGCTATTCAAGTATAACCAGACTAGATTCTTGAATAGAAGCTGCCACAAGGTCTATGAAACTCAGACAGAAACCAAAATCCTTCCATTCAGGACGAATATCATTCCCTAAGCCTCTTTTAAACCATATACGCTCCTCCCGAAACCTGGAAGGTCTGACCAGTCAACCATTGAGAATCCGGACTCGCAATCAGTGCAGCAACACCCGATACATCCTCCGGTAGTCCAACCCTTCCGAGGGGCGACCACTTGGACAGCATAGCTTCAATCTGCTCCTCAGTCATATCTGCCCCGCCGGGAATGTATTTTGCAGACATCTCGGTATACATATCCGTCTTCACGCCGCCTGCAGCAATGCAATTCACCGTGATATTGCGCGGCCCAAAGTCGACAGCAAGGCACTTGGTCATTCCCTGAACTGCTGCTTTGGAAGCAGCATATACTGCGTGCCTGGGGACTCCCTGGACAAAAAGTTAGCTTAAGTTAAGGGGATTATTACTTCTATGAGTACCTGGAAATAAGAATGGTAACCCATAAAAGTAATAAATAGAAACTTCCACCTTCAAGTCCACTGCCCAACTCACCTTAACAGCTGAGATAGACGAAGTAAGCATCAGCCTCCCAAAATCCGCCATATACTTATAAGCCTGTTGTGAAACAAAATACTGGCCCTTGACATTAACCGCGAAGACAGCATCAATATCGGGACCCGTCACTTCGGTCAATGAGCCGAAATGCTCGATGCCCGAATTACTCACGACGATATCGAGGCGGCCGAATTCTTTCATCAGCGCCTCGAACATCGCTACTACCGCCGTCTCACTGGAGACGTCTGCCTGAAGGGTTATGGCGCGGACGCCGTACGCACGAGCCTGGGTTGCGACTGATTCGGCGGCTTCTTTGGAAGAGACATAATTGATTGCGACGTCTGCGCCACGTGAGGCGAATTTAAGGATTATCGAAGCACCGATACCACGGCTTGAGCCGGTGACTGGAATATAATCTTGATTAGGATCGGGTGTTCGGAAAGTTGGGTTGTCTGGTCTCAGTGGTAAGAGGTTCAAGTTTAAGCATACCAATAGCAACTTTGCCTGCCAGGTCTCGGTTGGTAGACATGATCACAGCAACTTGAATTTGATGAAGTTGACTGTTTCTGGGAGGATCGCGGGGTATCTGTCATTTTGTACGAGTGGCGTCCAATGTTGGTATGCAACACAAAACTCGGTGAGAGGTCAGCCGCAAACGTCTGCATTCTGCAGCAGTCGATTCCTCACCTATGAGCACAGGGCCACCCCGGGGGCTACTGCGGACTACGAGAAGGAAAAAGCGAGGAATAAGAATTGAAAGTTGATCCAATGTATTTGAATCCAGTATCCGAGTAACTAAAGGTACATATTTGAAACATATTGAGGGCCGCGTCTCTGGCCGATCTCTAAAGTCATCCAGCCTAGAGGAAACCCCCGATGAGACGCTGATCTGAGAAAACACAGGCTCCCACCCTTCGCACAACCTTTTTCCGGATTCATCCAACCCAAAAAGTCATTGAAACGCCCCTTTCCAGACTGCAGGGCAGTCGAAACACTTCATCTCTCGATGTCAATAAAAAGAAACTCCCAGGTGAAAACATGGCTGGCACATGAGGCGTAAAAAAAATAAGAAAGAAAGAAAAGAAAAGAAAGCGAAAATGAGTTCAAAGGCGATAGAATTCTCATCATTCTTCATCAGCACCAGGGTCGGTTCCGTTCACAGTGCTGGCGCTATCAAAGTTGGAGTTGTTGAAGGTGAGCTTGATCTTCGGTTGACCAGGGGTGCTGGCGGTCAACGGAGTGTCGGCACCAGAGGCAGCACCAGTGGACTGGCCGTCACCAACAACGGAGGCAGGGTCATCGAAGTTCGCAAACTCGGGATGGCCTTCGGTTTGCTTCTTCAGCTCCATAACACACTTGTCCTATTTTTGAAGGGTTAGAAATTTTTGAAACACTCGTATATAACATGTTTGTGAGAGAAGCACTTACTTCGATATCATTCGCATCTTGGAACAAAAGACTGCCGTCTTCGTTGTATGTCCTGGCGTTCTGGCAAAGTAGATGGATGTCGTCCCGGAACTCCTTCAAGCTTTGATAGTCATCCCGTTTAATCTTCTTTTCGATCGTGTCTACTGCAATGGGGTTCTTGATGATCATGTAATAGTCGGGATATTGCGTGCGTGGTGGAGGTTTCATGAATGGATCGATGATTGCCCGGACCATTGGGCCTTCCTCGCTATCAGATGATTCAGCGGGAATTTCCTGCTCCATATCCTTGAGAGACTGGATAACGCTGGAGACGATGCGGTTCAAAGTAGCACGGTCGGCACTGCTGAGGGTATCTGGAATCTTGGGCTGGCGACCACGCTTCCGTTTGGGCTGCGGGGTCTCCTCAGCAGCCTCGTCAGCCTTGCGCTTTGGCGGGGGACCACGGCGACGATTCTTCTTCTTTGGTGTTTCGGATTCTTCAATTGAGGGATCAGGGGAGGATTCGACAATGCCAGATGCTCTCTTCCTTCTCTTTTCCTTGTTCGCCATCTTCTCAGCGGCACGACGAGCATTTTCCTCGACGACCTCTTCCAGAGTGGGTGCATCTTCCTCGCCTCCTTCCATGGCATCCACCGCTCTCAGGAATTGAAGCTCTGACAAGCCATCGTCGTATCGTGTAACCTTGCGTTCACGGGCTCCACGACCGTACACTTCCGTCTCAGTAGCCTCCTGGACTGGGTTGTCTTCTTGCATGTAGATATCCGGAAGCTCTTCTTCACACATCAAACGAGGGTAACGGTGACCGGGTCCGTATCCATCAGTTACAGCTCGTTCTTTGTCGATTTTCTGGAAAACAGCCAATTCCTCTTCAGAGCGGGCCATGATTTCGTTCAGGTCATCATCGTCCATTTCATCTTGTTCTCCAATTTGATCGGCTGCTTCGGCCGTTTCCAAAAGGGTCCGGAGAAGTGCGTCTCGCTCCTCGTTGGTGGACTTGTTGTCAAACTTTCCGGCCTGGATAACCTTGCCATCCATGTCAAGCTTAAACTGTGCACGTTCCAGGATCTTCTCCTCGACGGAGTTGGAACTGATCAATCGCAAGATGCGAACCTCGTTCTTCTGTCCAATACGATGGGCACGATCTTGTGCCTGTAAATCTTGATGAGGATTCCAATCCGAATCATAAATGATGACAGTGTCTGCGGTTTGCAAGTTCAAACCCAAGCCACCAGCACGTGTAGAAAGAAGGAAGCAAAAGTATTCCGAGTCAGGGGCATTGAACAGTTTCAAGAGGTCGGATCGGTCATCGGACTTGGTGGCACCATCCAAACGAAGATATTTGAGACCACGAAGGCGAAGGAAGTCCTCCATGATGTTCATAATCTGGGTCATCTGGAAGAACATGAGGACTCTGTGGCCGGTGGCACGGAATTTCGGTAGAACGCGATCAAGCAATTCAAATTTTCCTGCAGTACGCCAAAGGAGGTCATTAGACATGCGGTTGGGGTTCATCTGATCTTCGACGGGCTCGAAGACGAAAGGATGGTTGCACAGTTTGCGCAGTTGCATCAACATGTTGCTGAGACCGCGCATACCCGTCTTGCCGCCCTTGCCGTCGCTAACAACCATCTTGTTGTGGGTAACAAGCTGCTTGTACAGCTTAGCCTGCAAAGCAGAGAAACGACATTTGATGACACGCTCTTGCTTGTCTGGCAAATCCTTCTCGACATCCTTCTTGAGGCGACGAAGCAAGAAAGGACGGAGAACCTTATGCAATCGACGAATGACAAGCAATTGCTCTTCCTCGGTCAGATCAATACGATCTTGACCACCAGTGTTGGCGAAGGGCGTGTTGAACCACTCATCAAAAGATTTCACGGATTTGAAGATCTTGGGTAGAACGAAGTTCAACAATGCCCACAGCTCAGGCAGATTGTTTTGCAACGGCGTACCGGTCAAAATCAAACGGAAGCGACTGGTGTAATATTGCGCCAAAGTACTACTCAACTTTGAATTGGCATTCTTCATTCGGTGACCCTCGTCGATGATCATGTGAGTCCACTTGATCTTGCTAAGGAGGGGTCGGTCCTTGATGATGTATTCGTAGGTTGTCAGAAGGACCTGGAAGTTGCCCCAGCGGATTTGCTGCTGTTGCTGCTTGCGAGCGTTGGGGGGACCCTTGTAAACGACCTTGCTGACTGCGGGTGCCCACTTATCAAACTCAACATTCCAGTTAGTCAACGTACTGAGCGGCACAATAACCAAGAATGGCCCGTTGTTTTGCTTCTTTTCGATGATGTACGTGATCAAACTGATGGTCTGGATGGTCTTTCCAAGACCCATTTCGTCGGCCAGAATACCGTTCAAATTATTGTTGTACAGTGAGATCATCCACTGGAGACCCTTGAGCTGGTACTCCTTCAAGGTACCACCAACAAGAATCTTCGGTTGTTCTGTGACCTCCTCCTTAATAGTGTGAGCCACCTCATAGTAGTCGTTGGTCTCGTCATCGCCGGAACCATCGTCTTCGGGCTCATCGGCAGCCTTGCCTCTGCCTTGCTGTTCGCGTACACTACCCTTGAGCTGACGCATCCACTTATTGGTCTGACCGACCAAATGATCCAGACGCGAGTTCTTCGCTTGGCCGAGCAATTTCATGTAAGTCTCTTCATCGTTAGCCTTCAGGGCCTGGAGACGTTGCTTCGCTGTGCGCTCCACGCGCTTCTGCTCTTCGCGCTCCATAAATTGCTGGTGTTGGTACATGTTGCGGACCAACTTCTCGACACGGGTCTTGTTGGCATCGGCAGCCTGGATAAGCGCCATGCGGTGGTTGAGAAGGGCCTGCAACTGAGCATTCTGCTTCTCCTTCTCCCTTGACTCACGCGCAGACCTTTGCTGGGCCTCAAGCTTCTCGGTGATCCGAGCCTCACGAAGAGATGGCCTCTTCATGCGACGCTGCTGTGAAGTGTTCACCTGGTTCCTGTCGTGAGCAATGGCCCGTCTAAGCTTTTCGCGAAGCAGCCGTTGTCGTTCGAAGAGATTCAGTGACTTGTACTCAATAAGCAGAGCTGTATTCGCTGCGGATTCACCGGTCGGAGCATCGCTCTTGTCAGTATCCCAAACACCAATGTTGACGGGGAGTTCCTGGATAGCTTTGGCACGGCTGGTCATCCGGTTGTAGCGTGCCACTTCTCGGTCCTCGTCGATTGATACCCGGTCAAGGAAGGTGGTGGAGAAGGCTGGAATCCGTCCGCGCTTCTTCAAGACAGCGTGATCCCGATATGAGATCTTGCCCAACACCTTTTCGGGTACTTCGTAGCTGTCATACCACTCCTTGGTAAGAGGATCATTATTCGTTTGTTCAGGAGCCTTCTCGGGTGTGTCTTTGTCGGCGGTTTCAACGACCTTCTCGGCAGCAGAAACATTCTCCGTGGGTGTAGGGGTCTGGAACTTCTTGGCAGCAAAAAGCTGTTGGCGAAGAGCAGGCGGGATAAGCTCATTCTTGGAGAGCTTCTTGAAAGCGAAGATCTGGTTTCGGAGGATGGCGAGTTGCTCGGGGGAGAAGCTGCCACTTCCAGCAGCTGCGGGTTTGCGGGCAGCATTCGCATCGTTAACTATCCCGGAAGAGCTAGAGGCAGTGCGGGCTAGAAAATAGAAGTGTAAGCGCGAAGCGAACCAGAACGATGGGTGACAAGTCAGCGTGGCGATAACGTACCATGGGCACCATTAGGAGCAGCGTCGGGGGCATTAGCAGCACCGTTCATCTGTTGTTGTTGTTGCTGCTGCTGCTGCTGCTGCTGCTGCTGCTGCTGCTGCTGCTGTTGTTGCTGGCGTTGTTGCGCAGCCAACTTTTGTTTTTGGAACATCTGCTGGCGCTGGACAGCCGAGAGTAGATTATGGTATTTTAGATACTCTGGGTTGTCATGGGGGACACCTTGTTCTTGCATCTGCTTAAATTTCTATTGAGGGGGGAAAAGTCAGAGATGATCAAACGGCAAGAGATACTAATTGATGATTCAAGTTAGGGTTGTATAGGGTGGAAGGGGACCAACCTGCAGAGCCTCCTGGATATGCTGCTGGGTCAGGTTCGGCGGCAAACTCATATTGCCGGGCGCCATGGTGGGCGCCGACTGCAGCGAAGCCATGATTTTTCTGGCGCGTATTACTTCAATTCATAAGTGGATTGGAGACGCGTGGAGGGGGTTGATGCAATGCGTCGAAGCGGATGTGAACTGGATGTCACGGGCTCCACTCGAGAAACAGCCCGGTCGCGTCGGCTGGTGAAGGGGGGAGTGGGAAGCGCGATCAGGGAGTCGGCGAGCGCGACGGGGGGAGGGCGGGGAGGGAAAAGCGACGAAAAAGGGTTCGTCGGAACTCTTGGCGATGGGAGGCGTGATGTTTGGGGCCCGTGGTCGGAGCTCCGAGGATGCGATCGATGGAGTATGGGGGGCGGGTACCCAGGTAGAATGGGTATAATGAAAGGGGATTGGAAAAGGCGGACTAAAGGACGGAAAGCGCGGGGAGCAAATGGTCAGGCGAAGCGTAAAGCGACGCGAATGGGGTGGAGGGTGAGTTGGATGGATGGGGAAGGACAGGAGGGACCGATTTGCGCGACTCGCTCGGGGAAACACCTGGTGCTCTCAGAGGACGGCGACAGCAGGAAAGGGAGGAGATTTCGAGCAGTCACGGGACCGGGTCACCTGAGCTCTGCGCATTTGTGAGACTGGCGGCACTAAGGCAGAAAGGCATTAAGGCACTAAGGCTGTAAGGCAGCATTGTTGAGGCATCAAGGCATCAATGTAGTCCTTTTTGATTGGCTAAAGTATACAACCCGTCTGAGTCAAAGGTATCAACATTTAGGATGAATGGTACAATCTACTTCTGCGTACTCTACTAAACTCAAAATAGCAGAAATAATGTATTCAAACTGAGCATCATACTGCAAAGCACATCAGTAAAGACAATCCCGTCGGTGGCAAACTCCGTAAACTCCAACCCCAATGCTTCAACTCAGTCAGATACAGCTTCATTTCACCATCCCCTCCAGAGTAAAACAATCTACGCATCCGTGGCTGCAACCAGATTCCGCTTCATCGGCGGAGGAGGTGGTGGGGGCTTCTTCGCTCGGGAGGGAGGTGGTGGCGGGGGTGCTTTCTTGGCCAGTGTCCCAGTATTCAACGCCGTCGCACTGGGTCGTCGTGATGCCACACTGCCATGTGATGTTGCTGGTGAGCTATCTCGAGCCCCATAGCCGCGCTCCGGACTAGACCGCCCGTAAGAGCTGGCCTCGGAGTCAGCATAGGGATCCTGAGTGAAGGTCCGTCCATTGGTTGGTACGCTTCGCTGACCCGGCAAGGTATCACTAGTCGTTCGCTGGATCCATTGCGATGCGATTGGCGCCTGTTCGTGGCGGAGCTGTGTAGGACCTTCAAAGGTGGGCGTTCGGTTGAGGACCGGTCGAGGGAAGCTATTACTGGGATATAACTCCCTTGCAGGTGCTTCCGTCGTGATCGTTCTACTAGAGCGAATGGTGGGACGATTTTCCACGGCACTCGTCAGTTCCTCCTGCACAGGGTCATATCGTTCCTGGTATGAATGAGCGGTGTTGGAACGAGCCCGCGTAGCACGACGGACTGGTGGAGGACCTTGGCAGCTTTTGAGCTGTTAGCAAGACTAACTTATCCAAGTCGATTCGATTGAAAATACTCACCTGCCAGGCCATTCGTTCTTAAGTTTGAGAAGTGCTTCACGGCACCGCTCGTGGTATTCCAGCTGAGCATCCAGGAAGGTACCCATATCCATAACATTATCGACCTCCGCCTCTTTGATGTCCTGCATGCGGCGGACTACGTCGTCACTGGCTTCCTCGTATTTCACCTTCTGAGAGCGCAGCTCTTCTTCAACGCGGAAGTCCTCTTTCTTTGCCTTTTCCATCTTGGAAAGCGATGTGTCATAAGCCAGCCGGCGGCTATCGAGCTTCTTCCGAGCATGCTGAAAATGGTACGTCAGTTCCATCATCCAGTGGGATATTTTCTTTTTTTTTTCCTTCTCAAGATTCTCTTACCTGATAATCCTTCATTTGGGTCAGAGATCTCTCAAGGGATTCAAGCCAGCTTGAATTTGCCTGTCCGATATAGGTTTCTTGGATACGCGCGATGCGCTCTTCGGTTCTTCCGAACACTAGTATGTGGGGTTAGCTAACTAGGGTATAGTTTTCTAAGAGTTGGTGCGACCTACTAATCAGACACTGTCCGTATTCGGAGTTGCCGTCAAAGTCCTCTCCATGGCTAACCATGCTACTACCCAAGTGAGCAATGGGGAGAGTCTTCTCCTTGTCGTCTCCTTCGCTGCGCTTCGAAACAGCTTTGACGTATGCGGTCATGGACTTGTGAATGCGATCAACGCCTGCAAAGAAAGGTTAGTGCCAGTTTTGGAGATGACAATTCAAGTTCTCTTTACCTTCATGTCGCACACCCATCTCCGTCTCCATCGCCTTAAAGTCATCAGTGGTATTCGTCTTGACTTCTCCGCCCATGCGCTCGCCAGCCCATTGCTTGAAGCGACCGATTCTCTTGTTGACATTCATGATGAATCGCGATCTTGAGGGGTAATGGTTAAAACGAAAGATGTATAAGGGTGAAATCGGATCAATGTCAATGGAGATGTTTGCTGTTTTCGGACTTCCAGAGCGAGTGTCGATCAGTGAGAGAGAGTGGAAGGTAGACCCTTGGGAAATCAAGCAATAGACAATAAGAAGACAGACAAGTCCAAACTAGAACATGGATCAGAAGAAGGCAAAGTCACCCAAGGGGGAGGTGGAGAAAGAGAAAGAGTGAAAGTGCAGGAAGGAGAGGGTAGCCCCTCGAAAAGAAGAAATTAAAGCCAGCCACATCCAAGCCTGAGCCTGGGGCACGCAATGTCAACCCCAACCCCAATTCAATTATTAGCGGCGCCACCAAAAGTTTCTGGAATCCTCCCAATGTGTTTCACTGCTTGCAGATGTACCAGAGACTGTCGATCGGTGGGGAATGCCACATTGGTTCTGGCCTATGTTGTCCAGGTACAAGAATATCCTTTAACAAAGTAATCTACCAATCAATACGTGGGCACTTTGTCCTCTGTTCCCATCTTTGGCGCCTTTAGTAGCCCTAAATCTTCTGCCATTATTATCATCTAGTTCCACGCTAGTCTCCTTTGCTCAGCCTGAGACACGAACACATTTGTTTTAAAAAGTCCAGGCCACGATGGCGGCTAAAGCTGTGACACGCGTTGGTGGGGCGACGGTGGAGCTTCGCAATTCCAATTGGAAGACCAGGAAAGACAGTCCGGATCATCTATAATTATCATGTCTCTTTCCCGTTGTTCGCCACTGAGGAACAGGGTCCAAGCCGGGTAACCTTGTCTCTCGCACGTCCACTACTGTAACTGTACTTACATGGGTACAGATCCATTCGATTCAGTCCTCCCCCCAACGGCTCCATCTTACGCACTCGTGCACGGAGCTTCCTCTTTGGCCTTTTCCCTGGTTACCTCGGTGTTTCAGTCCTCCCTTACTGATGCACTTTGGTGGTGGCGATGCCAAAGCCACGTCGATCTGATCCATTGAGTTTGGTGCAATCAGCGACTGTGCTCTGCCGTGCACCCCTGGGGAACATCTGTGCGGTCTACGGAGGAAGTACGGAGTACGGAGTGAGGATTCTGGTACTGGCTCCACATTAGATTGATTGTCCATTTCCATCCTCCGTTAAATCATGGATCAGTAAAGTCATTGGCTGGAAAGGTCCCAACCAAGATCAAAGCAGTATTGATTGTCAATACCTTCATAGTGTACTACTGTATGTACTCTGTACTTCCGTACAACTCTATATACTGTAAGTACCAATTACCCCCTCCGTGGCTGCATCAATCAAGCCGAGAGCATGCGGGGGTCAATTGATGAAGAGTCCAGAAATGACCTCTGTCCCGGTTCAGTGGCCAACAAGACATCAAACTCATTCCACTCTCCCCAGGCGGGGTCCATGCTAACAGGAGAGAGAGCAAGTCCGTCACCAACCGCCGACAGACCAGCCATCGGCGGCAGCAGAGAATCCCCCGTGTCTAAATTCAGCTCCCCTTCTTGAACCCCTATCAGTGATCCGTCGCAAGGTGTTTCAGATTCAGACAGTGTACCGGGTGTCGAGAGATCCGGTGAGGGCCGCGTGGTGCTTACAATAAGGCCACTGGCATATTTTCCGGGCGTCACGCCGGTGTGCTTCTTGAACACACGATGGAAATGACTCGCCGTCAGGCCCGCCTGCGCGGCCAGCTCCTGGAGCCGTGGCTTCAGCCCTGCTGCTAGTTCGTCGCGGATCTGCTCACACGCCTTATAGACAATGGCGGTTTGTGGGTTGCTTTGAGCCGCCGTTCGTCCCGATTGTGGTCGGCAGCGCTTACAGGGCCGAAACCCTGCGTTCTCAGCCTGTGGTGGGGTGTCGTAGAATTCCACGTTCGCGCGCCGGGCCAGCCGGGCGGAACACGAGGGGCGACAGTAGATCTTGGTGGTTAGGACGGCGTAGACAAAACTGTCGACCGTTGCGTCACGCTTGACAACGGCTTGCCACCGTTGTGCGGATGTGAGCACATCACTCGATCGGTTGAGGCGGGGGATTTTATGTCGGGTATTCATCGCATGTGCCATATCTGAGATTCGAGAAAAGAGTACAATGTACATGTGTCGATTCACATATTTCGAGTTATATGGGACATTGTGCTGAATTGGGTAGATCGAAGGATGAAATACTGGCAGACACAGCCAAAAGCTTGATGGCTTTTTCTTGATCTCAATGTGACCAATCAACGGCCAGCACAGCAACCAGGGAAGATCCAACGTGAAAGCCACTATAGTAGACTCGATGATTTTTACAGTTCGGTGACATTTTTATACTGCTGTTAGTACTAGATGATATATCATACGATTATAATTCCACTTAATGCGAGCTGTTGAAGCCTCCGTTGGCGTTGATTTGCTGGCATCTTAGCGGCTCTCACCGATATATATCACTGGCGTCCATCCGGATCGTAGACTGCAACGTTGGAAATATCTGAAGGTCTTGATTAATGGATAGGACGGGAAACAAACAGCAGTAGTCTTTAAATAGAGAAGTAGAAGACGAGTTCCTAAAATAATTTCGTAATTCTAGATCCTAAGATATCAAGAACGCGTCACCATTTGACGTCGCAAATCGCACTCAACTGTCAAGTTCAAGATCACGAAGCCCCACTCGTCAGATCATGCCCAGGTGATGGTGTAATGGACCATCCATTTGACAGAGTCAAGAAGATAGTACTACTAATAGGCCCCTTGCAAGTATATATGCAGTAATGACTTAGATGTTGACAATAGCCCTAAGCATGCCATACTAAGTGTATCCTACTAGGGGTGCATCGCCAGCGTCTTTCCTACTCGAGACGAAGAGCATGTGCGCAGACCGGATCTACAGGGTGACCAAGGACAGATGAATTTCAAAGGTGTATCATTTCCGAGCCCACATGGGACTTTTTTGACTTTTCCGTTCTGCCTTGACACGAGGCCAGCCCCGGACCCCCAATCCATCACCCTTTTTTGATTTGATAAAGAAAAGGATGGTGGCCACAACCTTAATTCGCTAAGGGCGCATGGGACGCTTATCCACACTCGCCTAAGTACATATGTCTCATAGCAGAAGTCCATTTTCAACCCGTCACAAAAACTCCACGTAATATCGCGCTTAATCCTTGGTCTTCTGGGTACCACGGAGCAGACCGGTTCTGCGGGCAGCAATGAGACCGGCCTTTTGACCCTGGGCGGCGTAGCGGGAGATGGTCGAGGCCTTACCGATGTGCTGGTGGTTACCACCACCGTGAGGCTGTAGAGAAAAACACAGGTCAGAGATATTCTGCAGGTGAGAGCAGACCGGATCGATAGAGCGCAACTTACGTGATCGACGGGGTTCATGGCAACACCACGAGTCTTGGGCCAAGAGTTGCGCTTGACGGCGAACTTGTGCTTGGCGCGGGAAGCCTTGAGCAGGGGCTTGTCGGTACGGCCACCACCGGCGACGATACCAACCATACCACGGGCGGTGTTCTTGATGACCTTCTTGGCACCGGAGGGCAGCTTGACACGGGTCTTGCCATCCTCGGGGTTGTGGCCGATGACGGTAACGTAGTTACCGGAGGTACGGCCAAGAGCACCACGGTCACCGGACTTCTCCTCGACGTTGGAGATGACGGTACCCTCGGGCATGGAGGCGAGGGGCAGAACGTTGCCGACGGTGAGCTGAGCGTTCTTACCGGCGTAGATAAACTGGCCAGTGTACATGCCCTCGTTGGCAATGAAAGTCTCGGTCACCATCTTGAACTTGTAGGGGTGGCGGAACTGGACCTTGGCCAGGGGAGCACCACGGCCGGCATCGTGGATGATCTCCTTGACGACACCACGGGTGTATCCGTGACGCTCAGCGTAGTCGAGGGTACGGAACTGGGCGGGGGCCTTGTTCAGACGGGTGTTGGCCGCTGCGAGTGAAGAAAAAATTCAAGATCAGTATTCCAATTCCTGTTTCGCAGTGTGTTCCAGCGCTTCTCATTCTCTCCTAGCTGCCCTGTATGCAGTTCCAAACGAAAAAACCGTGCGCGGATGGGTTGGATGGGCTGGATAGGTTGTTGCGGTCGAACTCACTGAAAATGGAGCCACGGCCCTTCCTCTGGTTGCGGATAACGCGACCCATGGCGACTGTCTGTAGGAGAGGGTTAGTATCTGGGAGTCGACAGTCGAGTTCCGGTGTTGACGGAGTCGTGTGGAGGGAAGAAGGTCGTACCTCGAATTGAAGATGGGCTTGTCGTTGGGAGGATGAGAAATCATTCGGAGAGTGTGTGGGCTGCCTTCTAGGGTGCGGTCGCTAACCTATCCCCATCGGGCTTAGCGTCTACCGCATTACCTCAGCCCTTCAAGCGAGTAAGTATATCAAGTATTTAAGTCCCCTTCTCATTTCAGTGGATGTGGTTTGAGATGATTGATTGAAAATAGTATTCTATTCATGAAAATTGCGCAAAACTATATTACTACTTTAATATTCAGTAATCTTTGTATAGGCCGGGGTTTTGAGGATTGTGCCCTGGGGTTTCCGGGTGACTGACCACGTGACCATACCTCCACCGTTTGTCATCCGGCATTCAATGTACAGTCTGCTGCGATTGGACAGTCTGCTGCGATCAATGGTTGGATATGGTAGGGTTGAAAACATTATAAAAAGTTGAAAACTAGCTCTACGTTATTGAGAATAGCGAATTCTTCAAATTATCAAATAGATAGGCTTGGATATAGAATTATCATAACAGTTGAGCTTTTCACTGAATTTATTTCTGGAACAACCTTGGAAGATACCTAGGTATCCAACTTGTATCAACACTGGATGGTTCCTAGGTAAAGCACGCATCGACAAATTGATAGGCAACTTTAGGATTGATTGGTCTGGGCGGAGACGTCTAGACTGCAGATTTGATGATTGGTTGCTCTCCTTCCCAAGAGTTACGCACATGACCATATCCGCACCCTAGGGTAGCCCTGAGTCCTGACGCAGTGAATGCCTCGAGGAGATCGAACATTCCTCCAAACACCCCGAGAGAAACGGCTCGATGATCTATGGTCCCATCCAACTCTCATGAAGAATGATCGACCAAGAAACATTAAACAGAGCACCTCATCTGAAATAAGACAGTCCTTTTCTGGTCAATGCAATGCTTAAAAAGCGACGAGGTATAAGGAACATCTGAATATCTAATTATTTACTAAGGACTGTACTCTTGATAAGCATATTCTAGGGTAGCGCAGAGAGCAGAAAAAGATCTATCATCAAACTAGAACATTTAGAAATATTTGCTTCCAGTCTCTTTCCTCCAACTACTAGTTGGTACTCGACACCCTTTTTGTTTGATATCAATGCATTGAGCGCTGTATCCTGGTTGTTTGATACCAGCTCCTGTATTTTCCATATTGCGTAGACCTAAATCAGACAATCCTTGCATTTTATACTCAGTCGCTCGTTTGCAATTTTACATATCTTAGACTCATTGAAGAGGGAGAAAAAAAGTAGTGCGTCAAAACATATTGCACGCACCCGCCAGGAATGGCCAAATCATCTGCGGGCCCTAGACTGGGAGCCATTACCGACGTGACGGGAGTCCGCCGTTGGCAACTTTGACCTTCGCACCTTCGCGCCTTCTCCGCACACCAACCAACACTATGGCCCCTTCAGACTCAGACTCTTCTTCATTATCTTCGGCGCCGCCTACAGACGACGAATCCGCTATGGAAGTCGAGGAGCCTGTTGGCATCGCGAAGTACTTCAAGAAGGAGTCTTCGACTCCGCCACCGAAACGAGAGCCCTCACCACCACATGAATACGTTATCGCGGACAATCCAGCTATTGCAGTGAGTGGACACTTGGAATGATGATTCAACATGTATTTTGGATCATTGGACACGTCAAAGACGCGTCTACTCAGCTCGAAGACACGTTCGCTAAGCTGTCGCAATATTTAGTTCATCGTCATGTTCCGCGCGCGGTTCAATGAAGCCTTCCCCAAAGCACTTCCACATTACGGGCCCCAAGATATCGAACGAGGAGCCGTTGATAGCCCACCCGGAGAATATATTGAGCGACTTCTTTGCGCATTGCTGGGTCTTGTTTTAAATCGCAAGAAGGATGTTGAGTATGGTCGCCACCCAATGCCCGATCCTGCGCGGACACCCTCCAAGACATGCGCTTTTAAATAATCGCCCGCCAATTGACCCCAGCAACAATGGCTAATCCGATTTCTTCGTCAATACAGACGAAACCACTATACACGACCGCTGGAGGAGGCAATTCAGACGCATCAGTCGCAGTGGCCCAAGACTTGGGCAGGCAAGAGCCCCCTCTCTGGGGGTCGCAGCTTTGCGACGATGTCGCCAGAAGAACGCGTATGCTATTAGGCCATCGCCTGAAACATATGATTCTATTCTAACCCAAACTCTTCTTAGATCGAGCTCCTAAGATCTTTGGCCCTATGGTCCCTCTCGTCATCTGATGCGATACAAGCCAAACTAAAGGAATCCTATAAGCAAGCCCGCCACGATGACGATCTAAACCAGCCCCTATCCGTTCAACCCTGGGGTCGCGATAGCCTGAAACGTCGATATTGGCTAATCGAGGGCATGGATGATACCCACTTCCGTTTATACCGGGAAAGCAACCCAGCGCTTAAACAAATTACTTGGTGGAGCGTTGCTGGAGACATCCCGGAGTTGCATGCTATAGCCGATAAACTGCAAGAAGAAAAGGGTACAAATTCCAAGAAGCTCAGCGAGAGGATTCGAAGTGCGATTCCCCGCTTCGAAGCTTCGGAAGAGGTAAGTCAATAACCTCGAATAGAAGACAGGGCTGAATCGATATTGACAATTACATGTAGAAACGCAAACGTCGTGACTACCGTCTTGCGCGCAAAGCTGCATTTGCTCGCCCGGAGCCTGGTTTCTCGATGTACGAGGGTCGAACTCGCGGGAAGAAGCTGAAGTATACATACTCTGACGATGAAGATCTCCTCTCGGATGATGGTCCCACCAGGCGATCTGCTCGCAATACTGCCACTACAGTGACATCAGCCGCACCATCTCGACCTCGATTTACCGCGAGTGGAAGACAGATTCGGTCTCGTGCTGGAGGTCTTTATGGAGAGGCTTTGTTAACTGGACAACGGGAAGACTCCGAAGAGGAAGATGAAGACAATACCAGACCGCAGCGAAGTCGAACTGCTACCCATCCCAATGGCTACTCTGGCTATGGAGTTGACGATCTAGAAGATGAATCCGATGGTGCATCGACCGGAAACGAGAGCGGGAATGATTGGAAAGGTGGGGATGACGATGACAATGATATGGAGGGAGACGACGAAGGAGAGCAGGCGAGTGGCGACGAATCAATTGTGAACGGAGAGCCTCCCAGTCTTGTTGTCCAGCTTCGGTACGGCAAAAACAAAGGGCCACAAAGTGAAATGAGTGGCGTCGAGATACCGGCATATTCGTCTGTTCCTCCACCACAACCTCGTCCAAGCTACGCCCCAGAGTCCATGGTGAACCCATCGGAGCCTGCAGAAGCAGCGCAAACGACCAATACACCTTTTATCCCTCCTGCACCTGTACCTCAAGGGACCCCTTTGGTAGCATCGGCCATGCCAGCGCCGACTGGGCCCTCGATCTCGAAGGTTCCGTCTGAAACAGTCGTTCCACCTAAGACTGACAATCCATCTGAACCAAATGGTTCAATTGGTACCAACCCAGCTGCTGAAGGCCAACCCGAGACTCACTTACCCCAAACACAACTATAACAAGGCTAGAGTCCAACTGGCTAAGCGCATAGAAGTTGCATGCGCCCGGAGGAATTTTCATCGTATGGATACCAGACTGGAACCGGAGTTTGCTTAGGATGGGATTGGCCGTTGCTCATTAGGGGGGGGGACTTTGACTCTGTAGATAAACACGGAAAGTTTTCAATTGAAAAGAGATACCAGATTTTCGATTATTGGTTGATATCATAGCCTTGTGATTGTAGTGCTCTTGCTAAAGAAAACAGGCAATGTATATGTGCAATTGTTTTGAATGTGAAGAGTAGTACACGCATGGTTGATCAGAGACTGAAGAAAAAGAACCAGTCTAGTAGGTGGGATATCGAACAAAGGCTTAGCCCGTTAAGCCATAAATTAAGAAAACACCGAACGCCTTTTTGATGCGAGTGAAGCAGCTTATGGTCCATCAAGACTGCGATCGAGTCGCCAAGTCAACTCATGGCAATATCAATCAGACCCAGCGTTGGAAAATTGAGCTTCGTAGAACTGCAAGAACTCCGGCGCCGTTAGTTACATACGTCCTACCAAGCCCTGGAAAGATAGGGGTAGCCCCGGGGACAGGGAAACGGATCAGATACTCACATCTCCGACTTGCTCAGCTAGCTTTGGATCCTTGGACCACTTCATGGGCGGCAACTTCCAGTTGTTGACCTCGTACCACCACCTGCGGATTCGGCTTCCGAGGGTTTGTCCGCTTAGAGAGGCGGTCCGATTCCAGAATCGCCATCCCGAGAGTGCGAGAGTCCAAACAGTGCCTTGGATAAGAGGGAGGAGAACCTATATGCAAGGCAATACTATTAGTCCGGTGTGTACTTCACGGCATTGATCTATCTGGTTTTCCATTTTCCGGGGTAGTTCATGAGTGCTTGGCATGACAATCGTACCTGGTCTCTCACGGTGATCCACGCCACACGGCCCCAGGTGTCGGCATCTTTGATACTGGCAAGGTAGCTCTGCTCAAAGCGCAGATCTGGGAGGGGAGGAAGCGTCTGACGGCGACGGACAGGACGAATGACTCGGCTAGGGTCGACAAAGTCCGACGGGAGACTGCCAGCGTCGGAAGCCGGGGCCGCAACAACAGGTTGTTTCTCAGAGGCGGCAGTCGGTGGGTTGATGTCATGAGTCGGAGAAGGATTCGAGCGAATATGCGCCGCCTGGATGGCTTCAGGAATCTCCAGTACAGGGTCAGACATCGTGGCCGGCTGATTGATATCGGGGATGATTGTTTGGGGTGAGGTTGCGCAAGTTGCTCCCATACTATATGCCGACCTCGCTGTGCCTTCCGCCCGGCAGAACGCCCCGCCAGCCCACTTGCCCTCATCTCATCTCTCTTCTCCTTCCCCTCAATTCATCTTTGATCTTCAACTTTGTCAAAATGGCTGCTCCCCAAGGATACCCTCTGCTCGCTCTGGAGAACCCTCTCCTTGGTATGTGATGCCGCAGTTTTCCCCCAACCTGAATTGTATTGATTACTGACTTCCCATAGACATCCAGGCTCGTGGGTATGAGTGGACTTTTCTATGGAGTCTTGTCCATGTCAATTGCTGATGGATTTCTTCTAGTGATGCCGCCTTCCTTGAGAAGTATGGCCTGAAGCCCAATGATGCTATCCTTGCTGAGGAGAAGCACATGGGCATCTATGAGGACCTTCTTGCCCGGGACGCTAAGCTCATCCCCGGTGGTGCTGCCCAGAACACTGCCCGTGGTGCTCAGGTATGGACTAGTTGTTTCTTCTGTCTATTGACAGCATGTATTATAGAGACTGACAAATCGTGAAGTACATGCTTCCCGATAACTCGGTCTTGTACATTGGTTGCGTCGGTAAGGACAAGTACGGTGACATCCTCAAGAAGACCTGCGAAGAGGCCGGTGTTCACACTGAGTACCGTGTCGACGAGGCCCAGCCCACCGGCAAGTGTGGTGTTGTCATCACCGGCCACGACCGCAGCATGTGCACCCACCTGGCTGCCGCCAATGAGTACAAGATCGAGCACTTGAAGCAGCCCCACATCTGGTCCCTCGTCGAGAAGGCTCAGTTCTACTACGTCGGTGGCTACCACCTGACTGTCTGCGTCCCTGCCATCGAGGCTCTTGGTGAGGAGGCTGCTGCTAAGAACAAGGTATGTATATTCAGCGGCCATTGTCGAGTGGGGCCCTTCATATACTCATCTGCAATTTAGGTCTTCATGCTCTCTCTCTCCGCTCCTTTCATCCCCCAGTTCTTCAAGGAGCAGCTGGACACTGTCCTGCCTTACACCGACTACACCTTCTGCAATGAGACCGAGGCTCGTGCTTACGCTGCCAGCCACGAGTGGGGCACTGAGGACGTTGTCGAGATCGCCAAGAAGCTCGCTCTGCTCCCCAAGAAGAACACCCAGCGCCCCCGTGTTGCCATCGTCACCCAGGGCACCGAGCCCACCGTTGTTGGTATTGCTTCCGCCGACGGCAGCGTTGAGATCAAGCAGTTCAATGTTCACGAGATCTCCAAGGACGCCATCAACGACACCAACGGTGCCGGGTGAGTTTCTCTTCTATTTTGAATCTTAAGTTTCCCTCACTAACAGAGTGATTAACAGTGATGCTTTCGCCGGTGGCTTCTGCGCTGGTGTGGTTTCTGGCAAGTCTCTCGAGGACAGCATTGACATGGGCCAGTGGCTGGCTAGCAAGAGCATCCAGGAGCTTGGACCTTCGTGAGTTTCCCTAATTGATACTTTAACAGGAATCTCTTGAATTCTAACACTCTCATATAGTTTCCCCTCCCCCAAGCAGACCTACTCCCGCTCTTAAGCGATGACGAATCTTGCAAAATTAAAAGAATAGATTTGAATGAAGATTTTCAACACATAGATCTCCTGGTAAGGATGATCTAGACACGGTTCAGCCCAGATCACTGGAATGAACTTGTGTTTTTCAACTCTGGATGATTCAACCCTCTATACCCAATTTTTCTTTTCCTGTTTCTATACATTGAGATAAACGACTTAACGTCGAAAGATCAAGACACCGAGAGGTTCTGCTCTTTTTTTGGTGACCCGCTCACTCCTCTATTCTTATTTTCCTGTTCTTGATATGAAACACTTAACGTGATCAAAGCACCTTGATAATGTTGGAGTTGGAAGATCTGGTAGCCAGACGAAGGGGTTCGGATGGACCCCGTTTTCAACAACGAAATAACGAACAACTCAAAACAAATAAAGTACACTTTTTATTCATTTTGATGGCTTAGTAGAATAGAAAGCAAGGAGACTCGCTACTCACTATCTTACTCAAGACCTGACTATTACACATTGGAGACTTGGATTTCAGCGCTCAAAAATACCGCGGTTGTTCATTCGATATCACCCACTAACTGCTTCATCATTCATTCTCTTCTACAAAGGCAAAGAATAAAAAGCACGGGCTATCAAGACTATAAAGAAAAGAGGGGAAAAGCATTGCTCAAGAAATGACATAACTTCTTCGCATGAAAACGACCAAAAGTAAAATGAATGGTACGAGAATGTCCTCCGGCATAACAGGGAAGGTAGGGGGAACGGTCCTTTTCCAGGTCTCGACTAGCCACTATGTTGCGTGTTGAACGCGCAGTCGTGGCGTTGTGCTTCTCAAGGAAATGACCGAGCGAGAAGGCACAACATGCACAGACATAACTGCCACAGGGGGGTTCAAGAAAGATCCGAGATACCCTAGCCTTATTCCTCGACAGGGAAAGTAGAGGCTTCATGATCGTTGGGTATAGATGTGACTGGGATAGAGGGATTATCCAGCAAGCCATGAACAACAGCTAGAATCAACTCTCATGTTTGGAACGGAAAAAATGGAGACCCCTAAGCCACGTCACCTTCCCCCAGTTTGATGAGCCCGGGAGAAGTAGTGTAATATGAGCCGGAATTGGGTTGTGGAGATCTAGCTGGGTTGTCCATGTTACTCGCTCAAATGGCTGGTTCGAGGTTGTATGACCCGTAGATGCTTTGTATAGACTTTGCACAAAAGCCGATCTACTTTCTCCAATCAGCCTCCCTGTCCACAAGGGGGAGTCTGCCCAACGGCTCCAAGATACGCGGTAGATTTGCGGTGATCGACAAGTCCTGAACTGAAGGCTCCCCCACTTGCTGGCAGACCGCTGCCGATAAAGGCCTCATTGGCCCATGTCTGATTTGGCATCCCACTTGATATAGGCTGGCTTGGGTACGAGCCAAATGTCATTCGACTTAAGTTATTGTTATCCCAGGCCCCCTGAGTGGGCTGAGGGAGAGTTGTCGATATATTGGTTGGGGGAATCCATGAAGAAGGCACTGAGCCAGCCGGGTCAAAGAAAGCGGACGAGGACTGGGTCTGGCCCATAATGCTTTGCCTGAGAAAATCATTTGCGATCTGGCCTTGTGATGGGGATCGATCGGAAATGATTGCATTCGGAGGTGCCATTGGATGCATTTGGGGTTGTTGGCCCAAGCCGGGAGGCGTGCGAGGAGACGCACCCTCTCTCAACGGAGCAGGAGACGATGCCGTGTTCCAGATACTCGGCATGCCAGGCACAGCTGGCAAAGGCGAATAGGACTGGGAAATTGATGCGCGAAGGGACTCTGCTGCGCCGGGATTGGGAGGACCAAGCCCGGGGGGCGGAATGGGTGTTCCGAGTTGTGGCGTAGGCTGTTCGAAAGGAAATGCGCTCATGCTGGATCTCATGGGAGCCGAAGGTGTGGGCATATCCTGGGGTTCGTTTAAGAAGGTATACTGGCCTGAGATGTTGGGCGGGTTCTCATATGGGTCAGACTCAACCAATCGCTCCACATCCTCCACGATACGATTCATATTGGCTGACATTGATGCAGATGCGGACTGGGATCCACCAAACATGCTGCGGCCTTCGGCGACGGAATTGGAATCTTGAGCCGCGGAGGGGATATCCTCTCGGTCGACGTTAGGAGTCGGAAGGGTCTGCTGATGGCCATGAGGACTCGAGAAGAATTGGGCTGGCAGCCCGTCTTCCCGATAAATGAATGTTTTCTTGTCCTCATCATCAATCAGTGCAATGGGGATCTTATTACCCACAACCAGGTCAAGACCGTCTATAACAAATTCGCGGATTCTGTAGAGCATCTCCATGTTGGGATGGCTTCTCTCGATACCTGGATCATTCATTCGAGGTTTGAGCTGACCGTTAGTGCCGATATACCGGCGGGATGTGGCTGCCTGGTCCAAGGGCATAAACCCAAGACTCTCTTCATCGTCTTCAAGAAGATAGTCGACTTCCGGCAGCTGTGCAACATCAAAAGTAGACGCCAGAAGTGTTAGAGTACCCGCATAGATCTTCCAAAACTCTTGAATCTGGATTGACAGTGCTGAATCCTTCTCTTCCTTTTGCGCAACGAGGAATTCACTAGTGACCAGTAGCCAAGAGCTATAGTGCCTCAATGCTGGAAGAATACGACGCGCAACGACGGTAATCTTGTCCGGACCATTCCTGGCAGTATCTTTGCCGCTCGAACTCGAATCCTCCGCTGCAAACCGCTCGAGTTCAACGAGAAGGATTTGTAACAAAGTGAAGAATGTCTTGACGTTTATTCGCTGGAAAAATACGCGCGCATTGTGTACCGATTCTCCATTCGATCGAGCTCTGGCAAAATCTTCGGCCGCAATGTTGACTAGACAAAATTTCTGGAGCGTGCCTTCAAGAGACCTTTCTCGAATTTCGACTGCGAGCTGGCTCATCACTTCGCTCTCTAGTTCATCATGCTCTGGAAAATCATTACCCCGATAGCATTTTGCATGGAGATAGACAAACCAGGGAGCCAGAGCTCGGCCTGGAATTCCAGCATCCTCGGGGCGAATCAGCTCCCGCTTAGCCCACAAGTTTGTAACTTTTTTGAATTCGATTTCAAGATTTCCCTTGGCTGAAGGGTGGGGGCTTTGTGTGGAAAGTGCCCGGTAGAGATGGTATGTCGCTCGAAAATGGTTGCCATCGGCAAGAGCGATGACGGCTAACTGGTTATGCGACGTACCGGAGACGGGGTATATCACGGACGCGAGATCGTAGTATCCAATTGCGGGGCCCCAATTGCGATCTTTACTGACGAGTTCAGTCTCCCGGTAACGAGAAAGGTCGCCTAGACGTATGAGAGTCGCATGGCAAGATTGAAGGACACGTTTGCGCAAGTCGGCAGTCGTGGGAACGGGTGGTTGTGCGGACAAGTCTAAGGGCAGACTCGAGTCAGTCTTTGCGGTGTGGGCGAGAATGGGGACCGGACGAGGCCTACTCTCAAAATTGAACTTGCGCGCGACTTTCTCCAATTCGACGATCCCGCCAAAATGCGAGGAAAGGTGTTGGATATAGCCGCGATAGAATCGTTGACTGGACTTTATGAAGTCTAGATAGTGCTTCTCGAGCTTCCGTCTCTCGACCGGTTTTTTCTTTGCGTTCTCCTCGCGATACTATGAAATTTGTGAGGGTCAGTCCACAAAGTTCCGGCCAATTTATCCCATCTCTCTCCATCGGCACTCACGCGAGAGAGCAACTTGCGAAACCGATTGTTCACTTTTAGATGCGCATCCCACAAGCGGGCTTCAACGTCGGTGTCGCGAGCCGTGTCGAAGTCGAGGAGTATGGCATTCTGGCATATATTGCGAAATCTGTAAAGAAAAGTGACATGTTAGGCGAGCGCGAGTCTAGACTTGGAGCCCAGGAAGTGTGCGGCAATGACTGACTCCGATAGAAAGTGTGAGATCTCCGCAAAAGTCGGCTCTTTATGGGCGAGACATCGCATCAGCTCACTTTCAGCGCTGAGTGCCGTCCTACATATATAAGTTCGGTCAAATTCAGCCCACATTGTTCACCTCCGACTTCCGGAGGAGGGGGGTATAAGTGAAGGACTGACTGCCACGCATCCTGGAAGGAGGCCATTCTCTCGGTGAGAAATCACCGTAGACCGCGCCGGTCAGATGGCTATGGCGAAAACAGGCAGACGCAGAAGTGGAGGAGCCATCGAGTCGAGTCGAGATGGGGAAGGGCGATGGGCGATGGGAGATTATCACGAAAGGAAGGAAATGAAATGCGCGTGGAGTACTTCGGCGGAATTGCCCCTGCCCGTTGCTGATTGGCTGGTCGGACACTGCCTGTGACCACCTTGTTGCCTTTGATATCACAACTTGAACAATCAATTTATTGCCTCGTTTCTTTCTCTTTCTTTACTTTTTCTTATTTTTTTCTTTTTCTTTTTTGTCCCTACGCTCGGACCTTGAATGGGTCCTCCAGCGCGCCCTCGCCGCGCTCTGCTGCACTGAGCCCCGCCAAGTGGATCGATCACATACCTATCGTGCCTGAAGGAAGAACTGCAACAGGCCCGACACCGCAATTATGTCGAAACGCTCTCGAAGTCGTTCGCGGACGCCTTCCCCCTCGACAACTTCAAGGTCCCCAATGGCCGATACCACCACGCCACCGGACCGCAGTAAGATCATTCATCGGGACTCGGCTCCCGTTCTCGAGGCCATGCATTGTGCGCTACCACCTCATCGTGAGACGCTCTCTTTCGCTTCTTATGAAGACTACGAGGTACATTATCAACAGGCACACGTCAATAGATGTGCAGAGTGCAGTAAAAATTTCCCAACTGGCCATTTCCTGAATCTTCATATCGAAGAAAACCATGACGCCCTAGCGGCTGCCCGGAGAGCGCGTGGAGAGAAAACTGTAAGTGCGCAAATCCGCGAAATCCTATGATTAGATTATCTTTGAAGAATTCAAAAGTATACTAATCAGAAATATACCTAGTTTGGCTGCTTCATCGAGGATTGCGAGCGCAAATGCTCCACCCCTCAAAAGCGACGACTTCATCTGATAGACAAACACATGTTTCCTAGAGTAAGTGAAACCATGCCGGGGAAAACATTTACGTCTGAACTAACTAGCATGGGAAAAATTATAGAGTTACAATTTCTATATCATTAATGATGGCATTGATAAGCAAACATCTCTGCTGCGGCCTTTGAATGGCAACAGGAGGCGCCTTTCTACTGCATCCGTTTCATCTGCCCAAGAAGGAAGACTTCGACGTCGCAGTTCGGTATCACAGGCGACTCTACCAGCAGCTGCCACCCAAGAAGAGCCCGGTGACATGGAGATTGATCAGCTAGAACGATCCATGTCCGCACTTCGGTTTGTGCCTGCCAGTGTGATGAGAAATCGACCAAAAGCGCATGGTTGAGATTCAACCAGAACGAATGGTTTATGATATAATGACTATAATATTCTCAAAAATCAACATCAAACGTCTGATAGCACTTACTTGACCTACATAATCAAATTATATTCGACAAGACTCAAAATCTTCGCTTTTGCCGTTATGTAATGACGGGGCTTTTGAAATCATCGCCATTTGAGGTATCACTAGTAAGAAAGAAACAACAGCCCAGATATAAAGGCTCCTCCTGGAGACCCATGTACCGAACATATTCTTATATACAGATCAAGCACGAGGAATTCATCCATCCAACCTGTCCAGACCAACGCTTCCAAGCCCCCAAGGCTTGAATTTACAAATCAAACTCCGTGTGATATCATGTCCATCCAAAAAAAAGAAAAAATAAATAAAGAAAAGAAGATAAAAGCAATAACGTCATTAAAGGTGTCACCTTGACCAGGTGTGTTTTGGTGAGGTAGTCAATTGCATTTTCGCCATGCATTGAATACTCCAAAGTCTGTAACTTTGGATCTATATCAGTTTTCCAAGAGATCCGCATACGCGTCCAGGCTTGACCCGACTAGGTCAACAATGGCCCAGCTAGTGTTGCCCTTGAATGTCCGGGCCCAAACACGGACAATGGCAACGCTGAGCTGGCGAACCTTGAACGGATTTGCCATGAACTCAAGATCTGGGGCCCCTGGTGGATCAACAGCCATATCGGTTTCATCCATCATGCTCTTGATCCACGACAGGAGTTTTCGCTCGTGTTCAGACAATCGTTGTTCTGGCTGGGTTGCGGGAATGGCGAGCAGCCAGCGACTGAGTAGGAATGCACATTCCAAACTGCAGAGGGAATGTTGGATACTCCAGAAGAACGAGTGTGTTCTTGCCACAAAGTCAATTCCAAGTCGCACGGGAATAGACAGAGCATGAGCAGAATGCAGAAGTGCCATAATCAACCTTGGGCTGCGGACGATCGGTGGTGACTCCATAAGGGCACCTGCGATCTGCCCAGGGTCCTGGGTAATGAGATGGCGACAAGGACCCAGGTCAACATGTAGTCGAATATATGCCAGTCCCAACAAAGCAGTGGATGTAAATGCGATAGGACCTGCGGGATTTTGAGGATCGATGCTGGACTCAGGCGTGCGTTTCCACAACGCCTTCCAAGCACTCAGCGAGTTATCTAACACGTTGAGATCTTCTTGCCTTAAGCTGGTACCCTGCATGTGTGGAGCTGACAAGCACAGCTGACGGGCAAAGAATATCTGCTGGATAATGGCATGGATGAGAATGTAGTTACCCAAGGGAGATATAGGGGCGGAAGGGAAGGATGTAGATGCTCTCAGGAACAGACGAGCCAATGCATCCTGGAAGGAAACATCTAAGCCATGCCTGGTACGGTGAAGTCGTCGCCACTGTGCCGAATTGGCGGCTTTCCACAGGTCATGCGAACAAGGCATATTGAGCTTTAGTTCCCCGTTGAGAATCAAGGGAGGTATGTTGTACATGATTGAATGAAGATTGAAGAAACAATAAACAATCAGTTTCGTCCTTCTGTTTCCCTCTCTTCGAACCCACTCTTCCCAACTGATGGGTTCAGGCGTGGGTGGTGGCTCAGACAGGCCGTGCTCTCGAACCAGCCTGGCGAGTGTGCTTTGAAGGGAGAGAATCTCTCGCAAAAGCTCCGGTTGCCTCTCCCAGGAGGCAAATACCGTAAGAAGCAAGAATGTCCGAATCACTTCCATATGCGCATCCGAGTCGTCCAGTGTATAGATCGATGCATTAACAGGATGGCTCGGCATATGATGAGTTTGGAAAGGACTACTCGCGGTATTCGAGATGATGGAAGATCCTCGCGAGTTTGGAAAATTGGAAGGTGGAGATATATAGTTCCATGATGGTTGCGGTACCTGTCTGCTATCTCGTCGACGAAGACGTTCCAACAGAATGGCCTTGGCAGCGTGGAAAAGATCAATTCCGCGACCGTTTTCGAATCGGTAATGCGACCCAGCCGCTGCCGTTGCCAATGTAAGCTCCGGAGAGCATTTTGCAATTGAGAGAGTAGGAACATGTACAAAAGGCAAATGTTCGTTTAATCCGTTAATATATCCGGCAAAAAACCGAGAGAGCGCATGTCGAGACGGCGGCACAAACCCCTTGGGAAGAACAAAAGAGAACTCCTCCAATTTAGAGACGAATATTTGGCGATCAGCATTGGTAATATCCCATGCTGGGCGTGAGCTATCATCTGAAAGGCCGATGCGATCTTCTATCTCGTGAGACTCTGGCTGCAGCGACGGTAAACGGGATCCGAAATTTGAGAACGAAGGCGGGTCGTCCGCCTGAACTCGCGGATCATTCATAAGATCCGGACCTAGTCGTGTTGATGCCGGGGTCTCTCGAGTTTGTGGCTTTGAGTCAATCGACAGACTTGGCGGTAACATGGGTTCCTCAACCGAGGAGAAGACCCCCGAGTCCCAATCAGATGATAGACCGACACTTTCCAGAAAGACGGTAAAATCTTGAACAGGATCGCCAAGATCTGTGAGATCGAGAAAAGAGGGTTCTACACCATAGTTGTCGGTAATGGCTCTCTCCGGGGGTGGCGGAAGAGATTGGGACGGCGTGTCGACCGTATGTGAAGATTTGCGGATAGGATCCAGACTCTCCTGTTGACCTTCCAAGGCAACATGACTCGCGGCATGCGATAAGAGATTTAAATCGTAGCCCCAGGAGGGATTGAAGTGGGTGGAATCGACTATTGGGGGCGGCTGGACCTGGACCTCGGGGGGTGGTGGAGGAGGAGGAGGGGGAGGAACTTGGGTATGGACCGGAATGGCGTCGGCTAGCTCTAGCATGCGCGACTCATGATGGGCAGGTTGAATGATGGACGACTGGATTGGAATCTCGTGGTGACTATTTTCTGTTCCGTTATGCGTACGATTTTCGCGACTGGCTGCACTTTCGGCAGGATGGACCAATCGCTCATGTCGCACCAGGAGGTCACTGCGAAAATCAATGATATAAGCGATTGAGTGATTGGTCGAGCGAGAAAGTCAAGCTTACCTCCTAGCAAAGGACTTGGAGCATATGTCACATGAGAAGGGCTTTTCCTTGGTATCTGTCGTCCTACATTAGGGAAAGGATAGCGATGACCGGATGAGAGGGGGTTACTCAACGGGTGCGGAGATGGCGTTGGAGATGCTCCAGGCGGGCAAATGATCTACTGCAGTATTCGCAGGAAAGGGATTTGCGGTGAGTGGCACCCTTCTTCTTGACTTTTGCCTTCTCGTCATCCATATTTGGGGAGTTGGGGTTCCGTCTGGGGGGAAGAGAGGGGAAAAGAACTCGAGGCCCAGCGCTGAGCGGGGAAAGAAAAAACTGTGGGGTTTGGCGCCAGTGAGGGGAGACGGGTCACGTGGATGGCCGTGCCTGAGTGTTTCCAGGGTAGTGTAATAGTGGTTGGGGGGAGGAGGAGGAGGGGGAGTGGAAGTGATAGACGGGTAAGAGATAGGAATCTAATAGATCGAGTGTGGTTGGTGGTGGTGATGGTTGTGGGAGGGTTTCAAGGGTTGCTAGGGTACTGTGGGTGAGACTGAGTGGAGGAGGGAAGTGTATGTACTCGGGCTAGTACTAACTATGCGTTTGCCGAACAGACTCGGACAAGCCGACAGCCGGCCACTGAATCGACCAACACGGGAGCATCGAGTGAAGGAAATAAAAATATGGTTAGAATTGCATGGAATGGAAACGTCCTTGTATGTTCCAGAGCTAGGATCGGACCTGTCTAATGTATTCGCGGGAAACTAGATGAATAGATAGGGCTTGCTTGATTTAAGACGAAACTAGTAGCTAAGCTATTTCCCATGGCCTGTAGCCATTGGAAACATATTGAATCTATCAGAAACGCCTTTCAATGTTCTCTAGGTACCATGTCAGGGCTCTGGTGATTTAGGCATCAAATATCACCAAAGCATATATACAAAACGGCAATATTATGATCCCAAGTCGGATGGATCAAGTGAAAAGTAGAAAATATTGAAATTGACAAAGACTGATGAGCGTTTATTCATTGAAAAGGCTTGAAATGGGGTTTGATTTGATCAAGCATCATATCATGTAGATTATAACTGTTGTAGTGTATATCGAGTCATGCACAGTTTACCTCCTTGAAAGAGCGTAAAACTGTGCCCATGCTAGTCTTGTATGGCTTCCGGATATATGCTGTATAATGAAAGGCAGCATCTAAAGCTTAGAGAACAGCAACAAGGCCGAGCAAGCCAGCAGCACCGGCAAGGCTCAAGGCGACACCACCAGTAGCGAGAGGAGGAGCACCGCCAGTTGAGGTCGCAGAAGAAGGAGTGGAAGAAGCAGCACTGGAAGCAGTTTCGGAGGAAGCACTGGAAGCAGTACCTGATGCTGTGACATCTGATGTAGCGGTGGTAGCCTCAGTAGTCTCAGTCTGGGAGTTGGTCGGTGTCTTAGTCGGTGTCTTGGACTCAGTCTTGGACTCAGTCTGTGACGCAGTAACAGTGGCAGCATTGCTCGTGGCAGTGGGAGAAGCAAGGTTCACGCCATCGTCAGTGGCGGTTGCGCTTGCGAGCAGGAAATTGTTACCATCCTCAGAAGCAGAACTAGCCCAGGCGATAACACTGGATGGAAGGGCGCTGTACCAGTCCGGGTAAACACCCGCGGCCGCATCGCTAAGGATGGATGATTGAGAAGCCGGATCCGCGAGCTCCATGTACCAGGACATCGGGATCGCGGTCTCCAGAACAGTCAGAATAGAGCTTGGGATACTATCGAGAGCTTCACTAAGATACTCAAGCTCGGCATCGCTGTAGCCGCTAAGGTCGGGGGTGTCGGTGACAACGGGGCTGGCCAGAACAGCCGGGGCCAGCAAAAGGAGGGCCGAAAGGGATTTGAACTGCATTGTAATAATTTGAGAGAATGTGTGGGTTTGAGAGAGGTTCAAAGAGTGACTGTTCACGAGCGAATGGAAAATACGAGAGGGACAGGAATTGCTGTGAGAATCCTCGCACCAGAATGATATCCAGTCAAATATAAACAGCGTCAGAGGCTCGCCAAGCTCCTTTGTCTTTGATAAAGTTTGGACGGGGGGTCTACTTCCAAGCTACCATGTCAGATTAGCTCAAGTGTTGGGCCGATTTTTCAAGTTTCTTCGCCAGTTAGGCTAATTGGCCTCGATTGGCCCCTTGGCAAGAGACTGTGGCTTTCCACCTGCCATATTGAGCCAAACATGAAGGTCCAGTCAGCAGCCACAGAGCCGCCAAATTAAGACTGGCAGCCTATTAATAATGCCGGAAGTCCCTGAAAGCTTCGGGTAAAAAGCCCCCGTTCGCCGACTTCCCGTGGATGGACCCATCGAAAATTCAGGGATCAACACGATCATCTCTATACAGATTTGTATCAGCCTTACAATGTAGCCGGTTGGGAGAGGTCAAAACTTATATTATCAGTTCAACGCAGGCAAGTCGACATATCTATCTGTATAAAACGTATGTAGCGATTAATGGGTTTGTGAGTGACTCTTGTGGGGATAAAATTCTGAACTCAACTTGGATCCACCGATTCGAGGCTGATTTTTTGTTCTTTAGACCCAAAGATCAAGCATATTGAATTGGGCTCAATTTGGTCATGATAGTCAAAATCAAGGAGATCTAAACAGCTAATAGCTGAAGCCACTGTAGTGCATCTAATCATCCGTACCTAAGCTGCGAAGAAATGACTGCCAAAATTCAGTCAACTGTTAACGATCTTCCGCTTTGAGTCTGACGGTTTTAGCTATACTGTAGGATGATTTTTCTTGTCAAATATGGATCAAGATTGAATTATTTAGGAGTGAAGAGTTGGAGCTAGTGTGATTTAGGCATTAGGTATTAGAGGATTGGACATCTTTCCTTGTGGGTCTGATAATTGATAAATTCAGGAACCGTTTTCTTTGCCCAGCATTTTAGCGTGAATAGTTTCGACAAGAATGTCTCATCTTCTTCACGTGGAAAAAAGCCCCCACTTATATGACCGAACGATTTCGATTAAAAACTCTATCATGTTCCGGTATTATAGCTTTTAAAACCGAAGTGCATATTCGTTATGTCAGAAGCGCTTCAGATTCACCCTTATAAGGGTCTTGGTGTAGAAAGCCGAGGTGAGCGGTCTGAGAAGGAAAAATGATATACCAGGTATCTTACAGAGTAGGTACTCCGAGATGATAGTAAGATTTTTGTGGTCAAGCCCGGAGTGTCTCCGAATATTCACTGGTAGTGGATGCAAGCATTGGCATAACTTAAAGTTTAAAGTAACCGTGCCGATTACAACGAGTTCTCTCGCGAAGAAAGTTCTGAATACCTATGCCGGAACAATATTCTTCTAACCATCGTTGTTGGTAGACTGACGGCGCAAATGAAGATGTATCGGGGATAGCAAATAATTTGGATTCGGGATACCATGTACTTCAGTGTTACCCTCTTAAGGATATCGAATGTTATATACTAGAATCTGAATCTCCGGATGTTGCAGGGAGAGCCGCACAGTCATTGAGAAGTGGTTCTCCTTGCGGTCAATGCTTACTATGGGAGAAGGTAGGCGGCGGTTTAATTATAATCAACATCCTTGGACAATTTTTCTCCTACCTATACCATTGTTAGCTAGCGTTGAATATCCGATTCCATTATTCGATAGAGCATTATCTGTTGCTAGAAACCTAGAGATACTACGTTGAAAGCGCCCGGTCATCAAACTCTCAATATGGCGATCGCCAGACATCTCGATAAATGTGAAATTAATTGGCCAGAAAGCCTGAAGACTTATCGAAATAGAGCTGATGATCATTAACAAGGATCTTGACTGAGCAGAGCTTAAATAGGTTGCAGCTCAAGGTGCAGAGCAGTGAGGAGAGATGCAGTGAGGTGCAGTGACTGGGCTCCACTGGTGCGGAGAAGTCATAGGGGAAGATTTGGAGATACCTAGTCAGTAGACCCAAAAATTTCACAATAGAATTAATACCCTAGTTACGTACTCACATGATGATGCGTGACAACACTTCACTTCTCATTTGTCAATGCAAAAAAAAAAAAAATAATAAGATCTCTAGTCGTAGCAGAGCTTAACGGAGTATGTAGAAAATCAAATCACGCCAATCGCATTAACGATTCTCTGGATATACTATTTATCAGTTTAAAGCCAACAAAGCAAACTCAAGTATAATGAGAGATCACTCTGGTCAGTAGATTTCGATCCTCAATTAACCCTACAGTGCTCGGGGTCCTTGGCGATATCATCAATTACCTAGGGAGGTCGGTTAGCTCCAGTATCCCCACTTTACTAACACATCCACAAGACGCTAGTTAACTAAGTGGAAGGATGTACATAGTACGGAGTAGTTATCGGGTGTTAGTATTTGTTATTGTAGTAGGAGCTTGGAATTTCCGGTAAATCATCCTTTGTCCTCCGGGATTGGTTCAGTCTCACTGGGATAGTATGTCATGTTCAGAGTCAGGAGTCAGGGACACTGGATATACTTCGTCCTGGTGGATATGTTCGTTCAGTCTGTCTCATTTGCGGCAAGCCACAAGAGCCGATTTCGGTTCTAATTCTGTTCTGCAGGCGAAACCACGGAACTCTGTTTTTGGGCTACGCCTATCGGCGAGATGCAACTGGATCTCGATCAGGACCGATTCCAGAGCCGCTGTTTCAGTAGTGGGGCCCGCCAGGAAGCCTTCCAGAATGATATGCTGTACAGTGACCATTGAAGGTGAAAGATGAAATCATCCTAGGAAAAACGGATTGAGCATGAACTATTGAAACGAGTGGCAACACCGGTGTCCGAGCCCAGTGCATGGTATGTAGGACGGAGAGCAAGGGATGAGACGTGACACCTCCGAGATGTCCTTGAAACGCGTGGGGAGACTGAGACGACGGTCAGCAGCCCCTTGATGGAGTAGTTGGCTTGTCGCAAGTTTCAGCCAATACATAATCCAGTCATTCTCCCGGCTGTGACAGTGGAATAGCATTAGATTGGTTCTGTATGAGTGGATGGTGGAGATAGAAAGACAGAGAGAGTGTGTGTTAGAAAGGGTTACCCTATGGTATTGAGATAAACGTCCGATCTCGACCACACTAGCCTTTGCCCCGATCTCCCAAAAAAGCTCAGACTTAGCGATCGTCCCCTCCGGCCTCCGCCCTCCACCCTCCACCCTTCGGGAACAAAGACGTCCTTGTGTCGGTATGCGATCTTTCTCTACTTCCCCTGTTGTACTCCTCTCTACGGTCTGCGTGTGTGTGTGTGTTGGTCAGCCTTGGCTTGCCCCTCTAGAGACTCTCAGGCCCCCATTGACGCCCTTGACGCCCAATATTCACCATTCACTGTTCACACTCGAACTGCTTCCTCAAAGAGTCGCGCGATCTGACAGACCCAACCCTCCCAGGCACTCTCCCGGTACTATGCGCTGACAGACGCCCTCATTCCCCGACGACCGTATATCGAAACCGACGTGACAGACTCTTACCCGCAGGCGGAGGAAGGGTACTTGCGATCGAGCTCCACGCCATCGCTCAGAGGGGAAAGAAGAATACGGATAATTGCTGGACTCCAGGCCGTTTCACACCACAATGCTTTCTTCAAAACCGCAATATTCGGCATCATTAGGCATGCCTGCCGCCCAAGCCTCTGCAACCACATTCCACTCGAGTTCCCAAAGACCTGCGACGGCGACGAAAGTGACCGAGGGGTTTGGATTCGCAAGCCCAACAAAGTCTGAGTTCTCAGATGGACAAGATGAACCATTGGGAGTCCGGTAAATATTGATACAGTAGTCCTTAGGTGGCGATTGACATGTTTCCTGACTTCGTACAGGGCCTGGGATGAGAAGAAGGTGGCGGCATGGCTACACAGTATCAAGTGCGGCCAGTACGAGTCGCTTTTCCGAGGTAACTTGCTCTTCTATGCGCAGTGCAGCTTGGGGCCATGCTGACATCTGACAGCGAATAATTTTAACGGGGATAATTTAATCGATTGCGACCAAAAGATTCTGCAGGAGATGGGTATAAAGAAGGTGGGCGACCGCGTGCGCATCTTTGTCGCCATCAAGAAACTTCGAAACAAAACTATGGTCGATCCAAGGCAAAAGAATATGGTAAACCATGAGCCCCATCATATAAACCTTCCTTCTAGCTTTGTACTAACCGTTCATAAGAAAAAATTGGCCGCCATGGAAGCCACCGTGCTATCTGAAAACTCTCGTCCGACTCTGAGCAGCCGGCGCTGGTCTCGGGATGGATACAAATCTTCCTCCCAACCTGCATCACCTCCGGCTGATTCTGATCGAAACTGGCGGAAGGATGGTGGCTATCTCACCAGCGGTTCAGGATCTGGACGTAATCCAAGCACCCCGGGTGCCTCACATCCACGAAATAACAGCCTTGATGGTCTCACCATGGGCCCTCTCCCACAGAATAGCCCTGTGATCCGTGTTATTTATACCGGTGGCCAGACCAAAGTTCTCGATATCCGGAACAGCAGGACCCCGGAAGAGGTCATTATATCAGTCCTGAGAAAACTGCAGCTTCCAGAGCATCAATTTCGAAATTATTGCTTCTATGTCCTTGATGGCTTAGAACCGGAACTGTCTAATTGCCGAAAGCTCACGGAAGGTGAGCTAATGGAGATTTGCGACGGCGCGAACAAGTCCGAACGAGGCCGCTTGATTCTGAGAAAGATCCATGCCGGAGAACCGGACCAGGACGAGCTTCGTCGTGCATCCCAGCTTGCGTATGACGAAAGCAAGGTCACTCACGAGAATGCTCTAAACAAATCCAACTTCCGCCAAAAGAACAAAATTCAGCAACTCACAGGCGAGCCATGGAATGTCATCAATACCAAGCAGCCAATATCCCCCGTGGGCCCTCGGCATCGTCCGTCGCCCACTCCGGGTGACCAGGGTCAACAATCTCCGGGCAGCGAGCGTAACCCCGTGGCTAACAAGCTGCGCTCGTTCTTCGGCCAGAGACCTCCAAGCGAAATGATTATTCATGAACTCCAGTCGTTCTTCCCGAGTCACGACCGGGAAGACATTGCAAAGACTATGCGCAGATCCCAACGCCTCAGTCGAGCAGCGAGCCGTTTGAGTGTTGTCAGCAATTACAGCGTTGCGTCAAGCCTTAAAGATGCTCCACCCCTTCCCCCTCTGCCTCCTATTCCTCCTATGCCCAACATCGCCGACTCGTGGTTCCAGCCGCCCCAAGCTGGAGCACAAGCAGCACGCGCCTCACGGCCTCCATCGCTTTCCAAGTTCAACCTACCTCACACATCATACCGTGACTCTATTGCCTCAAGTTCCCTTCAACCCCTTCAAGAAGAATCTCCCACCGAGCCAAATCGCAAGTCTTATGTCTCCTTTGAGAGCAGCTCTGATGAGCCCAATCCTTCACGCCAGAGCATGTTGGATGAGAGCATGAGCGTTGCTGCTACTGATGGTGATTCTTTCAACGAAGAGCGCATGAGCGTCTTGATTGGAGAGGGCGAAGGTGACGAGGGTGAAGAGGAGGACGATGCCGGCCTGATGAGCGACTTCCTGGCAGGAAATAACTTCGCGCCGAAGACCTGGATGAAGGGTTCGCTTATCGGTGAAGGTTCCTTTGGAAGTGTATTCTTGGCTCTCCATGCCATCACCGGAGAGTTGATGGCCGTCAAGCAGGTTGAGATTCCTTCAGCCACCCAAGGCACCGAATTCGATAAGCGCAAGAACCTCATGGTCACTGCTCTCAAGCACGAGATTGAGCTTCTGCAGGGTATGCACCACCCTAACATCGTGCAATACCTGGGCACTGCCACCGACGACCAGTATCTAAACATTTTCTTGGAGTACGTACCTGGTGGTTCCATTGCCACCATGCTCAAGCAATACAATACCTTCCAAGAGCCCCTAGTCAAGAATTTCGTCCGACAAATTCTGGCAGGTCTGTCGTATCTGCACAGCTGTGACATCATTCATCGCGACATCAAGGGTGCCAATATCCTCGTCGACAACAAAGGTGGTGTCAAAATCTCCGATTTCGGTATCTCCAAACGTGTCGAGGCATCCACCGTCCTCGGCTCTCGAGCCAGCACCGGTGGTGGCAGTGCCGGGCACATGCACCGACCTTCCATGCAGGGCAGTGTGTACTGGATGGCACCTGAGGTTGTGCGGCAAACGGCGCACACCAAGAAAGCCGATATCTGGAGTTTGGGTTGTCTCGTCGTGGAAATGTTCATCGGCGCCCACCCCTTCCCAGACTGTAGTCAGCTGCAGGCTATCTTTGCTATCGGTAGCAACAAGGCTCGTCCCCATACACCTGAGCATGTTAGCGAGGAGGCAGGCGAGTTCCTTGATATGACCTTCCAGCATGAGTATGAGAAGAGACCCAGTGCTGATGAACTGCTGAAATGCAAGTTCTTGGCTTTGCCTATCTCATAATGCTCTTACAATATCTCTTGACCCCAACTACTTACCCCTCGATGTGTACAATGATGCGAAAGTCGATGGTGATTATCCTGGGTTTTGAGTGTCTCTGTTCGGATATTGCATTGATTGGACCAGGGGACTGTACTGGTTACTTAGAAGATCACGTCTATGTATAATACTGGTTTTCGTTTAGGGGAAAAATACCATCCAAGGAAATGAGCAACGCTGTCTGAGATATCCGAATTCAGTTTACGATTCTGGGGAGTTCAGTTGTAATTGACGCTTGATATAAAAGATGATGTAAATGAGATAATACACAGGTTTGGAATCACAGTGACCACTATGCAGGTCACCTCTAATAAAGTTACAGATTGGATAGCGGCACAGCGCCACAGGCCAAAAACGAACGCGTGTCAACTGGAAATCAAAATTCCGTTAACACTTTACAGACCGATCTTTCCATGGAAAGGAATGCCCATGGCACTCAGAAGGAGCCGGGCATCCTTGTCGGCCCTAGCAGTAGTGTGGAGGGTAATGTGGCAACCCGGGATCATCTTAGGGGGATACCTTTTCACATAGTCAGTAACTGATGGGAGGTTCAGTTGAGCGCTGTGAAAAAAAAATACTCACATATCATAGTTGACCTCGATCTCAGGGAACAGGGCAACATGTTCCGGTTCCAGACCGAAAGTGATGTTTCCACTGCTATCACCACTGCTACCCTTAATACCTTGCCAATCCTTCATGCGAGGCAGGACAACATCAATCAGTTTGCCAAGGAAGTGGTGCATCGTCTCGCCACGCATCTCCGCCTTCACAGCGACAGTGTCGCGGCCAGGGGCAATGCTCCAAGTCGCAACAGCAGACTTGGACTTGAAGGTCTCGACACGGACATTGGAGATGGCCTGAACCGCGATACCTGCGACGTGGATCCAGGAAGAGTTCTCCTGTGCCGCATTTTTCACGTAGCTGTGGACGGTGATGCGCTCAATCTTGGGGATGTTGTTAAACCGAATTGGTTTGCGGAGTAGTCGCAACACATCACCGCCACGGGGTCCGCGAAGGGGACGGTTCTTGTGGTATGGTGAGCTGTCGTCCCATTCGCGCAAACGGGGAGCCTTTGGGGGAGGCTTGAAGCCAGGAGGCGTGTGGACGTAGCACAGGGTCATAATGTCGGATGCGACTGTCGCGTTGTAGGTCTGCTCGGTGCGTGGAAGAGAGAACGGGCCGGGAACGAACAGGCGGGAAGAGGGATCGGAGGGAGCGGGAGGTTGGTGAGGGTGGAGAGGACCGCGGTCATACTTGGGGGATCGGAATTGGTATCTGAAAGTTGGGGGAGAGGGAGGATGTTAGTTGATATTGGTCGTGTACAAGACTCCGTAGCTTCACGGCTAGGAAGTCGAGATGTCCTTTTCGGGCATCATAACATACCGACTGCGAGGAAGCTGGGACTTGCGAGCACTGGCTCGAGAAAGAGGGTCGAAGGATTTCGCCGCGCTATCGGAAACCTTGGAAGTCAAAGATGACCCTGTCTCCAGCTCATCCGACAAACGTCGAGTCGGGGCTTCATCGGAGGCATTGCGTCGACCAATAAAGGCCTGAGGACGGGCTGAGGGGGCAAAGGCCCTGGGAAGAGCCCTGGCCAGATATCTGGATGGCTCCCTGGCAGCCATTTTGGGTATATTGTGGTGTTGCTGGGACTCGGAGTTCACTCGAGACTGGCTCGTCGCGGCCGAAAATTGTTTGTCGGCGTTGCTGGTCACGTGCAGGAAGATTGACACCCGATGGTTCAGGCTTTAAGGCAGCAAGGCCATAAGGCCATAATAAAGTGTCAAACTGCCAAACTGCCCCGCGCTAGCCTTTGGAAGTGATCAACAGATTAGGTTCTATTAGGTCATTAGATCGTCCCACGAGATCTTTGATTGTTTTGCATGCTCAAATCTCACCCCCTCCTAACTGGTGCTTTTACTTGCCCCCGTGTCCTAGTCAGCAACAGTCGGCAGATGATGGGGTCTTCATGCGCCTGGTAATCTTGCAGCCTCAACTGAGCTCCTAAGTGAGCTCTCCTCCCCGCATGTCGCCTCCTCTCCAAACGTCAGCCTCCCAACGATCTGAAACGATCCAAAGTACCCCCGTCTCTGTCACTAGGGGTTTCTCCGCGCCATGAGTGGAATTCATCGATTTTTGACCCGCCGCGATCGGCGCAGCCGGTCGCGACAAAGCAAAGAGGAGGTACTTAGTCCGCACTTTTCCGTACTGAGCAACCATGCTCTGAAACCCAGCAAATAACTGTTGGAATGCAAGGAAAACTTGTTTACTAATGTCGCATACTTCCAGGCTTCGCAGATCCTGGCTCGACCCTCATTTAAAGGCTTTTTTAGCCCGCATTCTAAAGAAGATGGCCAAGAAGATGACCAAGAGCACCAGAAGAAGGTACCCCTCCTCCCTATCCTGTATCGTCTCGCCACGTATGTGCCATTTAATAACTTCGGATTCGGATACAGATCAAAACGATCGAAAACAGAATCAGATCTCTTGGAATCACGACTTTAGAAGTGAAGCATTTCAGTTATGCTCTCAGTTCTGCCAAGGAGGATGTGGACAAAGCTATCAGCCTGCTGCTGTTGCTCGAAGACTCGATTGAAGGAATCATTCGAAGTTACACGCCTAATACAAAGCTGCTTGGAGCCGAAAACAGAGATGGGGTGACTTGTTATCTGGACGCGCTGCTTTTCGCCATGTTCGCGCGACTTGACTGTTTTGAGGCCATCCTGTACAAGTCCTTCAATGACGAACCTCGTCGAAAGTTGGTTGTTTTGCTGAGGTTTTGGGTGAATATGCTGCGAAGTGGGAGACTGATCACCAAGGATACTGTTAGTGAACATGCTCCTGATCTACTCTGATATTTTTGGTTTGGGCTAACCAATCGTACAGACAAAGCATATACAAGATGCCCTCGCAGAATGTGGCTGGGAGGATGCAGCCAACCTCAGACAACAAGATGCCTCTGAGGCATTTACCTTCATAACGGGAGCACTTGAGCTCCCTCTTCTCACTCTCAAGATGGACATCTATCATACTGGTAAAGAGGATGTGAGCGACGATCATAAGTTTATCAACGAAAGACTACTTGAGGTAGCCATTCCGCCCGAACCTACGGATGGATCAACTCTCACGCTCGAGGATTGCCTAGAGGCTTACTTCAACAATCGGATTGAAGTAAAGCGCTATTTAGAGCGCAGGAACACTGTGAGCTCCACTCGCTCTGTAGATTCCATGTCCATCTCGAAAGGCTTTGCATCGCACGTTGAGGAAATTGAAACAACGCCGACGGTGTCACCAATCCAGTCCAATTCGCCTCAGGTTGAGCAACCCAACCCATGGTCATCCGTTTCGGAAAGTTCCGAAACATTACCAATGCGCAATATCTCTCGGAGAGATAGCATTGTTCGCGAACGGTTTATTCCAGATTCTACAGATACGAAGGTCAATGATCAGTCTTCATCCGGCTTAGATCCTCAGAAACGAAGGGGCATATTCAGGAAGGAAGTTATGATGCCAGCCTGGCAATTTTTCAGTCTTATTCGTACGTTTTCCTTTTCCCAGCCGTCGACAACATCGAACTGACATCTACATCCTTACAGCTTGGTATACAGATAACTCACCTACAAGTGATGCTCAAGTGGCAGCACACTTCTCCTCTAAACGACCTATTCTTGGCATGTGCTTGAAACGCTATTCGTTCACTCCGAGCGGGAGCGCCACTAGACGGAATACATATATCGACATCCCCACAGAGATCGGGCTACCTCATTTTATCCAAGACGACAACATGGATGCAGATGCCCCGATTTATGGAAACTTTAAGCTCTCCCTTCAGGCAATGGTCTGTCATCGGGGCAATTCTGTCGACTCAGGGCACTACATTGCCATAGTTCGGGGGACCAGCGCCAACCCGGGGCCGCCTGGTTCCAGTGGTAGCTCTGATACGCTTGAGACGCCAAAACACTGGATGCGCTTTGATGACCTGGCCACAGAACGAGTGACTCTCATAGACGTCGAAACGGCGTTGAGGACGGAGTCACCTTATCTTCTATTTTACCAGATTCTACCCATCGACCAAGATGCCTCCCTGGCCAATCTTCCCAATAAAGCGCCCTCGTCGCGTGCATCCGATGCTACTCTTGATATGGACTTGGCCGATATCAACCAAAAATGCCGATATCTTTCCGGGACTGAAACGGACGGTAGCGTGACCGATGTGAACTCTGCCCGGCCTAGTTTTGAAATTACTGCTCCAGACAGCCCAAGCGCTGTAGCCTTGAATAGCACCGGAAGAAGACCTTCCAGTGTTATATTTTCTGAGACAGCCCCTATCGGTACTCAGGCGCGTTCAGTCCCATCCATGTCGCCGAAACTAGAACCCATGGAAGAAGGAGTGTCAAAGAATGCATTCGGATTCACCCGACGTAGCTCTCGTCACAACAAGAGCAACCCGGGAAGTCGAGCCGGTAGTCGAGCTACCAGCCAGAATGGGGAGAACAGGATTGGAGCCACTATCTCCCGTTTTGCTGGGCGATTGAGCAAGGACAGATTCACCAGTGACGGAGAAGAAGAAGAGGAAGGCGATGAATCTGCTGTTGAGGGTGATGAAGGAGTCCCAGGTGACCTGAAGCTTGACACTGCCGCGTACGACAGCAAAGAGAAGACCGGAAGAGGTCGAACGAAAGACCGCGCCGCAAGGGGCAAAATGAAGGACAAATCAAAGGAGAAATCGAAAGAGAAGAGTCGAAAGCCGGAACGAGAATGCATTGTGATGTGATACCAGGGGCTTTTTGCATGCGGTGCATTCAGTGATACCCCCCATACTATAATTACAGTAGTTCATGTATATTCTTCCAAATATTGCATCTTGGCAATGAATGATACCCCCCTTCGCAATGGGAAATGAGTCGGTGATTCCGAATACTTAATCAATACGTACTTTTTTCTCTTCGCGTTCTTGTTGAATCTAGTTGCCTAGTAACCTCGACTTTTCTAGGGTTGGAGATTCAACTACTCCCGATTGCAGCCTTATGGCCTCGTATATCAGGCAGAAACACCACCCAGCCCTCCGCATTCCACTCCGCCAGCTCCTCTTCCCGCCAACAAGCTCAATCTCAAGCTTACCAGTTTATTCCAATCCCTTGAACGGTCGGCATGATATAGCTGGACCTTGCGCATCATGGCGCTGGACGGATCCAGCAGTTATGTTGCTCCCAACAACCTTACGGAGCCGGCAGACGAATCCCTTCCCATCTTTGACGTGCAGCGAGTGCAGCTCCAGTTCCAGATCGCTGCGGACTTCGTGGCAGCCCAAGTTGCCAACAATGTGCTAGTGTTGGCCCTTTCTACGAGCCGAATCCTCCGGATCGATTTAGATACTCCTGAAGATATTGATGGTATGCGATCTCTCACCCCGCAGTGTTGGCGGCATCGTTTGGAGCTTAACCGTATTCCCCCACGACAGATATCGACCTTCCTAAGAAGTCCTCCGAGACCGGCCTTATTCGGCGCATGTTCCTCGATCCATCTGCGTCACACCTGATCATCAGTACCACCCTTGGCGAGAACTACTACCTCCATACTCAGTCGCGACAGCCCAAGGCCCTGTCCCGGTTAAAGGGTGTCTCCATCGAAAGCGTTGCCTGGAATCCCTCTGTGCCAACTGCATCGACCCGTGAAATCTTGATAGGTGCCACCGATGGCAATGTCTATGAGACCTATATCGAGTCGTCTACAGAGTTCTACCGGCGCGAGGAGAAATACGTTGCTGGTGTTTACAAAGTTCCGGAAGCCTCCCCGGTGACTGGAATATGCGTCGAACCCGTCCATTCCAAGCCTGAGCAAAGGAGGATCTTGTTGGCGACGTACGAGAAATTGACGCATTTCTTAGGTCGCACGGGATCCGCAAAGGGGCGCGAAGGTGGCGGGTCTATATATGCGGATCTATTTCAGCGCGAAACGCCGTTGTTCCATGATATTTCGAACCCATCTGCCTCTGCACCTTCTTCTCTTGTTGTTTCCCCGTCGTCCTCTGCTGCAACTCATGCAGAAGGGTATACAGAGAAGGAGTTTGCCTGGCTTAGCTCGCAAGGCATTTACCATGGCCAGCTTGCGTCCTCGGCCCCGTTTGAGAAGGCCAATATGCTTTCACGATCGAAGTTTCCTGCTTCTCAGTCTGCCCGAGGTGGCAAGAAACTGATACAAGATCCCATTTCTGCTGTGACCTTGTCCCAATGGCATGTGTTGGCACTCGTTGAAGGTAGAGTGGTTGCCGTCAATCGTCTGAACGGGGAGGTTGTGTACGACGAAGCCGTTCTGGAGCCTAGACAGAGTGCCTTGGGTCTTCTGACTGATCTGACTCAAAATACCTACTGGCTCTTCACTGGCCAAGAAATCTTTGAAGTTGTAGCCAACGACGAAGATAGGGATGTATGGAAGGTTCTTCTGAAGGATAAGAAATTCGACGAAGCACTTCAATTTGCCAGGGGTCAGTCTCAAAGGGACGCCGTATTGACTGCATCGGGCGATTTCCTCGCCGGGGAAGGCAATTTTCTTGAAGCTGCAAAAGTATGGGGCAAGAGTAGCAAAGGATTTGAAGAGGTCTGTCTGACGATGGTGGACAACAAAGAGTATGATGCTCTGAGAAAATACTTGCTTTCACAACTATCGACATACAAGAAAGCATCTATCATGCAGAGGCTGATGGTAGCGAGCTGGCTTGTTGAGCTTTTTATGTCTAAGCTGAACTCTTTGGATGATAATATTGCGACAAAGGCGGAATTGACCGAAGGCGTCACCGCTGGGGAAATCGAAGATCAACTCGGCATTGTCCGAAGCGAGTTCCAGGACTTCGTGAACAATTACAAAGCTGACTTGGACAAAAAGACTGCATACGACATCATTAGCAGTCACGGCCGAGAAGAGGAGTTGCTCTTCTTTGCAACGGCTACCAACGATCACAACTATGTTCTGTCCTATTGGATCCAAAGAGAGAAATGGTCAGAGGCCCTGAATGTCCTACAGCGCCAAAGCGAGCCAGATGTCTTCTACAAGTATAGCAGTGTGCTCATGACCCATGCTGCTACTGGCTTAATCGAGATACTCATGCGGCAATCCAATCTTGACCCCGAGAAACTCATTCCCGCACTATTGAATTACAACAAGACTACCAACGTCTCTCTCAGTCAGAACCAGGCAGTTCGTTATCTCAATTTCGTTATCATCAACCACTCCAAGCCATCCGCAGCCGTTCACAACACACTCATCTCAATTCATGCCTCGAGTCCATCCTCTTCCGAGGGTGGACTTCTCACATATCTTCAGACGCAGCCATCTTCGCCGCCTCCATACGACGCAGACTTTGCCCTTCGTCTCTGTATCCAGCACAAACGTGTTCAGTCATGTATCCATATCTACAGTGCTATGGGCCAGTATCTGCAGGCAGTAGAACTGGCTCTGGATCATAACGACATTGATCTCGCAGCCATCGTCGCCGACCGTCCCGAGGGTAACAAAAAGCTCCGCAAGAAACTATGGCTGCTGGTCGCCGAGAAAAAGATCCGCCAGCCGGGAACCGGTATCAAGGATGCGATGGAATTCCTGGGTCGTTGCGAGCTCCTTCGCATCGAGGATCTCATTCCCTTTTTCCCTGACTTCGTTGTAATTGACGACTTCAAAGATGAGATCTGCTCTGCATTGGAAGAATATTCACGCCACATCGACGACCTGCGTCGCGAGATGGATAATTCTGCGCAGACGGCCCGGCAGATCCGCTCTGAGATCGCCGACCTGGATTCCCGCTACGCCATCGTGGAACCTGGTGAGAAATGCTGGATCTGCTCGCTGCCACTGCTTAGTCGCCAGTTCTTCGTCTTTCCGTGCCAACATGCCTTCCATAGCGATTGTTTGGGCAAGGAGGTGCTGGAAGGTGCTGGTGGGAAGAAGAAGTATATTCGAGACTTGCAGGCACAGCTGAGTAAGGGTGATATCTCTACATCGCGGAGGGAAGAGATCGTAAAGGAACTAGACGGACTTGTTGCCGAAGCTTGGTAAGTTTCTTATTTCCTCCTCGCTCTGTGACTATAGGTGTTATCTGTACTAATTGATTGACATAGTATCTTATGCGGCGATCACGCTATCAAGCAAATCGATAAACCATTCATCACAGCCTCGGATGCCTCGAGTGAATGGGCGCTGTGAGCTTGGAGCATTTCTATGATTGTTTTCTTTTCCTTGCATGCTGTTTCTGTCTTCTGCAATCCTCTGACAACAGACCCCTTCCCGTCCCATTTGATGCACATTACAGGGAAGACATTTCGTTCCGCAATACCCCTATCCTTTCATGAACCTGTGACCGTAAATATTGTTGATATAGAATTCGGAATCTATCATTATTGCCCGTATCGTCACACAAATCTGCAAAGTAAACACCCCAACGCAATCAACTCCACGCAAATAGCATTCCCAGAAAACAAATTTGGCCTCCTCAAACACAAAGAAAGATATGCCGGCGATAGATATGTCCAAGATGGCAGGAGAGCAATTGTGTTCACTCGTGTCCCGGCCACAGTGACCGGAGCAGTTCTAGATCCTGCGCCACAGCAGGACTATATCTTGCGCAGTCATCCAGGAAGTGCATCATCTCCTCGTTCCAACGCTCCCAGCCTGCAGGTAATGTGTCGCGGACACGGGGGCTGGGGGAATGAGCGATGCAATAGAAGAGTAGGATTTGACCGAAGAACCTGCAGATTGCGACAATTTAGCCTTCGCCCTGCGGCAAGTGGGGGGTTAATCTTTGGTGGTTGGAAAATAACTTACTGTGAACAAAAGGCAAACTTGATTGGGATGCAGCTCTTCATCTTTCGGAATATTCCCTGTATGACGGGCCAATCCATGGCATTCCGAAGCCCGCTCTTGATCTGCTCTAGATCGTCGTCGGTGAGGAGATCCGGGATGCGGAGTGCCTTGTACAGATATGGTCGGCCGATGTGGAATTGAGCGATCATATGCCGGCCACGCAGCATTGCGTCAGTGACTGCCACTGCTGGGGAGAGGGGGCGAAGTGGATCTTGGGGTCGTGGGGAAATGGGGATTGGAGATGCAGCTGAAGCTGGAGAAGGGTGCATAGAGCTCGAAGGGTCAGCAGGGGTATGTTGTGAGAAATTTGGTTGGGAGTCGGAGAACTGGATGGCGTTTGGGAGGTTGATGCGCCATTGTTCGAGTTGGTGGCGAAGTTCGGCATTGACGGCTGGGAGAGGGATTGCTCCCGAGTCGGCTGGTTATGGCTGTTAGCTCGATTCTATTCAAAATTGACCGGAAAAGCTTGTTGGGATGCGACGAACAGTAGAAGTAGAGGGAGTGGCGGATGCGGGTGAGGATGATTCGATGGGCTACCTGGGCGAGGAAATGATATTGGAAATATGAGTCGTCGACTACGTTCGACGATGGATATCGGGTTGAGCTGTAGCCGGTTGTTTCAAACCCAATGAACTTGGGTATCGGGACTCGCTCTTCGAGGCGTGATAGACCACTTGGTGGGAGGTGGAGTTCTTGGACAAGTATGGTTTCGTTCATGAGACAGTTCCAATAGACACGCGATTTCATGTCGCCTTCCCACTCGTCGAAGCTTACATCATGACTGCAGCTAAGTTAGAGGATTGTGGTTTTTCAAGGAGCAAGATGACTTACTTTGTTAGCATTGATAAACAACATGTTGCAGCGCGGTGAATCATAGCCCAAGCGTCCATTGGCCGAAGAATCTGGCTGTAATATACTCTGTTTGGCAGTCAGTACAGGGTCTGTGGTGAGAGCAAAAGGTCGTACGGTACATACGATGAGAGAAGATAGAATTGGCAACTTTGGATGTCGTTGTCGCACATCAAGAAGCCAATGCGTCGACGAGCCTCATTGAAAAATCTCAGGCCAGACTGCTCCTCGTATACCACATTCATCCATTCCGGTGGCTCAAAATGATTTCCATGAGAACCAGGCAGTGGGTAGTTGCCTTCTTGGTGTGCTAAAACAGCCAAACAACCCAAGGCTAGTACATTCAGAACCAAACAGCTCTCCATAGTGTATCCGAAGCCACTCTCAATTGCGGAGCCAAGGGTAAAGGAGAAGAAGAAACTCTTATCCATAATGGGGGTAAAGGGGTTGAATACACTGAAGAAAGCATCGGCCAGACCCTTAATCATTGCGATGGGTAAAACCTCCAGCCAATGCTCCCCAACGTGTAAGGGAAATGGGTTGGTGAACATGGGCAGCGGTGGGCGCGTCGATTCCAACTCAATGACATAGTTCTTTCCAAGCATTTTGTAGGAATGAAGTAGTTTCTCTGGGAGAATCTGCCGCGCACCTGGCCAGAGAATTACCCCATGCTGACTGAACGAAATTGAAATCCTACCAGCTGCATCTGGCGTGGAGTTGTTCTCTTCAAACTCAAAGTCATACCCATCCCCAGGCGCAGGAGTGAAGCTATAGCTAAGGGATGTTGGCACGGCTGCCGGCTGATTATCATCTCCAATTGCAGGTGATGGATGCGCCTCGTTGGAACTACCAGCGACGTCGTGAATTTGGCCACGAATGTCATTCAAAATGGATGATGGGATGTTCTCCAATTTCGTCTCCAGGCGATGTAGAGTGCTCATGATCATCGTCAGAGATTGATCCCGTCTTGGTATCGTCAGTTATATTCCAAAGCAAACATATTATATATAATACACATATATGTGCAGTCATATTGAAAGACTAGGGGAATTAATTGCCTTGACTTACTTGGATGATTTGCGCTCATTGTAAACACACTCGATGCCGAGGGATTTGCAGAGCCCGCATTTGGGCCGCGACTCGTCGCATCGAGTCTTCTTCAGGCGACATGTTTCGCAGGCCTATCACAAGTGTTAGTATTGGCAGCTCATTCCATCCGGCCTGGGATGAACTAGGGATTGCGCACCACCGTGGCGATGAAGTTCCGGGGTTTCTTGGATGGTCCGGAGGGCGGAGTTTGCTCTCGCTCATCGGGGGAGAGCAAATCTTGAATGGCCAGCAGACCATTGTGATCGGTCTCGGGTATAACCCTTGACTCCTCGAGTGAGCGCTTGCTCATGGTGCATCATGGAGCCGTTGGCATCTCAGCAACTCCTTGCGATGTTCTCATCCTTTTTTTCGTCGCGGGTGGGGCTATTTGGCCGCTGTTGACCAATGGTAGGTCACCATTCTATGAATCATCCAAGACTCGGCTGGCCTCGGTGTGAGGGAATAGCAGGAGTCAAATGGGGGGATATAGTAGGAATAATTACTAGTCATATTAATTGATGGTGGGGTAAGAGTTGCAGTGTTGAGGATTTTGGTTGTTGTGGAATGGATACCGTGACCAACTTGAACTTGGAGGTATATACCTCATGTGGACAACTGGAGGTATATGTCAGTGATTCCATAGCACACCTCCTGGGCAACTTGTTCCTAGTACCCAGATCCACGCAGCATACTATCCACTCTAGATCTATCAATAGTATAAAATGGACACTTCCAAGATTCATTTCTCTAGTAGGTACACTATTGTAGTAAGCGCCCTGAGAGCAAAGAATTAACATATGTAGTATAAGGAGATGGATTAGGCCTGCGCGACTAGTACATAAGACTAATAGCAGAACCAACCACAAGTACTACCTAGGTATGAACAACACGCATAGGTATGATTTACATTTACATTACATTCGAAACTACACTCGCCACTCCAATTGCTGTAGAATGCATTTGTCCATTGCTAACCCAACTGGACACGCCGGTTGCGCCATCCACGGCCTCCGTCCACATCATGGGCGGAAAATTAAACTGGAAATAGAAACACCTGTCAGACCCGAAAGGTCCCCACAGTACAGTACAAGCTCGAGAGTTCCAGAACCAATGTCTTCGCGCTGACCAGGAATAGAAATCTAAGTGGACTGGCGCCGGACCCCACAGCACCCGCGTTCGTTGGCAGAGGCTGATCCAGCCCGTTTCAGACATGTCTAACATCATAAGCATCATCATCGATCCACGCAATCGATAATGAGAATCGTAAGGCGGATCTTCGGTACAGTTGTCATGACTGTAAAACATTGAAAAGATGAGTTACTGGTAGAATGACGTTGACGGGGCAGATGGAATGTGGCAGGGAGAGTACTACATAGTATGTGTCGATCTCCACTGGTGGCGAACATTGCCGACCTCGGACTGGGAATACGGTGCCTGTCCCTGTCTGCCCAGGAGAAATATCACTGTGGAATTGGATCATCCCAGACAAGGGTTAGGAAGGCAACTGATTATTTCCATGTCGACCGTGATTGTGTTTGTGCCTGTACGTCAATTATTGGGTTGTTTCTGATGTATCTGTACAGGTCTGTTCCGACCTGTGAGAAACCCTTGACGTAGCAGAAGGAAAACAAATGTCATACCACTTCCCCCAGTGTTTGTTGACTTGGCAACCGTTTGGAGAAACTTGACCTGTCAATTGTAGGCAACTGGCGTGACACATGGCTCATATCCTGTGCATATGGAATAGACATTGGTGTCACTCACCATTATCCCATTATCATTTAGAGGTTTCAATTCAAAAAGCAGCTCTCTTTATCCAAGGAGTCATAGCAAAGCCAGATCTCCATGAGAGTCAGCAATGTTTGATACCAGGAAATGCAGAAGCGATGCAGCTGCAAAGTCCACCGATGCAGAGATGCAGAGCCGAGAATATGCCTGATTATTCAGGCCGCTAGCCACTTCGAGAATCGTTGCTAGCTTCGTTTTGCCCCTCCCATTCCAAATCGGCTATCACAGCCCCGGAGCGGTGCCCTTTGCACTCACGGTAGCTTATGTACGTGCCGAGAATGCAGAGCACGGAGCCATCGCTAACGCATACCAGCCATGGCTTACCAATTGTCAATTGAGGTCTTCGGCACAGGCGAGGACCCCAACCACCGTTCCCACTGGGGGTTTATGATCCATCAACCGCCAAACACAACGGGCGACCTGCTTCATGTGCGACTGATTGACCTATACCGACTCTGGTATGAGTTCGAGTCCCGGTTCAATACCAATATTGTCGACATCCAGGCTCTCGGATTGTGTAGGCTGGCTGAGTTATCTCCAGAGCAACGACTGCAGGCAATTGAGGTTATACAGTCTGAACCTGCGCCGAGAGATGGATCGAGGAAATGCCAGGATTGGGTGTTTAGCACACTGCTGTCGTTGGAGGTGGAGGAATTGGTGCCGGCTGGGACGTCGGAGTTTTGGAAGGAGATGGTTGGGAAGACCGCGAGAGAGGTTGAAGGGAGTATAGGGGATAAATGGACTGCTCTTGTTTGGATTGGTGAGTAGAAAGCGTCAAAGGAGTGGAAATATCCATTCTTAGAATTCTTGTGTGCTACTTTACGAGTATAATGGCCGAAGTTTCCCTCGTCAACACCAGAGCAAGCATGTCTACAATGTACAGTACAAGCATGTATCTTGGTTCTCGAATTGTACAGTATACACCATGCACCCAGACTTGTACTTAAGTACATGGCAGCCAACTTCATCAGTAAACAAATATTGCATAAATGCTCCCCTGGCATCAGGCAACGAACGATCTGATTTCTGTTGGGACTGCAGTGTAGGGCGAGGTCACACACGGAGAAAAACAGACCTACGAGAGGCTGGGGTAATGGCATACTTGGTGCAACCTGTACGGAGCACCCTGCAAGCTGCGACCTGCGCTGCCGCCTGCGTGTGACCCTGAGAAGTTGAGCTCTCGTGCTTTCAATGCTGGTTGCTCTGCACACCAGGAAGGTTTCTCCCCCTCCCCCTCCCCCTTGAATATGTACCATACCCTGGCTTGTGGGTGTCGCACCATCCGTCGATCTTGTACCTTGTCATACCGTACATGACCCGATGCGATGTGAGAGATTGCACAATTCGGATCGAGTCAGTGCCGGCCCCCGAAGAACAAGACGAGGAGGGTGTGGGGCACGAGACCCCTTGTCAAGAAAGGAGACTAACGGGTGCAGTTCATTTCAGCCCTGGAGGACAGAGAAGGCACAAAATTAATCCGAAGAGAAAAGTGGAAGGGAAGGGGTCATTGCTTTTCATCCAGGATGTTCATTGGGGGCCAATTGTCGAATCCAAATGCTTGGGAATATTTGGGGGTCGGCAGACGGCAGGAAAGCCAATTCTGTACTCGATTCAGAGTGGAGCATACTGGTGCTATCATGGGGTTAAGACGACGCTATCTTTCAATTGCCCCGTTCGGACTAGAATCCGGGGAAATGCTTTGGTCAGCTGGTTTGGCGTTGCGCATGGTTTGCACGATGGCTTTCTCTTTGCAGTTAGTTGGCTCAGCCCCCCTAGCCCTCAAGGTGAGACGATGGTGTCACTGTTATTCCTAGTCTTTCGCTTGTTGGCTAAAAGGAAAAAGTAAACACGAGTGAGATCAGTAGTGAGATCATTATTATACCAAGCGGCAGATATCGGGCCTCTCCCTAGCCTCATCTAGGGTAAGGGCAGGGTCTTCCCTCCCCCCTCCATGGCCTTATGGCCCCCTTCAATAATTACCCGGACAAGGTCATCTTAGGTCAAAACAGACTTCCGTTATTGATTATGATTATCATTTCTTACGACTATCGGAATTTAGAATTTATCAGGAGATGACTTTGGAATGACGATCGTGCGGGGTAGACTGATAGGCCCAAAATAAGGGCGATAACATCGAGTGACGGTCCCATGGCTCCCCGTCAACCTACCATTGCCAGGACGAAGTTAGATGGTTTATCGAGTCTATCTCTGACCTACCATAGCCACTGAAGAACATTCAATTTACTGGAAACTCCCGGTATCGCGGGTCGCGGAGTCTTCAACCATAGATAACTACCGACCCTCGGGGATACTCGCCAGTGCTGGACCAGGCTAGAATCAATGCCCTTCATGGATGATGGCCATACTGAAGGTGGTTACCCTAGGTACTCGCACTTCTACGATAGGGTAGATAAGACACATTGCATACCCATATCGCATATCATATTGGTGGGGATCCTACCACCGTACGAAAATCATTAGGGTACCCTCTCATGTTGATCTACCAGACGAGCAATCACCGGAAAGAGTAATCCATCGAACGTCCCAAAAAGAGGACACGTTGCAATTCATACGATCATCGATGATCGTCGTAACATGATGAGGGGGAGGGGGGAAATGTGAGGAACTGGTCTTGAGGGCGGGTCTACAGTAGTTATCCCATGGGGAGACAACGTACGGCTGGGAGTATCTAGTCCAGATTGAACCCGGGCCGGGACTATCAATGTCGCGAGCAAAGAGAATTTCTCGGCGCGTTTGAGACCTAACCCGCGAATAACTGCTCACTTCTGTGTTGTGTACTCGTGTATCGAACCCATCCAATCTAATTGACGAAACCTACCTGCATCGACTTGCCCGCGTCAGCGAGTAGGGAGTCAACGGCGACGGCCGATGGAGGGAACCGAAGAGAGGTACCCCCCTCCTTCTAAACCAAAGACTGAGCCGTGTACGCCATACTGCATGTTGCCCCTGCAATAAATTGCGAATTGACATGGGTTCGCCATTTGACGGACCATGATCGACGGATCACGATATAGCTTCACATTTGTACCAAAGAGGGAGGGGGTTGGTCGAGAACATTGATGGACGAAGGAGGGTTGAGGAAGCTCATCGCGTGATGGTTGTGAAACCACGTCATGAACATGAATATCGCGAGTCGTGCCACTCAGAGAAATGCCTCGCCCGATGCAAGGACAAACCTTGCAGGCCCTCGCAGGAGGCGGTCAGTCCAGGGCTAGAACTCCGCCCTTCACCGCTGGAATCACGGCAACGGGATAGAGATCCGTGGGCTGCGTGGGTGTCCAAACACGGGGGAGTGTGGTTGGGAGAGGACCGTAGAGGTCGGCTTTTGTCGTCTTGCGTCTGTTGGTGGTGTTGACTTGACCGTGGCAGTAACCACGGGCGAGCATTCTCTCCACACCCGCTCTCTGAATAGAGTATGTACATACTACATACGTGTCTCTTTTTTTTGTCTTCTCCCGTAAGGAGAGAGCAAATGGGCCCACTAGATCGGATCAGCAACGCTGATGAATATACATCTACATAAAAATAATGTACGAGTGTCGCTGAATGGATGGAACCCCGCAAAGAGGTGAACAAGGTCAGACAATATGTGTCTCAGGAATCCGCGCGCCAGAAACCCAACATGGGCGGCAAACCGTGGTGTGTTAACGGGGCGCTATCTGCTTATCCCATAGGGTACTATCCTATGGGACAGATAGGGCATGGTGTTATCGCTGCCACGTCCATGGTATTTTGCTAAGTATAGCGGGCGCGTAGAGGATACTGTACACCAGAATAGTAATGCAATGGCAAGACGATCTGGGGCCAACTGGCATCGTGGCTTCGGCCCCATACATTTTGCTTTTTCGTCGCACACCCTTCTGTGGCAGTGGCAGTGGCAGTAATCACAGCTCGGGGACAAAGTCTATGCAGTACATCCAGTACCTGCCGGCAAAGAAACTCCGGGGCCTGCAGTAGGGGGCAGAATGGGTCACCAATCATAAGGGATCACGCCATTCCCCATCTATCGCGTCATGCAGCCTGGAAATAGTGCTTCGAGTCGAGGCAGCCATTGGTCGTTGCCCCAGACTCCGCTGCGCAATCCACCGCATTGGGTTTAGTGCGCCACCTGGATCCGCCCTCGGCCGCAGACGAGTTGGGGGAGGGAGGGAGAAAGAGGAGGTGGTTGCTGCCCCTGCTGATGCAATGCGCTGCTCTGACTGGGACGACGCAGAACTGAATACTGGGTACTCGGTACTGCAGGTCCCGACTGGACTCTTCTTCTTTTGTGTTTAGGGGGTGGGTTGGAGTACATACTGTGTACTAGACAACCATGGATGGGTCCGTTGCATGCAGATCAACAATGGATGATATGGCTGATAGACAGTACTGCTGCCCAAGTTAGACCACGTTGATGTTAGATAATGATGAGGCCTTTTGTATCATACATAGTGCTCAAGGACTGGAATTTGACTGGGAGCGTACAAGAATCTTGTTGCCATATGCAGTGACATGCGGTGACATAGTGTAGGGAATCTCTCAACTGTCCCAACAGGGTCTGGAGTGACGCCGCTCAAGGGTAATTGGAATGTCTGGAAGGTTCATGAAGGTGGTAGCCTCGGGATTGCGTGGCGGTACGCAATAGAACGGTTTCCATACGATACCGAGTGCGGCAGCCCGTGGGGCTACCGTTTTGCTGTGATGTCGTACCAAATGTATGCCAATCAAAGACAGACCCACGAGGTGACCAGTTTCATACCGGTACTGGGTATTAATACGCCCCACTCTGATTGGAGGGTCCCCCATGACTCCATTTTGGTGCCAGTCGTGACTGTCCAGTATGGAGTACCGTGAGTACCGTGACTGTGACTCCTACTCCTGTGACTCCTGATCGTTCCTGCTACTCTTGTACTCATACTTTTGCTCTTTCCTCCCTTTCCCATCTCATATCTCATCTCTCTCGATCTCCTTTTTTCCTATTCCTTCCCCTCGTTCCCCTCCCACCGTCCGCCTTCTCCTTCTCACTTCTCTCCTACCTCGCCACCTCCTCTTATCCATCCCTCTATACGCCTACTGGGACCGCAAGCGCTCTGCCTACCTGCGATCAGTTATCCCCATCGCTTTGAAACCTTCCAACATTTCAAGAGTGCTTCTCCCACCTCACCTCCCTTTTCTCTTCTCATCTTCTCTCGTCTGAATTACGCTTTTGAATCCGATCAGATTCATCTTCGTTCTCATCCGTGTCCACTTCTTATCAAGTGACGCCCAGACGAATCAGATTCACATCGTCTTCGTCCCTTCGAATCCTTCACGAAGACTTACCACCCGTGGATCTTTTTTCTACACACTTTTCAAGCCTCACCGACTGAACGGCAGGCCTGTTGTGCAGTTTGGGAACCTGGTCTTGAGTACTCCGGCTCTTCCGCTTGTTGGAACTTGGGAAGGCGCTCCTCCAGGATCCCCCATCGACTGGTTCGACTCGTGAATCTTGCTCATCAAGCTCGATTCTTTCGTTTCGACCACTCGTCACTCGACTAGAATTCCTTGTTCTTTTCGATTCTTGTCATCCAACACTTCTATTTCTCAGACCGGCCCACTCCATGACTCATTAATCTCGACATCTTCAACTTGAGTCACAGCCGCTCTCAACCTTGAACCCGGTGTTCAAAGGCTCTTTTTCGACTTCCTTTATCTATTCTTTCTTCAGTTACGATCTTACGCAGCGCAAAACCAAACTCAACAATTTATCTTCCGTTCCTCTCTTCGTCCTTCCGGCCTTTTGTTTCCGCTTTTCAACATCCAACCTCTGTCCATTCCTTCGTGACATATACCTTCCTTTCGTCCATTGTTAAGGCCATCGCCATCACAACAACAACAAACGAAAACGACATACAAATGAGCACATAACGGTCTTTACACATTTTCCTTGAAAGCGTCCTTACCCTTCGGGTACACATTCAATCGCGCTCTGCGCCGTCTCGTCTCGTCTCTTTTCCCTTGTCTATCTATCTATCTTCTTCGCCGCCGGTATATTTTTTTATGATTCAATCGAGTGTTCACAAATCCGCCACACCCGATTTCGACCGCCCATCTGAACCTCCATCAGGCCTGGACGCTTCTCTTCTTGACTATTAATCACCCTCATAAGCCTGGTTGCTGTTTGACGCGTCCTTTCAACGCGTGTGCTTTCGAGCGGTTCATAGATTTTTCCCTTCACGCCGGTGCCCTTGCTCTTTTTACTTTGCACCGACATCTTTGCATTTTCTTATTACATATCCACCTTTTTCGTGAGATCATCTCAACATGTCATCAACAATGGACTGTCTGCGGGACAACTTTGAGAAAGACCGCATACTGGACGGTCGTTTCCGTACTGTTGCCCCACTCAATCATGGGTCATTCGGTATGGTTTTCCTAGCCACGGACATGACCACCGGCCAGGATGTTGCAATCAAATGTTTGACCAAGTCCGCTTCCGCCGATTTTTCAACTCCCTTCCCCATGGATGATCAGTTTGAAGAATTGGAGGCCCACCGTCGCCTTGGTCATCATCCGAACTTGGTCAATTTGATCTCTTCTTTTGAGACCGATGCTCACATGTACCTCGTTTTGGAGTATTGTGCCAACGGTGACCTCTACGAAGCCATTCGTCATGACCGTGGTCCCTTGGAGACAGAGCATGTGCGCGATATCATGCTTCAGTTAGTGAGTGCGGTCGAGTTCATGCATGCCAATGGCCTCTACCACCGCGACATCAAGCCCGAGAACATCTTCCTGATGTCAGACGGTTCGATGAAGCTTGGTGATTTTGGCCTGGCTAGCCGAGAAGATTGGTGCCATGAGGCCTGTGTCGGAAGCGACCGCTATATGGCTCCCGAGCAGTATGAACCCACCTCTGCCGGGTACTCTCCTGCCCAAGCCGATATCTGGTCTGTAGGCATCTGTCTGTTGAACATTTTGTTTTCTCGCAATCCATTCACGGCTCCCACGGGTTCTGATCTTCTCTTTTCGGACTACGTGCGCGATCGCCAGTCATTGTTTGACATCTTCCCCAACATGTCTCAGGATACTTTCGAAATCCTGACCCATGCGCTGGCTATTGACCCAGCGAAACGATCTCTTTCGGAGGTCCGCAACTGCATTCTGCGTACTGTCTCTTTCACCACTGATGATGAGTCCTTGGATGAGTTCTGCACTGAAGATCGTGAGGTCGTCGCCGCGAGTGCCAACCGCGAGCCCCTTCGTACGCCCTCTATCCAGAGTCCCCACATCAACCAAGGGGACTCCTTCCCATGGACCAAGATGTTGCATTCAAGTCCCCCTCAGGCCTCTCGTCAGCTTTCCGTCATCCCCGACAACGAAAGCTACACCGAAGATCTCTTCCCTCCTTCAGAGGTCGCGGGTACATCCTGGTTCTCGGCTCATCCTGACACTCCGTCCATGGCTTCCGTATTGGACTCTGCGATGGGTGAGTCCTTCCGATCCTTCAACCACCTGAAGGCTCGAGGACCCTTCCTTCCTCGATCTGACCCAGTCCCTATCACTGGCTCTCTGCCAAGTCATACCACCAAACCCCTTCCCTCTCTGTCCATGGTTTTCGGCAAGAATTCCAACAGTGATCAAATTTCCAAGAGCTGGAGTGATCTCTGGGACGAGGAGGAATCGGAGAATGAAGACCTGGCCTTCCAGCAGCGACATGAGCAGAACTCTCGCAGCTGGAGTCAGGAAAGCCGGGACTCTCCATCGAGCCCTTTGTCCGAATTGCGCGAGCTGGACTCCGCTCTTCCAAGTGACGCCATCTTATCGGAGAATCAACTCAGTGCTCCACGTGCTATCCAATCAAAGGCTCTAGAGATCGATAGTGATACTGGAACTTCCAGTAGCACACCTCGTCCTCTCCATCAAACCTCGCCCAAGAAGTCCAACCTTGATAAATGGGCCGAGCTTGGTGACAAACGCCGCAATTGTAAGACTCGTGAGCCTTTTGGTCCCCAGCGAATGGCGAACAACTGGCGGCGTGATTGGGGCCTTGGTTCCTCTGGATTCGACCACGGAGCCCGGCCTAAGCGTGAATCTCCCCAAACCGACCGCCGTCGTCGGCTGTTTATGGAGAAGGACTGGCGCCGCGATAATATCGAAACGTTCAAGGCTCCACCAGTCAAGTTCCCACTCCACTATGACAGCACTCTCGATGACGATCTCGACCTCGTCGGCGGATGGCACGATCTCCACCTGTAGCATATTTCTATGCGGATACCTTCGCGCTCCATTCTCAACCACACTGTTCCAGTTTCTTTCTCGTCGTCCAAGCGTCCTGCTGCGCCAGTCTCTTTTGATTCAGTTGGGAAAAAAGTTCAAAAAATTACCAACAATAAACTAATCGGCATTGTTTTCTATTTTCTCTTACTGTTCTCGGCTTCGTGTGTTCGCCAGCGTCTCCTGCTCCTCCAACCGATGAAGGCCATAGTGCCTCCATGCCGGTCGACTATAGCACCATCCAATGGCCTATCCCGATTTTCGTTCTTCTCTTCTCCCCTTTCATGTACTATATGGGGTCATGGGTGAGTGGAGTCCGGAGGCGCTGAGCACCAAAAAGACTAGAAGGTGGGAGGATTTGTTCTGGGGAGGAATCTCTTTATTTTTGCATATGGACCAAACACGACCGAGACAAAAAAGGCAACTTGAGGATGAGGTGGATGTGCTGGGTGGAAGGTGGATCTTTTCGAGGGCAGAAACCCGGTCGTTGTTCTGTTTGACAAATGTACCGAAACCAATCATGTACTGTAACTAGCCAAGACCTGTCAAATGGGAAAGACCCTCCGTGAAGACTGCATTGCGCTGTTCCATCTGTAGTCGACCAGTATACACAGTAACTTTGAGGTATGTAACTATGTTCAGTATCTGGCCAGTATAATTGATCCGTATTAGCGTCGTCCCATTCTACTGTACTATAATGGTCAGTACATACAGTGCCTGATGATATGTCTGAAATCAAGTGTTATTGTAGATCAAGTAACCCGTAAGTGTACATAGGTACCAGATGGTGGTGAGTTGGTTCCTCGAGTCACCGCTCCTCCAGCTCTTCCAATGGTCGTCTCGGCCCTAGTGGGTCTCCCGCGGCACCGGCACTTGCGCGCCTTGCCTTGCATTTGCCTTGTACCTTACGCTGGACGCCCAACAGCAATGCAGATAACATGTAGAAAGTTTCCAACCTCCGTAAGAATCAATTTCCTCAAACTTCTCCCCCAGCCCCTATGACCATGACCTTCAGATTAGCTAGTATCCCATGGTACTATACCATGTATCGATATCGAATATCCTAGTCCCAATTCAACCGGCGGTGAGGCAGGCGGTGACCCCGGGCCAAGCGTTGAGATGCCACCAGGTCCACTTCGCATTCCCCATCGCTTCGTTTGCCTTCCAACCTCCAAATTTATTCACCGTCTCTTCCCTGTCAATAGCGCCGATATCGCCCCCATTCGATCCTTAGGGTAAACACAATCCAGTTCCCCCCGCTCGTGATCCTCAATTTTTCATCCGTCTTCCTCCATCAGATAGCGTCCGAGGTCGCGATTGGTCTCGCTATCAACTCGACGATGCGCATCTCATAAATCGAAATTTCCTGGGTGCGAAAATAGTCACAAGGGCATGCACCGTGGCCAATATAACGAACCATCACACGACAAGCAAATATTACAAAATTATCTTGTGTAGCTGGGGGCAGCTAGGGTATCGTCTGAAGACTGTGCAGCACCCCCGTCGTCCACAGCGGCATGATGGTAGCTGCGAGGTTGGGGTGGATATGCCATGCTTCAATCATCCTTACACTTGCGCCCATACTTACGGGAAGTCTGGCCGCTCAGGACTCCGCAACACATCGCGATCCTGCGGTAGCGTTGGAGAACTCATGTCCCGCGAGTAGTTCCTGGACAACCGAGGCGGAATTCTTCCAGGATCCCATTTGCTTGGAGACTCGTTGGGGGCGGGGTCAAGAGCTACAATCCGACTCCGCACCACCCGACGTTGTTGAAAACGATACTAGGACTGCCGACTCTGCTGTTACACCCGAGGGGTCTGCCGAGGCTGCAGCAACACCAAATACCGAGCAGGAACATGAAGCAGACTCGTTGCTTGATAGTGCGAGCTTTTTATCATTCGAAGATTGGAAGAAACAGAACTTAGCCAAGGTCGGTCAATCGGCCGATAACGTGGGGGGCAATCGGCGATCTGTGGTAGGTGGGAAGGACAGTCGCCGGCAGCCAGGAATTAACAATGCCTTGGACTCGCTAGGAGATGACGTGGAGATCGAATTGGACTTCGGGGGATTTGGTGCTGAGACTCCAGAGGCGAGTCCGACGGCTTGGGGGACGCCAATTCCATCGCAACAGGCAGATCAGTTGGATTGGGATACAAATCATGATATTCATGGGCATGGTTCACCACAGAAGGAAATTTCTCGCCGGAAGGATGCGGGTATAACGTGCAAAGAGCGATTTAACTATGCGTCCTTTGATTGTGCGGCCACAGTGCTCAAAACGAATTCTGAGTGCAAGGGCTCATCGTCTGTCCTTGTTGAGAATAAGGACAGTTACATGCTCAATGAATGCCGTGCCCAGAATAAGTTCCTAATCCTGGAACTGTGCGATGATATCCTGGTGGATACAGTTGTGCTCGCCAACTACGAGTTCTTCAGTTCGATCTTCCACACTTTCCGGGTCAGCGTTTCTGACAGATATCCCGCGAAGCCCGACCAATGGAAAGAGCTGGGAGTATACGAAGCACGAAATACGCGCGAAGTACAGGCTTTTGCGGTCGAAAATTCCCTCATATGGGCTCGATACCTTCGCATCGAATTCTTGACACATTATGGCCATGAGTTTTACTGTCCCGTCAGTCTGATCCGCATTCATGGTACGACTATGATGGAGGAGTATAAACATGACGAAAGCCATGGCCAAGCCGAAGCTGAGACCCAGGAGCCGATCCAGGTCAGCGAGCAGCTTGATGCACCAGAAGTCGAGCAAGTTCAGCCTGGAGAGGAAGAGCCGCCTCGCGAGATCGCCGAGGCGAAGATATGCCCCAACCCGCTTACGGAGATTGAGGCGGTCCTACTGGGGCTTTCCGTTGAGAAGTGTAGCTTTAATGACGAGCCCCCGGCGCAGATAGCCCAAGATGGTACATCTACCTCGGGGCGAACAGTCGCCCCATCAAACGCGAATTCCACCGCCATATCAGGGGATAGTACTCCTCCGATGAATCCAGGCTCTACCCCACCAAAGGCTGCTGAGGATGTTCGGAGGGTGAGCGACTCTGCAAAGGCTATGATGACGACCCCCGACGCTTCAGTCGTAGGCGCAGAATCGGCCCAGCAGAATACCACTGTCGAAACCACAGGAAGGATCACCACCAACCCGAAGGAGGACCAGCAAAATCAGTCCCCAGAATCCACCCGATCTACCTCAACACAACCGCCCTCTCCCAATCCCACCACTCAAGAGTCCTTTTTCAAATCCGTTCACAAGCGGCTGCAAATGCTCGAATCCAACTCCACTTTGTCTCTACTCTACATCGAGGAGCAATCCCGGATCCTTCGTGACGCTTTCAATAAGGTTGAAAAACGTCAACTATCGAAGACCTCCAATTTTCTTGAACACTTGAATGTGACTGTTCTGAGCGAGCTGAAGGAATTCCGTGAACAGTATGATCATGTTTGGAAGTCAGTCGCCTTCGAGTTTGAGCACCAGCGTATTCGTTACCACCAAGAGGTACACTCGCTAAGTGCGCAATTGGGTGTCCTGGCCGACGAACTTGTGTTTCAGAAACGAGTCACCGTGATCCAGAGCATCATGGTCATGTGCTGTTTTGCTCTTGTTCTGTTCTCGCGAGGCTCAGTGAGTAATTACATGGAATTCCCTCGTGTTCAGCGGATGGTCGCCCGATCCTACAGTCTAAGGTCCTCATCCCCCATATATGCGTCCCCGTCGTCACCGTCAGCAAGCCCTGGCTCCACGCGGCCGACGTCCTCATATCGTGAGAATGGTGGTCACCAGCGGAACCTGTCAGATACTTCATCTTCCCAGGAAAGCCCCGCTAGTCCGGATGTTGCATATATTCCACCAACGCCGACTTCAGACGTGGACCAGGAGGTGCAAGGCGAAAAGGTCGAGGCTGATCAGCCCCGGTCGCTCGACTCGATGCCATTGCCTACGCTCGGAGATCCACATTACCGGTCCCGTAGCACGCCACCCGTATTGAATGGTCATACCACAATGGACATTGGGGAAGAGGATGACGATGACGAGGTATTGTCGCCCGAGGTCCAGACCTCGACAACACTAGATGAGGACCCGCCTCGAACGTCATAAGGCTTCTTCATTTCCCACCTTTGGGGGTCTTTTCCTGGCCCCACAGAAATGCTTCGGATTCATGCATCACGTTGGCTGGCCCAACACACTGAGAGCCTCTCTCATATCATCACGCCTTTGTTTTTATTTTGGTTTTTCTCATGATCTAGCGGTGTTTTGGTGTTTCGGGGGCATATCATATCTCATTGCATTAGGCATTCTCTTTCACTGGCGAGTGTTATGTTTTCGGATGACTACGATCAGATTCAGATTCCCAGTGTACGAATGTAAACCTTGTACGATTTTAATCTATTACATGCTCAATCGAATTCTCTTGTAACTTAAAATTGCGAATCAATAAAACAAAAACCCAAATCACATACGAATAAACAAGCCAGTTGGAATTTCAGAGGAATGTTCCTTGGTGCGTCATACCCAACGTGCGTTGCCAGGCCAACAATCGAACCGCATTTTTCATCGCCTGCACCAACAACTGGGGCACGTTTTTTTCCCCATCTTATCCGATCAACCACTCTTCCTAAACCTCTCTGCATTCGCAAATTCGCAAACAGACAAGCCCATCTTACAACGGTTACCGTTCCTCCTGTCAAGGCCTCGTCTTCTCATACCATTCATTGCACTTCTACCATCATAATGGACGCTACAACACACGCACAGCCCCTCGCGGACCGCCCAACCAACACCCACTTGGCTAACGTCAATGCCAACACCACCGACAAGACAGATCTCAAGGCTGCGGATCTGTCATCAATGGAGCACCACCGCCAGATGTTGCAGGAGAAGCTGGAGAGCGGCGAGAAGTGAGTCTTACCCGCGGCCATCGCGCCCAGCCCCAGCGGGAGTTGAGAAATGATGGCTAACGCATGATGGGCAGACAACCGACCGCCTATGTCTCACCCTCGGACGACATCATGAGTCCCTGCACGAAGAAACTGAGTGATATTAAGGGCAAGCGGTTTAAGAAGTATGTTTTCCAACTGCCTATCCGTGTGATCTATAAATGAGAGCTAATGTTTTGTTTTCTTTTTAGTGCTGGAAAGCCACAGTCACTGTTCGCGAAGCTCGGAAAGAAGAGCTATGAGCAATCATCTGCCGAGCAAGGCCGGACGGTCGAATAGACGTTGCTTTTTATCTGAGTTGCTTGTCACGGGTGGGCCTAGATCTGAGGTCTCGTCTTTCTCTGTTGACCTGTTACCCAATAGGTATACTTTGGAGGGCTCCCATTCTCGTGTGATGCTGGTCGTTGATGGGAATGGGTTTCTAACATGGTATATCGGAGGTACGAGACATATCAGACGAGGGTCTCACACTGTGGCTGTGGCTCTTTTGTAATGACCCGCAATGCCTTCTGCCTTCTGCCATCTTTTCTTTTCTTTTTTCTTTTGTGTATTCGGGGTTTCAGGTTACAGGAATTCTGGTAATTTGTTCCTTCGGGAACCGGTTTAGGAGCAATTGGAAATGAAATACATGCATGATCTGTACTGGTGGTCCTCAAGTTGGCCATGTTTTAGTAGTTTTTTTCTTTTCCTTTTGTATTGTTCCCAAGACCGGCGAGTAGGCCGAGGTCATCCACTACATGTCGGTAAGCCGGCTAAAGCCCGCTGTTAGGTGGCATGAGAACGTGTGTTCGATATTGCGGGTTAGATTTCTAATCAAATTCGAATCAGCCAATACTCGCAAGAATTACCATTCTCCTACTAGTAAACATGGGGTGAAATGCGGTGCTGGGGGTGTCTGGACTGGTTGTTCGCTGGGCCGAGGCAAAATGGCGAGGCCGCTCGGCTTTCTCCACATTCGCTGCTACTCCGCAATTCCTCTCGATGAACTTATATTCAGCATCTCTACCCCGTAGCCTCTTCAGCTCTCCTCCATATCAGCCCAACCATGTCTGCCTCAACTCGTATTCCTCCTATTGCCCAGCCCTTTGTTAGCGATCGCGCTAAGAAGACCCTCGACTTGGTATCTTTCCCCCTCTCTATCGCTATCATGATATGAGCAATGTGTTGCATGATTCAATTCGTACCCGCTCTTCTGTTCGCTCCCAAGCTAACAAGATCCTGTCTCTAGGTCGAGGAATTCGTCGAAAAAGACTGCATCCCCGCCGACGCTGTCTTCTCCGCCGAGCTGGGCGAAGGCGCGAAGCGATGGCAAACCACCCCCGTCGTGATGGAGCAGCTGAAGGAGAAGGCTAAGAAAATCGGCCTGTGGAACATGTTCCTGCCCAAGAACCACTTCAAACAAGGAGCTGGCTTCACGAACCTCGAGTACGGCCTGATGGCCGAGCTTCTGGGCAAGAGCAAGATCGCCTCTGAAGCGACCAACAATGCCGCTCCGGATACTGGTAACATGGAAGTGCTCGCCAAATACGGCAACGATGCCCAGAAGCAGCAATGGCTGGTTCCCTTGCTGGAGGGCAAGATTCGCTCTGCTTTCCTGATGACCGAGCCCGATGTTGCGTCCAGTGATGCTACCAATATCGAATTGAACATTCGCCGTGAGGGCAACGAGTATGTCTTGAACGGATCGGTAAGTCCTGCCCTCACTATTGCTTCCCCCCAATATCACCTCTTCTAACCAGATCTTGATTACAGAAATGGTGGTCCTCCGGCGCCGGTGACCCCCGCTGCCAAATTTACCTGGTCATGGGCAAGTCCGACCCCAACAACAGCGACACCTACAAGCAGCAATCTGTCGTTCTGGTGCCGGCCGGCACCCCCGGCGTGACTGTACACCGCATGCTGCACGTCTACGGCTACGACGACGCCCCGCACGGCCACGGCCACATCACCTTTGAGAATGTCCGTGTACCTCTCTCCGCCATGGTCCTCGGTGAGGGCCGCGGCTTCGAGATCATCCAAGGCCGTCTGGGTCCCGGCCGCATCCACCACGCCATGCGCACCATCGGTGCCGCCGAGAAGGCTCTCGAGTGGATGATCGCCCGCGTCAACGACGAGAACAAGCAGACCTTCGGCAAGCCCCTCGCCGCGCACGGCGTGATCCTGGAGTGGATCGCCAAGTCGCGGATTGAGGTCGACGCCGCTCGCTTGGTGGTTCTCAATGCTGCTATCAAGATTGACCAGGGCGATGCCAAGTCCGCCCTGAAGGAGATCGCACAGGCCAAGGTCCTGGTGCCCCAGACTGCGCTGACAATTATCGACCGCGCTGTCCAGGCTTACGGTGCCGCTGGTGTTTGCCAAGATACCCCGCTGGCCTACCTTTGGGCCGGTATTCGCACGCTGCGGATCGCTGATGGTCCGGATGAGGTCCACTTGCAGCAGCTTGGTCGCAGGGAAAACCGCGCTCGCAAGGACGCTGTTACTGCCAAGTTGAAGTGGCAGCGCGAGGAGTCGGATCGTCTGCTCCTGGCGGCTGGGTTTAAGGCTAAGAGCCATCTGTAAATAGAAGTCTATATTATGGCACCGATTTACTTCCGCTTTCAAAATTGACGCGGCGGTGGTCAATACAAAGTATGAAATGAAACCCAAGTTCCTTACGTCCGGCTTTCTGTTGCGATATTTGGTCATTTATAAGTAGATTTGACTCGTACTAAAGCGGACCCCCTTCCCTGAAACGCCTGCAAATGTCTAGAGTAGATCCAAAAATGAACATGACATGCGAAATTCGTATCTCCACTTCCTTGCCAACGCAAGGTGCTTTGTGCAGATGAAGAGGAGAAAACATGAGCACATAGATGATATCAAAACGTAAAGAGGTTCATGTGTCCATCGTGAAAAGAACAAGAAGGAAAAAAGAAAAGGTGAAGAAAATGAATCCAAAACTTTTTAGTAGTCGTCATCGGCAGGGTTGTTACGCTTGCCCTTAGCGCGGCGTTTATGACCCTTGTTATGCTTCTTAGAGCCCGCGCTGCGAACCTCCGAAACATCGACACCCCGCTCCAGCGCAATCATCATGCGTTCCTTGCGGCCTGTGATGTTCTGGCGCATTTGTTGGCCTTGCTCCGTATATTTATGGTTGAAGGGCATGTTCAGGCGGCCAGCTGAGGGTCCAGTGGCCGTGCCGAAGAAACCGCTGTCGATATTGCGGGAGGTTTGACCGAGTTCATTTTGACCAGCCACAAGGGCAGAGATGTCGGAATCCACACCGGCATCAAGGTCCACGACCGAATTGGCGAGCATAGCTTGGCGCTTGGGTGGTAGGTGGGCGATGTCATAAAGCTCTTTGTTGAACTCATTGGGATCAATGGGCTCTTCGTTCTCGGGGCTGGGAGGAGGGTGGACGAAGAGAAGCTTGCCATTTACGTAGTCCTTAAGGACATATCGGGCAGCGCGAGACTCATCAGGCTGACCCAGACCTTGTGTTGAGAAACCGCGAGCGCGAGCATAGGAGCGTAGAATCTCGCTAGCAGTGGGAATGCCCGTACCACCCTCTTCGACAGGACGGGTCCTGATTTTAACACCATAAACATTCTCGATGAAGGACTTTGGCACACGTTTGGCGACGAGGCCGGCGGGACCGGTAAACTCGCGCTGCTGGTCGATAGGCAGAACACCATTCACAACGAGATCGGCCTTTGTTGAGGCAAAGTTGGGGAACACCAGACCGGGACAATCGCACAGCATGATCTCGGGGGAGAGGTACAGAGTCTGGAAGTGCTTGGTCTTACCGGGGGTAGCAGAGACAGACACCTTCTTGGCACCAAGCAGGGCGTTGATAGTACTGGACTTACCCACGTTGGGGTAACCGACCAGACCAATGGTTGTCTTCTGCTTCGAGTTCTCCGATGGGTCCTGGTTTTGAGGTAATGTCTCGGGGGTGTTGGCCAAGAAAAGCTCTTCCAGTTCTTCCACATCCAAGATGTGAGGACCGAGGGACTGATCGGGGTCAACAAGTTTGGCGCTGGTCTCCTCCTGTTCCTCCTCCTTATCTTCCTTCTCATCAGAAGCCTCCTTGTCATTTTCATCCTCGACGTTCATCTTCTTTGTGGACTCATTCAGATCCTCATCTTCGCTCTCAGACTGGCCCTCCTCTAGCATCTGAGCCTCCATCTTCTCCTTAGCGAGATGCGCCGAGAAGAAACGGAAATTGATGTTGTTCTTCTCAAAATATTCAGCCCAAGCCTCTCTTTGCTTGAGGGTCAACATATCAGCCTTGTTGACCAACAGCAGGTTCTTCTTGCGGGGATCAATCTCCTTGACGTAGTTCTCCAGATCCTCCGATCGGAACTGGAGCGGGTTTCGTGCATCGACAATCTGCACAATGAGATCCGAGCGCTCAATGACACGCCACAGTTGGCGCCAAACCTCCAAGTTTCGCTCGAAGGGGGTCATCAGAAGATCATGGTTCTCCTGCAGCTCGGCCAATCCACGTCGCCAGTTCAAAAGACTCTCACGTTCCATCATCTCCAACTGCGCCGGGGTTGTCGTCTTATCCCACTTAGGCCGTCTGGGAACGGTCAATCGAGCCTTGTTCTCTTTGTGCTTCTTGGCCTTCGATTTCTCTTCGGAGGCGGACAGGAGGTAAGGGTTCTTCTGGTCGGAGTGGATGATCTTAACGTTGGTCATTTTCTCGGCAGTGAAATCGGTGCCTGCCAGCTCGGCCGTGCTGAGGAACTCGTCGAGGGCAGCCTGCTCGGTGATAGAGCGCATCTTCACCCAAGAAGCTTCCTGGGAGGCATTGGTGATGTAGGTTTCGCCGTTGATACCCTTACGCGCGATGGCGTTGTTGTGCGAGGCCTTTTTCTCCTTGGAGGCTTTGCCTTTGCCGAAACGATCGTTCATCAGGCTGTTACCCAGCCCGACGGCATTCTTGGACTTTGCGAGCACCATGGTGAATATTCGAGTGTGGTGCAGCTTGGGTAGAAAAAAGGTGAAAGTCCCAGGATATATTAACCCCGCCTCGTCTGAATAATTCAAAAAAAGATTTAGGCGGATAAGATAACGCTGACTCAGCGGAAAATCCCATCTATGGGAGGCTCCCCGCCAAAGTGTTTTGGATTTACAATCAACTGTTTACTTTCGATATTTTCGGGAATGTGATCTATCACTGGTAAATACCTTTCTAGCTATTTTTGAAACCACCACCCTCGGTAAATCCGTAGAATTTCCTGTTTCCGCCAGGCCGCCACCTTTTGAGGACCCGAGGGGTTCAGGCATCGATAAGCCCCACGTGACCCTATCTATCCCACTTTTTTCGTTCGGCGCTTTTTTTCCTCCAAAAGACCAACCATCGCAAAAATGCCGCCCCGCCAGTGGATGTATGTATTTGAAGATATCCCTGCACAAAGAGAAACCATTCTGACTCTTTTTCTAGTGACAAGAAAAATGCGAGCACCTTCCAGCTCTTCCACCGTTCTCAACTGGATCCGTTGATCCACGACCCCGAAGCGGATGATCGAGTCCTTCACCATGTCGGTGGCCCGGCGCCTGCACCTTCATCTGCCTCAACGGCCTCCCAGAAGCCCTCCCGGAACCTCACCGAACTCCAGTCCGAATTCAATCAAGAGAAGATCCGTCGCAATGAGGGAGAGGCCGCCAACTACGGCATTTATTACGACGACTCCCGATATGACTACATGCAGCATTTGCGCGAACTGGGTACTGGCAGCGGCGATGCCTACTTCCTGGAGGCCAAACCGGAAAAGGGAAAGGGCAAAGTGAAGGGAATGCGATTGGAGGATGCGTTGGCGCAGGCTTCCTTGAACGATGGGCCGAGCGTTGCGGGATCTGAGTACGGTGACATGCGCTCAACTACGACAGCCTACTCGCGCAAACCGACATACCAGGATCAACAAAATGTCCCCGATGCAATTGCTGGTTTCCAGCCCGATATGGACCCGCGTCTACGAGAGGCCCTGGAGGCTCTGGAAGACGAGGCCTTCGTCGATGATGACGATGGTGATGACATTTTCGGTGAACTGACAAAGGGTGGAGAGGAGCTGGAACAGGGAGACTGGGAGGATACACTGTTCGATCACGATGAGGAGGATGATGGTTGGGAGTCCGATGCCACAGAAAAGGCGCCAGTGCAAGTGGACAATACTGAAGATGCTGACCCCGCTGAGGACCTTGAGCCTGGCGAGCTACCTGAACATGACCGTCCCGCTCCCGATCTCCACCCACAGGACCAAGGATGGATGCAGGAATTCGCCAAGTTCAAGAAGGACGCTAAGTCTGGCAAGGCCGCTGCCCCCGCTCCTCCCACAATCGCTCCCTCTGAGCAGCAGACAACCGCATCGACCGCTTTCACCGTGGGAGGAACCCCCATCCGGCGTAAGAAGCGCAAGGGTGCTCTTACTAACCCTTCTGCCTACTCTATGTCCTCATCTGCATTGGCGCGTACTGAGGGACATCGTCTACTGGATGACCGATTCGACAAGGTTGAGGCCCTCTACTCCCTTGATGAGGAGGATGAGGAATATGATGACAGCATGTCGATGGTTAGCGGCATGACCGGTGCTACTGGTATGACCGGCATGTCTACTGCATCTTCTCAAGCGCCTAGCCTGGTCGATGCGAACGGAGCTGGTGTCTCCCGAAGTGATTTCCACAACGTCATGGATGACTTCTTGGCCGGTTGGGATGATAATACTGGTGCTCAGGCTAAGCGGAAAGGAGCCAAGTACAGGCGCGGCAAGAACGGTAACGAGGCTGTTGGAATCCGCATGCTCGATGAGGTTCGCTCTGGTCTTGGACCCGCTCGGTTAAATAACGCCCGCAAGGTCCCTGGACGTGCCTAAATGGATACGCTAAACCGTGACGACACGACTCTGAATGGATTCCCCTATCATGAAAAAGGCGTTTGGTTTTCTTTTTTTGTTTTTGTTTGGGACATATTCTAAATGCATAGTTAGGGTTGATATACCTGGTAGATCAAAAGTTCTGTTATGATGAGGAAATCCCTTTCATCCTTCTTGCTCCATTATATCTTTCAGACTCTCCCACGAATTGATACGCAATGTGTCAAAGTCAGTAAGCTGACTCTCCTGCTTCTCATCATAGAGTATAGCGAGAATGCCCTCTTTCTGCGACGCTTGTATATCACGGATCGCATTGTCACCGAAGTATACGATCTCGTCGGAAGGAATCCCATACTTCCCAAGCACCACCCCAAATAGTCCATCCACTTTAGAACGACCGGTCTCATTCGTAGTAACCAAGATATCGATATAGGGCTCCAACCCCAATTCCCGAATCGTCCATTCCTGTGCATCAGCAGGACCTTCAGTCACCACGATGATACTCTTACCCCGCTCTTGCAGAGCTCCAAGGAGAGGAAGGGCGCCTTCTTTGAGCGCCAAGTTAGATCGTAGGGAAGACTGGTATATTTCGAGGAGGTGCGTGATATACTGGTCCTCGTGGTGTGACTCGTTGATTCCATGGGCTTGCAACAGGCGAGTGAACCTGTCGTGACGGTAATCTGTCGAGGTACGCCCGTCGGTGAAAGCGTGTGCCGTGGCGCTTCGTAGAATATCACCATAGCTGGACCTGAGAGCCCCGGTATCTATTCCGGTTTGGGAGTGGATTGATTCGAAAACACTCTGTGAAGCTTGCGCGGATGCTTTACGATACTCATGCAATGTGTCGTCGAGATCGAAGCCAAACCACTTCTTTTTAGCGAGGATGGATGGAAATGAGGTCGGATGAGGCATGATAGACGAGAGTGCTTATGATATGGTCGATTATAGATATTTGTACAGCTGTAGCAGTGAAAGAAAATCAAGGTATGCATGTAGTGGTGTATTATGACTCAGTGCTTTGACTATAGTGTTAGTGTCACTGTATGTTCTAATGGCGTGATAGCCACTTCCAAATCTATATAAGTACAAGTGGGAAGCTTCCCATGATGCAATCTAATATACACAAAATGATAGCAGAGAATAAGCTCTACAGAGCTCCGCCAACCTTCTCGACAATCCACATTGCCAGGCGCACATTCCAGCCAACACGTCGCTCTGTACGCATTAGGTCCTCCCTGGAGACTGGCTTGGAGTCTTCCTGCAGCCATTTGGTTTCCTCGCCTAGCTTCTGTTTCAGCTGCTGGTCATTCGTAACAACCAATGCACCGGCCTCGATGTCGAGACTGTAGCTACGCTTGGTGTAATTGCTACTCCCAACAAAGGTCAGGCTAGGGTTCTCTTCACCAGGCAAGGTGATCCAAAGGCCCTTGGCGTGGTAGGTCCAGCCACCTGGCGTGCCGACGGTACCCCGTCGCCATTCTTTGAGCTGGATGGAATTTGTGGCTTGAGCAGCAGCAACCCTGTCGAGAAAGCGTGCTGAGAGATGCGTGTAGGCTGCCGGGAGCATGCCTGAGATACCCGGGGACCCGTAGAATCCATTGGCCCACGGAGATGCAGTCAGAACTGTACCCTGTGTGGTTGATGGAGCCTGAGAGGACTTTGATGTGCTGGAGATCAGTAGAGAGGAAAGAACAGGGTGGATGTTGAAGTATCCAGCTGTAAAAAGCCATCTAGCGCCGGCGAATGCCGATGATTGGGATAGCAGACGCAAAATATTGCTGACCGCTGGAAACTCTGTAGAAGTGTCGGGCTTTAAGAGTGGTGTGAACTGGGCCACGGGATATACGAAAGTTTGGCTGGATGTTGACGGAAGAACGGGCTTGTTGTCGTAGGCTTGGATGAGTGGGTTTAGGACAGTGGACGCATAGCTAATAAAGTCCTGGGGGTTATCTAGAGGTGATGGCGCTCCATTGGCAGTGGGCCAGTCTAAAAGATATCCTGCCTTGTTGTGGGGATCCGGGAGGACCTGGAAACTCAAACTGCAGACTGCATGGTGAATGCGCGCATAGTATTCGGTCAATTCCTTGGAGCTGAATACGTGGTACCGGTCGAGACGATTTGTGAAGTAATCTGAGGAGAGGTTGGCTCTGAGGGTAACTCATTAGTTTGAAAGAATCACCCAAGCTTCTCGGAGGCAACCCTACCCAGAAAGAATAATCTCATCATCAATTCCATACAACTTCATGTGCTGCAAACCCCATCCCTCGTTGATTCGACGAGGGATCCATTTCTTGCGCAGTCCCGTCAGGTTAGGGGTGTGAAACATGCGAATCTCGACTCGCTCCGGGCCATATTCCTGCACTAAGGAGCATAGCAATGAAGCGCTGGATGGATTGGGGGTTTCTCGGGTGCCGCGCAGCGCATCAGTGAGGACGGAGACTTTGAGGTCTGGGTTGTTGAGTAAAGCTTGTGATAAGGTCTCGATGAGCTCGTGCTCAGTCTTGCCGATATAAAGGGTTGAGAGATAAACGCGACGCCGAGCATTGAGGATTTTGGCCTACGGAACGAAACATCAGTTTTGTTAGCAATGGGCTGTGGTAGTGAATATCGGGAACTGTTTTCGCAGTCAAGAAGCGCGCACCTTCAAGGTCGAGTAGAAATTGGCCGGCGAGTCTAGAATGGTGACCTGGGACGCTGAGATCTCAAATCGAGGCGCAATACGGTCGAGCTCAACGGTGATACTGCCCAGAGGAGAGGAGGTCGAGGTAGGGGCAGCATTGGAGCTTGTATAGGCCGAAAACTTGCGGTCACAGACCTTTCGGCGAGCGAGTGGACGTCGAACTGCGCAACGAAGCGCCTGGCCTCCGATACGACCAAACATTTGGAGGTCGCGAAGATCACCAAGTTGGCCACAGAAGATATTGCACCGCGAGAAGCAAAAGAGAAAGAGTCAAAGATCCTCCAAAAAGGGAAGGCGCGGCGAGTCTGGAGAATTTCTGAATCGGGAAAGCACGATGGGCCCGATGCAAACAGTGCAAACCAACCAACTCTCGTCCTTCGTCGACTTCCACCAGGACAAGCGCAGGAACCACTATCCCCCCTCCAATTAACCCTCACCATGTCGACTCCCTCTCGTACCCTGCGCAATCTGCGCCGGATCGGCCTGAAGGTTTGACAGATGTCATTTTTCTCATTCATCAGAGCCCGTGTGCTGACCGCTCGCTACAGGAATACCTCCACCAGATGCTGGTATGATTGAAGCCCGAGGAACCCGGGAAACCGACTGGAACAGACAGGATAGCATGGATCAAAAGGCTAACAACAAGGCTGGTTCGACTTTGACAGTACATCGGTATGGTGCTCCGTCGCATGTCTTTCTTGCCTGGTGGTGGTTGACTAATTCGCGCGCTCTCATAGGTGATACCAAGGCTGGAACCCATATCGGAACCGATCGTTTCGGCAACAAGTACTACGAGAACATGACCGAGGAGCTGCCCCGTAAGACAATTTCCCGATGAAACACGATTACTGCCCGCCAGAAGAATACTAAATGGCCTTCGCAATCCATAGTGCGCACACGATGGGTCGATTATAAGGAGCACGAATTCATGCCCTGCCAGGTTGAGCCCGGCTGGTAAGCACCAACCTACGAATCATATAATTGTGCGCGTAGGGCTTCAAGCGATGCTAATCTAGATGTAGGCACGCCTGGATCTCCTACATGGTTGATGCTCCCCCGACCGCAGACAAGATTATGCAGACTGGTCTGCGTACCTGGGAGATCCCCGAGCACCGACCCAACCTGACTCTCAGCCGTGCTGCTTTCAAGACCTACTCGACGTAAGTGAGATCAATAGTCTACTAGCTAGGCTTTCGTTCAGATTAACCATAACTAACTTGACATCCATAGTACTCGCCCCAAGTACTCTGCCTGGACCCCCGTTGCTGCTCAGCGGTAAACCAATGACCTGTGGGCTAGGAAAATGAATATTTTATTCGCACGTTTAACCTAACTGCGTTTTCTTTTCTCTCTCTATTTGAATCCTCAAACCCCTGCAGTGGGGCCCGCGCTGAGGAATGTATATAAAGTTGTGCTACTAGTGGATTTGCGAGAAAGCCTTCAAAAAACCTTAAAAATCGTTTCATTTCTAAAAGTTGCTGGCAGCCATGTCTGCCTGGCCATGCTATTAGGTCCTAAATCGGTTGCCATTGGCATGGTATCTCAAGTACTGAAGATGAAAGGAGGAACAAAAAAGACAGAAACCAGCAGAAGGGGGTGAGAGAATCAAGTAGATACAAGAATATATAGGAACAACACGCATTTTTAAGTTCCTTAAAACCATTTCAGAGAACATAGAGTCCAGATCCAATGTTCGACCAGTGGCGAATGGGCCGGCGATCCTCAAGTTCAATACACCACCAAAGGACCTCCTTGAGTTTCTCGGTTTGTTCGCCAGCCTCGTAGGCTCGTGACAATGCATACCATGCATCAGAGTTGTCCCAGGAGCTGCCAAGTTTAGTCAACGCAGATAGAAGACCATACGCGCGATCTCGAGCCGCAAGTCGATGGAGGTGCTTAGGGTCAACGTCATGGGCCGATGTGGGAGCCTCGCTCGGCCCCGAGCTTGTTGCATCCTCGGCGAATTTCATCTCCTCGGTTGAAACAGCCCTGACAGACTTCGACTTGGAAAGTTCTGACAAAAGCGAGACCCGCGAAGCATCAAGGTTCACGTCGGCATTTGTAGGCTCAAGGGGAAGTGTCTGGTCCCATACATCCAGAAGAAGGTTCGCAAGCGCAATGGTTGCCGTCGGGTGGTCTGGGAAGCGCAAGAGAGCGTCCTCAAATTTCCTAATAGCCTGATGAGGCTTTGACTCAGCCTGGGACAGCAGACCTTGCTCGGCGTAAACATCGGCCCAAAGCTCCTCTGAGCTCTTAGCATTGCACCACCCGCGTTTGCTGAGGGAACGTGCTGAGGACTCATGAGAGGAAGCAACGACTTCAACTCGGGCAGTCTGCTTGGCAGCTTCTTCGCAGGCTTCACGGGCATCCTCAAACAAAGATGCTCGGCGGTACAAACCAGCGATAATAAGCCAGATCTTGACGAGCAGGCCGAGGGCATGCTTATTGGACTGAAGAGTGGAAAATTTGGTAATAGCGTTGGTTGGAGAGTCAAATCGATGAGAGCTCGGTAGGCGAATATCTTGCACCGGTGGTTGACGCTCATGACCAGCTGGAGCCGGCTGTTGTTTGTGATGAATGTTATGCGCTATAGGCTGCAGTGGCTGCGCGCCGCCCGGGGAGGGCGATTGTGACACAGGCGATGCATTTCCGGATACCGCGATACCAACCATCTCAGGGGTTTCTGCTCCATTTGGCAGTGGTGGTTCTTGATCACGAGGCTTCTCCTGTTTGCTGTGGACACTGCCACTGCGTTTTCTGAGCCTCTTCGAGTCTGATCTCGAAAGGAGAGACTGTCGCTCTTGTTGAGTATGTGTGTCTTCATCTGTGACGTGGATTGCAGGTGCCCCAGTGATAGCCTGGTGGCCATTAGGGATTGGCGGTACTGCGGGTGCATCTGACGTTTGATCAAGTCGGCGGTCCGGCGGCTGAGATGATCTATTTCGACTAAAGATGCTGCTCCGGAAGCTCTTTGTCGTACCTGCCGAGCTCTTCGGAGGCACCAAACTCTCTGGCTTAGATTTCGTGGAACCGTTGTCGAGATTCAGATCACTAAACAAGGTGCTGAACAGACTCAGAAGTTGCTCAGTCTGGTTGACAGCAGCCTCAGGTCCCTCTAGGAGTTCGATGAAGGCAAGTTGTGAGATTCGGGTTTGAATGATACGCTCTTTCTCTCGGCCAGACAGTCGGCTGAGGAGTGAGCGCTTCGAGCTGTGATCTTTGCAGTGGGATTGCCTCGAGGAGCGTCGTTCGCGGCTGCTTTTTGGGAAGATTTCCGAAGGGAACTGTTCGAAAGCTGCTTCACATGAACGTTCCGCGATGTCAAACTCTTGCTTTGCGCTAAGCAGCAGTGCAAGCAAGTGCCAAAGAGGAACAAGATCGCGTTCCTGTGAAAGATCCTCGGAGCTAGGCGAGCCATTCGAAGTCAATGCCGACTTGACATAACCGATTGCAGCATCCAAGTCTCGATTTTCGGCAAGCACCAGTGACAATGTGTATAGAGAGGCATAGCTCAACTGGTTTCCTAGCTCAGGAGACACACTCTTCTCCAGGTAATCAATTGCTTCCCCACGAATCAGGTCTCTCGATTCATTCAGTGGTGTATAATTAGCCCAGTTGGCGAGACCGACACCAACTGCCCTGTGAGCCGAGGCAAGCACAGATTGAGATATTTCCGGGACATCAGCCGCCCTTGGGTCAACCAGCACTGTGCTATGATTGGAATTGCCATTCTGTTGGATTGTCTCTTGTTTGTTGAGATATCCTCTGATCAGCTCTGTTAAATCTTTCGCCTTCTCTGCTTCCTCAAAAGAACCAAGAGAGGTTAGTAATGAGACGCCCTCGGAGAGAGTTTGCAGAAGGATCTCATCTTTCTCAAGTTCACCGTATTCAGCAGCCTTTGTCGCTCGATCCTTGGCAGCAATGACGATTTCGATATAGGAGTCCAACGATTTAATCGCTAGGTCGAAGTCGGCCAATGCCGAATGAACATGGAACAAACGTCGCAAAATCAAATGAGAATGATAGGTCTTGGTTGCTGCGCGGTAGAGTATCTGGATAGAGTTTGTCAGTAGTGGCCGAGGAATGTAAATCATTTCTGCTTACATCCAAAACATTCCGGCCCACGGCATTCTGACCCCCTTCGCCGAGGTCCTGATCCTGCCACTGCGGCCCACAGAGCACCTCCCAGTTGCAAATCACCTGTTCCACCCACTCCTCGACTTGAGAGTTGTTGGACTGAGCGGTGGGGAATTTGACTTCCCGGAGGAGGTTGTTCTCACAGATTGATTCAATGCGTCGAAGTTCGCTCGCAAATTGGGGGCGTTCGGGAATGGCATCGACTGGCGGGGTATAGATTAAATCGTTCTGGAGGACCGTTGTCAGGAATCCGTAGTAGGCTTTCCAGATTGCCGGGCGTGAAAGCGCTTGGGAATTGTCTGCAAAGGCCGCCTTGTTTTGTGTAACTCCCTGTTTCACTGCGGGTAGGGCAGCCCAGAGCCTAAAAAGTCGAAGCGCAATCTCCACATGTCTAGGATCCGAGGATGGACAGGTGTTTGTGGCTGCTTCCGTGGCAATCAAGGCGCCTCTTCCAAGCATAGTTTCGGACCAGCTGAGGAATTGTTGGTTGGAGGTAGAGGCAAGCTGGCCCTTCTCAAGCCAGATTGCCAGGGAGGCAAAGGTCTCCAAGATCTCATCAATGCTGGACACAGCGGACTGCGCCGAACCTGTCAATTATGTTAGCTAGTCAACCTCGGCCACGATAATGAATCTGGCCTACCCTTTAAATAGCACCCTTTGACCAAACAGACCTCGGTCCATGGGGATAGGCTCTGGCCATCGGCTGTCAAAGTATCGACTGTAGCATTTAAGTCCCTTGGAAGGCGGGCAGCTGCTAGGCTCGGTTCATTGAGAGTCCAATGGATCCAGCCCAGGCAGACTTGCGCCTGGAGGAGCTCTTGCGGGTTTCCGTCATTATTCTCGATGGTTGTCAACAGGGCAGGGATCAGTTCGGGCAAATGGGGCGTCGTCGTAGACTCGGTGGTGGTGCGCTGCTGGAGAAATGCGACGACTCGAGTCTCCGCAGTTGCGGTTTGGATTACACCTGTAGATGATACCCTTGTTAGCTGAACTCTCCCCCGCAGCTGGGCATACACGAGGTCAATGTCAATCATAGCACATACAGGTGCGCTGCGGCGCATGCTTTGTTACTTTTCGAATCAATTCAGGCACTTCTTCCCATCTACCTTGGGCCCGCGCCTGGTCCAAGGACGCGATGTAGCGTTGCCCCTTCTCGGCATTACCTCCCTATACGCACGTGTCAGTAATAGCGTCGGAGAGAGGATTGACGAACGAGTTCCAAAGCAGGTTCTTTGGAGGGCAATGACTTACCGCCATGGTTCAGGAGGACTTGCTAAGAATGCGCGGAGGGAGATGTAGAAGGATAGAGAGCCATGCGCAGTCCAGCGCGGGCATCTCGAGAATGATCGCCCAGGGGTGCCACCAGCGGAGTGCCTGCGTAATCCCGTGACGGTAACGGGTAATTTACCGCCTCGGCTTCATGTGGCCCAAGCTTTTTTTGGCCGAGATATCCCAAAAAAAAAAAAAATATATCGCCGATAACCATACTCTTCCCACCCCAGTCGATCCTCGACCCTACTTTCAAAGCGAAGAGGGACTTGCGCAAAAGCCCGCCCTTGAGAGTCGCAATGACCTCCACTACTTTGCGTGCTATTACGCACCGCTTGACCACTACGCCGGTCGACCAATTGCCCTCGATAGCTTCGTTTCTTGCGACCTCTTTAAGCGATTGCGCAGAGCTTCTCTCGGCACCACAAAACCAAAAAGCGGGCAAATCTGACTCTGAGAATTCCGTTCAGATTCATAAGTTGAAGACCCGCCTGGCGAGTCTGCTGCAGGATCGCAGTGTCGAGGGCCGATGGACCGCAGTAGTCTTGGTGAAAGCAACCGTTGAAGCGGGACAATGGGAAATTTTGCGAGGATATGAACCCATTGTTCGTGGCTTGATCGGAATTCTGGCGGTATGTTATGCTATGATACGCAAGTCCGGACGAGAAGTTGTTGTTCAATTGGCTAATGAATACTTTTTGGATGATTTTTCAGAAACCAGATCCTGTCTCCACGAGAAAGATGAGCATCATCACATTGACTCGTATCTTCCACCTGACCTACCAGTACCCAACACTGGTTCGAGAGATAACAACTCCTCACCTCCCCGGATTTGTTACTGCCGCCTTGAACCTCGTCTCAACCCTTGTCAAGCTGCCATCTGGGTCAAGCCGGAAGCCTAAACCCAATACACCTTTTATGGAAATTGTTCTCCATGCCATTCTGGAATTGGTTCCTCGTCACCCTACCATTTTCCGTCCCTTTGGAACTCAACTTCGTTCGCTGCTCACGGAGATTCTTGGCGCCGCTCCGCCTGTATTTTTCCCGGAACCAGTGGTTGACGTTGCAGAGCAACTGTTTGCTTCGCTCTACAAATGCGCGGCTAAGGATAAATCAACCTCTGGCTGGACTGATGACTGCCGCTCGACAATCGTGTCCATCCACAAAGCAGCTGATCATGTTTTCCGCGCTGTGGTCGAACAATGGGAGTCCGTGGACGGATCTTTGGTCCCAACCAAACTAAACTATAGCAAAGAGGTCGGCGATGAGAGTCCTGACGCCCTTGGATTACCGAGTTGGAAGGGTATTCATAATGGAGCCGGCAGAATTCTCACGCTTTTGAGAATTCTTTCTGGATTTATTTCTCTCCCAACCACATCTAGTGTGGCTCTCCCATTGGGCTTGATTCTCGATTTGACATCACGCTTAACTTCAGTAATTGTCCCGGCAAACGGGGAATCTTCTAATGGGGCACAGTCCAACCCGCAGATTGGCAGGGAGGAACGTGAACAACTTTGGGTCGAGCTGCCTCGCATCCATGTTGGGGCCATGAACCTCCTCGCACAGGTTGTCGGTGTGCTTGAGACTAGCACTACTTCCATTACACAGTCCATTTTGGATCAAGCCAATTGGGTCTTTCGAAACGAAAAATTCAGCAAGGATGTTCGTTCAACCACTTATGGCCTGCTCCAGTCTTTGGTGTCTGTGAATGGCCCGGCAATGACCAAGCAAAGCGTGGCTCCCATCGCCAATATCCTGCGCTCTTGCTGCCATGATCTTCTCCCCGCATCTGGAGAATCTGCCTCGAAGTCTCAGCCCCAATCCGATTCCAAATCCAAATCGAAGGCTGGCCCGGGGACGGCAAACGCAGACTCTTTCCTTAACCCTAACCTGACTTCTCGGCAAGTTGCTGCTGGCTCCAGCTCGTCAACGATTGAAAAGAACGCCTCCGCTCTGCTTCAGGTCGTTCTTTCGTCTGTCCCATCTGAGCTTCTCGCGGCATCTGTTCGGGCTGAGATTGATCGTACGATCATCTTAACTGCGGATAAGGAGGCGATGTTTGCCAGCGTTCTCAACCCAACTCCAGCAGCGAAGGGCCGCGGAGCTGGCGCCAGCATTATGCCTTTCTTGGTCCGTAGCTACTCAGATCAGATGGAAGTTGAGGCTTTGGTCCGCCCCAGGATGCCTGTTCTGATGACTGTGCCCGAGCTTGATACATTCGCCGAGAATGAAGAGGACGAAGAAGCTGATGAGATGGCCACCGACGCGTATGACACCGCGTCCGCAAGCGCCGAGTTCTTGAAGACACCCCATACGGAGTCGCGGAGACCTGAGCCGACACCAGCAGTACCTTCGGTGCACAAACGCACATACGCAGAGGAGTCTCTCCTCCAATCGTCAGGATTCGCCAAGTCATCCGAGAAAGAGGCTGTGCAAGCCAAGAAGGCGCGATTCGAAGAAACTGTCTCGACCAAATCCGCCGATTCATCATCCGAGCAGAAACAACCCGTGACTGTGACCCAGACGTCTACTTCTTCAACTCTGCCGGCGCCTGTTGAGATCTCAGGTGCATCGAAGCAACCTCAGTTCAAAACCCAGGTTTCAACCGTCTCTACCACCTTGCAACCTGCTGCAGACCCGTCTGCGGATGAGAGTGACGATGAGCTACCTACCTTGAATATGGACCCCGATACAGATGATGATGACGACGATGAAGATGTCACGATGGAAGGCTGAGGCGTAAATACTGACAGTATATACATTTCTGATTCCAGGATTATGATAGGAGCAAAAGTTCCCAAGAGTGTATTTATGTGTTTAAAAAATATAGTGTATCAATAGCACCCGTGAGCCCTAAAGCATGATCTAGTTTTCCCCAGCGACGCTAACTTAAACGCAATTCTCCATTCCTAGGATTTATGACTGAAAATGGTCTCAAGCTGGAGAGACAAAAAAATACTAAGTACGGACTGGTGCCAGTGTCGGGCATCGGGTACAAGTGTTCACAGTCTATATCGATGAACTCGATTTCAACTTATCAGACACCAGGAGATCCCATGCCAAAGATTTGGCGCTACTATTCAAGACTTGTCTTGTGGTCAAAGTGTTCGATCCTGTCTATTTCGATGACGGAAGTGGATATCCTTATCGCTTCAAGTGTATGGACAAGTTCTGTAAGGCTGATTACCGTACAGCCACATTGTAGCATCGTCAATTATATGACTCGAATTCCACTGCCCCAGTAAGTACCATCACTCCAGTAACGAAACCATGCTCCTTCCCAGCACCACCACCCCGAGCCTTGGGCAAGTCCTAGTCCCCGAAGTGGGCTTACTGGGATGGGTTCCACTAGCCACAAGCCACCCCTAGCAAAGTCGTCTGCCAGGTAAACCCCCGAAAAGAGTAGCCAACAAAGAAAATAGATGGCGTTTGCAGCCCTTCGAACAGCTCTAGGGGTATGACAAAGAGGGAGCCTCGGGAAAATAACAGCCTTGAAGAAAGATTCGCAAATAATGGCGACGCTTTGCATGAAAAAGAAGAGAAATGACCCGGAAATAGGATTAGTGGCTGGAAACTGTGCGTGACTGCCACACGCGTGGATAAACCCACTAATAGAAAAGGAAACAATGACGTGGACGGTACGTTTCACCAGAACACTCTCAGCCAGCTTGGTTGGAAGTAATGACAAAATCCATTGAGCGGTAATCGTGAAGCCAGCACGGAAGAGTTGATGCCACCAACGGCCCCAACAACCAGCAAGCCCGTGGTCTAGAACGGACTCAATGAAAGGCCCAAAAGATTCTGCATATAGCCAAGGTGCATCGAGAGGGGCTGCTGTCAATTTTCTGGATGCGCTGGGAAAGGCCAGAGACAGTCCAAGAAAAAATATCGGGTTTAATGAAGTGACATAGTTCAGTGCAACGTAAACTCCAAGACAGCTGAGGATGACACGATACAAACGAATAATGACCGGAAATGATTCGAAATAGAGAAAGGGAAATGGCGGCGAGCCGGCTATGTTGACTCCCCTAAAGTAGGGATCTCGCATCATGATGACTTTGAGAAAGTCTAGAAGCAAGTAGGAAACCAAAAATTGGCGAAAAGCAGACCGAAGACGACACTTCGCGCTAGGATATTTATCGTCATCCTTTGCTTGAAATTTATCGGAGCTGAACCCAGAATGTATTTGAGAATGAACGGACCGTGGGAGTGGTCCTAAATGAGGGGCGCGCCAATTCCACTCAGGCCCTCGCATATTGAAAAACAACCCAGCGCACCATTCAAGGCGATGTGATAGTTTGCGAGGATAGGACTGCCAGTGGAATTTGGTAGATCTCGTCAGTTTGTCCTTGCAATTGGCCTGAGGCGGGACATGTTTAGATGCATCCGACGTCCCCACCGTGCTCGATTCACTTTCAGTTCGTTCGATGCGCTGGAAATCTTGTTCGATATCGGTAAACACTAATAACCCAGCACTCCATATGAGCCACCATGCGGTTACAAGCCCGATCATGTACCCATTGCCGCCTAGCAAAGTGCGGTGAGTCTCAAGAACGCGAAGGGCAAACCCCACACACAGGGCAAAGATGGAACAACGAATATATCTTCCGCCCCAGCGGCGAGGTATAACCAAGCCGAGAAATGGGAGAAGATGTAAGATCACAACGTGGTAGAGAAGAATCGGCTTGAAAGTACCCTGCTGTAAGAGCAAATCTAGCTCCTCTTCATGAAGTCGGACAAGATCCCTGGAGGAGCCATGACGTTGATAGGCCATGCGGATAAGGTATGCCACTAAGCCGGGAGCTTGTCCCTCTGGCTCAGCGCTAAGAAAGTAAGCAATCAGGTTGCATGCGTCGAGGATTTCGAGTAACGAACAGATAGAACGAAACTTAGGAAAATATTTAACACGTAGGAGGTTAAGAGATTTGCTTTTTTCTCCAGCGAGGATGGCAAAACAAACGATCTCATAGACCGCTTGGAACATGATAGTTCTGGGTCACGTGATCACGTGTCTCGCGACGCACGCCCCTGTCCGATTGAGACTAGCGGGACCCGTCATACATGTCGCGGGGGATTCTCCTATCTATTTTGGATTCGAACACACTTTATCTTCGATTTCCTTCACCATAATCCAATCCTTCCATCTTCACTGTCATCTCTGATGAAAAGGATTGTCCTTCTGAGATAAATCACGCATACTATGCCTCCACGACGTACTAAACGCAATTCCGCTGCAGCTGGAATCACCGTGGCTGGACTTGGAGAGACCGATCGCGCGTTTAAAGCCATTCGAAATGCGTCACCCTCAGAAATTCCAAATGTTAGCACTGGTCAACGGTTTGGTGAAAATGCCGATTACATCCCCCTGACACAGGTTGCTGGTGCCGATGACGAAGATGCTGCTGCAGCGGAAATTGTGCAAGATAGCCAAGATGGCGATGATATGGCTACGTCCAACTCTGTATTGTACGGTATGCTAAATTCTTCTTCTATTCCTGCATTAAAATAATAATAATTTCGAAATCATTCAAATGGACACTAAAGCATTTGGATAGGTATTTGTCCCACGACCATCGTGGGCGTACGTTTTTACAGAGGATATGCTACCGCCGGTGAGCATGTTGTCTTGATGCGGGAACCTAACAATCCCTATGATCGCAATGCGATCTGCGTCAAGAATGTCATGGGTGCCCAAATTGGCCATATCGGTCGACAAGTGGCTGCAAAGCTTGCGAAATACATGGTAAATTGAACTCCCCACTGATTGACCCCAAGATGAATCACCAATTCTCATTGATAGGATAGGACCCAAAGGAAATTACTGTCGATGCCATACTCACCGGTACGATCGGGAGCTACACTTGTCCAATGAACTTGAGAATCTACGGCACTAGTGACCCCACTAAGGAAACAGACTTGAAGATACGCCTGAAAATGGACAATCTGATACCTCGCCAGACTGACAAAGAAGAGCGCGATCGAAGAGCGCGAGAGAAGAAAAAAGAACAGGAACTCAAAGAGGAAGCCAAAAAGGCTCGTGCCTTGGCCCTCAGCAAAGCTGCGCAAGGCTGGCAGGCCAACGAAGACTCGCAATTCGCCAATCTGTCAACGCCATCCGGATTAGGCGAGAGCGAGGAAAACCCAGAGGAAAGCATGGAGGACCTCTTTAGCCAGAGCATGATCTTTAACCCTCGTGAAATCGGCCAGGTTGTGGAAACATTTGGTCAGAAGGAGGCTGACCTGGCGAAGATGCCAATGGTAGACTCACCGGCAGCCCTCTCCACAACATTGCTTCCATATCAAAGACAAGGATTGGCATGGATGATCAGCCATGAATCTCCTACCCTCCCAGCTCCTGGGTCAGATGCCATTGTGCAGCTATGGAAGCGTGACCAAAAGCACTTCACCAATATCGCTACAAATTTCTCAACTACCACCGAGCCGCCACTGGCCAGTGGTGGTATTCTGGCCGATGATATGGGCCTTGGCAAGACGATTCAGATCATTTCCCTTATCCTTGCCAATCCGAAACCGCTCACCCCCAGTTCTAGTAAGACAACTCTGATCATTGCTCCTGTTGGAGTGATGAGTAACTGGAGGAACCAAATTCATGACCATACTCGAAGTGAACACGCCCCAAGTGTTTTGATCTATCATGGTTCTGGCAAGAAGGAAGCTGGAAACCTGGCGAAATATGATGTTGTTATCACAAGCTATGGTGCTCTTTCCATGGAGTACAAGCCGGAACCCAAGAAGCCCCCTGCAAAGGGTATTTTTTCGATCCACTGGCGCCGTGTGGTTCTCGATGAAGGCCACACGATTCGCAACCCACGAAGCAAGGCGGCTCTTGCAGCATGCGGATTGCGTGTGGATTCCCGTTGGACTCTAACCGGAACACCAATCATCAACACTCTGAAGGACCTCTACTCGCAGATTCGCTTTTTGAAGCTTTCTGGTGGATTGGACGATTTCAGCATGTTTAACAGTGTCCTTATCCGCCCCCTTACGAGTGGCGATCCCGACGCACGTCTTCTTCTCGAGGCTCTGATGGCAACGATCTGTCTCCGGCGTACCAAGAGCATGGGATTCGTGGACATCCGCCTTCCAGAAATGACATCCCGTGTCCTTCGAGTCAAGTTCCAACCCCACGAGCAGGAAAAGTACAATGCTCTACAACAGGAAGCCAAGGGTGCTCTTGTGGAGTTCAAGGACAAACAGGGCACTTATTCTCATCTACTGGAGGTGCTTTTACGTCTTCGCCAGGTCTGCAACCACTGGGCCCTCTGCAAAGATCGAATCGCAGCTCTTATGAACACCCTCGAAGAAAGTAAAGTTGTCCCGCTTACGCCTGAGAACACCAAGGCCCTGCAGGATATGCTTCAACTTCAAATCGAAAGCCAAGAGATGTGCGCCATCTGCTTGGATAATCTCGAGGATCCGGTGATCACTGCCTGCGCTCACTCCTACTGCCGTGGCTGTATCGAGCAAGTCATCGACCGACAACACAAGTGTCCACTGTGCCGGGCTGACCTGAAAGACAACTCCATCTTGGTCGCTCCCGCTGTTGAGCTAGGCGAAGATACCTTATCCGCGGTTGCAGACCCCAACAAACCCAGCAGCAAAATCGAAGCACTCATTAAAGTTTTAACCGCGAAGGGTCAGGCACCCAACACGAGAACGGTAGTCTTCAGCCAGTGGACATCTTTCCTCAACCTGATTGAACCTCAACTGGAGCAGCACGGAATCAAATTCGTACGAATTGATGGCAGCATGCCGTCCATCAAGCGAGACAACTCGATTAATAAGTTCTCCAATGACCCTTCCTGTACCGTTCTGCTTGCCAGTCTCAATGTATGCAGTGTGGGTCTCAATCTCGTTGCTGCTAACCAGGTAATTCTTTCCGACAGCTGGTGGGCTCCAGCCATTGAGGACCAGGCAGTTGACCGAGTCTATCGTCTCGGACAAAAGCGAGAGACGACAGTCTGGCGACTTGTGATGGAGGATAGTGTTGAAGAGCGTGTGATCCAAGTGCAGGATCGCAAGCGTCAACTGATGCTGGCTGCGTTCCGTGAGACTGGGAAAAAGAAGGCCGAGGATAGGGCTACGCGGGTCGCTGATCTGGAGAGTCTGCTGGAGTGATTACTTCGGAGGCATCCACTTGGGGGAGGGATGACTGGCAGTGGTTTCATAATGAACAGTTAGTTAGCTAGGACGTGTAGTTAGTATCTCTGGTATCCGATGTGGTGTATCTCGAGCCATGAGGTAAGGTGTTTCCGGCGGTTCTTCGTGTACGATTCTTTGACCCATGGGTCACGGTATATTAGCCAGAAAACTTAAAAGTATTAACTTCGGAATATTGTAATAATAGATGCACTCAGAGGCTTGTCAGCAACTGCCCAGAAAGCCCAATTGAGGCATTTTGTCTTGGGCAGCATTCCGAGTACTCTCGAGAGAAGTCGGAATATTATCGTATGTTGAAAATGCCTCATGCGTCAGACGAGAGATATTCCCCTCCAGATGCAAATCAGATCCTCCTACAGCTATGTACACCGGGTTCCTTGCCGAGATCGACGGTCAAATTAGGGGGCGCGAATAGGCTGAAACTGGACCCTTTTGCCCAGAAACTCAAAACACTCTGATTCTCAACAAAAAGCAATGACGGAAAGGAAAGTGAGCCATTTACGGAATACCTACAGATTGGCTTTCAGGGAATTCTCTTCTCCCTTGGTAGTACTGGTAGAGGAGGCAAGCCTGTCTCAATTAGGGTTTGGTGGCGGTTTGCCCCTTCGACGAGAATCCAGAACAAAAAAACAAACTTCAAGTTGAAAACAACCACAAACCGGACCGGTCCTGGCGGGATATCCGGGGTTGCCGTAACCCATATTTCTAGAAAGAGTCTAGGAAGGGGGCCTGGAGAGAGGGATGATCCTTTACGGATAATGAATAATGTACTCATACTAACCACGGCCCCCAACGGATCAAGTCCTGCAGGTGAATCGGCCAAGATTTAGGTACTCTCGCCATCCCCACGCCGAGATGACCGGTAAACCCCTGAAGGATGACTGGCCGAGGCTGGATGAGTGGATGTGTGGATGAGTAGTGGTCTGGGGAAGGGGGATTGGCCAATTGAGCGAGGTGGTTTGGTTGGACATGCGCCAAGGCGGATCTGAAGAGGCGTGCAAGTTAAAAGTTAGGTATTCTGGAGTACTTCGTACTGACATATGCACTCCATACAGAATGGAGTACTCCGTACCCCAGCCCGCAAGCGGGAGAGCGCCGCACCGGATCTCCGCACTTCAAGGTTGGAGACGTTCCACTTCTGCTTCCACGCGTGTGCTGGTCTGATTTGCGTCTTGCGTCCTGTGCGGAGTATTTATTACATATTATTATCTTCTGTCACAACGTCATGCAGTCATGATCATGCAAGACGGGGGATTGGAAGATGAGGAGGTCGGATAGTTAGGGCCTCGGCCTGGGTTCGCTCTGGGAAGATCACTTAGCTGATGACCAACTTCGTGTTGACGACATTAGGGTGCTTGGGCAGTGGATAGATCAGGCGATGTCTCACAATGGGTCCTTGTGTCAGTGTAAGTGCAGAGGAGTACGGGGGATCCGTCTGGAGTACGGAGTAGACTGGGGTAAGCAAGAGGGTGTGGGGCGAATTAGGCATCACGTTCGAGTGTTTGAGCGCAGTCGCGTTACGTCGAGGGAAACGGTGTCATTTGGGGATAGCATCACCTGCCCTGGCGGCGCAAGACCCATTCACAACACACGTTGCCCCCGGAAAAGTTCGAAAATATCTCGGAAAATGACCCCTGTCATTTTTTTTGATTTGCTTTTCTTGTTTGCCTTTTCTCTCACACGGGCCGTGGCAAGCCGGCGGAAGAGGCAAGCTTCTGCGATGGGCAGCGAACTCGGCTAGTCGACCGGACCGGTCGTAACGGGACCGGGGGGGTGGGCTGAGGGCTGGAGTTGCTGAGAACGAGGCGAGTGCATGTAGTAACCCGTACAAAAAGTGGAGGCGACCTTCCTAAAGCACGATAGTGGAGTGATTGAGTGGTACAAGTGGATTATAACCCGAGGCAGTCGACGTAATATTGGAGTGCAACTGGTCCCCACACTCAAAAAAGTGGGTAGGCTGATGGGACTGGTTCGAATGCGGGGGCCACGCGCGGATCTGGGGTGAACCAGGATGACGATATAATGGAGAGGGAGAGTAGTATCGCGTAGTATAAAGTCGTGTAGTGTATAGAGAACAGAAAAGTAGAAGAGAGATGAGAGGAGAGATGCTAATAAACTATCAGGGGCTGGCCCAGCCAAGAGATAGACTCAGCCGCGAAGGCAAGATAAGACTCAACGTGGCTTGAATCTGTTATCTGACATTCTCAGGGTGGTTGTGATTGGTTGTGACTGGCGGTGATAGTACCAGGTTCTGCCCTTGATGATAACCAAATGGGGTAACCCGACTTCCCATCCCGGTCATCAATTCCCCCTTCTCTTCCACCATCCACTCTGTCCCCCCCCCTGGCTCATTTGGTCCATCCTGCAGATATCCATGGGCTGATTGGAGGTTCGAGACTAGACTGGTTTGGGCAAGGTATGGAGACCCTCGAATCATTGAAATACCTCCATGTCACCTTTCCTTTTCCTCTCTTTTTAACTTGTTATACTCTATCCTATTCTCTCCTCTTTCTACCTCTCTATCTCTCCTCCCCCCTCTCTCCTCTTTCGTGATACCCCCTTCCACATCCTTCTATTCTATGCCTCAACATCATGTACGACGACAAGAAGATAGAGGAGCCATTAGAGCCAGTTCGCTCCCATCTAGGTCAGGTTGAAGAAGCCTCGCACGATGCCGTCTTTGGTGAAATCACCGACGATGGTCCCAATTATCGTAATGTATGTGTGCAGCTGTCCTTTTCCTCTTGTTCTTCTCTGAAACAGAGCTTTATCATTTGTTCCATGTTTTGTCACACCTAGCTAACCGCCTCGGCAACTTAGGTCGGATGGCTAGGAACTGCTGTCTTGATGATGAAAACCCAAATTGGTCTGGGTGTTCTCTCCATCCCCGTCGCCTTCAATTCATTGGGCGTGGTCCCTGGTGTCATTGTTCTCTGCGCTATTGCCGCCATCACCACCTGGTCCGACTACATCATCGGCGTCTTCAAACTGCGACACCGCGAGGTCTACGGAATTGACGATGTGGGATATCTGCTTTTTGGACAAACGGGGCGAATTGTCCTCGGAACTGCGTTTTGTCTCTGTAAGTGCCGACTTTCTTTCTTTTTCCACGTTTGCTCGATACTTCCACGCATCCTCGGTGAAAACGTGCTCTTCCCATGGAGTAGTGGCTAACCTCCTCTCTCTCCAGGGTGGATCTTCGTCGCTGGCTCGGGAATGCTGGGCATTTCCATTGGCCTCAATGCCGTCTCCGATCACGCCGTCTGCACCGCCGTCTATGTGGTCATCGCTTTCATCGTCACCTTCATCCTGGGAAGTATCCAGACTCTTGGGCGTATCTCTTGGATCGCCTGGCTAGGTCTGGCCTGTATTCTCACCTCGAGTAAGTTTTGACCAGTTATTCCCCATCTTGCCCGGTGTGGTTGGATTCTTACCCTCTCTTAGTTCTGATTGTGACTGTCGCTGTGGGCGTGCAAGATCGCCCATCTGCTGCCCCCGCCGATGCTGTCTGGGTCCCCGACTACAAGATCGTTGCCAGCCCATCCTTCACCGATGCCATCACCGCGGTCTCAACCATTGTGTTCGCCTATGCCGGAACCCCGGCTTTCTTCTCCCTTGCAGCAGAGATGCGGGACCCCCAGCATTTTAACAAAGCCCTTATCCTCTGCCAGTCGGTTGTCACTGGCTTCTACCTCGCTATTGGAATCGTCATCTACTATTTCTGTGGGTCCTACGTTTCTTCTCCCGCTCTTGGCTCCGCTGGTCCGGTAGTCAAGAAGGTTAGCTATGGATTTGCTCTTCCTGGTCTGATCGCCAGTACTTTACTTTTCATCCACGTGAGTAATTTACCCTACCTCTCTACTTCGAAACAAAAAGTTAACGATTTATGTCCTAGATTACCGGTAAATACATTTTCGTCCGCATCCTACAAGGCTCCCGCCACCTTGTCTCGAACACACCGACCCACTGGATTGTCTGGCTGGGATGCACCTTCGGCGTCGGCCTGATTTCCTACATCATTGCCAGTGCCATCCCTGTGTTCAGCGACTTGGTCTCCCTTGTTGGCGCCTTGCTTGGCACTCCCATGTGTTTCCAGCCAATGGCGGGCATGTGGCTGTATGATAACTGGAGCAAGGGCAATATCCATCGTTCGCCCCGATGGTATGCGATGGTCGCCTGGTGCGCCTTCGTCATTATCGCCGGAACCTTCCTCATGATCGGAGGTACCTATGGATCGGTGATTAGTATCATCGCAAGCTACCAGAAAACTGGTGGCTCGGCTGCCTGGTCTTGCGCCGATAACTCTAGCTAGATGCTATATAGATACGAATTTATGGCTGTACTATTTCCACACAAATCGTTCAAGTTGTCATCAATTAGTGATAAGACCTGATTTAGTCCAGATTATCTACGAATAGCTCACCGTTCACTATCCTATGATGCCGCTTCTGCTGCAAGGCTGAATGCATGGACTCCCACGCATGGAAGGCTGTGTTATTCCCAGACATTCTTAAGAGTTACCTTGTCTCCTGATACGATGGCATACCCCATCCACCACCACCCGGTCTGCACGCCTATGATGCGCATATTGGTCATAGGAACGTGCAGGATGGCCCGATCCGCTACCTATCGGCTCGCCGATGCCAAACCCGGGATCTTCTCGCCAGCCTTGAGATCAGCCCCGGCTATCCCAAAGGAGATGATGTCTCAAAAGCCCCGGGAAGCTGCACAAGCGTCAAATGAACCTAGTCCGCTGCAATGTGATTGGGTTTAGGGTACCCGCACACCGCAGCGTGGCCTGATGGGGGGTTCCCGGTGAGATGATCCTGGTGAAATGGTGGCATCGAAGCCGGACAAGCCTGATTCCTCGGGATTTCGACGTTAATTGTAGATAATGGTCGAATAGACAACGGCCTTAGGCGCGGTATGGCCATACCCTAAAATGAGTCGTGGTCCCGGTGTCGGCAGAATCCAAGCCGGAATCGGAATCGGAATCGATGTGGATTTCTTGCATTTCGGGTCCATCACGTCCGAAAAGCGCAGCAGTTAGCCTTGACCCACATCCGTGAACTTGAAGCAGCTGCTTAGATTTGATAAAGTGAAGTGCTTCGGGTATATCTATCAGAGTAGTGTCGAGGAATATGATTAATTCATGCTTGAAACCTTGAAATTAGGAAGCAAAGTGAAATATTGGCATATCACTGATTATACTAGGTACTGGGTACCTGAAGATCTGAAGGCATCCTCGAATCAAAATGATGTATCATATCCGCCGGCCTTGTACCAGATGCTTGCCCTAGGGTGGTTTTTGACGATGTCTTTTACAGACTCATGTTTTTCATCCTTCAAGTCTACAGGGCTTTGAAGATTCTTTTGTAGAGCATTTAGACCGCCAAGGCTAATCCATTTATCAGGCAGTTCGGAACGACCCTTAGCTCTACTTAGGTAAATCGCCGAACTTATCTTCCAGAAATGAAGGAAGGTCAGACCGAATTGAAGAAAAGATATACTAAATAAATAATTGCTCTCTCCATATCAGCCCACAGGCTCACCGTGGCACTCAATTACATCGTGGTGCGCGCGAAGAAGTGCAAGTTGATACCGAGATTCGACTGCCAAAACATCGGAGAGACACAGGTATAAATCAATCATGATGACACCGCTCGAGAATATGAACAAAGATACTCGAATCCTCATCGTCGGTGCTGGCTGCTTCGGCACATCGACTGCATGGCATCTCTCTCAGCGCGGCTACACCTCCATCCCCGTACTCGACCGATACCCTCCGCCCTCAATCGAAGCTGCGGCAACCGATATCAGCAAGATCATTCGAAGCGATTATAATGAGCCGCTATATGCGCAGATGGGGATCGAATCTATCGAAGCATGGAAGACTTGGCCGTTATTTAGAGGACTTTACCATGTCCCTGGATGGATTCTGAGTGCAGCTAACTTATCTATACCTTTCGTCGAGGGTTCGATAGAGACATGTGAAAGACTCGGGGTCAAAGGCATAGAGCCCCTCACCCCTGATCAGATTCGTTCGCGATTTCCTGTTGTGACGGGTAAATTGGATGGATGGAATAAAAGTGTGTGGAATCCGACAGCCGGTTGGGCTGCTGCTGGACAGGCAGTAAAGCGGATGGCAGAGGCAGCTCAGAAGAATGGAGTTGAATATATCTCTGGGGAGACAAAGGGATATGTACGTCAGCTGATACTCGATCAAGGAACAGGTCACCGTGACTGCAGAGGAGTCATCACGGCCGATGGCATTAAACACGAAGCAGATTTGGTGATTCTCTCAACGGGGTCCTGGACACCGTCATTGATAGATCTCCAAGATCAAATGATCGCAAAAGGCCATGCAGTCGCGCACATTCAACTTACCCCTGAAGAGCAAAAGCACTACTCCACTCTTCCCATCATGGACAACTTGAATTGAGTTATTTCTTCCCGCCACAGGAAGACGGTATCTTCAAAATGGCACACAGCCAATTCATCACGAACGTTCAAACCGACCTGAATTCCGGAATTACGACCTCAATCCCGCATACATTTCACCAGGTTCCCTCTGATGGCCTACCTCTCGAAGTTGAGGGTCAAATGCGACGGAATCTGAAACGCGTGTTGCCTGAGTTGGCAGATCGGCCTTTTAGTTTTACGCGATTATGCTGGGACGCCGATACAGCGGACAGACATTTTCTCATCACGCCTCACCCAGAGCACAAGCAGTTGCTTTTAGCAACCGGAGGGTCTGCACATGGGTTCAAATTTCTTCCGGTGATTGGGAGGTATATTGCTGATTTTCTGGAGGGGACTCTTGACCCTGAAATCGTGCAGAAGTGGCGTTGGCGTCCAAATCAGCATGTTGAAGCTAAGAACCTCGCGCATATGGAGCCGGAGCTGGAGCTGGAACATTTGACAGGTTGGAGGGGGAGATGGAAATGCGATATGGATGCCGCTTGAAATATGTAACATGAGAACTAGTCGAATTCTTACAGATTTTATTAGATAGCTAACTGATTTCCTCCTGGTTTGCTTGATCTAGAATAATCATTGGAGGTCTGGAGTGGTCAAACTTGTGACTGGGCCCTGTACTAAACAGCAGCCCGAGGTTGATCAGGTCAAGCTAAGCTTCCAACCTCCTAGCATTAACATTGCATGCTCCCAGGCAAAGCGAGTGTCATGTAGGTTGTCGCGGCCCTCGACGGCCGTAATGCTCTTTTGGCGCTTCTTTTCATCCTGTACAGACAGATCTTGCTGTCTCCAGACCATCTCGATGACTTTCATAGCAGGTGCAATATTCTAAAACAGTCAGTAGTTTCCTTCTTGAGTTATGGGTATAAGGTCGAAGTAACATACTCCGAAACGATGAATGCCTTCCAGTTCCTCAAACAGCTCCATGACTGTGACCCTTTCTTCTTCACTTGCGCAGCATCCTGCTAGGAAGAGAGGCCATAAAGGCAGTACTGCAGTCCGCATCATATTTGCCTTTTTCTCTATCATGATATTCAAAATCAATCTCACATAGCGATTCTTCTCTTCTGATTCAATAGCTTGTTGGCGGGAATCGGTTGTTGAAGTCGACTTTGTGGACCATACTTCGTGAAGGAGAAGTAGAGCCCCCAATCGATTTGCCTCGGCAATTGCAGCACACTCCGTGTTTGGATCATCGCACTGTGATGGCAGAACTTGATGCAGACCTTCAAGGCTCTTTCTCAGATTGAGAAATTCGATGTTATTGATGGATGTTGTCCCGTTATCCTGACTCCATGCTAACTCGGCAACTTGGTTGATTAAAAGAAGTAGCGAATGACTGAAGCCCATATATGGATCGATAATATCAGGGTTTTCGAGCAAGCTGACTGGTAGTGGCATTATTTTGCCTGAATTGTCACCAATTCTAAATGATGTTCGTGCAAGAACAACATGAAATGCGAAATAGCGTTCGAAGAAGCTTGATAGTTCTTGACTGTGGGCTGAACGGCCAGGGCGTTCTTGTCGCGTTCTGCTCAGATCCTGGAAACCATTGAGATGCGTTACCCACGAAGGACGGCTGCTATCGGAAATCTGCGTTTTTCGTCAGTCCAACCAAGCTCACGAGAGAACCTCCTGAAAGTGACAAGGCCTTACATCGAACCAACAGAGCATAAGAACAAGGCCGAGAATTTCATCGAGTTCTCTTTCCTCCCATGTATCCTGTGATAGAAGACCCCGAAGCTGACTCAAAGCGCGATGATGATGCTCCAGTGCAGGTAATCTGTATCTTGGATCGGATAACTTGAGCGTGTTGGCTGCAATGGCGAGAGTCGCATGGTAGAGACCCTTCGATTCCAGAGCCATGGGAAGAATCAGGTACCTATATGGATTGTAGAGGGCATTGTCCACCAGTGTAGAGCTACTACAGATAGTCTGCTCAAAATATGACAGTAGAGCCGGGTCGAAATCGGATCTTGCATTGCAAGGAATGGTGCTTAGCGATAGACTCAGCGAATCACGCCGTGACAGTTCCTCTGCGGCCCTGCTCTTTGTCCTGCCATCATCAAAGTGAATTTGAAGATCATTCGTGGTTGTATTGAGAAACATCCAGGTCCGTATGCAACCGTTCAATTGCTCTGCGGGTCGTTTCTCCCCATCCTTCGAGTCAAACCCCTGTCGTATTTGGTTTTGGCTCGTTTCTCTTGTTCGGCCAGGGTCACTTCGCTTCGACCAAACTCCTGCCCTTCCATGGCAAACACCTCGGGCGAGTGACTCTTCGTGCCAGACCAGGCGAACTCCATATCCACAGGGGCTATTTTTGCGGGCACAGCGCCGACAGACTGGATGTGTTTCTAGGCGACGGTTAATTTGGGGGCGATCCTCCGCGTTCTGAGCTGTGAAATGCTAACCATCACATTTTACCCTGCGCGCACGGCAGGTCCAGCATCCAGTGCGAGCCCTTGAAATGATGGCCATTTTGCATGATGGCGAGATGTGAAACTAGGAGACTTCCACTCGATCTCCTCGAATTGGCGAAGGTCAGAAAAGAGGCCCTGGTTGGGTTTGCGGGGAAGATAAAGAGACTTGACCCACTTGATACTGATTGGCGGAGAATTACCCTAAAGGGTTAGGAGGTTGGGATAGTATCTACGGTATGAAGTACCCTATGGTGACTATCGCAGATCGGAATCATCTAAATTCATTTATGAATGCAGGGCTGCCATAAGCTAGCGCAATTCATCGCGATCGGCCAGACTCCGAATTGACATGCTACTTGGGAATCCACGTAGAGTGCATCTCCAAGCCAACCAAAACGCGATGGGGGTATCGATGGGGTATCATGAGGGTACAAAATAGCTAACACAATCAAAAAACAAAACTGATGACAAACCACCACAAGGAAATGTTGAAATGTTACAGAGCGAAGACTGAAACCTGCATTTCATGGTCCTGGTACGGAGGCTTTCGCGGGCGAGGACTGTACTATGTCACTGATATCCATAGACACGTCTTCCTCATCCTCGGGCTCTCTGGCCGAGGCATCGAGACCCGGAGACGGTGCTTCGCCGGGAGTAGACAAGTCGATAACTTCAATTGGTGAATATGGACCATCGAGAGCACCCGGGGGAAGCCTGTGGCGATTCGATTCTGGGACCCCCTGGCTCTCTTGATGACTTGGCTGCTGGGAAGAAGCCATGCTCGGCATGCCCATTTGTGAGATGCCAGGATAGCCAGGTGTCAAAGACGTGGAACTAGGGTGGTACTGGTACTGTACGAGTCTCTCATCAAATTGACCTTGGGCCAGAGCCGTCGCAGGGCTCGAGTTCAACATCCCTGCTGGAATTGTCTGGCCAGTTCTTAGGTGGTTCTGAATTCCCAAGTGGCTATTGGGCGCACTAGGGAACGGCTGGATCGGTTGGTAAGAACCATGTGGATGCGGTACCATGCTGGCTTGCGCACCTGGCGGCGGCGCGGAAACCATCTGATTCATTGGACTTGGATCGTTCCTCGCCGCTATGAAAGCTGCTTGACGCTGCTGGTTAAGCTTTTGGGCGCGAGCCACTTCGGCGTCATGTCTTCGTTTCACTTCTGTGTCGTAGGCCTGTGGATTGACACGTTTGAGACGCTCCATTTCCAGTTCCTGCTCCACACGACGCTTTTCCGCTTCGTTGAGATTATCATTTTCGTTATCCTGGATGCGTGACACGGAAACATTGAGAATAATATCCCCGTACGGTCCCGCAAGGATCCTATCAAGAACCTCATCTTTCCCAAGGATATTGCTGTCGAGTTGTTTCTCTACGTCTTGCACCGGGTGGAGAAGAGTTGGTGAGTTTTTGTGGCTTTGACGTACGACATTCTTCTTATCGACCACACGGACTGCAAGCTGTCTTTTGAAGACTGCTTTGTTGAAAATGTTTTCCTCGAATGTACCGCCCGCCACGAAACGATAGACGAAGACTGGCTTTGTCTGGCCGAGTCGGTAAGCTCGTCCAACAGCCTGATCTTCCCATGTCGGGTTAAACAAAAAGTCGAAAATGACGACCCGGTTAGCACCAAACATATTCAGGCCCACACCGCCAGCCTTGGTGGAGATCAGAAGAATTTGCGGCTCTGGTTGAGTGTTGAACCTCTTCGTGATAGCTTGACGGTCAGCCCCCTGGGTGTTGCCATCAATTCGCTCAAATTTCACACCACGTTCAGTCAGCATAATGTGAATGTAATTTAGGGTCGGAACACTCTGGGTGAAAATAAGCACTTTGTCTCCAATTTTCATCGACTCGTCGAGGATATGGCTGAGCAAAGTAGCGCGATGGGATAAACTTGGGTCTTCAATCCGCGGCACGCTCTTGAAAAGCGTACTGATCTGGGACAAGAGGTTTGTTGGAAGTCCACTCTCGCTCATTGATCCTGGTAAAACAGACCCTTCACTGTCATCGGGTTGCTTCGCACGATCTGTGAGTTTCTCCCAGAACGGCTGAGGGTGGTTACAACAAAGCTGTAAGATGGCCAGCCAGACATAAAGTCTGCTGTCAATATCGTCTCCAGCTCGAGTAGCAAATACGAGAGTGTTGTATGCTTCTTTCTGTAAATCCGTGAGGGGAACCCGGATGACAAATTCAGTTTTAGAGGGGAGATCTGCTGCGATGACCGAAGTGTCCGCTCGAAGAACCTTGGGTTTCAGAATTCCATTGAGGATCTTCAAGGCACACAGGCTCTCCCTCTGCTGTTCAATAGTACTGTCGAGATAGGATCCGGCCTGGATTGGTTCCACAAACTTTGACTTGAAAGTAGCTGGGCTTTCAAGATATCCGGGTGAAATCCACTCGACCATTTGATAGTACTCTGAAAGGTGATTGGCCAACGGCGACCCCGTAATAGCGATACGGCTCAATGTTTTGAAGCGTGACGTAACTTGAGAGATGGCAGATTTCTCATTTTTCAGCTTGTGGGCTTCGTCGGCCACGACGATATTCGGTCGTGACAAGAGAGCCTCCTTCGCCATCTCATGTTGCTCTTCAGAAAGATTGTACCGGCCTAGCCGAGTTGATTTATTCAGTACAAGCATGCGGAACAGATCATAGCTGATGATAAGAACGCCACCCTGCTGATCCCAATCCATAATGGTATAAAATCTTTCATCGGCTTCCATAGCGGTTCCGGGCATTATCTCCCAGATAGTGCCCAGATGGTGGTCTTTAGGGGCCCATAGTGCAAATTCATCAGCCCAGTTCTGAACCACCGCAGATGGGCACAAAACAAGAGTCTGGGAGCGATGGAATTTCTCGGGAACCTGCCGACGGATCTGAGGATCTTCTGATGCTGCCGTAGCAGCAATTGTGGTCAATAGAGATATCCTATATGCGAGTTAGCAATCTCTTCAAACACTTCTCCATGAGAAAATTACCTACACCTGCATTGTTTTGCCAAGACCCATCACATGTGCAAGGAGGCATCCCGCTGGTTTTTCAGCTTCTATCAATTCACGCCACATGAACTGGATCCCCGCGAGTTGATGTGGTTTCACGTGCTCTCCGATCTCCCTGTGCAAGTATATCACAGGGTCTTTGAAGTTCACGGCCTGGTTGTCCGGATCGCCGTTACTGATGCCTCGTTTTTCTCTCTCCCGCCGCATGGCCTCCTGCTTTTGCTGTCTCACTTGGGCTTCCCTCTGCATATTACTCGGCATCCTTGGGGCATATTTGGTCTTGTTCTTAGCCTTGCCACTGGACTTTGATGCAGTGATAGATGTTTCGAAAGCTACTTTCTGAAGGCCAGGGGGTCGTATTGGGTGCTCCAAGCTCCACTCATCGTAGGCATCAAATAACTTGCTCAATCTCTCAACGAAACGGGAGAGCGGAGTTTCGGAAGAATCCTCTTCACTCTGAGACTCGATCTGAGAGATGGTCTCTTTGATCTGGCGTTTGTCAAGTCCTGTGGTACTCGGCTTTATGCAGTGATGCCATGAATGATACAATGTCGCGAGACGCATGGCACCTAAATTCTCATCCTCATCTCTGTGCGGCAGCTTGTCGCGATCATTTTGCATTGCAGTTAGAGCTTCGTGGATCAAATCCGATATCTGCCAATAAAAGTTGTTTTCCAGGTAGTTCCTGATAATTTCCGGCTCGTGTGGAGGTAGTCCGAGAATCAACATGGCCAACAATTGAATGCGGTTCTTCGAATCTATGATACGTTCGATGCCCAACTGGCTCACTGTATTGAATAGCTCAAGATCATCCTCATCCACACCAGATACGGTATGACCGGTCGTGTTGGAATGATCCTGGGGGGAATAATGGTTGTCACGCGAAGTCTGCCGAGAATGTTGAGCATGGGGTTTGGGAGGTCGTGGCGCAGTCAACCTCAATCTCACCTTTCGCACAGGGCTCGTTGGCAACTCGTCAACCGAAAACTCAGTGACGTCGGCGTCTTTTGGGGCAGCTGAGGTGGTCGGGTTCAAAGGTGGTGTCTCGATTTGCATCTCATCCGCGTCTTGGACATTTTGTATTTCCCCTGGGCGAGATGGGCTTGATGTAAGTGTGTTGGGATGTACATTAGTAGCACCAGAAGCTGTAGAAGTTGTTCCTGTCAAATCAACAGTGTCGATATGACCGCGACGTAAGACTTCAGAGAAAATGCCGGTTTCAGAAGTGATCTCTTCATCACTTTCATTGTCAAGAACGCGTCGTTTTTTCCGGACGGGCTCGGCTGTTGCGGTATTTTCATCCGGGGGAGGCGAGTCTAGAGTAAATGGCAATCCTTGGTGAGGCTTATCTGATTGATCTTGCACAGGCAAGATCTCTTCCTCAGGATCGATTTCAACGAAATCACTTTCGTCCTGCTCGTCTTCAGACTCAGTGAGCTCCGAATCTTCATAATCATCTTCAAGACCTGTATCCGTTTCAGACCCCAAGCTTTCATCCTCCCTGAAATCCAGTCGTTCCTTTCTGGGCTTTGGGGCTCTGGGTGGGGGTTCAACATGAGGGGGGCATTTTTCGAGTTCCAGTATCTGAAGTGTCCATTTATCAAGACAGAGATCTGTGATGGTAGGGTCTAGAGAGGCACAAGACTGCAGGAAAAAAGTGCGATCTGTGAAGTCAACCTCCAAAAGTCCACCCTTGAGTTTCTCCAGGCGTTTCTGGTATAAAGCAATTCTCTTTGCGAGACGATTCTTGTCTTGCTCAAGAGATCCGTGGGTGTGTGAGTGTTCCCATACCTTTGGAGCCTTTGAAAGTTCCCTGGGCAAACGCTTTTCCTTCCAGAGTGCTTCTTTTCGTTCTATATGTTGGGCGATTAAAGATATGCATTCTTCACGAGAGAGGTTCGGTTTTTCGGCTGGAGCAAGTTGATTCGATGTCGCTTGAAACTCCTCAGCCTCAATTTGCATTTCTTGCCAAGTTTGCTCGTCGAATTGACCCTCTGATCCAGAATCGCCATAGAGTGGGAGAACATCATCATCATCGTCATCCTCGTCGGGAGGGTACCTTTCAAGGAGACTCTTGTAGAACGCATCTTCTGCCGGGGATTTGGACTTGGGTGGTCTTGACATTGCTCTTTCCGGACTGCGATCCGCCTCTTTAGAGACCTCTAATTCCGGATTTTCATTAAGGAGTGTTTTCTGAGTTGTTGTAATATGGCTGGGTTGCCCTTCAGCTGCGTTTCCGGTTGTCATCAGGGAAGTTCCATTTCCTACCGAGCTTGGGCCAGAGACCGGTGTGGCGTTTGGGAGAAGTTGTCCCCGAGGTGACTGTAAATTCTCATTCAAAATGTTTCTCGCTTCAATCGAATGCACAAGCTGAGGAGCAATTCTGCGCTTGCCCTGCGAGCTAGTGGATGGAAGCGCACCGATCTCAGACACTTTGGGAGGCGAAGGTTCTGGGACCGGAGCGTCGAAACCTCGAGGTCCGAAGGAGGGTATTTGATGTGAGCCGAAGGGAGGTATTTGAGGTGAAAGACCATTTCGTGGAGATGCCACACTGTGTATTGAAGATGGGCGATGCTTGGCCTGGTACTTCGTAGATCGGTTTCGGAGCCAATCAATGGCCTTCATGATGCCGGATCGATGACCCAGGGGCTTCACCCCCAGGTCATCTTTCAGAGAATTTTTATCGATTTCTTCTAGTAAAACCTCTCCTGTGATAAAGTTCTCATGAAGGGCCGCTGCCAGGTCATCTGTTTGGGGGAAAGGAATGTTTGAGCCCTCAGTCCACGGGCGAGACTCGGAGTGACAAAGAAATCGGACCACCTCGTTGACATCCCAATCAATGGGATCTGATGATCCGAGTAAATCCATCGAGTCTACTTGAGGGAGGGGGCCTTCATCAAAGGTTAACCAAACCACCTTGATCAAGAGAGTGAATTGTCCGATGCTGTTCTTACCAGTTCCTGGCCCCCATGCAGGATGCAAGCCTTGATATCAGTGTCGGTGATCGAGCAGGAAGTATTTGATAAACAATACAAACGACCGATTGAGACACATAGCCTCAAAAGGTGTACACGTACACGCGCAGGTACAACTAAAAAAGTCCGTGGCAAACGCGAGAAAGCATTCTGCCAGACAAAATGGCCGACCAGAGGAAGGCGGCGTCAGCGGTGTCAAACGCGGTTAGTCGATCACGCCAAGCGCCCCTCCAGGCTGATTTGTCATCGGCGGGGAGCCCGTGGAAGGTGGGATTTCTATGATTTCCATGACTTCTATATTATCCCAAGATCCCAGATTGACCTTTGGGAGCTTGAATTTCTTCTGATAGCCCTTACTACAGCTCTAGAGAGCTTTCTTTGACAATATGGGGGACTCGATCTATAACCAATATCCTCCCAATCTATCGCCAGCCCAACAAGAATACCTTGTCACCACGATCAACAACTGGGCGATTCAGAATGGTCTCGCCGTGCGACCTGCTCCATCCACACTCCCAGATGGCACAGATCCCCACCGTGTCCTAGCTACAAATGCTCCGGTCACACTTTTCCCAAGCCCTTTTCCCGCCAATTGCTTCGAGGAAGCAAAGGCTCTTCAGACCATTTATAACCAGCTCTATGCGGCGATCACTTGCAACGAAGAGTGGCTAGGGAAGATCATTGAGGAGTAAGGATACAGAGTATCTCTGCGTGCTATCATTGCTAATATATTACCTATGTCTTAGTCTCGTTGATGTGGACGATTTCGTGGCAAACCTTTGGAAAACCCACCTGCAGGTGAAGAAAGAGGGCTATGTTCAAAATCTTTCCCTGGGCCTCTTTCGGTCCGATTATATGGCCCATGTCACATCCACAGGACCTCCGTCGCTGAAGCAGGTGGAGTTCAACACGATATCTTCGTCATTTGGAGGATTATCTGCCTTGGTCCGGTCGTTGCATGCGGAGCTCCTCACCTCTCCGCCGGGGTCTCCAATAAGCTACCCACCCCATCCTCTTTTCGATTCAAACATCCCGCCGGAAAATACTGCTGTGGAGACTCTATCGGGTGGATTGGCTGCTGCTCACACAGCCTATGGACCGTCTAAATCCACACCCGCACTTCCCTTGTGTGTTCTATTCGTGGTCCAAGAGGGAGAACGAAATATCTTTGACCAGCTAGCGCTATCCAATCACCTCACACAGGTCCACAAAATTCCTGTTTTCCGGCTACCAAGTAACAGGATCCTGGACGATACGTCCATCCCAAGTTCAAATCCGTCTCGGCCACTAATCTATCGACCCCCTCATTCACCAGAAACTGCATTTGAGGTCACAACTGTCTATCTCCGAGCGTACTACGCACCCGATGAATATAAATCCGCTCGTGATTGGGAAGCGCGCATCCATATGGAGCGGTCTGGTGCGATCAAGTGTCCGACAGTGCTGAACCAACTATCCGGTTGCAAAAAGATTCAGCAGGTCCTAGCTGAGCCTTCGGGTCCGGACCACCTCACCAGCTTTATGAGTGGTATCGAGTCTACCATAATCGCAAGATTGCGAGAAACTTTTGCCCCTCAATATGACCTATCCACTGATGGTCTGGGCCGAAAACTCGCTCTCGATCCAGAGACGGCTATGAAGCATGTTCTCAAACCACAACGCGAGGGCGGTGGAAATAATATCTACAAATCTGAAATCCCTGCCTTTTTACGCTCTATGCCTGAGAAGGACTGGAAGGGTTGGGTTTTGATGGAATTGATTAACCCCGCTCCCGATGCCGAAAACATTGCGTTGCGGAACGATGGAGAGGTTCTTCGTGGCAATGTCATTTCTGAGCTTGGTGTTTACGGCACTATTCTGTGGGAGACGAACGGTAATATTCTGCACAACGATCAAGGGGGCTGGTTGCTCAGAACGAAGGGAAAGGAAGTCAATGAAGGCGGCGTGGCTGCGGGCTTCTCCAGTCTGGATAGCATACTACTCTACTAGCATATTAGATACAACACTAGAATAATATACCAAGTTCAAGATGAAAGGGTTCTTTATGGCGATAAAATAATTAATTCAAGCATCGAATAGATGGTCAAAGCACCCCAAAAGCCTCATAGTAATGTAAAGACTTCCCTTATGGTCAGCGGTAATATCCTGGCTCCGAATAATAGAACCCCGCAATAGAGTGAATTCTCTCTTTCAGCATTAGCAATATTAGGAATTTGTAGATGTCCCTTTCTGCTCTAGTGGAATTGTTTTCTGGAAATGTCCTACCAAAAACTCTCCCAAGGTAGTTTGTCCGAGGCCATAGCCATACACATACCATAGTAATTGGATCATGCCGTATCGGAAAATAGTCACACCCCGTGGGACCATAAATTTTCTTTTGTTCGGATAGCGTTGTACTACGCTTTTATTCGGATCCACTTATGAGACCTTCTTCACCCTATATCTAAATCTGTATGGCATGCCGATGATGATCATAATTTTAACCTTGGATTGTGGGCTCGGTGCGGTGTTATGACGAGTGATGAATTGTACAAGGATCACGATGTGCTCTAAGGACTGGCTTGGTAGTGGCAAGTATTTCCAGAGCCTCAACGTCTTCAGCTGCAAGTATAAGATCTTTAAGAATGGTATTAACATCCGAACTAATCAGCTCCGATTTGAATTCAATGTACTTTAGTGACTTCTTTGAACCGACCCTTGAAACTTCCTAACCTCAGTCTCCTTGACGTCGTCGGACGGAGTAGGTTTCACGAGATCCACGTGTGCTGAATCGTATAAGATTCAAGAAAATTAATCTTCGGCTCGAGTCGGCTTCGCTTTTCTGACTTCTTGAAATACAATCTACCGCCTTGACTCGTCCATTTCGGTTACTGCTATTGCATGATCGCGTCGATATTTTCGTATTAGGCCGACAAGGTCTGTCCATGCAATATGAAAGCCACCAACCACTTCCACTGCCCCCCAGAGGCTGGGCAATATCTTATCCACTTCTTTGGGTCTTTCCATTGGTTCCATGTTCCCCGCTCCTCCAAATTGGCTATAATTTAAGCCACGCGCTAAGCCCATCAGATGATCGTGTTGCGGGGAACGGTGGTTTTACCGTTTCTATAGATCCTTGGCGAGTGGTGGAACTACCGCCTGGCTGAATCCCTCCTGTCTTATTTCATTGCTGACTGCAGCAGCTGGATACGCGAGAGGCAGTCACTGAAATCCGCTCCCAGAAATCCGTCTGGGCCATGAAAATAGTAATGACGTCCCCGGTCCTTCAAGTTGACCAATAAATACGATTTAATTTCACAAATACACGTGTAGGTAAATGTAGATATGTATGGAAATATTGCGATGCATCTGCAAATGAAGTGGTAAGGTCTATCGTCGGTAATTTTAACCCGACTTTAGAGGCAGACGTATAGTACGGTTGGCTACTGGCAGAGCACTGACATACCATCACGAGCAAACGCCCATCAGCCGGCGCAAGTTCCCACTGATACCTATCTAGGTAGGTACCTTTGATCCTGCTTTTTCCGCTTTACAAATATCAAGCTTTCCAAGGAAGGTTCAAGTTCTCTTGGTACTTCAAGTTCGTTTGTTGTCAGCTCTGACCTTCTTTCTCCCCATCCTCCTCCTTTCTCCCCTTCCACCCCCCCCTCTCTTTAGCATCTTTCTCTTCTCATCAGCAACACAACTTGTACCAACACTTTCTTACCTCATAAGTTCATTCAGGATCGAATACATTTGAATTACTTGACGAATCTGATATGGCTTCGCGGGCCACCAAGGATGTCCTCGGGGGGTATGTGACAAATATCTTGGGCCCGGGTGTGAAACTCGACTGACATTTTGTTTTGTTCAGCATGAGCAATAACCTTACAGGGGAGTATGTTATAAGCGATCTCTTACTATACAAGCGGGGCTTAACATATTCAGAATCAAAAATCCCCTCGAAGGGCTGACTCGTGCACAGCTGATGGAGGATGTCAATAACTACGCAACCCAACATAACCTGACTTCTATCACGCAGCTCCTCCAAAAGGGTGCCCTCGCTGGTCAAAGCCCGACAGAGATTGACTCCATTCCCGAGCTCACTTCAGAAGACCGCGAGATTCTCCATGAAGAAGCAACACGCCGTTGGAAGCAACCTTGGGCGCTCTATTACACCATCGTTCTAAACTCGATTGCTGCAGCAATCCAAGGATGGGACCAAACTGGTATGTATGGATACAAACTTTTACCCAATTGGTATTAATAAATATTTGGTAGGCTCCAACGGTGCGAATCTGACGTTTGATCGTGTTTTCGGCATACCGAACGATAGCCCTTATTGTCCTGACAAGGCGACTTGTGACCGCAACCAATGGATTGTTGGGTTCATAAATGCCGTCCCGTACATTACCATTGCTTTATTGTGAGTGGAGCGAACCATTCATTGTGACAATCTTTCTCTAACATCCTTTGATATCAGTGCTGGATGGCTATCCGATCCCCTCAACCACCTGATCGGCCGCAAAGGCACCATCTTCATTGCAGCAATCTTCAGTCTTTGTGCTCCCATTGGGTCTGCTTTCACGCAGCATTGGGGTCAGCTCGTCGCTTGCCGAGTGCTTCTTGGTATCGGAATGGGTCTCAAAGAAGTTACTGTTCCCGTCTATTCCGCAGAGAATGCACCGACCAATATTCGAGGTGGATTGTGTATGTCATGGCAACTTTGGACTGCCTTTGGTATCTTCCTCGGCACGTGTGCAAATTTGATAGTCGCAAATACTGGTGATATTTCGTGGCGACTCCAACTCGGGTCAGCTTTTATTCCTGCGGTCCCGCTCATTCTCGGAATCTGGTGGTGCCCCGAATCACCTCGTTGGTTGATTACCAAGGGAAGACACGAAAAAGCCTATGCTTCTCTCGTCCGCCTTCGAAACAGCAATATTCAAGCTGCCCGAGATCTTTACATGATACACGCAACGGTTGAGATGGAGAAAGAAATCCTTCAGCAATCAGGCTTCTCGAAGCAAAACAATATGTTCATCCGATTTATGGAGTTATTTACGGTTCCCCGACTACGTCGTGCCACACAAGCATCCGGGATAGTCATGATCGCTCAACAGATGTGTGGAAGTAAGTCTATTCGATCAGTAACTAATTATGTTCACAGTGACACTCTAACTTACGATTGGCGCAGTTAACATTATTTCCTTCTACTCTTCGACTATCTTCAGTCTTGCTGGGGCAAATAACATCCATGCACTGCTAGCTTCGTGGGGATTCGGCCTCATCAACTTTATCTTTGCATGGCCTGCTGTGTGGACGATCGATACCTTCGGCAGACGTGGCCTTTTGCTCTTCACTTTTCCAAACATGTGCTGGACTCTGCTTGCCGCCGGGTTCTGTTACTGGATCCCTTCAAGCAGTAATGCTCATCTGGGGATGATTGCATTTTTCATCTACATTTTCGATGGCTTCTATTCTCCGGGAGAAGGACCCGTTCCGTTCACCTACTCCGCCGAGGTCTTTCCTCTTTCACATCGTGAGGTGGGCATGGCTTGGGCCGTGGCCACTAACAACTTCTGGGCCGCAGCACTGTCGCTAACCTTCCCTTACATGCTACGGGCACTGACCCCTCAAGGCGCCTTCGGCTTCTATGCTGGCTTGAATATTATTGCGTTCATACTGATCTTCTTGTTCATGCCAGAGACCAAGCAGCGCTCGTTGGAGGAACTGGATTATGTTTTCGGCGTTCCCACCAGGGCTCATGCTAGATATCAGTTGACCCAAGTGCTCCCCTGGTGGATCAGGACTTATGTCTTCCGACGCAAGAATCTCGTATGCCCTTCGCTGTATCGGTATCGCGCTGGAACAGCTACAGCTGTCCAGGATGACTTCAAAGATACCGGGAACATCCACGAGGTCGCTATTGACAAGGAGGGCCGAAAGGAAGTTTGACTCGAAGGGCCATTCATGGTTAATAAGAGACTATTTCCCGCTCGACATCGCTATCTTGAATAGTCCTGCAGCTCTCTTTCCAGGCATAGTTGCAATGATAGGCAAATTCAGTTAACAACGATAATTCTGGTTCTAGAAACACTCGCATTTTCGCGCATTGTACACAATCTCGATAGCTTTGTAGGCCGGCCGAAATGCTTCTTGGCCGTTGTCGTCAAGCTCAAATATTTTTCCTCACGCCGGCGATATATGCAACCGGATATGACTCGTCACGAGGTTCGGGGCGTTGAAATTCATTTTTGGATCAGGGGTAGTTAACTACTAGTATCCCCCTTCAAGTTGGAGGTTGGATTTCTGAAGTATACCGATCTCAACCCATTAAGTGCTAATTGGTATTTTCAACCTAGGAAATTCCAAAACGTTCATAAGAGAATGTGACATTAAGAGCCCTTTCAGCTACTGGGAGTAGCGCGAGCACTGCGTGACATTCGGATCGTTGGTTCATCACGACAGCCTGTCTCGGGACCCTGCCTGCATAAATCCCAATGTCAAATGCGAACTTTGTGATCTATGGTTCCCAAGCCAGTATGCGGCGGGTTGTCATATGGATCCTTTTGGTCATAGGGCTCCCTCCATTAATTGTGATGAATGTGGGCGAGCATTCCGCAGCGAGCCTGCGACCGACCACCACATGAAGAAGATGAGACACCGAGCCCCTACTATATTCGAATGCGAGACCTGTGATCGAGACTTCCTCAGTCAACATGCCACAGCAAGCGGTGCCTGCACACACTTGGAAACTGGGTCATGCCCAAGAGCCCCAAAACTCAATCGCGAGACCATCCTTCGGATCATTCGCCGCCACGATACCAGTGGTCACATAGCGAATAAACGAATTGAGTGGCACGACGAATCAAGAGCTACATACACCGCCACCAGAAAAGCCTATAACGGAACCCGGTGGGAGTGTTATATATGCCACAGATTATTTTCCCAATCGCACGACCTAAACAAACATCTCAACTCGCCAAAGCATCAGAAAGAGGCGTATCATTGTCCTAATAAGTCGGAGTGCACTAAACAGTTTGTTTCATTGGCGTCCTTGTTTGGGCACCTGGAAAGTGAAACGTGTCAGCTCATGCGCTTCGCACACGTTCAGAAAAACTTCCATGGAGTTGTTTCAGGCCAGAAACTCCTTCAGCGAGAAGAGTCACCTCGTCGGGTAGCTTATGTGATGGGTAGCTCTCTTCGTTTCAGATCTTATTGACTAGCAAAGAGCCCTCAGGCTGAGGGGATCATCGATTTAATCATTTATGCCTAAAGAAGTATGGCCTATAAGGTCATTCAAGTCTCGATTATGACAAATAGCACCCTGCCTAAACTTGGAATATTCCTAGTACATATTACGGGTAACAGCCTGCGCATTTTCAGTCTGAGATAGAGTAAATGGAGCTATGACTTCAAGTTGAACCTTGAAATAGCTTCTACGATATTTAGCGGAATAAATAACTACATAATTACAACCAAAACAAGACTTTTCAAGGATTCTCTGAGGCTACAAATATTTCTAATAATAAATTAGGTATGCTTTTATCATCCCTAGACACCGCCACACTCGATCATAAGAATGTGCATTCCACAGGGGGTATGGATTGGCGGTGAACTGCTGGCGAACTGGCCCCTGTCGGCTGCCCCTAGTAGGGTTACACAAGTTGCTGGGCTGGCTGAGTTGAGTCACTCTGGCAATTGGGCTCGGCTGACCTTTTTATCTTCCTCCCGCTCGGCTGCATCCGTGCGGACATCCGTGTGTTACAGGCACGTGGGTATATTTGACTGGACATATTTCCTAGCGACCTGTGCACCTGAATGCAGCCGTTTGAGGTCTAAGCCAGTGGGGTACCACAAATCGAGCAAGCGCCAGGTGGTGTTGCAAGCTGCCTCACCGTAATCTCGGGCATTGATGTGCAGATGCGCTAGCCTGGTTTCGGTTAAAGATCTCCATGGATATGCAGAACCATCGTAAACCAGGGCACGAGGGATCGGGCCGTTAGAACGTTCGAACCTGAAACACTAGAATGTGCCCCACTCAGATGGTGAAGGGAATGACAGTCATCACCTGGCTCGATTTAGTTAATAACCGCCTGGTGCGACCGTAAACATGGGCCTTCTCTTCGCATATCAACTCCGCACTCGCGGTCATACCTTCTTATATTCTGACCGTCATCAACATTTCTCAAGCCTCACCCCAACCTCGGACCGTATACCTCAGATATCAACGATGTATACGGAAGAGCAAGGATCGCGAAAGAGTGCATCGTGGATTCCCTCACAGCCACTATGGAACAAAGCTACGTATCGGAACCAAAGTATATGGATTGATGAAACGAGGAATGAAGATCCAGAAAGAGTCCCATTTTTACAACTGTCTGGCAATCCGCCACTGCCAGGTTATGCCGACGAGAGCTCTCGGCACAGTCCAGTTCCAAGTGCATCTGCAGTTACTATAACTGCCTGCGTAATAATGCTGATACTAGACATCATTTCTTCCGTTCCTATAGCACCCCGCATGGTGATTTTTGAGGATATAATCTGTCGAGACCACTATGGGGCTTGGAAGGATATTTCGAAGCTGGGAGACTGCAAAATAAATGCGGTTCAGGCCGAGTTGGCTCTAATAAATGGATGGAAGGAGACATTTGAAAAGATTCCTGGTAGACCCTGCCCCTCAAAGGCTCCAAATTTTAAGGTTACATTCTCTGACTGTGCGGATTATCAGCCTTGTTGGCAGTGATTCCTTACGGAATCTTGGCTGATCGTCTTGGACGTAAGACGGTTTTGATCCTTGCCCTGATCGGATGTCTGCTCTGTGAGACTTGGGTCGCAATAGTCTGTGTGTTCTGAATTAAGACACTTCTCCCGGGCCCCTCAAAGATTCCATCTAATAATTTCAAGGTCTTTTTCCACGGGTCTTCCCAATTCGCGCGGTATGGTGGTCTGGTCTATGGCAGCTCATCGGAGGAGGCGGCACATCGGTCACCGCTATGTGTTATACACTGATAGCTGATGTTTGTGCTCCTGAGCAGCGGTACGTACCGTAAACACAATCCTCCCTTTACCGACCGACTAGCTAAGACCAGCTGGACCATAGCACCGCTGCTTTCTCTCAATTACACGCTGCTGTTCTCATCTCGGAGTTGATATCTGTCCCAATCGGTTCTTTTTTCATCTCACTGGACCCATGGATACCAGTGCTGGGATCTTTGGGATTCTTGGCCCTGGCAATATTCTTCGTGTTTTTATTTGCGCCCAAATTTACCAAGTCTGCTATCAAGCCACGATTCTCGCAGGATGATGGTCTGCCCCAGGGTCTAAAATGTGTGCCCTCTAGAGGAATCTGGGGTCGAATAAGCCACAATGTGACCAAAGTGGGTAAAGGTTTTCAACTGGCTACTATGAACGCCTGCTTGATACTCGTCGCCTTGTTCTTCTACCAGATCAGCCGACGGGTTTCTGGGATACTTGTTCAGTACGGCTCCTTTAAGTTCAATTGGGGATATGCAAAGGTAATGGCCCTTCTTGACATAATTAGCCCAGCGTTGCACGAAAGCTAATAATACAATATAGGCCTCCTACCTCATTTCACTTCGTTCCGGGGTGAATCTCCTCGTCCTGGCCACATTAATCCCAACACTCAAACGGCTTTTTGGCAAAGGATGGCGGTGTCGGCAGGCACAGTCCGATAAATACATTACCCTAATTAGTGGTGGGTGTTTGGCTCTTGGGTCATTTATGAGCTTCCTCGCTGCTTCTCCCGCCCCTTTCATCCTGGGGCAGATCCTCTCTGCTGTTGGATTTGCTTTTGTAGTTACTGCGCACAGTTTCTTGACTGCCATGGTTGATCCACAGCATTTGGGTCTTACGAATACTGGGGTATCGGCTGTGAATTCCATTGGTCACATGGCCGGGGCACCTCTTCTGGCGATTATATTTCAGTGGGGATTGAGTCTGGGGGGCTTCTGGGTTGGAATCCCTTTTCTTTTCACCGGGATCCTGCTATCTATTGCAACTCTAGCCGTGTCCATTGCAAACGCTTCATGATTTTGTACTTTAAGATGATACGATGATACGATGATACGAAATTTCTTGGGAGGCTGTGTCCCGGAACAGGACAAACAATCGTACATGAATTCATTGATATATTGAAATATTTGGGCACCAGTCCTATCGCATCTGTCTTCTAAGATAATAATTAATCCAATTTAGACATTTTTTTCCGGCTGCTACCTGTCAATTCATATTTATCCCATATAGCTCAAGCTAATGGCAACAGTCAACCTACTAGGTCACGTCGCCCATATCTTTGTAGAAGCGGCATTTAGGGGGCTTCTCCCACATCCTCGACAGTTCACTCTTCCAACTACCAGCATCAATTATGAGCCGGTCGGCGTTCCTCCGCTTGATTACACATAAATCACAAAGCTCCTCTGGGCAATACAACCTTCACGTCTCCTGCTATGTAAAACCCAATGTTGCCGCGAACCGTGCAGGCGTGACGAGGGTGGGGACAGACCGGGTGGATGTCTCGGTGGCAGCCGCTCCACGCGAGAATGCTGCCAATGCTGCCGTTTCGCAGATAATTGCTGAGGTATGCGGCCTTATCTTAGAAACCACCATTTACTCGGTGAATAGCTCCAATTAACAATCTCTCTTATGGTAAAGGTTTTTAAAGTGCCTAAATCAAATGTCGGGGTGATTCGCGGGGCAAAAGCAAGAGAGAAAACGGTATCTATTACAGATATACACATCAAACACGGCGCAGAGGAAACCTTCATACAGGAAGCAACAAAAAAGCTTGTGGATGCCGTGAAAAATCCGAACTCGAAATAGCATTTCAGACCTCGAGTTGGCTGAGGAAATCCCGTGACGTGGAAATCCACTTTTCTGCCGCGGGATGAAGTCACAACTTGACAACTTCAACTTGCGTCCCTCGACCCTCAACCAGCAAATAAAATGGCAACCAGCAAGAACACGCAGATGACGACAGATGCTTCATCCGCTCCACCTCCGAAACGAAAGGCCGAGGATACAAGCTCAAAAACCATCCATTTCACCTCGCGCAATCCGCCCTGGACTTATCTCAAGCTTCAACTGTGAGCAACACCTTCGAATCATGCTGCCGTAATGGCCCTTGTTATTAACACAATTCGGCCAGCATCCCCCAGCCAGACGCCTCCTCTCCGCAACCACTTGATGCTCTCTCCGCCCGCACGTACCTCTCCTCTGCTCTCTCTCAATTTCTCGGACTGTCAGGAACCGCGATCCCAATCGATATCCTGAAGATTGAGAACAAGGCTGCACCGAGCGGCACAGAGAAAAGTACATCCTACTCCACAATTGCGGATAAATACGATTGTGCCTGGATACGCGTACCACGTGAAGACTCAGCAGCGGTTGTCGCAGCGATCAGTTCATGGATTGGCGGGGGTGGAAGCGGCAGTAGTTCCAATGTCGCGTGGAGAATTTGCGCAAAGGGAAACTTTCTGGGTGCCTTAGTTTTGGGGTCTGGGAGAGACTTATTTGTGCCGTGATTCAGGCACGCCGTCTAGCTCTTACGATAACCTCGGGCGAGATTTTTTTTTTTTTTTTTTTTTTTTTTTGAAAAAAAAAAGAGAAGAAAAAACCTCCCGCCCCCATATAGTACTTTGACGGAAGCCAGCCCATGCTCACAGGTCAAAAATCATCAAAGGAGGGAGACCTTCCATCCTCAGCGTTGCTTTCGCAGACAATTTCCTTGTCAAGGAACGTGAAAGTGAAGCGACTCTGGCAGCCACTCGTCAAAATAGGCCGCTGGTCATGCTCCGACGGCTGAAAGGTCAACTACACACAGCATGGTACCCATGATTGACTCTTCATGGGCCCTCGCCTGCTCATAAAAGGCAGAAGCGCCTTGGCAAACTTGACTTGAATACCCACTACGTCTGTAAATATTCTGAGGCAACTCAAACGATTGACGATACAAGACGATGCAATTTCCAATAATCTCAATAATTTCAAACTTTTCTGGGCTTCGTGTATCACTGCTGCCCTGGTTAAACGCCGTAACTCTCTCGCTGGTGAACACAAGTTCACAAGATCAATTTAGTTCCGCTTAATCGCTATACAATTTCTCCCACCGACTTCCTATATTCAATTTTGAGGTGGGCCATGCAAGTGCCCACAGGCAATGTTTTCCTCTACTCCGGTCAAACAGACTGTTTCGTCTGCGTATTGATACTAGCGACCACAGTCGAGGCATCCGATCCAAGAGCAGTCGGGCTGGCAATCACCTTTGCCCGAAGAGCCCCGCGGATATCTTCGACGGATCGGCCCTTCCACTCATCATAGCCGTCCTGGCTAAGCGGGAAGAGAACCAAATTATCAGCCCGTGTCATGAAATCGTCCACATTAGGCTTTGGTGTGGCGGTGATGATGTCCAGCTCAACCGCAATCTGCCGGCAATATGTTTCCAAGGGAAGATCATTGACGTCTTGACCGAATGGATTCTCAATCTCGCTTCCAATCGTCGCAAGACCGAGGATGATATAGGCAGCGACCATGGAGCCCGGGATGGTCACCCAACCAAGGGCCCCATAGAGCTGGAACGGAAGGACTAGGACGTAGATCCAGGAAATCTGGAAAATGGCAATGTTGTACGCGGTCGGCAGGGGGGTGTCGAGGACTCGCTCGGTGCCGGTGAGCACTTCGTTCAGCACAGCCAGCATGGTGACTATTCGTCCAGTTAGAACATTATCCTAGGCTCGGGAGAAGAATTTGTTGTCTTCACTTACTAGCTTGTCCCTGGTGGAGAGTGGACACCAGAGTGCCATTGCTCACACAAGAATCAATATAGGCAGACAGGTGGTTGAGGATCTCCAGCGGAAGGTGTCCAATGGGCTTTTTGGAACGCTTGATCAGCTTGCGAGGGTTGGATTCCGCAAATGAAACGCCTAAGTACTCTCCTGCAGCCTTCCAGATAGACTTAGGCCTGGGAGTCACGACATTGCGGTCGTGGGCATCACGGGCAAAGGTATCAAGGTGGCTAACAAGTCCAGCCAGGTCCTCGTAAGCAATATCAGGCTCGAAACGGAGTTTGTGCTTTAGAGCGACGGCAAAGGACAGAATAAGGTTCATGGCGGAGCTTCATTGATCTGGTTAGTATAGCATATAGCCCAACTAGGTCCTTTAGATCACTTACAGCTTTCTCAGAAGGTCCTCCCTGCCTAGTTCACCTTCACGCTCACCGGTATTAATCCAGATGGTACGGGCGAGGTTACGCGAGGTTTGAATAAGTTGAGACCAGTATTTGCGTCCATCGGCCCATCTAAATCGATGTCAATATTTTGCAGCATCGGAACGATTGGGAAGAAATGTCTGACCTTTCATAGGCAGTAGAACTGCGGAAGGACAATGCTAAACCCACCACGAAACCCAGCACGGTGAGTAGAATATTGTCAATGCTTACTACATGCAGGTACGGCGATTAGACTTTTGCGGCGTTGTACAGTATATCTCCGAGGGAAAACTCACTATCATGAACAAAATGCGAAATGCAAGTGATAGCCGTCGACCAGCCGGCCACCCACACCATAGGCAGGATCATCTTCGGTGTGACACTACCGTGCATACGCATGAAGATCGGCCATTTGGAGTGCTTATCCATGTCGCGGGGACCGTGCTGTAAATCCAACCAGGGACGAGTCAGTCTCAAGTTACGTCCAGTTATTCCAGATATCGGGTGCACATACAAAGTATCGGTCCAATTCACTCGAGTCCTGACGGTCCAGATGAAATTGACTATCACGCGAGGTCGCCAAATGCTCTAGAAAGGTCGGTCGCGGGGTGAGTCTTTCAACGGAGTCCTGCTCCTTCAGACCGTGAGGCTGGCTCTGGGTAGGATGGTCGCCATGGGCCCGTACATCGGCCGGCACGGGTGCAGCAGTGTTGTCGCCGGATGGTGCGGGGGCTGCATCGTGGGCTGCTGCAGAATGCCCGTCGGTCATCTTGAAAGGGGGAAAAAGCAAAAAGAAAAGAAAAGGAAGGGTAAATAGCGAAGGTGTATGGAGAATATCTCAGGCTAGAGCGAATGGATAGTATGAAAGCGAAGGTGGTTCGAAGAATGTAAATCGGAGATTAAATCAAAAATAAAAACGAAGGACACAAGGAGGGAACCCTAGGAGAAATGAACTAAAAACGTGGAGAAGGAAGAGAAAGGGAGAGAATTGTGAAACAAAGGCCTTGCAGAAAGGGTGGCGGTTTCATCACGATCTAGACCTGACGCGCTGTCGTAAGTGGATCTACTTAGGGTACCACCGAGCACTGCCACGTAGGGGGGGGGGACGGGGAGAGTTAATTATAGACTTGTTTTTCTCCGATTGGCAACAAAAAAGGCATGAAATATACTCCAGTCGAGGTAGGACCATCAATTCTGCAAGTCAACATATCATAATTCTTCATGATCTGTTGTTCTATTGTTCTATGAAGTGAGTATCTCTTTGAATGGTGATACCAAGAATGGTTGTATACCTCGGGTCTTCCCGCATGAACCAGCTTACGCCCCCTTTTTTTCTTGTCCAGCTCCACCAGGGATTTCTGACGAATACACTGGGCCAAAGGCTGTATGGCAGGATGGTTCGGGGGGGCCTGTCAGCATGCTAATGCAATCAATCCTCACAGCCAGTTACTCCTCACGACGCCCAGACCTTCAAACAACTCAGCCCCGCCGATGGAGGCATTGTGCCTACCATTGACTCACGGTGGGCGACGTATATGCAGAGGCTGCGGAGGGAGAATAGTAATTGATCATGGATATACCTATCCAATGGGGAGAGTGTGATGGAATGGCGGAGATCCAATGCCCTAACGTCCATCCCAATAAGGTTCACCCGTCCCAGGAGAAGCCGATTGGCTCGAAGTCTGCCGGAGATAATGCTGTAAGCGGGAAGAATCGGCATCCACAGTATACATACATTTATATTAAAGCTCGAAGAAAAAAGTGGAATTACAATCTTCAGCATTTCTTCTTCACTGTGTTACTACTGCTTGACATCTACTAACTAGTAGGACATACTGTACATATACAAAATGTGGAGAAATAATGTGGGTCAACCCATCACCCATCAAAACAGGTGAGTGGATTGAGATTCGGGGAATGGGATTCTTCTCTTCGTAAATACATTCAAATGGCTCTAGCTCTTTTGACAAACAACGCCCGCTCTTGCAAACAATTGGTTTCATCACATTTGGGACAGAATCGAGTTCTGCGCGTAGGCCTATTACAAGTATACGGATTAGCTCAAGCTCAAAATCATCGGCATCGGGGATACTAGGATACTATTGGACTTACCATCGGCTTAATATCCGGGTGTGGCACCGCCTCAAACACCTCGTAGGCAAGCTTGAGCTCGGGTCCGATATTAATATAAGCACCCTTGTTTTCCGTCGAATCGCAATACTTGGGTGCGGAGAAGACGGTGATACAGCGACCGTCGTGCTCAACTTCATAACCCTCCATGCGCACCTCGTGAGAACGAATGATAGCCTCCAGACCGTTGTTCTCACAGAAGCGCTTGGTGATGTCAGGGCCGAACTGCAGACCAACACCGCGCTTGCTGGGTCCGCGGCCGGGCTGTGTTTGCGGGTCAGTCCAGAGCATCTCCATCATCAGGCCTTGTTGGCCAGGCTGCCGTTGGTTGTGACGGTTCAGTTTGCGGATGTCATCAAGAGTGATCTTGTCATCGGAGAAGAGACCACCATGCAGGACGAGGTATTTGTCACCGATGAGTGTGGCCAGCGGCAGAGCGGAGAATGACTCGGAGAAGACCTTAAAGACCCGCTCGTTATACTTGGCCTTGCACTCGCCCTCGAATCCATAAACCTTGTTCATGTCGTCTGTCTCGTGGTTTCCGCGGTTCAGGAACAGGCCGTTAGGGCGCAGCCACTTGTATGCGTAGAGAAGCAGAGCAATCTCAGTGGACCATGAGCCACGGTCAACAAAGTCACCGTTGAAGAGGTAGGCGTGGGTATCGGAAGGAGCACCATTTCGGCGGAAAATCTCCAGGAGATCGAAGTATTGACCATGGGTGTCACCACAGACAGTCAACTTCTTTCCAGCATCGACCCCAATCTCGACCATTGTCGGCTCGTTGTAAACCAATTCCTTGACAGCCTTGATAATCTGGAAGACATATTTGCGATGGATTTTCTTGCCGTTCTTGAAGCGCTCAATCATATCATCAATAAATTCCTGCGTCATCCCCTCGCCCAACCGCACACCATCATAGTCATCCTCAACCTTAATAGCATCAATATCCAAGCCCTCGAACGCGGATGGCGGGTCAGAAACTTCAATGGCCTTCTCAAATTCCAGGCGGCGAACAAGCTTCTCACAATCCGCAAGGCGGAGCTTCGCATTTTGGTTATTAGGTTCGCGCCTGACAACCGCCTTAAAGTCCTTCAGTGCCGCCTTATAGTTCAAAATGGCCGTGTTGGCCAAAGCACGTCTCCAATAGGCCTAGAGTCCATCCCGAAAACATTAGCACGCCGACGAAACGAATTTTTTTTTCCAGGCTCTCGTCTCGGAGGTAGGTAGGGTTGTCTTCGCAACGGCGACTAACCTTGACGTAGTTTGAGTCCAATTCCAAAGCGCTGGTAGCGTCGGCAACGGCGAATCCAAAAGCTTCGAGTTTGATTTGAGCCTGCCAAGAAAAGAAAAGCAGCAGTGTTAGCAACAGTGCTCCAGGCTTGCGAATGCGATTCGCTACAGATTGGGGGGGAGGGCAAGTGAGGGTCAGGCGCGTACATGGGCACGGTTGCAGAAGATGGCCGGCTCCTGGTCGCACTTCTCAATGGCTTGGTTGTAAAAGTCCAAGGCAGTAGGCCAGTCATTACTCGCAACAGCCTTGTTGCCCTGCAGCTTGAGGGCGTTGGCCGCCTCTTTATCGGAAGTCATTGCGGAGGGGAGAGGGGCACGAGACAACGGGGAAATTTGCGAGAAAGAGCGAGGAAAGCGTGAGGGAAATGGTAGTCGTCAAAATATGACCCCCAGTGAGGATTTCGAGAGATAGGGAGAGAGTAAGGAAAGTCACGAGTGCAGAAAGGAGAGAGAGAGTCGTTCAGGGCACAAAGTCCAGAGTTGATGGTTCCTCTTTTTTTCCCCGATGGTCAACGGGCTTGGCACGTAGAACCCGTCAGAACCATCCCGCCCTTTCAACCCTCCCACCTTTCTGCTTGCTGCTCTCTACTCTCCCTAACCCCCAGAAATGTCCTTTTTCGCCCCTTCAAACCAGCAGCGCTCGTTACGCGCCTGCATGGTCTGCTCTGTTGTTCAAGCCCACACCGTGAGTGTCTCCAGTGCCCCCGTCATTCCAGCTCCAGGGCCGTTCCGAATGCTGACCCGACGATTACTGCTAGAAATTCATGCGTGACGGCTGCCCCAATTGCGAAAACACCCTTCAGCTCCGTGGAAATTCCGATGCGATTCAAGAATGTACCTCGCAGGTCTTTGAGGGCTTAATCGCTGTGCGAGACCCCAACTCCAGCTGGGTTGCGCGCTGGCAGCGTTTGGATAACTACGTTCCGGGCACATACGCCACGAAGGTGACGGGATCGGTAGGGTTTTTACTGCTACTTTATATGATTGGATGACTTGCTTGCTGATACTATCGATACCACAGCTTCCCGACTACATCATCACGAGCCTGGAGGACTCCGGCGTCAAATACGTTCCGTACGTCATCTTTCTACCGAACACCCTCAAACCCCGTCCCTTACTGGTCACATCGATGCTGATATTCTGGTTTTTTTTAGGAGAGATGGAAGCACTGGCGAAGAGGAATCATGAAGCGCGTGTTCTTCACTTCACCTAAAATCGTTGCGCGATTACGACTGTCAATACCTCGCAGCCTGTCAATACCCAGCCACCCGGCCGTCACTCATACCTACCTACTCCATATATCAGACAGGCCCGAGTCAGGATGACTGGCAGCCAAGGTGGATAAATCTCTTTAGGTTCTAGGAGTTATCGGTTGGAAGCATTGCCCTTTTTGTCTATTTTAGCATTCGGTATTCAGGATAAATCAAGCTGGAGTTTTGATTACTACGCTGGGGATGAGAGAAAAAGATCTGGTTGGAAGTCGGATGTGCAAGTCATTCAATCGACAATAGCATTGGAAATGTCTATAAGGAACATATATGGCCGATTTTGGTTGACATCAATCGTAGCAAAGGAAAATAAGGAAATCCCAACCCGGGATTCTCAAAAATTCAAACAAAAAATATAACAGGTCCGCTCATTAAATCAATTTTGAGAAAGGAAAAAGGAAAGACCCCAGGGCCCTTTGTTGGTATCATGGTTGTGCCCGTCCTTACAGGAGCTTGATAATCTTCTCAATGCTCTCCAGAAGGATGTCAGCGTGGTGCTGCTGGAAGACCAGCATAGGGCGCAGGCGAACAGCCTGGGCACCGCTGCCGCCAATGTTGACACCGACGGACTTGGCCTTGGCGAGGAACTCGTCACGCTTGGGGGTGTCCCAGGCAATGAAGGTACCCTGGCCCTTACCACGCAGGTTCTGGAAGTGGGCGGGGTACTTCTGGGCCAGACGCTCAAGACCATTGTACAGGTAGTTACCAGTGACACGGGTGTTCTCGACAAGGCCGAGACGCTCAACCTCCTCGATGATGCCACGGAAGATCAGAGCACGGGATGGGTCACCCATCCAGGTGTTGAACTGGCGGTAGGGCTTGTTGGGGCGGAGAGCAGGGTTGCCGAAGTAGTAACCGGCAGTCTGGGCCTTCTTGGAGAAGGTCACCATGTCGGGGGGAGAGGAGAGGTTCCAGTGGTCGTGGGCCCAGAACTTACCAGTGGCACCGACACCGGTCTGGACCTCGTCGACGATGAACAGAACGTTGGTACGCTTGGTGATATCACGCAGGCCCTGGAAGAAAGCGGGCGAGGCGTGGTTGTCACCACCCTCGGACTGGATGGGCTCAACCATGACAGCAGCAACGGGGTTGTGGTACTCCTTGATCAGGCGCTCAACCTCCGCCAGGCAGCGCTTCTCCTCGGCGGCGTTCTCCTGAACGTGCTCCTCAAGGGGATACTTCAGCTGGGGGAAGGTGGCCTGGGGCCAGTCGAAGGCAGGGATATCCAGCTTGTGGATGGGCTTGGAGCGGGTGGTGGAGAGGGATCCGAAGAGACGGCCGTGGAAGGCAGACTTGAAGGAAAGGATGGAAAGCTGGGGAGATCCGGGGCCCTGGTTGTTCATGGTAGACTGCAGCTCCTCCTCGGTGAACTCAACGGAGGGACCACCACGCTGGAGCTGGCGGTAGTACATGAAAGCAGCCTTGTAGGCAGTCTCGTTGGCGTCGGAGCCAGCCATGGCAGTGAACACCTGGTCAAGACCCTTGGGGGCAGCCTTGAGGATACCGGTGCGCAGAATGTTGGACCAGTCGGCAGAGGGGAAGTTACCCAGAGCAGGACGGTTGATCAGCGAGGTGATCATCTCGTCGGACTGGGCCACCTGCTTGAGGTGGGGGTTGTTGTAACCAACAGGGATGGAGGCGATCTGGGCATAGACATCCAGCAGCTTGTTGCCATCGAGATCAGCAATACTAAGATATGGGTCAGTCTGATTCTCAACTCTTCAATTCTCGCCGACTGTCAAGATGCGGGGAGATGCGGGGAGGTGGGTGATCATACTAGTTACCAATGGACTGCTGGTAGTCGGTGAGCATGTTCAAGCTGCGCACATCGAAGACCTCGTCCAGCTCGGCGGCAGCGGCCTTATTCTTGGGGCCAGGAATTGCGGTCGAGACCGAGGGAGCAGTGGGCTCATTGGGGAAGTAAGGCTTCTCGGCGGCGCGGAGGCGAGCAGTGGTGGAGAGAGCGCGAGCAGCGGGCACGCGGGTCGCAGTGCGCAGCTTGGGGCTGCAGCGGAGGATAGAGGCCATTGTGTGAAATTTCTCAGGTGTGTGAGGAGAAACGAGGACGAGGAAGCAGAATTGAACGCGGGGCTAGGGAAATTTATACATCCAGGACGTCTCGGAGATTCTGGGAGCTTTCCAAGCTTGTACCTCCCCCGCGTTGATATGCGATGCAGTGCTTGATTGGATCTCGGCGGCGCGGGCCAATCAGAATACAAAAATGGCCGTGAATCGCCGAGCCCAGCCCGTTTTGGTGATGGCGACCCACCTGCCGCTTGGAGTAGGTCTACGCTTTTTCGCCTTTCATGTTAGTAACAGCTTTAACAAAAGCCTGGGGAGATTGACGGTGAGCCCCATTTCTCCCTTCGATTGCCCAAAATTGGCCGTAGTCGCGCCGACTGGCGGCTCACGTGGCCATGGATGGATCCTGGAGGGACAATGTCACCGATAGGCGTCGTAGTCTTGGCATTGGAGATCCATCGTTATCACCAGAGGAACAGCAATGCTAGAAACGAGAGTACGGAGATCATTGTTCAGGTACATAGATGGCGTTATTGCTAGTAATTGATATGCTATCTCGGTATAGGTGCATCGCGGGCAGTATTCCGAGGTTGATATTTCAAGCTACTAAAGGTGCAGCAACCCTACCCAGGTGGGAGGTACTGGCACGATAGATAGTTATATATCTGAACTGAGGTTCATGATCAATGCAATTTGAACCTCGTCTCGGAATTACTAGTACTAGGTGAACACTTTAGCGGTTAAAGATGGCCGTAAATTCAAGTCACTGCAAGATCATGCACAACAATCCACTATACTACCCACAAGACCCCGAGTGATAGTAACATGCAACGATGTTATGGCAATTGGATCCGTCGGAGTCGCATTCCCTCTGGGCCTGGCACTACGGAGAAGTGGGTCCACGCTAAAAAAGGGCCTTGGTTCATAAATCCACAATCCTCAGTCCCTTTCAAGCAACTGGGCTTGTGGTTTAGTGGTATAATACTCCCTTAGCATGGGAGTGGTCCGGGGTTCGATTCCCCGCGAGTCCAATTTTTGCTCCGCTCTCTTTTATAAGAGCAGATTTTGTCAAAGGCATCGATTCTGCCGATGACCCTCCTCAGCCTTGACGGGGGTTGCCGGGCGATGCGAGCCTTCAACTTCTTTTTTTTTTGGTTGACTATCAGATGGAACAAAGTTTCAGAATAAAGTTTCACCCCACGAGGAAAATCCTTGATTATACATTAGGAATGCTAGAATATGAAAGTGCCAGTACATCCAACGAGACTCAGATTTTCCGCTCATACCGAAGCCATCCCCTCAAGCACAGCATGACGATAGTCATACGCTCAACGCACTGACTAGCAGGTCGCTTTCTACACCTCGACCCTGAGATTCTTCGAGATACTAGGAGTCCCATCTTCCTTCAAAGCGAAAAGCATGTAGTATCCAGGCTGGGCAACACCTGCCTCAGGTACATTGAACGTGTATCCGTTACCATCTGGAGACTCAGTCAAGGTGACTGCAATACGACGCTGATCGGTATTCACACTGTGTGTCGCAGTGCCATAGCGGATTATCGAGGCTTGCTTGACAGGAACATCAGTGGTGATCTTGACTGAACCACCGGGCTTAACGGAGTCAACAGACACATCCTTGATCACAGGACGCACACGGGCGGTTCCATTGATTGGGAGGAGATATGATGGTGTGTAGATCTGTCCGTCAAAATGGTTGGCACTGCAATTTCCACAGAGACCGCCACCGCCAGTGAACACCGTGCCGTCCTGGAGCAACAGCGAAATGCTGTGGTAGACACGGACGACACTATTCGGTTGTTGCTCTAGCCAGGTACCCCCTTTATCCCCACCGGGAACAAAGCGCTCTGGAGTCAGCTGAGCACCAGTCTCGTTAAATGGAAGCCCGACAGTTTGGCCTCCATGGACGAAAACAGACCCATCAGGTAGAACCACAGATGTGTGGAAAGTTCGCTCGTATTTCATTCCACCTCCGGCATTCTCGAGAACGCTTGCGGGTTGGTCTGCCTTATTAATGGTAATGATAGCAGCATTCTTCGTGGACTCGAGGTCCTCATACCATGGCGAGCCTCCGAAGGTTAAGATTTTGCCTGCGTCGTACATGACCGCGTTGCCACACATAGCATCTTCATCGCCGGTGCGGTTTCCAGCTGAGATGACCGAGCCCTTGGCCTTGGTACCGTACCAGTGCATTCCTTTGCTTGGCCCCGCCTGGAATACAGAGCCATCAGTCCATGAGAATAGCCAGCCATGGTTGTCTTGTCGGTAGATTCGCCGGTCATGAGTGTACATCTTGGATACTAGGGCATTGGGAAGCTTGGTCCAGGTGTCGGTTTTGACATCGTAAACTTCGCCATCCTTGCCGCCGGCGCTTCCACTCCAAGAACCTCCGATAACGAACATACGCCCATCAGAGAGGGTTGAAGTTGCCTGGTAGCCGCGCGGGATATTCATAGGCTCGCCCTCATACCAATTCTTATCGGTGGTGTTGTAAATGCTCGTCTGACCCGCATCAGCTCCGCCAGTCACGATAACCTCGCCTTTTTGGTCCATCGAGATACCAGGACAGAACATATCATGATGAGTGTTGGTGACACGACGTCTCGAGACCTCCTTGGTGTAGGGATTCCACGTGGCCGTCTGTGTCTTGCCACCTTTTCCCCCGGTGAAAATATTATAGCCCCATGCACTCCAAACAGTCACGGATCCCGAGATAGGATCAACGGCTCCAGCAACAGGGACTAGGGGAAGGTCGATAGTATGCCCCCAGGAACCGAGGCTATCATTTTGGGGGATAGAGGCGAGTTCGTAGACTTTGATATCGGCGATAGAAATACCGCTTGGGGCGGGGGCTGACAATCGGACATATTGGGCCTGGTGAGGTTGAAACGCAGACAATTTCTGGCTTTTGTCAGGCCACCAGGTTCCGTATGAGACCAAATCCCATCCTTTTCCATCCATGCTTAGAAAGATTTGGTGTGCTTCAATCTGATTTTTCCCTGGATCTTTGCCATCCTGCCTTGGTATGACGGTGAGTCCACTGATGGATCGCGCGGTACCTAGGTTGATGGTGATGTTCTGTGGTGCTGAGCTGTTCTCGCTCAGCCAAAAGGAGTCTGTTTTGCCATCGTAGGCTTTGTTGCAGTCTTGTCCGCTGGTAGCTGATGTACATGTGACAGTCCACCCCTTGGTCGAAAGTTCATTGCCTTTCGGTAGAGGCTGAGAAAGGGTAGCAACTGCGCGCCCGCCAACGTCGACTCTGTCAGGTGTTACACCCTCGGTGTAGAGCGCCTCAAGTTCTTCCACGCTTTGTGCCCTTGCGGTTCCAAGCAGGAGCACTGCCGCACTCCAATCGAGCTTCATCTTGAAATAAAGGCCCAGGTTCACAGCAGCAACGGGGAAAAGGAAGGTTGAGCTGGCAATTGCTCAATACTGAGCTCGAGATTAGACAGCGGAATCAATACTGTTTTAAATTGTTCATTCTGTAAATCAACACTAGCTGATTCATAATCCAAACAAGACCGAGAATCGCAGGAAAAACGAGACAAGGATACCCATTACTGCAAGGGATATATATATTGGGAAGAATACAGTAAGTAACTAGGAATGTCAACATGGATAATAAAAGACCAATGATTTCTTCATAAAGAACCCAAATGAAAGCAGTGGGTATAAATTCTGTGCTGATCATTGTTTTCGTGAAGCGATTAGAGGGACTGGGTGGTACAAGGAATGTTGAGATGTGTACCTAACGGTGCTAGGAGACACATTAATTAATATTCGGCCTGGTATGGGATTGTGGACATCTGCAGAAATAGGGATTAGCCATATTCGGAAAAAGAGGCCAACTGGCAAATGACAGGACTCAAAAAAAATTGATAATTCAAGCGGCGGTATTGGCTAGGGAAGGACTGGAATTTCCCCGGAGGCATGGGTTAAGGCTTGCGGCCCGAAGCGAAACTGGGCCTGTTGCAACGCTAAAGTTAAGCCGGAAGGAGTGAAGGAATGAACGGTGGGTCTGAATAATTGGATTTACATTAGGGTTGAACGGTAGCTGTCACTGCCTTAAGGGTCCATTCCGTCTTGCCTTACCCAGGATCTCCACTAGGAATTTGTGGCAGTAGAGTTGCTTATTTCTTGAAAATTGTTTGAGCAAGAACATTCGGAAAAATAGTAAAATATCAATATTAGTATTAGAGGGGAAAGCCTGCAGGGAATATCAATATCGTTGCTGGGGCAGTCTGTCCATAACTGGTCTATGCGTCACTGAACCTTCAACATGTAGTTAACTATTGACAAGACGATAATCGAATAGTCATCGTGGCTGGAGACGCGAATATCTATGTAACGCTCGAATGCTTTATTTTCCGGACAGGAGGATATTATCTCTAAAGAAGCAAATATACCGTAAGGTGCTTTACATAACAGAGAATCTCAGAGTTATTGTTTCCGTCACCCCGTGTGCCAACGCAAAATAAGGCTTTGATTGCAGCTTGAAGAGGTGAACAGAAGAATGCCTGTACTTTTGTATTGATGTAGCATTCGCAGGATGAGTCGCAACACGGGCAAACATTCTCTATATCTACGGAGTATCGATCTACCTGCAAACAGTGATATGTGTGGGGGGCGCACTAATATCCTAATTCTTCATTTTTCAAAATAATTTTAATTCTCCTTTCGATTGGCACCTTCTGAATAACGGTGTAGATCATTCACTGAACAGGGTCGCATTAAAAACGGGTGGCTACATTCGGACCAAGCTCAGCCACGGAAATAGTCGCATAGAAATTGACCCAACGAGAGGTAGAACCGTAGAGCTAGAAGGTTTGTATATATAGTGAGTGACTAAATTGGATTACATACTATCTCTTCAAAATAAAAGTAGTAAGCACGATATCTAAAGAACATGGGTATGACCGTGCTCTGGCAAGAAGCCTGCCAATTACTGCGGTTCAGCCAGAGCAACTAAGTTCCACGGATTCGTCTCACCCTTGAATTGAAAATTTTGGATAACTTGCAACCATGATTACACGTACGGTGGAGAATATCGCTTGAGATATTCAGTGCGACTAAGCCGAATGTCATCACCACTACTGCAGAGTTGCAGTTCCAGCTGTCACTTTCCACCAGAGCATGTCTCCGGCCTTCTATGAACCAATCAAAGAAGATTCAATATTTAAAAACGGCCATTAGGAGTAGCACGACTGGTTATTCATCCGCAAGCAGTATATGGTCTAGTCTAAAGAGGCAAAGAGTGGAAATCTACCGTTACACTCCACTGCTAAGCTCTAAGCAAGAGACTTTGACCGACAGTAGAGTTCTCGCATTTAAGCCCTGGGCTATAAAAGGCATCTTCGAGACAAAAAGGAAAGGTGAGAAGGACTCAACCCAAGCGAATTTGATTACCCCAAGAAGAGGTCTCTGTCTCATTTTGATATTCGCAAAATGTCACCCAATGCTGATCTCAAGAACATTCAGGGTGATATCTGGTGGGACTGCTCAAGCAATACTCACACCAAAAATTACGGTACTGACATATTTATAGGCCTGGATTAACTAAACGGTACCAAGAGTTTTATCTTTTTGGGATCCAGGACCCCGATACTTTCAAGAAACATCTCAAAGCCTTGGCAGATCAAGAGATCACTTCCTCGAAGCGCGCGGTGGAAAATCGTGAGAAGATTAACGCGGCCAAAAAATCGGGCTCGAAGCAGGAAGTGCCAGTTGTAGGAGCCAATATATCTTTCACCCACAAAGGGATGGGCAAGGTATGTGTACTACTTTGATTTTACCCGAGTGATAACTATCGCTAATAAACTTTTCATTTGCTAGCTCGGAGTAACAGGCTTCAAAGATGACCCATTTATCAAAGGAATGAAATGGGATATGATGAATGAAGGCAGAGATCTGATCGAAGACTGGCATAAAGCATTTGATACGGGGGTTGATGGGGTATTGATGGTATGCGGTACTAAAGCCGAAGTTGAAAAAAAGAGACAGGATTTGGCCGAGAAATATTTGGGCCCTCTGCAAGGAATCCACCACATGGACACCTTGACGGGCCAGGAAAGACCTGGTAATCAAAAGGGCCACGAGCAGTAAGCTCCTCTAGTTCCGTCATTGATGGAATTTACTAACGCTGCAGTAGTTTTGGGTTCCTAGACGGAGTCTCACAGCCTTCCCTGAAAGGGATCGATCAAGACCCTGCCACCATACCAGGGGCTAGAAAGTGGCAGACCAATCCTGGGTAAGCTTGCTAGAGCCCGGTGAATGTCTAACTCTATTTACTAATCGGACTAGAATTATTATATTCGGACACAAGGGAGAGATGGGTGACGAGCCTCTATTGAAACATCCACCTTGGGCTAAGGACGGCAGTCTGCTCGTCGTACGCAAGATCAAACAATTCGTACCCGAGTTCAACAAGTAAATAAAATCTTCAACGCTGATAAAGAAAAAAAGGACTAACTACTGAAATTTTAGATTCGTCAAGCAAGAGGCGGATAGACTGCATTTCACCGAAGGACAGCTGGGGGCGCGATTAGTGGGTCGTTGGAAGAGCGGTAGGCTACAAGTATCTCCAGAACCAAGTATTCCAAAATACTGATAAACTTTACAGGCGCTCCGGTTCAGGAGCATCCCGACAAAGATTGCCCGGACGATAAAGAGCTGAACGACTTTGACTACGATGATAACAGCCAGACAAATTGTCCATTCGCGTCGCATATGCGCAAAACCAAGCCTCGAAGTGGAGTCGGCAACAAGGACAAGTTTGACATCATGCGCCGTGGTATCCCTTATGGACCAGAGGTTGGACCCGGCGAGGAAGAAGAGACCAAGGAAGACCGTGGCTTGATGTTTACATGCTATCAAACCAGCCTTCAAAATGGGTTCCAATTCATCAAAAACCGTACGTTACAGCTTCTTTTATATCTTGGACTGGTACTTTACTAACAGTCACTCAGGTTGGGTCAACCCTGATACATTCCCTCCTAATAAAACCAAGATCACTGGCGGCGTAAACCCAGGACAGGACGCTATTATTGGCCAAGCTGTAAAGGGCGCCATTGAAGAAGACGACAAAGTTATGACCATGAGCATTGTCGACGGCTGGAAGAAAAACAACACGCTCACTTTCACGCCCTTCATTGAGTCCCATGGCGGAGATTACTTTTTCACCCCGTCTATCTCGATGCTTCGAGATATTTCCGACGGAGAAAAATTCTCATAAGTATTCATGGGTAACAGCATGCTTTACTGAGATAGACAAGGAAACCCAAAAAAAATGCGCGGTTGCGTTGGACGTGTACTGCGAAATTAGTTCTGGTTTTATATTTAACCTATCTTATTAATTTTCGTCGAATTTGAAATACTAGGCCTTTCTTTCCTTTTTTTTAAATATATCTAGTCCCTCAGAAATCTTAAAACTAGGCTCGTCTGATACCGCAAATTAAAACAGAAATTTGCGTCAAGCGGCAGGAAGATTGCATAAGTTGACGGATAGTTGATATCACTAAAACTGGAATCTCAATATTGGATGGCTATTTGGTTCTTCGTCTTAGGGCCCGTTATCGTTTCAATATTATACATGTTTAAGGCTATGCTTCCGGCTTTGACTTGGCAGAAAACGCATAAAATAAATAGCCCATTGAATGAATACCAGAAGGACTGGGTATTCAAAAAGATTCTCTTTAAGTTCTTCGAGGTCGCTTTCCGTTGATGAGTCTTCGGATACCTCAAACCGCGGTTTTATTAGTACCGTTCTAGGTCGTACATCTTCGTTTCTGCTCTCTTTCGTGTCTCTTTCCCCATTTATTCGTTCAATTAGATTTTGATCAGTCTGGATTTGAAAATTTCTGTCAGAAATGAACGACGGGGGATTTTTTGGCGGCGCTTCCCGCATTGCTGGTGCCAGCTCGCGAACTTCGAGTTGTTCAGCCCTCTCAGATGAAACTTGCCGCAAGAACGGGAACGAATTCAATCTTTCTCTGGGCTTAGATTGGATCATGACTGGCTGTGCTTGAGGCGAAGGAGGCAGATGATGATTGTTTGCTTCAGCTGTCATATTCGTATCTTCAGAAGAATTCTTGACGTCGGAAAAAGGTGATATTTCCTGAAAGGAAACTGGTAAGGAGTTTGGAAGCTGAACTCGTAAGCTCTCCATATTTAATCTCTCCATTTGAAATGCTAGTCCCCTTGCTATGGGATCTAGTCGCCTCTTTGGTGCTGATTTTTTGTCTGGAAGAACCAAGACTACCGACGAGCCCTCCCTCTTCTTGCTTTCTGGAGGAAATCTAAGAAAAGTATTTTTCAATCTGTCGGATACTCGTCGGAGTTTTCCTTGGATTTCTACCCGTATGAAAAATGGATTCTGATCGTGCTCAATCGTAAAGGCAGTTTGTATGACATTGCTGTGAGGTGACTGTGGCTGAAGATCATCCTCGTCGAGCGCCCATTTTAATGTTCGATATGCCATTCCTCGGGTATCATTGTCATTTGGCGTACATGTGGCTAACCGAGACCCAGCCAGAATATTACCAGTGAATGTCCAGCAGCTACTCTGTTTGATTTCGTACTCTCGGTCCCATCCAAGGCCACCACCACCATTACCGAGAACGTGAAGCTCAGGAGTGAAATGATAGCTTTTCCTTGTTGTAACATCTGTTGGCTGACCGGAAAGCTGGCGCGGTCCGAAATGATCAGTGAATTGAAGGAAACGAATGTCATCAGAGCGCGGCTCAGCTGCTCTCAAGTCCGTCGGACCATTATAGCCAAATTTCGCTTTCGTCTTGGACTTTAGATCCGCTCTTCTTGCTTTCGAGGTGGCTTTACTGCGGTCGGTCTCGGCAGTGTCTTCCAAACTGATCCAAACGACGGCATTTGTCAAACGACATCCTTTTGGTTGGGTGAACGTGAAATCCACGTATAGAATTCCCGCTCGATTTTCAGCAATTCCAAGTGTTCCGAGTTGTGTTTGAGAGTGTCGGAATCGACAATCGATATGAACAGGACCGACATCTTGAGAACACAGGCTGACATTGGCCATCCCATCAATTTCTCTGAACCTCGAGCCATGTTTGCGAGCGAATCGAGCAGATCGGCCCGAAGGAGGAGGCGGGATGGCCTGCATTAGGAGTGAGAGATCAATGGTGATGTACAACGTGCCTGAAGTAGAAGCCTTTTCGATTTGAATTGCCGTGAATGACCAGGTTTGTGAAGGGTAAGAGTAAGAATCGTTCCAACGTGCGACCGGCCCGCGGGCTGGCAAGTTACACACGGCACGAGCGACATGTCCTTCGTAAGCGCGTGCAATTTGGCCCCTCTCTTGAGGCTTTAGCGGGCGCTATTTATGCACGAGTTCCCCTCACGTCCTCCTAATTGGAATTTCTATTGGCGTGAAGATTTCATAAGCAAATTCTGATCACAGCTGAAGTTCCAGTTGGGGGGGCTCTGGAAGTCATTTTCAGTTCACCATCAGAGGGCCAAACCACCAGCGCTCCCAGGGTAGCTCACGATAGGATTTTGGAGAAAAAGACCCTGAATCCGAGAGACTAGAGAATGCGTTCATGATGGATACTCGCCATCCTCGTTCTTATCGCTCTCAAAATCCGTTCAACCGACCACCAGAGCCGTCGCTGCCACTGACTCGCTTCGGGAACCACGGCCGTGGTATTGATACCGACCATGATGCTCGTGAAGCACACGAAGCTGATATGAGCATGGTGCGTCGCACGTCCGTGTCAAATAACTTTTCGGACGATAATACTCTAAGAGCCAGGAGATACGATTATGATGATGATGATGAGCATGAGACATTTGACCGGCCTCGGAAATCGGGTAACGCAACCGCTAAAGCATCCCAGACATCGCCAGAACCAGCTTCGCAGCGGTTTCATTTAAGCTCCGAGTTAAATAAGAATTTACAAGTCCTCAAGTTCTCTCCAGATACCAAAACCGACACCACTTTGCATTTTGTGCTGCAAGTGGCTGAGAGCATCGAAGACTATCTAGAAGAACTGGCGTGCTTGAAAAGATGGGGCCACTTCAAAGAGGCTCACGCATACTTTGATGGCTACTTAAAGCAACACCTTGACCTCCCATTGGTGAACATCGAATACGCAGATTTATTCTTACAGCAGGGGGCCTACAGAGCCGCGACTGAGGCCAATCTGAGATCCCCCAAAAAAGGCAAATCCATCCCAGTAGCGGAGGTATCCAGCCCGAATCTCTACGAAACCCACTTCGATTTGATTCAAATGCATACAAAATTTCGATATGAGAGCCTATCAAAGTGTGATATAAATCTTGAGCGGGTTGGAGTTTTTTCAGAATATACAGACCTCCGGGCAATCCCACGACGGACAACCCCATCCTCCGTGAATATGGGCCTCGGCACACCGTTTGACTCGACAGAGGTATGCAGTTCCTGCGATGACAGATGCGCGTCGTAATATCCCAGCTAACCTCGGGAAGATACAAATTATCTGCAAACAGCTTGATCTATACTCCGTCATTTTAGAAGAATGCCCAGAAATGTTCACTAAAGGATGCTGGAGTGTTATCTATAACGACCTGCTGATGGAAGATTGCCTCTGGGAGCTATCTGATTTAGTCATATCCATGTTTGGTGCGTTTGGACCATATGATACTTGGGTACTGCTATATGGTATGGAAGTCAAGAAAGATGACCTAGAGCCTCCTTTGAAAGAATGCCTGGAGCGACTTTGTCAAGATTGGACAATCAATGAGCCTGATGGATCTACCGACCTAGCCATCTTGAAAATTCTTTTTCAGTTGATATATGCCTTGATTCCTCAGACTCTAATGATTTCGAAGGAGTCAGCCAAGGACATCCACCTATGCCTGGACTATGGGGAGACCTACGCCTCCCGTATCCGGGAATACAACCCGGATTTGATTGAAAGCCGTCCATTCCTCCTGTGGATTCTGGCAAAGGAAACAGCCGATCGTCGACTCAACTGCAGTCCAACATATGAGAAAGCGAAACAATGGCACTTCGACAAGACTCTGGGAGACATGTACGAATGGTGCTTTCCAATATACATCCCCCACGGATCTGAGAACAGGGGCTGGCTAGCCCCAGATGACCAATTTCCACCGAATAAATTATTACAGTGGGTTTTGAAGACAGCTCGTGCATTGAATGATTACAAGGTTGAAGCAACGTGTCTCTACGAGCTGATATGCCGGACTGAAGACCCACGATCATTATTTGAAGAGCTCGACGGCCTTCAGCTGGAGACATGTGGTGATAACATTGCTCACTTTGAGTCTTGCCTCGCACAGTATCAACTCACTGAAGACGAACCATCCCGCCGCCGCCTGATCCGAAAACTAGAAGAGGCTAGTTACCGTTTGAAACCTGAACTAGCGGAGGATGTGTGTATGCCTATGCGCCTACGTGGAATCATACTTCAACAGGGACTCTGTCATTCATGTCCTGGCTATGAAGCCATCACCACGGAAAACGAAAAGACCCTGCAGGCTTTCAGAGCGGATCTGTATCGCCCAAAAAGCAAGACTAATCGGCAATCTTATGTATGGCATAGAATTTCAACTGAGCCTGTTCAGCACTGGCATACTTCAAGGTCAGAAGATGCCCATAATAATATCGACAAAACTGGAACAGAAAAGGCAGAAGGAGACGAATCGTCTGACCAAAAGGATATTGTGGAGCTTCGAATATTGAACAGGGCTTTGGAACTCACAATCCAGAGAGATCAGAGGACCATTGACGAATACAAGAAACGTCTAGAAGAGGTAGAGGAAAGACTGAATTCAGATATGCGGAATAAAGAGCGACAGCAATTTGATCATTCAACTGTGACAGACCCAAGATGGCCCCCCACAAAAGAGGTTACTGGGAATTCAGGTCCCACTGAGCCCCAAAATACTGGAAACAAGGCCGAGAAGAAGGAAGACCTATCTAAAGCTGTCAGTTAGAGCCCATGTCCCAATCAGGCCCCTGGCAATGAAGAGCGCTTGTCTAACTGAAAATAGTTGATACATCTACCGGCTCAAATCAACAGACAGCCGTCGAATGGACCTTACTCAAACGGCCATATTCATCAGAAGGGCGATTAAGTACATTCACGGGGACAATTTTGTTCATTAGTGCATCGGGATCATTCATCTCAAATAAATTGACGCTGCCCTTGAATGGTGCATCTCAGTTTCACCATGAATCCAGTCCCAGCCGTAGTAGCAATTGCCCCATTAATTTATGTCGTACATTTCATCCTCATCATTGGGCAGATTCAAAATTCCAGTAAAACTTCAGAGATATCTCTCTCTTCTTACATTCCTCGCTCACTGACGCTAGTTTACATAGAAGTTTAACTAAATAAGTCCGGATTCTAACAATATCGAATGTACCCATATCATACTCGTTAAATCTTAAGTAGGCTGGTCTAAACTTATATACACTGGCAAATAGCTTTTTAACTTCGCTGACCCAACAGGAACCAGAATCAGATAAACGGGAAAAAAGGGAAAAGAAAAAGCTGGCTGTTTATACGAAAAATCATCAACGTAATTAATGGTAGCGTCTATCCTCAAACGGCGAGACTGCCGTGCGCGGCAACGAGTCTAAGGACTTGTCGCTGGCAGCAGACGAATAGATCGTGGAACTCGGCTTCAGCTCAATATCATTCCCAGCAGAGATATTGCGGGTATGTTGACTTGAGATATCATATCCATGGCCCATGCCTGTGCCCTGGTTTTGAGCCATTCTGGACTCCGTCCAACTCTCCATCTCCACAGTTCGCATGATTTCGAACCGGTCACTTTCGTAGCCGACTTGGCGTGAGTCATTGGTCCCCACGACCATGTGAGAGTTCCGTGAGCGGCCTGTTGATTCCCAGAGCTTTTGGGAGCGACTGCGACTGCGTTGGTTGGAAGAGTAGCCGACATTGCGGGTCGATTGTAAGAGACGAGGTAGCACGGCTGCAACAAGTGGTCGTAAGGCGGGGGCCGAGGAGCAAATCTAGATCCTTATTAGCCTTGCAAGAATAATAGCAGATATGTCAGAGCAGGGGAAGTTCCATACCAAACCCAAATTGATCTCAATTGCGGCTGAAATGAGCACAGGCCATCCCAACCAGGTAGTATCGTAGCCGACAACAAAACTAGTATGAAATTAATCAAATGCCACCTCGAAAATAGACCATATGGGCGGATAATTACCTCTTCCAAACAAAGTAAGTCCGGAAGGACCCGGCTATATTCACAATAACGCCAACTCCGAAGATAGAGATGACGGCAAGACGTTGGCGTGCAGGGAGCTTCAGACTCCAGATAAGTGGCATCGGCAGAGCAGTCACCAAGAAATCGGTAAAGATATTGATCACACTGGCAGAGAAGAGCATATCGCCGCTATTAATGCATTTGTGCGGGTATTGGGGCTCGACATCCCAGTAAGCTTTGACCGGTCTATATCAATAGGTTAGGATAAGATCGACCTAAGATACTGCGGGTGGCACTCACGAGCATTGGAAGATACTGATCACGGTAAAGAGGGTACAGGTAATGCCGACGAAGATCATTGATCCGATAAAGGCCCAATTGAAGAACTTATTGCTTCCCTTTCCAGCGCCTAGAAGCCGTCGACAGAACCATAGTAGTGAAATCTTGGTTAATGACGATGACCAGGAGAACATGATTTGGAAAATCAGGTTTAACTTCTGCACCGTAGGGAGCCATGCCAGTGGGACATCCCAGACGTGTCGATTCCAGCCTCGTACTTCTGTAGCGTATGAAGTCACCACGACCATGGCGATGGCGAAGAGAAGAGCGATCACGATGAGGATATCGTCTACACCAGTACTGTAGGTAATGCGAAGTCGAGTGTAAAGGCGAAGTGAAACAACGATCATGGCAAGACAGATGAAGATCACGTTAACTATCAAAGCCCCATGGCCGCGGGTGACCGGATCAATATAGTTGGGCCTCCAATTGGCCATGACGGAGGTAGGAGGAAGCTGCATGGTGGGGGGTGAGGTTCGAGGTGTATATCCAGCAATGCACTCGGTGGGCGAAGAAGTAAAAGGAAATTTGAATCAAGGATCGTGGGATGATTTGTGGGTATGAACTAGTGGTGTGTAACGACAGTGAATATGGCCATGGTGATTGCAAGGAGAGTCGTATAGATTAGTATGTCGAAAGAAATGCTTGACAACGTCGCACCCCGCCAGGGTCCTGGGTACACATATATTGAAGTACTCGCTAGAAACACAAGCGATGAGACCGGAGACCTGGGCCCATGGAAATTAATTAGACTTTGGAGCAGACAGGCCTACAATATGGTGGTTTCCACATAAGTCCGACGCCGATGAGCCGTGGGACTTATCTGCACGAGGGCTCAAAGCAGCAAAACGACCGAGAGGCAAGCGGAGGCGGGTGGCCATGAAGGCAATGCCATAGGTCGATCCAGAGCCCCAGAGTTCACACTCTGCTCCACCCGAGGCGAGACCGATCTGGTTCACTGGCTGTGAGGCTACGCTTGTGAGAAGGCGACGCCCGAACCCCTGGCTGATGCCAGGTACGCATTGTTCACTGTATTAATTGGGCCCCCTGCTACGGAGATTCAGCAAGCCACCCCTGCACGGAGTACTCCGTAGAATATTCTATTGCAGTCGCGATTCCGCGTCGTGGCGGAGAATTGTACAATTCGTCTCCCTCTAGTGCCAAGGACCGCCACTGCCTGGACTGAACTCATAAATCGATTTATTTTTGCTTTCCGTCGCCATCAAATTTGAGATTCCTAGCGAACTATGTTGTGTGCGGGGTCGGGAAGTACGACTAGTTATTCGTGTTCTCCACCGGAAGATGCTCTACAGTAACGAGCTGCGGATGGCACGGATTGTACCCTCTTGATTGGATACGAAATGGATTGAAGTGATTCGCAATTGCGATTTGATTACATTTGCCCCCTTGGGTCTGTGTGCTTTTCAACATCGCTAATTCACAAGCCCAAAATCTAAGCGATGCAACCGAATCTCCGATCAGTGTTTAACTGCCGAATTTAAGCCTGGATACATAGATTGTCGATCGGAAACAAGAATGACCAAGTCGAGCTTGATACCCAGTTTTGGCCCACTTGGGATTCCCACTCTATGCAGGAGATGTCTCTCAGCCCTGTTAATATCGGCCAGAGCCCGATCCTCTTGAGTCATTCAAGCTGGAGTCTGTTGATCCTGGCCCGAAGGATCTTATCATCTGCCGGAGATTCCCTTCAAGAGACTAGTGTAGCTTAACACGATCCACTGCTTGTCCACCCAGCTGCCCGGACAGGATGTGATTTTCGTCCTGGGCTAAAGAAAAGACCAGGCTTTGGTCAAGTCTGGTGGAGTTTGAATCCCAAGTCTAGCCATAGTCAATCTATGATCGCCGCTACGTTCAACGCTTGACTTCGGATCTACGGAATATGAGAACGCGGGAATTTCCACAGAGCGTACCAAGCACAGGCGAATGGATTGATGGTGAAAAGATAATTTGAGAGGTCAATCATTTTTGAGGACCTGCTCCAAACCCTAATAACTACGCAGAACCACCGCCTATATTCCCGATCATTCTCTTGCAAACCCTCGACAATCCAGACACTGCTGAATCAATTTTTTGTGGAACTCCAAAGACCCAAATTTGTGACCCGAAGATATTTGGCTCACCTTCACCCATGGTTGGTAGCTTGGACAATCCGTCCGGAATGCGGGGAGTCAAAATGCTGCTGATTATCGCATTCTTTTTGTTCTTATTTGGTCGATTTTAGTTTATTTCACTTGGCAGCCGTTGAATTTGACCCTGCAGCATGGCGCACACTCAAGTGCTGATCCTGAAAGTTAGCATATTTTGAAGGTACTATAATCATCACCTTTCTAAAAAATTGGGTGGCGGGCGAACGGAGGCTGCCATCTCACCGCCACGTAACTATACCGCGTATAGAAGATGAGAAAATAAGCGAGGGAGTATCGCCTGAGCGATGGCTAGTATTGTGGCTGAGATATTGCCACTGTCTAAAATACAATGGAATTATGCAGCGAATTGACTTATCACGAGGGGGAACCAATTAAGATGCCAGGGACTAAATCTTGCTCCAGATCGTTCATCGCTAACATTGACACATTTTGACATAAACTAATTACCCCCTTAGGATACTTGAATCATGCATCAAAAGCAAAGGGGTCATGGTGCGCCCATCGCACTGATGTTTCAGGTCCACCCTAGCCTTGTCAATATGCATCATGCGCTAGGGATCATTAGCGCGGCTTACAGCGGGCTCGCATGCATAACCCTCGTGGTCTCCCCCGGAGTGAATAGCCGCATACGTCCTAGACAGTTACGTTGACCTGTGAATTAAGTTCGACCAGGGCTTCATCTACAAAACCAGGCTTTTTCTTGCGGCGGATTGACAGGAGTGTCGATATCCCAGTTCTGCGCGGATGCGCGCCCTTTGAAACGTTTCAACATGACTCTGAAACGAAACAGTCCACTCAACTGTTTCTTTATAGCCAGGGCTCACCGATGCTCAATAACTCGAAGAATTCTCAAAGTGAAGGGAAGCGGTTAACATGGATTATCCGGATTGATGTCGCGTGATCACGGGTTGCTGAATCGGGGCCTTTTTGTGCGGCGTGTTCGTACGAATAGATATAGACTAGTTGCTGGTACAAATATGCCGTGTCGCTGAAGTGCTACTAGTAGGAATCTGTCTTAAATCCATCAATCAAAAGTCAGGAATTTTTCACACGATCGGCAAACACTACTTACTACACAGGCCGCACCTACATAGTACAAGAGCGACAACCTTCCTCAAAGAGAGGATTCTCCGAGTAGATTCTTCAGTATCTGGGCCCTGAGTAAACCCCTTGGTGAATGTGTAGACTGAATGGGTCGTTAAACGTCATTTTAAGTTGGGACTTATTCTATTGTCCATTGTGAAGATATAGTAGTCTCTAGAAGACATAGTGCTAAACAGAAATCGCTATTACGCACCAATTAAGCGGACACAAAGAAATCAACATGTCTAGCTCTCACCCACCCCCGATGGAACCATTTGCCGAACATTGCCTTCTCCCATAGCCTTGAGTTTCCGACTATCCCTCTTCTGTTGAAGCCGCGACTGCGCTGCGGCAGTCCGCTCCGGCGAGAGAACTTTGCCCATATCAGACAGGGCAGTCCGTCTAGTTGGTCGCCCGGCTCCAGAAATAGTATGCCCGGAGTAAGTGCCAAGGCGTGAGCTTGGGAGACCCGAAATATTGTCGAGTGTGGATCGGATGTGAGGGCGAGATCGCTGAGGATTTCCGAGTCGAGTGCCGGTGTTCTCGGGGTCATGTGCATATAGTGAACGATACGATCGTTGTTTGTCGCTCGTGAGTTGGTGGGAGTGCGTCTTGAGGTTTCGATCGAGAGACTTGAGTGGGGAAGCATCAGGAGGGGATGAAGGAGGAATGGGACCCGTGTCGAACTGGTAAGACTTTGGGCGTGGTTTGTCTAGAAGCTCATTGATGTAATGTGTCACTTCGTCATCGTCCGCCGTGATTTTCTGGCTGACGCGCTTCATGTCGAAGGTACCAGTCGTGGCATTTCGAGTATGCCGTATCTTGGTCCGGGGGCTTGGACTGGGCGGTGCTTCCAGATCCTCGGTGGGCTCTTCAATTTCTGGATGGTCGGGTTCCGCAAAGTCATAGACTTGCACGCCCGTATACTCCTTGCGTGGACTGAGCACATGTCGTTGTTGGGGCCGCAAGGCTGGGATGCGCTCGGCGTTGGAGGCCCTCAGCTTCAGCATATCAATCTGGTTCTGCATGCGACGACGTTCTTCATCGAAACTAGCTCTCAATGCATCTTCCGACTCACGACGTTCCTGAGTGACCTTCTTTAATCGCTCACGGTATTCCTGAACTCGAGTCTCCAACTTGGTCTCTCTTTGCTTGAATCTGGTTTCTTTTTCTTTGCGCCGGCCCTCATATCTTGACATCTCCTGTTTGACGCGCGCCATGGTTTGCTTGAGGGAGTTGTTCTCTTTCTCGAGGTCTTGTGCTTTCTTCTCCGAGCTTTGAACAAGACTTTGGAGTTCATTGAGATCTGGATTCTGAGTTTGGTTTTGCTGGCGCTTCAGCTCTTCGATCTTAGAGTTGGCCTGCTTCAGCTCCTGTTGTGCCTTACGAAGCTCTTCTGAGGTATTTGCAGGGGATGAACCCTTCTCCGACTCCGTGACTTTCGCCGTCTTACCCTCCACAACGCCTTGCTGCTCAAGACTCTTGCGTAATGTAGCAACTTGCTGCTTGTATTGCAAGGCCAGAGTAGTCTGTCTGCTGAGGTCCTGTATCACGTCTTCCTTCTTTTCTTTCGAGGTCTGTCCCGCGATTGTGGAAGCAAGGTGCGAGACCTGGCGTTCCATGTCCGCTACTTTCTCTTCTTCCTCTCGGAGTTTATCTGCCAGTCGTAGCGTTTCGGAGTCTTTTTTACGGGCGTAGGATTTGGCGATCGATCGGTAATGAATCAGTTTTTTGATTTCTCGATTGGTCCGCATGCGGTAGTTGTCGAATTCTGTCTTCCAGTATTTTCCGGACTCCGACCGGGGATCTTCGAGATTGACTGTAATATCATCCGCGCTCGAATCCTCCTTCAGCTGGGCGTGTGTGGCCGACTTCGCGGTCGGAGTCTCCGCCGACTCGGCATTTTTCGAGGCGTTGTCACGGGCATCCATCAGAGTCTGTGTGAGCTGACTGCGCGGTCTTCCTTCGGCTGAGCCTGACATCCACTGAGCAGTGAGATTGCCCGCAGGGTTGGGGGGTGTTTTCACAACTTTGCTTGACTGGCTGTCGCGTTTCCCTTCGTTATCCACCACCCCTTCGCCAAATGAGACTGTTTTGCGCCGGTTGGAGATTGTTCCGGGCGTGACCAGGATGCTTTTGGTTGGAGAACCCGCGGGGTTGAAAAGAGAGTCGTCGGGCTTCGCGTCTTCCTTTTCCTTTTCGATGGGGATGGGAATGGAATTGGATGTATCACTTTGGATGCGCTGGTGAGGGGCAGCTTTGTCGAGCTGAGCAGTGTGCTCTCCTTCTTCCTCTTCGGCTCCAGGGGTGCCAAACAAAGCGCTCTTGAAGGCGCGAATCGCAAACACGGGAGCTGGGGTCTCGGGCGGTTCCAGGAGTTTAGAGGTGTCTGGGGGGAGTGTTAGGGTTGAGGTTATTGGAAGATGATGTGATGATGAAAATGATAATGGGAAGACCAACCTGCAGCCTCGGGGCCCTCGTTTCCCTTCATCCAGTCCAGCATGGTGGGAAGTGGGTGAAGGGAGGATTGTTTACAACCCGTGGAACGCGTGATGGCACTTCCCGGGAACCTTTTAGCGCCCAGCTTATCGATAGCACCATCAGCAACACTCAGCTTACCCCAGTACAAGGCAGAATACCTGCAAAAGGTTTAGGCTAGTCGCTGCCTAGACAATGACTCTTTTCAATTCAACTTGAAGTTCATCTAGGAGATAAAAGGTGATGAGTGCCGCATGGTAAACCAGGGCAACCCCTTGCTCATCAGCTTACTACCGTGACTCCACTTCGCTTTTATATACTTCAAGTTCAAGTTCTTACCGTGACCTCAACTAGTAGTACCAACCTGGCAATACTACTATGGCACTTTCTCAATCTTCTACTCTGCGCTTGGCTGCCACTGCCTTTGGCACTATTTTTATTGGCTTCGGATTCAATGCCATCATACGCCCTGACCATGCCTTGACCTTCTTCGAGTTTGCCCCCCCGGCCGATGCTACTGACCATCGATTGGTCGACAGCCTGATGGCAGTGTATGGAGTCCGTGATATCTTCATGGGACTGGCCATCTACGCCGCCACGTTCTGCGGCACCTCCAAATCCCTGGGGTGGACATTAATATCAGCCAGTGCGGTTGCCGCAGCGGATGGCGCGGTGTGTTGGAGCCACGGACAAGGCGAGTGGAACCATTGGGGGTATGCCCCGATGATCACGGTCGTTGGCAGTTTGCTGCTGGGTATTTTTGATCGTGCATGAGCACTAGTTTCGTGGCAATTGTCCATACATATTGTACTCCACCTTGGGCAGACGAGAGTCGACCTGACCGCTTCTCTCTGTACAATGTACCTGGCGTGATGCATGAATTGACTGTACGAGAAAGCAGTTGGGAATTAAATATGTTAGTGGTAGTGAGAATGAAAATAACAAAATTATTATCATTATCATTAATTCTACAGACTGCCCTGTTATACTGTTATACTGCTAGTCCAAAATACTATAGTTAGTACTATAGATCTCCACCGTGTTGACCTGACCGCCTGTTCAAGTCCAAGTCCAGCTCTTCCCATGAACCCAACCACTTCACCTTCTTTCTTCTTTGCCCAAACATTTTCCTCCATAATGTCCCCAATTCCTCGGATGTAGGGCGACTTCGCGCCACGCCCCGCGATGCCTCCCAAGCAGAAGAAAGCAAAATCCCCCCGCGAGAAAAAGCAAAAAGATCAAAAGCAAATCTCCTCCGACTCATCTTCGTTAACATCCCCCGTCAAAGCAACCACCAATTACCGTGAAATTCACCAGCTGGAGGTCGAAGCCCTGCGCTCGATCTACGGAGACGACTATGAAGATGTCGAGACTCGACGTTCCGCATGGCAGGTGAGTGACTCTCCCAGTCGATCATGACCATCTGGAAATCAATCAGTCTTCCCCGCCAGCTGGACCCGCAACTGACAAGTGACACCTCCGATCCCCAGCAATCCTCCGACCTGACCTTTAAACTCCACCTGCGCGCTTCCTCCAATCCCAATGTTTGCCTCGTGCTCCTCGTCGAATTGCCTGCCACTTACCCCAAGACCGTGCCGAATCTTTCTTTGGAAAACCTCGCCGATTTCCGCGATGGCGCTCGCTCGCGGATTGAGGAAATTATTCGCAATAAAACAAGAGCCCTTCTCGGTAGCGAAATGATCTATGAACTCGCAGTCTCGATACAAGATGTCTTGGAAGATGTCGCCCAAGCACGCGAGCAGGACAAGGATCTCCCCAGTCTAGAAGAAGAACGCATGGAGCAGAAAGCGGCCGCCATCCAACGGGCCGAACAGGAAAGGCAAGAGGAATTGCGCAAGCAGGAAGCTGCCACAGCCGAGGAAGAACGTGCCTTGCAGGAAATGCTCCAGGACAAGATGCGACAACGAACAAAGGCTCGGATCATGCGACGCAAGAGCCGAACCAACGGCATCGATTCGGGAGACACTGGCGATCTCGTGGAAAACACCCCCGGCGCGATCTCCTTTGACCCGCCATTGGCCGTTAATGACACCGATGAGCAGGTCCTGGTATTCCGTGCCGTACATGGAAAAACACTGGTGCAGGCTAGTCAGGGTAAGAAGACGTTCACGGTACGGCCTCTTGTCTCAGAAAACCGATGTCACGTCCCACTGCTCGTGTTGAAAGAGATTCTCTTGGAAGAGAAAGCCTCTGATACCCTCGCATTCCGCGAACAGATGAGGACGAGTGAGGACAAATTGGAGGCACTCAAACGACTCCGACATCCCAATCTGATCGAGTTTGTTGGATTTAAAATCATCCGCCCCATCACCCAGTTTAACTCGACAGACAACTCATGGACCGTGTTCGCTCTTTCGGAGTTTGCAAACAAAGGCTCCCTCTCGGAGTTACTTGATATTGTAGGTACCGTCGCCGCTGAAACGCTTCGAGGTTGGATGATTCAGCTTCTAGAGGCCCTGGAATTTTACCACCGCAGTGGTTTCATCCATGGAAACATCCACTGCGGCCGGGTAATGCTATGCAGGACCACCTCTGGAGGTACGATTGTCAAACTACAGTCCAGTGTGGAAGAGGCCCTGCCAGATTCTCCTGGAGGACGACGTTCCCTAACCACATCCAAGTCGCCGCTCTGGCTCCCCCCAGAGCTGACCGAAGAGACCGGCCCCGCAACCATGAAGACCGATGTTTGGGATCTTGGCATTGTTCTGTTGCAAATGGCCTTTGGTAAAGATGTACTTTTGAGATATACATCAGCCAACCAGCTCATGATATCATTGGGATTGTCTCCACCGTTACAAGATCTATTGCGAGAGTTTTTCCGGCCAGACCCTAGGAAGAGACCCACGGCCTTCCAGCTGCAGCCGTCAGAATTCTTCCGTGTCGATGCACCTTTGACTATGCGAGATAGGTCTTCTAATTCCGTCTCTTTACAGAGGCGACCACGTTTGGACTCCTTTGGAGCTATGCCTGTCTTCTCTCGTTATCATCAAGATTTCGATGAGGCTGGTCATTTGGGCCGAGGTGGATTTGGTCAAGTGGTGAAAGCTCGAAACAAGCTTGATGGCCGTTTCTACGCCGTGAAGAAGATTTCGCAGACCTCTGCTGGATCGCTCAAGGATACCCTTTCGGAAATTATGCTGCTATCGCGTCTAAACCACCCTTACGTTGTCCGATACTATACTGCTTGGCTTGAGGAAGACTTCAATCATATTGAGGAAGAGGCTATTTCCTCTACCGAGGGCGATCCCTATGCAAGCCAAGATCATGGCGGATTTAGTACAGGGGGTCTTGATTTTATCAGCTCCAGTGGATACCCGAAGATTGAGTTCGCGGCATCAGATAGTGACGATGATAACGAAGGGACCGTCTCAGATCGTGGAACCGGGGAGTCTCCTCGTACATTTGGGGACACAGAGAGTGCAGACAATGTCGACGACCCTAGTGGGACACGATCGGGCTCATACGGAAGGCCTGTTCTGACTACTCTGTATATTCAGATGGAGTACTGTGAGAAACATGTAAGCTGAGGTTAATGATGACTACTACCTTTTTGCTTGTTACTAATCTCGATACTCTACTAGACACTCCGTGATTTGATCAAGAACGGCTTGTACGACGACATTGATCGCTCTTGGCGCCTCTTCCGGCAGATTCTGGATGGCCTGAGCCATATCCACAGTCATGGTATCATCCATCGTGATCTCAAACCTGACAATATTTTCATTGACGTCGCCAATAACCCTCGAATTGGTGATTTTGGTCTTGCTACAAGCGGTCAATTTATGACAGCTGTGCGCTCTTCTGCGGCAGCAGATTTTGAAGGAAATTTCACCCGTAGCCTGGGCACCACATATTATGTTGCGCCTGAGATGAAATCCGGCTTTTCGGGCCATTATAATGAAAAGGTTGATATGTTCTCGCTAGGTGTCATTTTCTTCGAAATGTGCCATGCATTACCAACAGGTATGGAGCGAGACCAGACATTGCGGCAGATCCGAGAAAAGAATCATGTTCTTCCTGTTACTTTCCAGCAATCAGAGAAGGTTGTTCAGGGTCGGATCATTGATTCTCTTCTAAGCCATACCCCGAGTGAACGACCGACGGCGTCAGAACTCCTCTCGAGCGGTAAGATCCCCCTTCAAGTTGAAGAGGAGACGTTTAGAAGGGCTATTGTGCACCTGCTGTCAGACCCAAACTCTCCCGACTACAAGAAGATTCTTTCTGCCATTTTCTCTCAATCACCGAAGAAGTTCGAGGATATTGCGTGGGATATGGACTCACACGGAGTCCCGGCTGCAAATGAGCTCCTTGTGCAAGGTCTTGTTAAGGAAAAGCTCACATCCATTTTCCGACGACACGGAGCAGTGGAATCTGCGAGACAGATGCTCTTCCCACGGTCTCAGCATTACTCTGCCGGTGCAGTGCGTCTGCTAGACTCGTCGGGCAATCTTCTCCAACTGCCCTTCGACCTCACCGTACCAAATGCACGGGCCATTCCCCGACAAGATCCCTCCTTGGAGAAGACATTCGCCTTTGGTACTGTTTACCGAGAGTCGACCCACGGTAGTGAGCCTCGTACTCACCGAGAGGTTGATTTCGATATCGTTTCGTACAACACCCTAGATCTTGCACTCAAGGAGGCTGAGGTGATCAAAGTCCTTGACGAGATCATCGAAGAATTTGCGCCACTTCGGTCAGCAGCAATGTGCTTCCTCGTTAACCATTCCGATCTTCTTCAGCTCATCATGGAGTTCTGCCGTATCACGCCATCCCAAATCCCCTTAGTGAAAGAAGTTATCAGCAAATTAAACGTTGGTAAATGGACCATGCAAAAGATTCGAAGCGAACTCCGGTCTCCAGCAATCGGTGTTGCCTCAACGTCGCTAGATGACCTTGCTCGGTTTGATTTCCGAGGTATGCTGCCCACAGCTCGAAAGACTATGTCGCTTTCGCTAACCCTTTCCAGGCACTCCGAAAGAATCCCTACGCAAGATGCAAATTATCATGGAAGGAACTGAATTCGCCGAGCGACTTCCTCCCATATTTGCCCGGCTGAATGTGCTCATGACATATTTACAATGCTTTGGTGTGAAACGCAAAGTCTATGTTAATCCGCTGAGCAGTTTGCATGACAAGTTCTACCGAGGCAGTATTTTATTCCAATGCGTTTTCGACGGCAAACGCCGCGATGTCTTTGCTGCAGGCGGCCGCTATGATCGATTGATCCAGGAATTTGCACCCAAGGCTCTATCCAATCGACCCCAAGCCCATGCCGTTGGATTTAATCTTAGTTCCGATAAGCTGGGCTCATCTATGACGGAGTATGTCAAGTCGAAGGCTCCTTCAAAAGATGCCGAATCTGGCTCCGAACTGTATTGGACGACTCGCAGGGTAAGAATGCTACAACCCAGCTATATGAGACGCATACAGCCAACTAACTTATACCAGTGCGATGTTCTTGTCGCCAGCTTCGACCCCACAGTTCTCCGTACAACGGCCGTGAAACTCATCGAAGATCTCTGGGGAAATGGGATTAGTGCAGAACTTGCAGTCGACGCCTCCTCCCTGGAGGAACTGATTGCCAAGTACAAAGAGAACAATCACCGCTGGATCGTGATCGCCAAACAAGACAGCAAGGAGCGTGGCTTCAAAGTGCGAAACCTCGTCCGCAAGGAAGAGTTTGATATTCGCAACGCCGAACTCGTGCCCTGGCTGCGATCCGAGGTACAAGCGCGACAGCAGCGCGAAGGCAATACCGATCTCCGCCAACCTCGTCTGCCCGGACAACAGGATCCATTCCTAACAAACGAGAGGGAAAGGGCAAATGACGTGCGCATTCTCACCCCGCAACATCGGAGCAAGAAGACCAATCGACGAAACATTGTCGAGTCCGGTATGTACCGCAAAAGAAAAAGCACGCAATGTATTTTAAGCACCCCATCACTGACTATTGAAACAGCTTTGTTCAGCGCGCGCGAGATCGCCGAAAATGCCGCCAATGCCCCGGTGGCAGCTATTGACACGCGCGACGACGTCCTCGACTCCATTCGCGATACCCGCCTCTCCGACCCTGACAGCTGGCGCGCTGTCATTCAAAATGCCCCTCTGACTGAGCGGAAATACCTCGGTCAGGTGTACGAGTTACTCACGGATCTGGCTTCTGAGATACACGCGAGCGATGGAGCGGAGGGCTTTACGAATGCATTTATCTACAACTACCGCACTGGCTCATGTGTGTACTACGACCTCGGACCTAGCGACAGATAGATACCACCGAGAGCTGGAAATTCATAGGGAGGAGTTGATTTGATTTTTTTAGGTGTATGTCGGGGGTTTCTTTTTTCAACTTGCATAAAACCTCATGTATGGGCGGTCTGATTTGGTTGATGTCTGCTTTGTTACTTTCGCGTTCCTTAGTCTCCGCTCCGCTCCGCTCCTCCCAACCTATCCCCGTTGTCCTGTTTTAGCGAGTTAGGGAGATACCCCGTTATGAATAACGCCATTATAACGAAGATTGCATGCATGGGAGGGCAAGATTTCATCTTTCTTGGAGGTATCGCTGGTATTATACATAAAAAACGATTTGTTTTGCATCAAACACGCAGACTTGCTGCGATAAATCTAGTCACTATCATCATCCGACCCGTAGCCAACCAAAGGACCAGAGGCCTTGGGCGCAGCCTGAGTTGTCACATTACCACCCGCCAATCCTTGCAAAGCGGCCACAGTTGAGCTCGAGAAGATTCCATTCTCTGGCTGTGCTGGCTCGGGCTCGGGCTGCGCAGCCTCAATCTGCGGTTGCTCGGGGCCATCAAGTTGTGGCGCAGACGCTGATGCCTCTAGCTGCCGGGTACGGGCGTGCCAGACATCATCAGGAACATCGTATCCGTTTAGACCAAAGCTGCCCTCGATTTTCTTCCTCTTGCGGGCCTCAGGGTCCCGACCCTCGATTTCTGCGACGAATGAATCTGGAAGGGCGCGTCTGATAGCCTCGGCGGCTTGCTCTTCTAACCGGCGGGCTTCACGTTTCTGTGCCATTGGGTTAGGGTCGACAGTCGCCCAGCGAACGTTCAAGATTTCCTCTGAATGATTTGTTAGCAAGGTATTTATGATGGTAAATCTGGGAGTTGTTCCTTACCATGATCGAGAGCCTGTTGATGCATGGCTTCCTGTTTAAATGTTAGAATATTGCCTGAGTCGGAATATATGAATAAATCAGATCAGTCGTACCTTTGCGAACTGGGCGTTTGCCTCTGTTGAATGGGATTAGTATTATTGATACAAAAAGATGTTGGAATGTTCTCACCATTTGTATATGTTATGAAGGCGATGCCTCTGCCTGTCAAAACACGAGCTCGTTCCTGTCAATGGTTAGAAGAGATCGAAACATCTGGAGTATTGGAACGAACGATTTGACCCCATTCACTGAAGTGCCTGGACACTACCTCCTCTGCAAGATATTAGTAAAAAGAAGCCACAAATATACAAGCAAAAGACCATACCTATATCGTCTGTAACATGGATCCTTCCAACATAAAGAACGCGATTTTGTCCTATGAGCTTGTTAGCGAGCGGATTCACGTCTCTCGATCTTGATCTGTACGTACGTTGGAAACTTCCAACACCACCCATATCGTCACGATAATCCGAATGTTTTTCCCTGTCCAGAATTTAGAATTGAAACAAGACAATTGACCCATTCCTGAACCGGCATAAATCCACTAACCTGCCAAAACAGTCGGTATTCGGTTGGAATAAATCGTGAATTCCCGGTAGGCGGTGCAAGTACTCGCACTCCGGTCCTTTGTGGCATACACCACGAGCAAAGTGAACTATAAGATCATCTCAGCATCAAGTGCAAGCATACAGGGATAAAGATCTCAAATTCATACCGCAGAAGAACGCTCCTGGTGTTCGATCGGCACGGGTGTATCCTGCATCGCGAGCAATCGAGCATCGACCGGGGGCGGGCTTGTTCAAGCTGTGTGCCTCATCGCCTCTCTGTCCACCCTCATGCTTCGAATACCAGATATTCCACGTCAATCCAGACTGCGTCGAGGGGTCCGGCTTCGCAACTGAGGGATCTGCTTGAACGCGCGCCGGACGCTTCTTCCTTCTGATGATCTTTTTGACTTTCTTCGTCGGCTCGAGCTGCTGCTCTTCGGGCGCATTTGCGGCTTCAGGCTCTGTTGCGACCAGCGCATCGGGCGCGGTTGTAGGCTCCGCGGTATCGGCCATGGCGGTGGTGGTATCAGGATTGTAGAGTTGAAGTTGAAGCTTGAGGCGATCAATCGAGAACCAGCTGCGCGGCAAAAAGCCCTGGAAACTCTATTTGGGTAGGCGGTGGAGAAGGGGTTAGATAAGCGGTCTTGGCGTCGAGCAACTTCCGCCGCGGATTTTTGATATCACGAGAGATTGGAGGCTTGTGATAGATCTGATTGATCGAAAAGGGAGAGACATTCATCTGAAGCACAGACTAGAGCAGTTGATTTCACAGGCTCGGTTTTCCCCCGAGAAAGCGGCTACAAGATACCCCAGTGAGAGAACAGGCGATCAGCCTCGACAATCGGCACCATGGTGAACATCACGGAGAAGATCAAGGAGTACGAGATCAGAATCATTCTACTTTGGATTTATACTTACAGAGGTTTAATACAGGATTGAGGATGAGATGCGCCGGACGCAGAGTAAGTCCAAACTATCCCAAAATCACACTGAACACCCCGCTAACAATGCCCCGCAGAGAACAAGGCGACAGGTATGAGGTCGAAAAAATGCGAGCTGACCTTCCTGGGCGCTATCATACTAATTTGATAAACTACAGAGTATCATTTGGGTCTATTGAAAGGGTATGTCATCATATCGTTCCAACTGGAGCAGCATCCAGCTAACCAAAGGCCCAGAAAACTCGCTCGTCTTCGAGCCCAGTTGCTAGAGCCAGCTGCCGGTGCAGGCTCTGGTGGTGGCACCGGTTTCGACGTCAGCAAGAGTGGTGATGCGCGTGTAGCGCTGGTTGGTTTCCCCTCCGTGGGAAAGTCTACTTTCCTGTCGAAAATCACCAAGACCAAGTCCGAAGCGGCTGCCTACTCTTTCACCACCTTGACGGCCATCCCCGGTGTGCTGGAATACGGTGGTGCCGAGATCCAGATTCTGGATTTGCCTGGTATCATCGAAGGTGCCTCCGAGGGTAAGGGTCGTGGTCGTCAAGTTATCTCTGCAGCCAAGGTACGTTGGGAACGATCCTCTATCGAACGGAAAGCCGAGTGGTATCTAATTTGGCCTCGCTCTGTCTGATTAGACTAGTGATTTGATTCTCATGGTTCTGGATGCCACAAAACGTGCTGAGCAGCGTGCACTACTCGAGGCAGAATTGGATGCGGTGGGTATTCGGCTGAACAAGGAGCCTCCCAACATCTACCTCAAGATTAAAAAGGCTGGCGGCATGAAGATTACCTTCCAAACACCGCCTAAATATCTGGATGAGAAGATGATCTACAACGTCATGCGCGACTACAAGATTCTGAACTGTGAAATTCTGGTGCGAGATGAGAATGGTGTGTCATTAACCTAACCCTGGAAGTCTCCATTACTCAAGGCCATGCCCATACTGATAATTCTAGCCACCATCGACGACTTTATTGATGTTGTTATGAAGGATCACCGCAAGTATATCCGATGGTAATTTGGTCCGATCTGAACATCTTATATACATGATACTGACTTCGCCAGCTTATACGTTTACAACAAGATCGACGGTATCAGTCTGGAATTCTTGGATCAACTCGCCCGCGAGCCATACACAGCTGTCATGAGTTGTGAACTCGATCTCGGCGTGAAGGAGGTGGTGGATCGCATCTGGAAGGAATTGAGATTGATGCGCTTATACACGAAGCGGTAAGTTGGTGATACCTTTAATATTCGCCGGATGTCACATTTCTAATTCTTCTATAGAAAGGGAGAAGATCCGGACTTCAGCGAAGCTATGATCGTCCGCCAGGAGTCGACCATCGAAGACGTCTGCGACTCGATTCACCGCACACTGAAAGACACTTTCAAATATGCTTTGGTATGGGGTGCCAGCGCTCGTCATGTGCCTCAGCGCGTGGGACTAGGACACATGGTCGCCGATGAGGATGTGGTGTCGATTGTAGCGAAATAGAAGGATTGCAGCTTCAGGCAGATGTAACGGATTAAGAACAAAAAGATTTTATTTTAAGTCTATTTCATGTGAAATTGCATGTACGAACAACTATGAACATATGAACATAAATGAAGATATTTTCCAATCCCAAAACAAATTTAAACCAAACTCCTTAACCTAATTCCAACGACATTTATGCGGAAGCGGCAGCAGCCGCGGCAGCGGCGACGTTCTGCATACCAATGGTAGGCTGAACACCGACACGCTCCTTGGCAAGCAGATCGACCAGCATGGGGCTGGGGCGGCTGTCACGCTGGGGGTACAGACCGGCCTGGCTTTGCTTGTACTTGAGCACGCTCTCGAGGTAAATGTCGAAGAGGTAAGAGGAGTCAAGAGGACCGCCCTTAGCCTCCGGGTGGAATTGGGTGCTGAAGATGGGACGAGACTTGTGGATCATGCCTTCGTTGCTGGAGTCGTTCAAGTTGGTGAAGTACGGCTTCCAGTCGGAGGGCAGGGTGGAAGCATCAACAGCGTAACCGTGATTCTGGCTGGTGATGTGGCAGCGACCAGTGCTCAGGTCCAGAGCCGGGATGTTGTGAGCCCGGTTACCGTACTTGAGCTTAATGGTGCGGGCACCGGCAGCCAGAGCCAGCAGCTGGTGACCCAGGCAGATACCGAAGATGGGGACCTGGGAGGACTCCATCAGGCGCTGCAGGTGGAAGACAGTGTCCTGGCAGTGGGTAGGGTCACCGGGGCCGTTGGAGATGAAGACACCATCAAAGTGGTGGGCCACCTTGTGGATGGGGTAGTCGAAGGGGAAGACAGTAACACTAGCGCCACGGCCAACCAGGCTCCGCAGGATATTCTCTTTGACACCACAGTCGATCACAGCAACGTGCGAGGTGGGATCAGCAGCGCTGATGTGGAAAGGCTGCTTGGTGCTGACTTGACGCACCAGGTGAATCTGTTCGGGGTCGGTGAAAGCCTCGTCCTCATTGGCGTCGTACTCCTCGCCGACAGTGATCTTGGCCAGGGACGAACCCTGCTCACGCAGATAGGTGACAATGGCACGGGTGTCGACACCGGAGATGGCGGGAACACCCTCACGGGCACACCACTCACCCAGACTCTCGACAGCAGTCCAGTGGCTGTACTGCTCGGCAACATCGGCAACAACAACACCGGCGGCCTGCAGGTTGGGGGACTCGAAGTATTTCAGGAGACCATTGGTGTCCTTCTCCGCCGAGGGCACACCGTAGTTGCCGATGAGAGGCTGGGTGAAGACCAGAATCTGGCCACGGTAGGAAGGATCGGTCAGAGACTCGGGGTATCCGACCAGAGAGGTAGTGAAGACGGCCTCGCCGGAGATGTTGGAACGAGCACCGAACGACTTGCCGGTGAACATGGGGCCATCACGAATGGTGAAGGTGGCAGGCTCCATAGCAGCCCGCTGGCGCACAGTTGCCATGAAGCGAGCTTGGACGGGCGTCTTCATGGAGGCGAAGGCGCCGGCCCGGGCGGGCATGGCTTTGAACAGATTGGTGAACATTTTTTGATTGTAGACGAAGAGGAATTGAACGGTGGATTGGTTAAGTCAATTCAGTTCTTGGAAGCTTTCCAAAGGTGGTCCGAGATATAGTCCTGGAGAAGGGGGTGTTAGGAGGACTGTAACCCGGGAGGCAGAGATCAAAGGGAAGAGGGACAACAACATACCTGGGAGGTGAAGAGTGAGGGTGCCAAACACATAAGCGCGACTGAAAATGTAGCAGTCAAAGAAAGGGAGGTTGGGAGATAGATCAGGTCGACATGAGTGGAGTTGCGTGGTATGTAATGGGCTTGGGGAAGAAACTGGAGGAAGAACGAACTGGGGGAGAAAGAAAAGAAAATTGGCGTGGCCCGTGACTCAGTGCGGGCACGTGAGCCTCACCGACTCCGGCGTGGCCAATCAGAAAGGCGGGCCGATATCGGTTGGGCCTGATTAGTCAGGATTGGCTTAGTGATCCAATCAAGTTGGATCTATTAAGCCTATCACGGGCGCACCCGAGAGACGACATAACTCAATTGAGTCGATGTTAGGGTTGATCCACATCGACTAGAGCCATTAAGCAGATGTTGTGTTACCGGCGGTGTGTGCAGGTGCAGGTACAGGTACGGAGTATGTATACATAGTGCCTGGGACTAAATTTGACACATCGGGATCTTCCAAGGGTTAAGGGTTCAAGCATTCTTACCTACATATGTAAAATACTGATCTAGTTATGCATTGGATCCGTGTGTATTTGACTGATCTGAGTACGATTTCAGACCAGATATACTCCGTACTCTCCAAGTGAACAGTTTGATCGTGGGTAAAACGTGGTGTCAAACTTCAAATTCTTCAAGATTTCAGCCACTCAAGTGTACAGCTGTAGTGCAGTGCAGTGCAGGTTACACACCGCCAGAGAGGGTGCCAGTGGCTGGCTGCTGGTCTCCCGCCGGCACTTTAGCTGCTTCCGATCTGCTTCGACTCGGTGTATTTTGATTTCCGTGTTACGTCCAGGACGGTCCATTTCGTCCAATGTTTTACTTATGTAGTAGGAGAGTTGGCAGTCTGATGAAAGATACTTATTCCCCAGCTTGGGATCGTAAAAGAGGATTCAACAGAACCCAATATTGGTATCGCAGTTACTCCGAACCACGATCTCACTAGTGGCCGCGGGAAAAGATAGTGAAAAGCGCGAATCCACTTTTTACCCACCTATTTGCTCACCGCGAGATAGCTGCAGACCACTGAGGGTTCAGCAAAACAATTGAGTGAGGTAATGTGACGTGATGATCATCGGCCACTATCTCATCGTGGGCCTGGCGATTCTCGCCCCAACGGCCAGCCGAGTCACGCAAAAGATCCTGATCCTCGACCGAGCCGAATGTGATGGATCAGGTCTGATCGACCCGGATGGCCATGATCCTTGCAGCGGCAATGGACTTGTCAGGGACCCTAATTCTGGCCATTCGGGTCACCGCGAGGGCTTCCAATTCGAGAACCCGTCCACCGATTGTCGCTTTGTATCGCAGATGCACATCTGGGATGCCTTCAAGGACCTCGAGAAGGACATGAATAAACTGTTCACACTGATCAATAGGGATGTCAAATTCACCGTGGTCGGCCACCACCCCATCGCTGGACGGTATCACGACCTGCTACATTTCTATGTGAATGCCCTGCGCCGGGTGAGCGTCCTTTTCTATGACCACGCGGACAAATTCGAGATTCACCCCCAGGCCATCCACGGAGGATGCAACAGTGAGTGGTCGGTGGAAGAGATTCAGTTCAAGGGGGTGATGAATTCCGGTAGGTACATCGCGTCTCTGTCAATGCCTGTGTCTGGTAAACAAACACGGCTGAGCATGCACAGGCGATCAATTCGACATTGTCAATGTATGGGTGACCCGGTGGGATCATAACCAGCAGATGGTCGAGATTCGCACGTATATCGACTCTACGCGCATTTCAGAGGCACTGCACAAGAATGAGATCTGGTGGAATGGGACAACCCAGCGAGACAATTTGCAGTATATGCCTGGACCGGTGGGGATGCCGAATCTCACCGAGCTCGAGGATATGATGGGCTATCCGGATGGACGTAAGTATGATTAAAATGGAGAAAAGCTGAATTGAACCAATCCTTGTGAATACCAAATACATCACAAACCAGAATTCATAATTTGTGGACATATGAGGTGTGGTAGTTAAATGTGTATACTCGTATACTCGTAGTATGATCACCACCACCTCCGCCTCCGCCCTCGGCTTCCTCCCTCTCTCTCTCCCACAATGGCCGACTCCAAGCTGCGCAAACGCTCCCGCGCGGCTTGTCTCTCATGCCAATCGCGAAAGCGAAAATGTTCGGGCGACCAGCCTTGTACAACTTGTATCCAGTCTGGCATACCGTGCCAATTTAACCCCACACCCCGCAAGAAGCCTGCCGTGCATCGGACCAGTCTGTCTGCGCCGGAGGATCACCGACAGCAACAACAACAGCAACAACAACAGCAGCAGCAGCAGCAGCAGCCTGAGAACTGGTCAAGGACAAACGCAAACGCTACCATCGTATCTGGTGTTGGTTCTGGTACTTCAGTTAGTACTGCATCACCAGTCTCTTACACGCGCCCTGATGACTCCCGACCTGGTAGTCAGTCCTTGGAGGCAAATTCCGGGGCCTCATTCGTTCGCAAGCTCGGACTGCGCATCGATCCTGCGCGCGCGCCTCGATTGCATTTATTTGCCTGGAATGTCGGCGAGCGAAAGAAATCGGCTGATCGCGCGTTGTCTGGGACGGCGGCGCCAATCACCAAAATCCTGTCACAGGCCCAGATGCTAGGCTTGGCGTCCATCTACTTCGAAAGGGTCCACCCATGCTATGCATTTCTGAATAGAGAGACGTTGCTCTCTCGTATAGTATACCATTGGTCAAATAAATCATCCACAGAACATTCAGATCAAGCTTTCGATGCTATAATCTGCGGCGTTGCCACCCTGGCCTACCTCTTCTCGCAGCGCGAGATCATGGACATCGAAATAAAACTGGCCGAGGATGCACGCCTTATCCTTGAACAGTCCGTCCTATGTGGCCAACCGCCATCAATCGACACAATCACAGGCTGGGTCCTACGTACAGCATACCTACGAATGACAGCATCCCCACACGCCGCGTGGATGGCCAGCTGCACATTGATGCATCTCATCGAAGCAGCAGGCTTGCATCTCGAAAGCTCCGACCCAGAAACAACCCAACTTGCAAATACATCGACCAGAAACTACACCCCTAGCCAAAATGACTACGCATCATCCCAGTCAGACATCGACAACGACACCCGCCGCCGCCTCTTCGGCATGGCGCGCCACTTGAATACCTGGATCTCTTTCGATCTCGGCCGTTCCCGAGTCATCCTACACGGGGCAACATCCCAACCACCAGCACAAGCAAACACATCAGCAGGAGAAGGAAAAGACCTCTACCACCTCCTCCCACTCTCCGAATCCCTCGACCCAACTGGCCCCTCCCCACAAGACCTCCCCCACCTCGAAACAGCACTTACCTCCGTCCTAAACCCGCTCTACAAAGAGCCCTCCCTCATCCTCGTCCAATGTAATCTAATGCTATGCATCTATCGTCGCGCCAGGGCGCTTAACCCCTACGCTCCCCTCCGCGCAGACCTGCAAGACCGCATTCTCACCTTGGCAGGCCGCGCCCTCGGTGCGGCTCGGGAAATGGTCGCCTTAACCTGTCCCTGGCACCAGGTTGCTAATGTGCCGTTCCAGGTGGTTTGCACGCTCTTGGCGATGGATAATCGGCCCGCGCTGGGTTTGCTGGCTGATGCCATGCAGACGTTGAGAGAGGTACAGGCAGCATATGATACGAGTGTCATGCGGGAGGCGTATTCCACGGCTTACTTGCTTGTTGCGCTGCATCAGCGCAGGAAAGAGGATGATACAAATGCATTGTCGAAGGTGTTGAGGGCTAATGCTTCTGCTGCAGCAGACGTATCGAGTGCTGATGTGGGTAATGGTGCTGCTGGGATCGGCTATGATGTACATGGGAATGGGATTGGGAATGGTGATGCGAGGACTAATTCACTGCCAGGGACTTCGTTGCAACAGGGCGTGCACCCCGAAAACCAGGCTGTGCTGGATTTACAGCTTCAGCAGGCTGCGGCTGATGCGGGCCTTTCTTGGTTGGGCGATTTGATGATTGATATGCCTTCGCTGCAGAACTTTGATCTGGAACAGTTTCTTGGGACGACTGTCCCGTGGCCGCTTCCTGAGATGGGGATCTAATTTGAATGACTAGGGCTCTGTATCAGTCCAAATTAAGATGTTGCCATCTCAACATTTAAACAGGTATATTTGGCCGTAGTGTAGATGGTGTAGATAGTGAGTGTGTGGCATTTAACTACCTGTGAAGAGACACTATGTTTTTGTCAAGGTGAAAAAACTATCTGTAACTGTACACTAGGAGAACAGCACTAGTAATTGGTAGGTGGTGGGGGACGGCAATGACTTTTTGAATGGACCTCCGTAGAGGCAGACGATTCCCCTATCTCTCGGTAAGTACATTAGGCAGTCATTGCCTCTATTTTCGAGTTGTAAATAATTGCTTTGCTGTTTGTATCTATGTTCATGGCTGGTGGTATCAATCCTAACGCCGCGTCGTGAGTGTGCTATGATGAATGAAACGAATGCTTGACGCTCATGAGATAAAAAAGCGAATAGAAATAGAAAGGAAGACAAGTTACTCCTTCTTCTCATGCACATCAGTCCGTTTTACCTCGTTAGCCCCGAGACCAGTCGCCCACACTACACGAGCTAGTCGCCAAATCACCCATAAGAAACCAAGCACAATCACAAGACTTGTTCCTAGTTCGATGTTGCGAGCCTGGAAAAGACCTTCGCCATCTTTCAGCGTGAGAACGGGAACATCTAATTCCTCGACGAGGTGATCGGATGCCGGATGCAGCTGGTAGAATAGCGTCCGTGGTCCAAAGAGCCCATCATAGCCGAGATTCGTACGATCAAACGGGTTGATGCCCATCTCGGACTCGTCCTCTGTGGTACACGCCCAAAATACGACAGGCCAGGGCACGGCTGCAGACCGGTATCCAGATTCGGAGGGGTTGAGGTAACGCAAGTGTAGAGGGATCGTTGAAGTCCAGTTCGACTTGGGATCGGCGCTCTCTACAGAGGGAATCGCGAGCTCGAAGAGCCAGGTCGAGCCCCAGCGCTCTACGGCCCAATCGGGTGCTTCGAGGTCAGTTTCTCCGGAGAACGCACGCATGGCGACGAGATTGTGCTCTTTCAGGAAGAGAGGGTCGGTGGTGCCGACTTGATATTGATCGATGAATACCGAAGACGGGAGCGTAAGATACGTGTGCAGTGCGCACGTGGAGTCTTCGGGTGCGGGGGGTCGTTGTAGAGCGGAGTGTGGAATCGAGATGGACATGTCAGGATGAAGCCCGGTTGGCTCTGCGAACGAGATGCTGTATTTGGAGTCTTTGGCGAGCGGATGATGCCGTGAAGGGAAGGAGAACATGGTCGGTTCTGCACCAATTAGTTGTGCCAATTCGCATACATGGAAGCTGTCTGTACGTACTAAGCTTCTTGTCTTCCCCAACGACCCCTAAAAGCCCACCCGCCTTGAGCTCATCAGAGACAATTCCCGACTCGACTCCGAGCACACCAAATTCAACCTTATCATCCTCGGCGGACTTTCCAATATCTTCTGTCCAACCGCCAGCAGGAGAGGAGCTCCAGAATCCCGATATGGCCAAGGTATGTGAAGCGTTATCGTAGTCAACATCGACGGAATCAGCTGTGAGGAGGGAGTCGGCATTTTCATGGCACTTTGTACCGCCCTGACGCTGATGGCAGATGGTGCGTCGAATAAAGCTGACGAGAGATTGTAGGGAGGGGAGGCGGGTGTAGTACTGGAGGGAGGCCGAGGCCGCGAATCGTGTCGAACGAAGCGGAGGCGTTGTGAAAGAGTCCTGGTCGAGAAGGTTAGAAGGCTCCAGTACTTGACAGCCCAACAAGCTATAGAACTATGAGTAGAAACAAGGCGTCACTTACTTCGGGGTTCGTACAGCCCACGCCATTTTCATTCCCCTCATCTCGCCCAAACACCGTGCGGAGTACCGAGCATAGTGCGTCACTGTTTGACAACCAGTCAGCTTTGTCTTGTATACAGAGAGAACGACTTGACTGACGTAGATTGACCGGGATTTAAAGGAGTATAGTGCACATGGAGGCCGGGGGAGACTCGGCTGGCGAAGGGTGCGACGGCGTCGAAGGGTTGCTCTGTCGCCCATCGGAGGTGAAGTTCGTGAGATTTTGCAAGAACGTCACGAAGCTGTGCCAAGAGGATCAAGAGCGATATTAGCTGTCAGTTCCACGATAGAGCTTGTATTTCTTAGCTCACCTCCTCTGGAAGGTCGTCAAGGCCGAGTGTGATGCGCTCCTCGCGCGCGGCATCCAGTTGGCGGATTGCAAGGCTGCTAGATGATAGTGCTGCTTGGTGTGGTTCGAATGGGGCACCAGGGCCTTGTACAAGGGTTATTCTCCGTTTCATGGTGGTCTAGTGGTGGTAAGAAGGAAATGCAGTGGCAGTGGTGATGGCATTCAAGGAGAGCTCCCGACTCGGAGATAAGACAGTGCCTGCGGATGTCACAATCAACCGCATCACCACGTGATCATGCTGGACTATATAGTTGCATGTCAAGACTCAAGTTACAATATAGAGGTGGATAAACAAGGACATGGCCACGGTGAATTTAAACTATGTACATGCGAGCGTACTCGCGCCGATGAACTCCTGAAACATTTCATATCGTTGCTATCATTAACCCCCCCACCTCATAAGACCCGCTGAGAACGCCGAGATAAATGCAAATGGTAAAAAAGAACAAGCTTTTATGGCAAGATGTCCCTGAGGATATCTTTCGTGGCGGGAGGTAGGGCAGTTGGAAACTTGACATTAACGCGAACGACGAGATCACCGCGCTCGCTAGGCTTCGAGGAGATCACCATGCCTAGGCCGGGGTAGTGTTCTTCGTGGCCAGGCTGCGTCGGGCCGGGCTTGGTCACCCGGATAGATTTTCCATCAATGGTCTGGACGATTCGTTCCCATCCCGTCAAAGCTTCTTTCAAAGTGAGCTCGACGTTGACTATAAGGTTGTCTCCCGAACGTGTGAAGATGTCGTGTTTTTGCTGTCAATCGTCAGTTATTGATCAGGTACATCCAGTTAAGGTTTAGGGAATAGGCTGTTACATACCTCCTTCACAATGAGGTGCATATCTTGGCGACCACCCTCCTCCGAGTCGCCGAAGTTCTTGTATTTGATCTTCGATCCACCGCGCAGGCCTGGCTTGATCTTGGCTTCCAAGATGACCTCGCGGGCTGTGAGTTTGCCGCTAGAATCGAAACTCTTGCTCTTTGTCTTCACCTTCTTAGTTGAACCAGTGAAGATCTCCTCCAGGGTGACAGGCAGGTCCTTCTCGATGACTGTAGGTTCTGGGGTAGGAGCGCGCTTCTTTTGTTGGAATCCGGATCCTCTGGGACGGCGGAAGCTGCCACCACCCATGCCACCGTTGAGCATGGAGAATAAATCATCATCATCAAAGCCTCCCCTGCCAGCGCTACCACCCTTGGCGAACTCGCGGAAGATGTCGTCTGCGTTACTGAAGCTGAAGCCACTGGCACCGCCGCCGGGGCCGGTTGAGAAGTGGAATGTTCGGCCACCGCCGCCTCCAGGCATGCCGCCAAAGTTGAATCCCCCGGGCATGCCACCGTGACCAGCATCAGGGCCGCCTCCACCGCCACCTGGGGAAGGTGGAGGACCACCGCGCATAAGATAATCGAGACCGTATTGATTGTACACCTGGCGCTTTTCGGGATCCGATAGGACTTCATAAGCTTGTGAGACCTCTGTAGTCGTTTTGGTTAGTTCGCGATTCCAACAGAAGTACCAGTGCGGGGTACGGGTCGAGGCGTTTCGACCGAATCAAAGACAGTACATACCTTTGAACTTATCAGCCGCCTGAGGGTTGTCCTTATTCTTGTCGGGGTGATATTTCAAGGCAGCCTTGCGATAGGCCTTCTTGATTTCGTCTTGTGTAGCATCGGGCTTGATGCTCAAGGCATCGTATAACTTGGTTTCAGCCACCATGGTATCGTGGGGTTAAGTTTGGATTTGGACACAAAAGGGCGAGACGGAGTCTGCGCGAGCGACCGAGAGCTTCGGAGCCTTTAAAAATTAAAAGCAGGACTGTTGTACAGCTGGGGGTAATTCCTGGGAAGGTGTCTCTCGAATATTGTAGAAGGTTCGACCGTGGGTGGAGGGGTCGAGGGGTGAGTTCAGAAGTATATGCTGGGTAGGTTTAAAGAAGGATGAAGGATATTGGACGGAATATCAGTGGAGGGAGTGCGAGATGAAAGAGAGAGAAAAAAGAACTTGAAAGCAGACTAGTTGGACTCTTAGGGTAAAGCAGAGCAACGCAACGTAACTGGCAGTGGCAGCTCCAACTTGGAATCGAGAGTGGATGACGTAGCTCTTGACCGCCAAAGTGGAAGGTTCCAGAAGGGTCGATTAGTATATACGATATAGTATAGTATAGTATATTATACTATAATATATATATTTATATTGATATTTATATGATATATTAAAACAGATGATAGATGACTCTGCTTTTACCCTGCAGAAAACTAACCATAGTGCCCAACAGTAGTAGGAGTAGGGCCGGTTGTTGACGACACGACAGAGCGGCCCCACTTGATTTGGCAGCCCGAAGTATACAACCCAACCGGTACTGCAATCTGATAGTATACATACATAGCACTCAATTATGCATTCGCTGAGCTCATGCAAAGAATGGCTCTATTCTGTCACCGGATTTAACTCTCGCATTCCCTCGATAAACTCTAAATCCTCCGAACCTGGCAGTATACACACCCAGGATAATGCTTTCTACAACATGACGTAGATTTGTGGCATATTTACAATGCTGCTTATAAGTAGCTCTTTCCGATCGATCACCACAACTAGCGCTCCATACTCGCCTCCAATTCACCCAGAGAATTTGATTCTGGTGATGGAATGAAGGAAGGCAATGTCCAAGGACGATGGAATTGGTAGACGAAGACGGAGAGAAGGAGGCGCAGACATTGAAAAGCGCTGCGTAAGGCAGCATATCTCCTCAGCATGCAGGATTATTTCCTAGCGTAAAATTATAGATACCGAGGAATAACCGAGCCGGCCACCTAATAAAGAAGAGCCTCAAAGACAAAAGTCATGACTTGCTACACGAGGCGAAAAGTGACCTGGCTGATACATCGTGTGATTGGCCATCATGTTAATAAACGTTGAAAGCTGAACTCCTTCGCAGGAGCTACATGAATGCGCCCGAGGCACCTTTTCGCGTCATTACGCGCTTTAAAAAAGAAGCTTTAAAAAGAAGCGAACCTCATGTATGAGTGCAAACAGCGCTTTGTTCGCAGGACTTTGTTAGTAGCTTCCACACCGCCAGGTCTGGGTCACAGTGCTGTTAGGGCCGTACGAAAGACCTTGCTTTTGTGACCAGATCATATGACGTGTCAATGCAGGCTCGTTACACAAATGTTTCATTGCTCCTCAGTTCTTTAATAAGTACTTAGCCTTGCAGTATTCTCCTTTGCTTTCTATAATTCTTGAACGCACAGTTCACAATTTTATCAGTTGAAAATATGAATTCTTGCCTAATACCATCGGTCAGCTACGCCGAGCTGCTGCACGATGACGAAAATATTAGAGATCTGGCTAGTATAAAGCTTGTAGAATCTCTCGATAATTATGGCGCTTGTCGGATTCGTGATCATGGCATCCCACAGGATCTCATAGATAATTGCTTTGACAAGGTTGGTCACGAGTATATTGCTTTACCTTTCTACTACCAGACCCGCTCATTACCTGCGATGAATAGACATGGGGCTTCTTTGACAGAAGTCTCGAAGAAAAAATTGATGATTTCTCAAATTCGGACGCAACGACAGCATCCAGATTCGTTCCATATGCAAGTGAGAGGATCCGCGGTGAGCTTCATTTAGATGAGACGTTGGAACTTCAATATCCTGTTTATGAATTGAAGGGAAACTGGTCTGAACCAGGGAAGAACTTGGTGGATTCTTCGAGGCATTTACATGAAGTATGTGTCCTTTCCCCTAATCATTTTGATATCAAATTTCAAGAGCCTTACAACAGGTCCCCAAAAAGGAATGCAACCGCGTCCAAGTTAATCTGCTCAATAGCCTATCATCGGCCATAAAGCTCCCCCGCTCCTTAAGCACCATCCATAGCAAACGAAACTCCTTCTTCGCACCATACTATTACTATTTTGAGGACGGGAACGATACCAACCCTCTTCGTGTCCCCCCTCACATTGACCCAACAACGATGCTATTCAATTTCCAAGACGCACATGAAGGTCTCGAAATCGCGGATATGAGCCATATAAAAGGCAGTTTATCGACCGCAACAGTTGAAAAGGCCGCGAATTTTATCCCTGTGCACTGCGAGCCAGGAGAATTCCTCGTGCTGATTGGTCACGTCATGAGGAGACTTGTTTCGGGTGTCAAACACTCTGTCCATCGTGTGAAGCGACCAGTGGGAAGTACGGGATTCCATCTGAACTATTGGGTTGTTCCGGATCTAGATACGTGTTGTGATTTTGGGGATAAGAAGGAGGATGTTGCAGAATATCTGGCAAGGGTGTTTCCGGCGGCATTGAGGAACAGTGTTGTGCAAGCATAGAATGATATAACTTCTAATTATTCAGATTGTGTTGCTTTAAAATTTAAGGAAGTATGCTTCCAATAACTAACAGATCCTGGTTCTGTTTAGAGTAATGAAAGTCTTAGTAAGCTTCTTTCTAGTTATTTTTCTAAGTATATAATAGTTTTAATCTTTTACTATATCTATTTATATTATGTATTTGATTAAGTTTAGACTAATTCAGAAAGAATTCTAAATTTTCTAAGATATAATAGAGGATAGTAGTCTTATACTAGGACTACAGGATACTGAACTCCTAATACCTTAAACAAAGTTATAAAACTTCTTATAGGGTGTTAGACTGATTACCTATAGGCCATTCCACATTAGATTATCTCAATAAGTACTAAACTCAGTCTAGATACCTTTTATAGTGTCTACTAAATTAGAAACCTCAAATAAGAACCACTTAGACTACCTACTTGTTACGGACCCTGCGACAGGAGGGGTTGCGAGTTACAGATGGGCCACCGAGAGCCAACCATCCCCACACTACAGAATAACATGCATAACGTCACGTGCAGCCAACCAAGTGAATTAAACGACAAGTTGTTCCTAGGAGCCGTACCGACAGACCGGAAGGGTTCCTAGGAGCAGAATGATCAGTGATCGATCAGGGTGATCAGGACACGGTGTCCCCACAGCCAGACATTACCCAGTATATATGCAGTTCTACAGACAACCCAGGAACGACTACCTTAGCACCCGATCGGACAGCACACGTGACCAGGGGGGTATACTAGAGGGTATACCAACGGGTAGTTGAAAGGGAACGATCCGGTATACTACCGGATGTACCCTTTAATATACCACACCAGGAAGAACTAGATATATAAGGACACTCATTAGTATATATATATTTAGCTCTTCGCGATCAATCTTATCTAAGTTACTACAGGATACCTTTAAGGATTCTACTTCTACGGTATTACTTTTATGACAAACATCCTACAAGTAGGGGAGCTCTTCGGACTGACCTACTTGGCGCACTACCTGGCGCCTCCTTCGAAGTTGCTCAATAGGACCCGAGTCCGTGTAAGGCTTAGTATAGCAACAGTACGGTTGCGAGTCGATACTCAAGGAGCGGCACCGTCAACTGGTAAGTTGGACTTCATTTGACGATACTCATTGTGACCAGTTAGCACCGCTGTTACGCGTAGCTAACTGGTCATGGTGAGTGGTTAGATCGTTGGTTAACAACTTACCAGTTGTTCTCTGTTTCGTTGGTTGTGTGTGCTATCTATCACTTGTACTCCTCAAGTATCGACTCGCAATCGTACCGTTGCTGTGCTAAGCCTTACACGGGCTCGGATCCTATTGAGCAACTTCGAAGGAGGCGCCAGGTAGTGCGCCAAGTAGGTCAGTCCGAAGAGCTCCCCTACTTGTAGTATGTTTGTCACATGAGATGAAACTGAATGAAGTACAATCCAAAAGGTATACTGTAGTAACTTAGATTAATTGATCGCGAAGAACTAAATACATATGCGTAAAGAGACATCCTTATATATCCAGTCCTCCATGGCATAGTATATCGAATAGTACATCTCGTGGTATACCAGATCGTGCCCTTCTATCTACTCGTTAGTATACCCGCTGGTATACCATGTGGTCACGTGTTATTTACCAGGTACCTATACTTCTGGCGTAGTGTTAGTGACGGTAGAAAGAACGCTTGTTCTTGCGTCACGCTAACCGTATCGTGGGTTAGTGCAGTATATGTCAAAGCAGTCGGCGGGCGTTTTGCATGACCAATTAGGGGATAGAACCTTGGATCAAAGGTGTGAACAGTCTGTATTTCTGAATATGATTTACCATACAATTTATAGGGGTTCGTGCATAATTTAGTGCAATACATCCATCCTGGTAACCCATTGTTCTGCCACGTCCTACCGCGGTGGGCTATTCCAAGCACATATTGACGATATTGCTGACACACCCTCTTAGCGTTCGTAAACGCAGGCCTACTACGTGTTGAACGCTGGCCAATTGGCCTATCGCGGCCTCATTTATCGTTAGTATAGCCTCTGATATCCCTTATACCTAGCATTCGGACGAATTTCTTATGTTATTGGCAAGGCAGGGCCTTCGTGAGGCCATCAGCCACCATTTCAGCGGTGGGCACCCATTTGACGATAATCCTACTATTCTCAACCTCCTATAGCAGCCAAAATTTGTGTATATCGATGTGCCGCAGCTTTGTGTGGAACTTTCTGTTTAATGCAGATACGAGGTCGACTGTCTGTTGGTTATCGTACTGGATCGTCACTTTATGATCAGGATTAAAGCCAATATTACTTAATAGACACTGCCAGTACTGCAGTAAGCGTGCTGTATCTGAAAGAGTAAGCAATTCAGTCTCAGTTATTAATATTGTGACTGTCGATTACTTTGATACTTTCTAGTCAATTACACCTCTAAAGATCTGGCAGATATACCCTGCAGAGCTCTTTCGGCCTGGATTATCCCTAAATAAGGTATCAGACGCGAATTCAAGGGCCTGTTTACCACTCTCCGGGCTATATTTAATAGCTAAGGCCCGAGTGTAGTATAAATAGACAATCACGCGATCAATAGCGTAAAGATGTTGAGGTCTAGGGTTCGTCATATATTAAGCTAGCTTGGCGGTTGCTTTTGCTGTATCTAGACATATAATAGTGGTGGTATATTGGGCAGAGCCAACCTTACTTATATATTAATTAATGTCTGATTGTCTGGCGATGCCTTTATAAGGTATAAGCTCTTCACACGCTATAGGCGTGGCCACAGATGCCTGCTAAGTCAGTCTATATCAGGCTACTACGCTGGTGATATAGACATCCTAGCATAGCCAGAGCTTCTGGAGATGACAATCTCTCACAATTCGAATACTAAGAAACCAGCAGGCATCTCCATACTCTGTGAGCTCCTAATACTTATATAACTACTTCTTAATCTTAGCAGCCTGTGTCCTTTGAGACTTATGAGATGCTATCAAAATATTATCCACATAGAAGAAGACGATAATACCATCGCCTGTGAAGACATAGAGATCTTCCGGAAGGCATTTAAGGCCTAATTTCGACAATACTAATGATGCCTCCTGCTGCCAGAGCCTAGGTAATGTCCGCAGACCATACAGAGCCTTCCTCAGTTTCTATATCATCCTAGGCTGGCCGAAGCCTGAGGATATATGGGTATAGACAGGATCTGGTAATATGCTATTCAGAAAGACATTGACAGTGTCCAATTACCTCAAATCCAGGTCAAATACCGCTACCAGGGCAAATATCATTTATGCAGTCCTAGAAGCTAATATTACAGCGCGCTTTTCTTCAGACATAACCTTCTCAAGGTCTCTACGCACATATATACGTGCCTTATACTTCAAAAGATACCTATCTTAATCGAATTTATAGATGAATACCCATCTCAGTAGTAATATCTGAATTAATCGATTATTCGGCTTCAGGGTAACCTAGAAGGTGTTCTTTTGTTATAGTGCTTTGACTTCAGCAGCTACAGCAACTAAGAATACATCTCAATATAAGTGTTTAAGTATCTCTTTCTACCTATCTAGTGCCTACGGCAGGTCATCCTAATACTTATAAGAGCGCTTAGCAAATAGTGCTGCCGAAAAGACACAAAGTTGCTCTGGATGCTTATCATTAATAAATATTATATACGTATATTCATCTCTGCGTGTGCTGCGGCGATTATAGCTATCCTTAATAATATTTACAGCATTAATACTATTATCATGAGATTGTCTGCTAGTAGGAATAGCATTATTAAACTCTTATATCTCTATCAGAAGCTAGCTCTCACTTTCAGAGATTGCTTCTTCTTTCTCTTAGTCCTGAGGTAGCTGTTTATCAACCTAATCAGGTTCCAAATGTTGAGGTTCTTGAGCTTCAGCATAATCCACCCCCTTAGCTATGTCAAAAACATTTACTAGGGGATTTGCTAAGAGATCAGGCTCTTCTAGAGGAGATAGAGAGAACACAGAAAGTTAAGAAGGCTCATCGGTTAGAAAGCTACTAGATAATACAAGAGGCTTATCAAACCGCTTTTAAGATATCTGCTTCTCTAGTGATAGGTAAAAGCTCTCAGGATAACCGGCTTTAACATTATCTGTATTCTGATTAGCCTCATCCTGCTTATTCTCATCTTGATCAGCCTTATCCTATTTATTTATATCCTAATATACCTAAATCAGTGATATAGGCAGCACTTCTTTATCAATTACTCGATATTAACACCTGAATACTGCATTAACTTTATCCTTTATAAGTTTAATTAATTCTAGAATAGGCAACAGATACTCTTTCCAGATCTTTATATCTAGATACTAGCATTAAGATTTATTAAATACTACATCTCTTACTACTCGCACCTCGCTATTATACAGTATCCAGATCCTCTATACATTTAAGGATATATACCCACACAAGAAGCTAATCTCAGCTCTGGGAAGCATCTTATAGCCTTAGAGAATCAGCTCTTTCTTGCAGTAATAGGCGAGGCTACTATACACCCATAAGCCTAAGAGGTCAGTCTTTTTGATATCTCCTCACTGCTTACGAATCTTATCTCAGAGCACAATCCACTTCTTTTCATACTCTATATAGATTAGTATACAATTTAGTATTTAAACTACTACTACTAACTATTTAGGCCACAGAGCTATAGAGAGATTACTTTCTATCCTAATCTTACATGCTATACTGATAATAAGACCTCTAGCTCTCTCTACAGACCTATTCATCTCTAGTAATACTACTACAGTGCTTATCAGGATAAAGCCCTGATTTATAAGATAATTCTTATAATTATTAGTTATCAATTTCTTATTATCAGAATAAAATACTATAATATAGATTCCTCACTACCTCAGTATAAGGGCCAGAAAGACATTAATAGTCTGTTTGTATTCAGGTTTAGTAGTATAGATATATATCTAGTAGAATCTGATATCTGAGAGATAGAAATAGATTATCTATTTATATCTATTATATAACTTTTAGATGATATTCACAAGATTAAAGAAGATCTTTCTAAGTCGGCTAAAGATTTTACCAACAGGACATTATAATATTTAATGTTAAGCCTCTGCTATATTATATACCTCACAGGGCCGTTTGTGTGAGTGATAATATTATAAATCAAACAATAATTCTGATATACCTTCTGGGCCTGTTAGACCTAAGATCTTGACTCCATCTAGAAGCTCTGCGGCCTTCTTGATTATGCTATTATATACATGTCCCATACGCATATACCATATATCTAGAAAGGCCTCTGAGCTTTTCGGCCAAAAAGAGTATTAATTTAAATATTGAGCCGCGAGAGCCACACCATAATAGCAGTCATTCAGGTTTTTAATAATCTATAGGCCTACTTTCGCGTCTTATGCAATTCAGGCTCTCAGAATATCATATTTATCTGTCAGACACCCTTCTGCTTCATTCTAACTCCATTCTTTCTCTTTGATACAGCTGTATAAGATCAGATTAACATAGAAGTCTGGTGAATACAAGCAGTTCTCTACAGGAATAGTAAAGACATCACCTGTTACAGGATTAACATAATTAATATTAGCAGTTCTAATATTATAGCAGTATGTCTAATGCTCTCTGGTTATCAAATTAATACGCTTCTTAGTTATCTTAGTGAAACTAGCCTTATTATTACAGACATAAGAAGATAATCCTGTATCTAGTATCTAAGAGTTCTTAATCTCTTGTCTAGTCCTTTAAGAGATCAAAGCATTAAATAATATCTTAGGAGGCAAAGAAAGCATTATTGAGAATGATACTATTAGAATTATATTCTTCTGGCTTCTCACACATCGTATAGTAGCGGCAGATAAGATAGTAGCCTGTTGATTCACAATATTTAAGGTATTAAACTCAGCTATCTGCTTATCGACATATGCCTTCTATTCAGGACTGTTTTAATACGCTTTTTTAATATTCTCACGGCTTTCAGGCGTCGATTTAAACTATTTAGGTACACATGCCTTATTATATATATAGCATCTCCATAGTTGATGCTTTCCGCGGTTGCATAGGCAAGCTTTTTCCTTAAAGCTTTGATTATCCTTCATATAAGCTTCCTGATAGCCTTAAAGTGTTAAAAAGGTGACTCTCGGCTAGCTTTTTGATACAGCACTCCTTTCCGTAAGATCTTTATATCAATCACAAAGACTTTTAACAAGCTTGTTGTTTTCAACGTATTAGCTATTGACTATAATAGTAGTACGCTAGCTGTTATACTAATTACTCAGTTCTGATATATTTCTGACAGCCCTAAGGAGGTATTAGTTCGGCATATCCTTCTATTTTAGTAAATATAGTGCTATTCAGTTTCGCAGTGACTCCCAATCACTAAGCTATTTGTCCATATCAGTGCCTTTTAGTGGCGGTGACGCCGCCTAGTTGTGCTAATACTAATATAGGATATTAGCAGCGGATTCACCTCTCGTAAAGCGGTTTTTAAGGAGTTGCAGCTTCATATAGGTGCCAGTACATATCTGAATTAAATAAATCAGTGATATATCAGGGATTATAGCTCTGATTCTGTTATCTAGGACAGACAGAGCTTCCTTTTCAGCTTTCTATAAAGCCATCTCTTCTTGACAGATCTCTATGAATATAAGCCTCTCATCTCTATCCATATCAATCAGTGTGGTTAGATTAAGAGGTTCAGGCTTGATGCTCTCTGGACGAGCCTCGCTGGCGCTGAGGTCAGGGTTCACGATATCCCAGATGCCCTCACGTTGGGCACCATCTCTCAGGTCATTTATCCAGGCAAGCCAGTCTTCAGATAAGCGCAGTTTAACGCCATGCTGGGCGGAGGCTGTTTTTATATCCATCTCCGGTCGTTTTGATGTCGATATTGCAATTTAACGCGCGTGGACGATGCTTCGGAGGTTCAGGGGTTTGATCGGGCAATTAGCCGTCGATTGGCCTCTCAATTGGCCGTCGAAATGAGGGTAATTGGTGTCAAATAATAGAGAATTGAATGACTGGTTTATATACGAGCCGGGCTCATAACTGTCAAAGCAGTCGGCGGGCGTTTTGCATGACCAATTAGGGGATAGAACCTTGGATCAAAGGTGTGAACAGTCTGTATTTCTGAATATGATTTACCATACAATTTATAGGGGTTCGTGCATAATTTAGTGCAATACGTCCATCCTGGTAACCCATTGTTCTGCCACGTCCTACCGCGGTGGGCCATTCCAAGCACATATTGACGATATTGCTGACAGTATAGTTTAAGACGGCGAATCAGAGGCTGATTCCGGCCGTTAGTCACGTGATCTGATCCTGCGTTCCTTTCCTCGGAACGGTTGGCTCTCGGTGGCCCATCTGTAGGTTGCGGCCGTCAGTGGTCGGGATGGTGGATCCAGCCTCCATGAACTGCACTACGGCCATATTGCCACATCTTTCGACAATAATCTCTGCCGCTCGTTGAATTCTCGGAAATTGCAGCTGTGGCCCTATCTCCGCTATCACGTCAACACTTTCGTCCATGCCGTACCTCAGTTCGCTGTCATAGGGGAGTAAACTGTTTCCGAATCCTACTGTATCCAAAATGAAGTCTCTTTTTCCTTTTTCTTATCTTATTTTCCAGTGTAAAATTTTTTACATCTAGTCACCGACTTGGCTATCTAACTTAATGTGGCAAGCCAAAACACAACAGGATTTACGAGAGCTGGAATTTCGTGGGACTTGATGGGACATTGTCCGTTAGCACCAAACGACAAGGTAATTCTTTTTCACGAAGAAATTAGAAGGAATAAAGGAAAATCATTGAGGCCTGCTATGGACAGAGTCGTATGAAAGAAACCTACCCCGATGCTTGTCCCAAGGCCAGGATATCCCCATTCCCCCCGAAACCGCAAGGACGAAACTCAGATAGTACATTTTTGCGGTTCAGGTTTATCCACTGTTTCTGCTTGACAAATATCACCGAATTCTTGAAAGTTGAATGAGAGAGTCATTTTTGCGCTCGGACTGGATATCGGACGTGACGGAGTTAGTGATTATATACGAACTATCTTGAGAAGGTTCGAGTTTAGTCACAATTTCCTCATTGCCCAGAGTCTCCTACTCTCGAATTCTACGCAGCCTTGATCGCTGCTTCTGTTTGCTGTTGCAACTTGGACCCGAGGTCCTTGTTGACGCGCCCGAAGAGGCCTAGGCCCGGTGTTAGCCTCCTTTTATAGTAGACGGAGTCGCCGAAGATACTCGGCTAGGGCTACCAGGGAAACTTACGATAGACAGCCTTTCGCAATTCAGGGTACTTGACACCCTGTATATTGCCGGCAAGGTTCTCAATGACTCTATCCTGGTGACCAGGCTGGCGGCCAATAACATCCCACAATGCTGCGGGCTGGACGAAGTCCTCGTCAGTGATCTCGCTGGTGTAGGCGGAGACCTCTCCCGCCCACTTTTCATGTTCGGTGTGTAGGGCCAGTGCAGAAGCGCTAATTCCCTTCTTGTCTTGGTAGAATTGGATGGGTTTGATCGAGGAGCCAACATAGTTCGGGTCACCGCCGTAGTTGTCGTCAAATCGCATGACTCCGTCACGCTGGAAGGGGCAGTAGACTTGTGCCTTCGCGGCATTGGTAGGGAGTTGCTGGTAGTTAACGCCAAGACGGTAGCGAGCTGCATCGGGGTACGCGAAGAGTCGTGCTTGCAGCACTTGGGGACAGTTAGTCATAGCGTATCTTAAGGCCAAGAATTGTCCGTCATTCTGACTTACCTGGATCAGCGGATGCAGCAATACCAGGAACCATTGTCGAGGGAGAGAACGCGGCCTGCTCGATATCTGCGAAGTAGTTTTGCGGCTGTTCCAGATCAGCAACTGCAAGGCAAGATTAGAGAAAAGAGGAAGACTTACATTGCGATTCATAGTAAGACGACCGATCTGCTGTAGAGGGAAGTCCTTCTGCGGCCAAACCTTGGTCATGTCGAAGATGTTCCACTTGTACTTCTCAGCCTCCTCGGGGCTCATCAGTTGGACATAAACGTTCCAAACGGGATAGTCGCTCCTCTCGATTGCCTCGAACATGTCGCGAATCATGAAGTCAGGGTCTTCTCCGGCGATCTTGGTAGCTTCTTTGGCAGAGAAGTTCTCAATCCCTTGCTGCGTTTTGACGTGGATTTTCGCGTATTTGAACGAGCCATCCTAAGCTTGACATTAGTGAAAGTTTTAATATCTGGTAATGGTCGCTACCTACGGGTTTAGTGAACTTGTATGTGTGCCCACTGTACGAGTTCATGTAGCGGACCGACTTTGGAGTGCCACGGTCACTGAATAGAACCAGAAGTTGATGGATACCCTCAGGGTTGCCGACATGGAAACTATAGGGTTAGTCTGATTCAACAATTGGAGTTTAAGGATTTCACATACTCCCAGAACTGTTTTACTGATTAGTTTTCTAGTCCCATATTACTAGTAAATAACAGGGAGACTTACCATGTTTGCGTCGGGAAGGTGAGTCTGAGGGTGTCTCTTGTGAGAGCGGTTCATAGAAGGGAACTTGATTGGATCGCGAATGAAGAAGACGGGCTAAATCAATAAATATCAGACTCAAAAAAAAGAAACAAAAGTACAAATGATGCGCAGCATACCGTGTTGTTAAAAACAAAATCTTGGTTGCCCTCGTCGGTATAGAACTTCATAGCCCATCCATGCACATCGCGAGAAGTATCGGCAGATCCGGACTCGGGCCCGACTGTTGACACGCGCTGAAGCACGGGAGTCTTCTTTCCAATCTTGTTGAGGAAACTAGCGCTAGTAAAGTCAGAGCAATCGCGGGTGGCTTCGAATTCTCCGTAGGATCTATAAATGTCAACCAGATGATTCCCCCGTGGAGCTATAATAGCTTACCCCACAGCTTTGGCGTGAACGACACTATTCAAGATCTCATGTCAGTATACCGTGGAATCCTGAAGGGTCAAATGGGAAATCAACTAACCGCTCTGGGATTCGCTCACGGGAGAAGTGAGCAAGGGTCTCAATGAGCTGAGTGTCCTGAAGTAAACCGAGGCCGCCACCCTGTCTGCCCCGCATCAGAAGAGCCGTCTCGCTGTTTGCGAAGGGACAGCCTACAAGAGTCAGTCGAAAGTATAAATCCAAAGTGAAGAGGTACTATACCTTCGGCTAGAGTGTAGTATCTATCGTCGCCCATATTGAATGACAATTGAGTTGATGATAATAAGTCAGGTAGGACAGAAAAAGTGAATACGTGCGATAAAGCTCGTAACTTTTGGGATCGTCTGAGGAATGCAGTTTATATATTCTCCAGTCCGGAAACAGCTCAACTTCGTAGTGCTCGCTTTTGGATGCCCGTGTATTGGGTCTTATTATTACGCTTAGACTCATTGGAGGCCAGTACTCCACTGCCGAAAGGTCCACTGAGTATAAAATTGATGATCATCATCACCATGAAAATGCATTGATCATCAAGAATGCGCAAGTCGACGCAAGAGTACCCATGGCGACCAAGTCACCAATGTCAATTGGAGCTGTGTGAGAACAATGACAGCGTCATGGGTACATGCGAACATGAACCAAATAGTTATTACGTCATACCAGCGTTAGAATAGCTAGTTAGCTTGTCAAAGGAAAGTGTCATGGTATTACCTAAAATCGCATTCTACGATGAAACAACGTGATATGCCGTATCTTTATCTCTAGTCCCCACTTATCGCATTTGTCAGATCCTGTTGCTATACTATATTATTGGCTGTGTGGTTATGCCTAAAGCGTACAGACAGAAATTTTAGGCAATAGCCACTTTAAGGTGGGGTCCGTTCCCGGCCGAATTAATTAGGTTTAGTATATTCAAAATATATTTACTTTTTAAAAACTGGATTAATTTAAGTACGCCAATAATATGTAAAAGATTATTAAGACTATATTCAATAGATCAAGCTAAATTCAGTATGATTGGCTATATAGTTATGCCTAAAGTGTACAGACAGAATTTTCAGGCAATATTCCACTTTAAGGTGGGGTCCGTTTGTGACCTAATTGATTAGATTTAGTATATTCAAAATATATTGCTCCCACTTATTCAAGATGACAGCGAATCTTGCCTCAGAGACCTCGATGTTCGAGCTGAATGCAGATATTGATACAGCCATGGATACAACCATGGATTCCCTGTTTAATGTTAAAATTTCTAAAGATTTTTTCATACATCTTAATCCTAATTGGAACTCATCCAATGAATGTCACAGACCAGCTCAATGGCATGACCGTTCAAAGTAAAATGACGATCTAGATATCACCAGAGCTTAATCTGCTACGCTTTCGAGGCTCTTGTTTTCTCTTGGTTCCCCTCTAAGTATTCTTGGCCGGAATGACCTGTTCGATTGCAGATTATTTTTTCTAGCATGGAATTTCCATCTGTCCCAGAGAAACGGTACATCCACAGATATAGTGTCATTGATATTCCAGACAATCTGACTTGAAGTCTAGATTCGAACGTAGTAATTGACGTCTTTGTCATCGTGTCTAGAGTCATCACTTTATCTAGACAGATATATAAATATACAATTCTCGTGCACTTTCATTTTCACCCCATTAAAGACTCGAACGACTTTATTCTACGTTCCTCACTCTGAATATTCTCAAGTTACCTAACCTATTATTTACTATGTCTTGTACTACACAGTCTTCTCCAAGGTCGCAAAAATGGGTGTCTCGCCTGCGTGGAGATATACCTGGTAGCACAGCCCCCATTTATCGTTCGACCCGAGGTCAGCTCCCAATGCTTAATGTGGCCCATAATGTCCGAAATAACTTTGTTGCCGTTGTCGGAGAATTTGTCGGTACATTCTTATTTCTCTTCTTCGCATTTGCCGGGGGTCAACTCTCCAACACCCCAAAGCCGCCTGAAGGGGCACCACCAAACACCTCGAATCTGTTATATTTATCCCTCACATTCGGATTCTCCCTTATGATCAATGTGTGGACATTTTATCGTGTAACGGGTGGATTATTCAACCCAGTTGTAAGTGCTCAATGTTTCATCATTTCTATACGGAACTATGAGAAATATTCTAATAGCTGCACATTTTAAGGTCACTCTGGCGCTCTGTCTCTGTGGCGGTATGCATCCGGTGCGTGGTGTCCTGGTATTTGCCGCCCAGATCATTGCAGGAATTGCATCAGCCGGTGTGGTCAGCTGTTTATTCCCGGGAGCCCTGAATGTTGGGACCCGTTTAGGTGGTGGCACCTCAATCTCACAAGGTTTATTTATTGAGATGTTTCTCACAGCGAACCTGGTATTCGTTGTGATAATGTTGGCAGTGGTCAAGCAAAAATCCACTTTCCTTGCGCCGATTGGGATTGGCTTAGTTCTTTTCGTGAACCAGCTTGTCGGTCAGTTTAAACGTCATGCACATGAATAAAGGAGATATACTTACTGAGCATACAGGTACCTACTATACCGGCTGTGCCCTTAATCCCGCTCGCGCACTGGGTCCAGATGTTATCAACCGTAGCTTCCCAGGCTACCATTGGATCTACTGGGTCGGCCCTTTGCTTGGATCTCTCCTTGCTTGTGGCTTCTTTGGGTTCCTTAGCATATTCCATTATCAGGCTGTCAACCCAGGTCAAGATTTTAATGAATGGGAAGCTGACATCCACGGTAATTATGATGATAAAATGGGGCGGCAATCGGAGGCATTTTCGGATGCCAGCACATTTGGTCACTCGCATCGCCAGGGGGAGGACAGTCCGTCTCCCAATGCGAGCAACGAACATGAAGGCCAGAGCACTGCTATAGACAACAGGGCTAACGCTGAAAGTCAGGTGTGAAACCGGTCTAACCAATAATATATCCCATAGGAAGGAGTCGCCCCATGACACCGTGCCGATATTGCACACAAGGAGAGGTTTGATCGGATTTCCTGTATTTAAATTACTTTGTGATAAAATCTGCACAAATGCGCTTTGTGGCTATTTCCTGTTGCTACTGGTTCATCGAGATAACTTAAGTTGTTTCAAGAGTCGCCACCGATTACCTGTTACACGCCTGTCCTATTTACGTCCCGTGTAACCGTGGATATTTTACGCTGCGATGAATAAAAGTTGTCTCATTTTAGCAACAGTTTTGTTTATTCGGTATCTCTCTAATAGCATATTTTCTTAATTTCTCGTATTGGAACCATAGAAGAGGCTGAATGGCGTTCATTTCTAGTCAACACAGACGTGGTAGGGCATTCCAATGTGTTGAAGTTACATAAAACGGCTTTTTTTCTGAAACCAGCGCCTGAGATTGTGCCAGTATTCAATTGAACGACAGGGTGATTTTTGGTCACAGTCATTGTTCATGAAGCTCGGCAATGGCGACTCATGCAGATAATAGAATGTATCACGACATAATGGACAGCTGGTGTCCTTTAAAGTTATCCATGTGTCAATACAGGGCTTGTGGAATATATGACCGCACGGTATCTGGCGAAAGATAGAATCTTACTCCATATCTTCAAAGCAAAAGATCGCAAATATTGGGCAGCGAATCTGCTAATGATAGTTTAAGCTGAAGTTGTTGCCCATGTCAGAACTGACTTACAAATGTCTTTGCTCTCCCATCTCGTATAGCATGGCATTGCTGTTGCCTCAATATCCTTGCAACTGAGTGGATTTTGCCTGTTTGCTGAAGGCTATGCAGTCAATAATGAATGATCTCTCTGCATCGTTGAGCTACGCAGTATAAACTGCAATGCAATAGTCACTGGATAAATACTTATAGTAGAGGTACGAGTCTAAAAGGTAAGTATCATCAAGGCGTATGATGTGAGAGTTACGTGAAGGAATTAGTAAAATATGCTTCCATTGTAGAAAGTAAGCAGGGAGATCTGTTGGTATTTATTGGTGGAATAGTATTGCTTTACGAGGTAACCAGGTTGTTGCTGAGCTACGCGTGCAGCTGCGACCGGTTGACCCATCCGCGGGTCTTCAAACTTAGTTGAGACCTGTTCCGAAATTACCCTATCGTGTTCGTGTGCAGTGTGGCCATTCATTATTGTTTGGAATACCGTACTTCCACCAACTGCAAGAACAACAAGTGGGTCAGTGGTATTGATATATGCGCTAAACCACAGGTAGTTGTCAATTGGCTCTCTTTGGGTTTAGCGGGATAATTTGCCTCCGTTCCGTCTGTCAGGATCATGATCCCCAGTTCGAGTACTGAGCCTCGCAACGAGGTAGGTTAGCCTATAAGTCCCCCAGTCCTCGTAAATCGGAAAATAAAGCATGTTTAGTTCTCTTCCCTGGAGCGGTCTTATTCCCTCTCTGCAAAGAGACACTTTTTCGGTTACAATTTAATATGGACCCTAGCTATGATCCGACGAAAGAAACAGTGTCTCTGCTCATCAGATCTGGTATAGCAAAGGCTCGACTATCATGGGCTGACTTACTCCTTAAGTCATTCCTTGCTGGCGCCTTTCTTTCCTACGGTGCCATTTTTAGCCTTCTCATTTCTGGCGGGGCTCCCTCTCTACGGGAAACCAACCCATCTCTCGTTACACTCATCTCCAGCTTTACCTTCCCAATGGGTTTCGTCATTCTCGTGTTTGTCAACACTGAATTATTCACCGCCAATGTTTTTGTCTTGATATTAACGACGTTCGCGCGGAAGACAAGCCTTTTTGATCTATTGCGAAATCTAGTCATGTCTTATATTATGAATATGGCTGGCTGTTTGTTTATGGCTGGGTTTCTCTGCTGGTGGACGAATACTCTGAACACTGACGCCCTTCAAAGCTTTGCAGTAGCTCAAGCAGAGGCAAGGGTCAACGTGCAGTGGTCCGCAAATTTCCTCCGAGGGATCGGCTGCAACTGGCTTGTGGGTTTGGCTATTTTCCTCTCTATCTCCGCGCAGGACAAAGTCTCCAAGATCTACGCCATTTGGATCCCCATATGGACCTTTGTGGCACTAGGTTATCAACACTGTATCGCCAATTTCTTTTTGGTGCCAATCGGAATGTTCTACGGCACGAACTTTGGTGTGGGGAAATTCATTTACCAGAGTGTGATCCCTGTTACCCTCGGTGATATAGTTGCTGGGGCAGTTCTGGATGGATTCTTTATCTGGTTGCTTTATGGCAAGAAGATTGTGAAAAAGAATCTCGATGAAGCGTCTAATACTCTTCCATCTTAAGCGCCGGTAAAGCTAGTAAACGAAGAGACTGGCATTGAGAGACCTACAACTTCATGAAAAGTTACCAGCTGCTGCTTTGTACTTAAGGCCCCGGGGCCCGGGATTAGGTGCTCTAGCAGGGCCAAGGTCAGTGGAGGCGGCGGAGTTCTTTGATTCCAACGTGCTGTATTCGTCTATTACACCACCTGTATCCAGTATACTGACGCCAAACTGGAGATTATACAATAAGGGCCTCAGGCCTAGCTCTCAATAGCCGCAAATAGACGATAACAAAGAGTCAGGAGTTCATCCATCATTAATCAATAGCCCTTCCCACCCCCCTCCGGTGCAGTATATTAATGGATATCAAATCTCGTCTTGAATACAGCCAGCGTCCGATTATAAATAGCAGGTGAGATGTTCAACGTAGTTTCAGTCAGTTTCGCGAAGTTCGAGAAAGCCTCTTTTTGTATTATGAGAAGATGAGTGCAATACATATTGCTCTTGCTGAGTAATCTCACGAACGAGAGGTTTAATCGATATTATAGGCTTGGTGGCTTTTACAGAAACTCTCTATAAGGCGCAGTTCCCTAGGCCAGCATCATTATAGATTAATTCCTTATAAGTCCGAATATTTACAGAATTACTAGGTTGGGAGATAAGTATTTAGTTTAGCGTGCTAGTGACTTATGAATAGTTAAGCTATAGATTGTCGACAGAACTGCGAATATTATATATGAGACTCTAGATTCTGAGAAATAAATCTTACTAGAAAATATACCTAAAAAATATCTCTTATGTATAAGAATAATAGAACAGATAAGTAAAGAGCTGTTGTTCTTAGGCAAGAGGGAGGTAAATATAGATTTATCTTTACTAGATTCTGATATTAATTGGTTATTATAGAGTGTGTATACTATATTAAGAGAGAAAGTCTGTAAGCTAAGTCTCTTGAAGCTTTCTTTCTTGTTAGGGAAGGCTTATTTATTTCTGGTATAGTTCTAATAAGACTTCTGGACTTTCAGTCTCTCAGAAACTTAGAGATTATTAAGATTAGATACGCGTGCTAGGTTATTTTTCTTGAGCCTGAGAAGCCGCGTTTCTAGTTATTTAATATAAGGTCTATATTAGATCTCTTACTTCTTAATTATATCTATAAGAGAGATTTCTGATATTTTAAGATATCTTTTATAGTGGCTGTTAAATTCTTTAGTGCGGTAATATAGGATTTTTTTAATACTGGTATTGTGTATTTTGAGAAGATTTTTCTAAAAGATCTGGTACTGTTATTAGTTTTCTGTATCTAATCTGTATCTAGTATCTTCTATAAATTTCTTTATTATAGCTTTCTTTGCTATAGTGAAGCTATCGGCTGGTCTTTTTGTAGATAGTAAGCTTAAAGGATTAATTAAAGCTGTACTCTTAAGGATAATTTTCTAAAAGATTATTTTATAATACTGATTCTGTATATCCTTACTTATAGCTAAAGTATTATCTTTCTGAATAGTGCTAATTATCTGTTCATATTTATATACTATAATCTGATTAGTGTATTTCTGTATTTTATTAGGGTTAGTCTTTACTAGGACTATGGTGGTTTAATGGCTGTATCTAGTGATTGCTGAATTAATAATAAAATACTTAAACAGAATTAAAGCTATTGCTTTTGTTGTATATACGGAATCTGGATAATAGAATAAAGAAGTATTGACTGAGAGATTTGAGAGGTGGGTTTTATTCCTATAGTTATTATTAGGTAAGGGCTAGATTTAAGAATAACTGATGTTAGATCAAAAAGTTAGTTAATTAATTAATTTAAGGTAAAGGAGTGCTATACTAGTTAATTAAAACTCTAAGAGCCTGTCTTAATTATTCTATTAGTAATGTGACTAGGTGAAAATTTATTAGTATATTTATCTGAGCACTGCTAGATCTGCTTTTTTTTCTTTTTTGGTTCTGCGTCTGCTAGATTTACATACTCTCTTTTCTGGGTATTTAAAATCCGATTAGATCTACGCCTTTTAGCTGGTAAAGATAGGGGTATTTGTAAAGCTGAATCACTGGTTCTTAATAGGATGTTGTCTATATTGTTGTCTTGATTTGTAAGATAGGCCTAGAGGACTGAGTTTATTGTAAGTAGCTGAACTGATAGCTAGGTTAGATGGCCTATGTACTATTATTGTTAAATTTAGAAATCAAGGAATTAATATAATCTTTATTATAATCTATACCAGAGGACGTGAATGTATCCCGGATAGCCTGGGCTAAGCGTCTGCGGGTTATTTTGTCTATAGCCTTTGGAGAAAATGGTGCGATTAACGATGTGCCCACCTCCTGTATCTTAAATATAGCCCCTTCTCCGCCCTGGAACATTCGAGCACACTGATCGATGAGCCGAGTCTACTTGTGTGGGGCTCTTGTTAACTATATGTTGACTAATAATGTATCTGGGGCGTCTCTCTATCTAAGATTGGCAACGAGGGGGTGGATCTAGACTATCTTGGCTGGATCTCGAGATATTGTGACGTGGCGTCAGCGGCTTGGATGAGTGCTGTATATAGATAGCTCGGCAAGGGAAAAATGGCGTAGGTTGGGTTTTGATCGGTGGCTCCTCTCCAGGAGTTGGTTCCGGCCCCCTTTTTAACCTGCATTGTGTGTATTCCACTTAAGGCCAGCACCCCGCTCTACAGGACTTCAAGAAAGAGGTAGAGCTCCTAGGCACGAGAATTCCCGCTCCTAGGTACTATAGCGCTGCTCCTAGGGCGTCTGCAGTTCCTAGGAGCAGGTATTGTGATCCTGGGATCTACTAATGCGATCCTAGGGCCGTCAAAAGAGTGGCTGGGAGCTCAAGGCCTCCTGGGACCCTATATATCCATGGTGAAGGACAGCGCTGATACACTTAGATATACAGCCTTCCGACCGGAATTTTCCCGAGGACCTGAATGTGCATATCATCCAAATATTAGTGCTGGTGATATTTTTTCCTTTATACAATCTGTATTAGGAACTCTAGTATAAGATTTCATACCCTAGAATACGAAAATAATAATTTTAATAGCCTGAGAATATTCTTGGGCACTAATATTAGAAAATGGTAAAGTTTTAACAGGCTCAATATTTTGAGACAAGAATTTTTTTATATGATAAATAATTTTGGCTGAGAATCTTATAGATATTGTAGTGGGGAATATGGTGATGGGTAGGTAGAGGCCTGATAGCTGAGGCTTCTACTAGTTAGCATAGTACTCGTTCGCCTCGCGTACAAGAGTAAGACACTACACATATCTCCCGAACGCGTTCCCCGTTGCATAGAGGTGTCCTCTCTTCGGCTATCCTTTGTTATTGCTCATTGAGACCGCTACCCTAAGATGGCTAAAGCCTACTAGGACTGGTGTTGGTGTTGTTCTCGCTCTCGACCCGTCTGCTTGACAGACTGCCACAGCGCATTCCCCTTTTCACTATCTTATAGTTAAGATAGGTTAATTTAAGTTAGGGAATATCTTAACTTATAGATAAATTAGTGAGGGCTTAGAGAATTAGATAGTATAACTCTAACTGTATATCTTGTAAATAGCTAGATACCTGTCGGATAATTTTCCCTGATCGTGATCTTCTATTTTGTTAAATATCAGTCGGATACTGGTGAAGGGTCGTGATTTCCTTAAGTATAGAGAAACACGTTAAAGTGATTACTAAAGGCGTATTCAGTAATAATAGAGAGCCCACAGATGAACCTATAGATATGAGCGATCTATCTGTATCGTCGTGTTGCTTATCTCTGGGTCGATTCTAGAACGGTCAAATTGTGAATGATGAAGGCCGATACGCGTCATGTTGACCGCGTGAAGATAGTGGTGGTGAAGTGAATTGAGCGGCGACCGGTGAAAGATGATCTTTGGCAAAAAGTACAGTGTTCAATTACTGCCATTGGTCTTGTCAACTACACCAATCCGTCCTCTGACTTCGGTCTTTACTATTGGTATACGGGAACCAATGATCCCAAGGAGGTGTGTCTTGCAGCCTCTGGATATGCAACACTAAGCTGGTCCGACGACACCACAGTCAGCGAGAATGGCACCTCAATGACTGGAGATAGTTATCGTCATGTTGTTTATCGCAGCCAAGCTGTAAATTCCACCCTTGGTGATGTTCTTCTGCCATATATTCAACTCAAACCCATCAAATGGGCCCAATCCAGAAGTGAAATTTCTGACAACGATGCAAAATTCATTACAAAAGGTGAAAATCAGAATAACCAGTCATTATCAATCATCGGCAACGGTGTATCATTGTACCCAGGAGCGGCTATCTTTTTTAACGCCACAAATCTTCGAAAAAACTCGAAGAACTCTTCAGAGTGTCCCACTCCCACGACGATCTCCGGTACTTGAACGGTAGCACTTCTCATCGATCGACGAAGGGATACAAGCCCACTCTGCTCGAACCTTGGAACGACGATGTTCGGCGACGCTAGTCAATTCACTTACCTTCTTCCAACCTCCAACGGTTATGACCAAAATTGTTACCTAGTTGGCACACTGGAGTTTACAGCCGGCGTAACTCGGAGCACCAACAACAAATATATCGCGCCCCGCGTGGTAGAAGGTCAGACACCTGCCGACTCGAACGAACTCGAAGTGCAGCCAGATGCCTGGGTACAGCAGGCGCTTTGGCTAATGCCGGACCTAATGACCTCCTTGGCCATAATGAACTCGACTGCATTGAATTTCTGGGATAACGTTGATGGTTATGCGCACGCCATCATTCGTCAAGCATACCAGGGGGCATGGGATGCTTTGCATAACAGATTTGATTCTAGTGATTCGGCTGGGAGTGAGCTCTATACGCTTAAGGTGGCTGAATCGAGAATCAAAGCCACCGTTTCGTTTGCTAGAGTTTTTAGTTGGCTGACTGTCTCATTACTGACAACCCTTGCGGGAATATTGTTAACATTTAGCTTAGTTACCAGCAATATAAACATGCCTGAGAAACCAAGGGAAGGATCAGATCAGCCTAAAGACGCTCTACAAGAGGTTGTCATTGAATTGATTGGCCTCGGATCTGATTAATGTTACCCAGTATGAATTAATCGTACTTCTTCGTTATTTGGGTATCCCATTATCAACTCTAGCACGGTTTTCTATGGAAATTCCGGAAGACATATTGTATTGCCTTCGACTTTTCTTTAAAATAAGATACAAGGGCACTTCCCTGTCGACTAGCTAATTTGACCCGACCCTTATTCACTGAGAACATTAGAAACCAAGTGGAAAAGGCATTGTTTGATTATGAAAATACGAGATCACGTCCTTAGCAACCCGGAGATTCAATATCCCTAATCACTGTAGTTGGTGGACAGCTTGACTTGGAAAAGGTATCTCTGGCGGACTTGAGCAGGGTGAGAAACAACCCATTCATTCAGGAGCAATCCTGAAGCATAAAGATCAGATTGGTCAATGATCTTCGACGCAGCTCGGCCGGCAGAGGTATCGGGCATTTTGATACCAGCGAGATCTGGGTGAATCGCTCCAGCATCACACCACGTGTTGTAATCAGTCGTTCCCGCAGCAAGGTATGCAATGTGACCCGCTCTGTGCATTTCCTTGATACTGATGTACGGCGCGCGGTAACATGGCTTTGGACTCTTCCCCACTTCAACTTCACATAGCAATATGAAATAGCTAGCAGAAGTGTTCCAGCCACCTTTAAGACAGTAGCCAGCCGAGTTAGAAGAGACGTCAGCAAAGTAAAGACCCATTTGTGTGGTGCTTGAGGTAACTATTCGCTGAGAGCCTAATAGTAGCCCTTGGCTCAAGATTCCAATCATGTTGGTTGTCGGGCTTCCGTGGAATAATAAGCGCCGATCACCAACCAGGCAACTATGCGATTTTTGATATTGCCTGAAGCGCTCGTGTTCTCCTTTCCGCTCGATTTTGAAAACGTTGATCGGCTGGAAATGGATAACCGAGTTAGACCTGTCCCCGATCATAATGCATTATCGAGTCACGAGACTCACCGTGATCGAGATCGAGCCATTGTAGCCCACCACTGCTTTAGTCATATGGTTCATGAGGGCCTTGTGCTCCATAGTACCGCTTTCCACTGCCCAAATACATTAATATTTCGTACATCTTGGAGGGAATCAGGATGGCTCACCAGGTTCCATATCCACTAGACCGAGACCTAGATAGGCTCGGTTAAAGATTTGATTCTTTGAGAGATTGGTCGAGCTCCCCATTGAAATCACGGCATATGAGAGGTTATTCAAAGATTCGAGAGCGGCTCGTTCTCTCTCCACCCAGTGCTTGTCTTCTGATCGAGCAGGGAGAACAAATTTCGGCAAAGGATCCAGGGCACCGTTCATCATCAGCGCTAGATAGCATTTTCTCAAGGCATCCAGGAGCTTAGCACGAGAGCTATCGTTTCGTTGGAACCTGTTGAAAATTATCTCGCTGATTCTCTCCAACAAAGACCGCGCGGCACGCAAAGTGATTTCGGTTGGCCAGGGTTGGCCCCAGAGTCTACCACCTGAAAGATTACCGATTGGCAGTTGGTTGTGACCCCCTCCGGAGCATTGAATATTACGAAAGATAACCTCTAGTGCTTCGTAGACTGTCGGCGGAAGCTTGTTGCTGCTAGTTGCTTCCTTCTCGCTTGGAAGACCAGTCTCAATGTCGTCGAAAACACGGGGCAAGAAGATGTATTTTCCTTTTTCGGGAACGTTCCAGCGATTCTCCCAGGTAAGACCGGTTTTATCGTGAAAGTAATTTTGGAATTCTTCTCGGGCAGATCCCAGCTGCTGTTTTTTCATACCCGTTTTTGCCCTCAAGTTTTGATTCCAAAAGTAAAACACCTTCGCCTCGAGATTATAAAGCAGCTGCATGCGTTCCAAGGTAGGCAGGCCGCTGATCAAGGTTTTCCGGCGACTTTTGCTTGGGTTATCCTTGATCAAGAGAGCATCCCATATCAAATTTTCATCGTCTAGCCAGACGATAAGATCGCTTTCTATTGGGGTATAAGTTAGTCATGTAAATATAGTATATATTTCTTCAGAGTAACATTACTGTTCAAAGGGCAGTCATGATCGATGATCCCATTCAGTTCATGCTTCCTCTCCTGAATCCTCTCGTGGGTTTTCTTGCCAGTTGGCGAGATAGGCTTTGGTGCCGCCTTGTTCAATCTTTTCCTCTTGAGAGGATTTCTGGGCCAAAATCTCTTGGCGTCCATTAGTGTTTATCTTTCTACAGACTGGAAGAACCAGTCTGGGCTGACAATTTGCAAGCCTTCCACCTCCGACGCCTCTCGGTCTATATACATAAACCCAGTAAGTATCTGACTTTACCACAGTACCTCAGAATAGAGAAAGAGCTCGCACATTTTTTGAAATCACGCTCTAGAGCACTTTCAGTTGTGATGAGGTATGTGCAATTGTTGACGTCTAGTTCTTCGAATTTCCCTCCGTATCGAATCGTCAGGTCTCTAACGTCGCCTGTTCTCAGAGTTTGAGAGGCTATTCAGAGAAGAAGAGATTCAGATCGACATCGACATTTACTCACCATGGACTTTGCATTTGGAAAGATTGCCACTCACTGCGATGGTTTGTCCGGCTAAGAAACGGTTGGGGGAGGTCATGGTTAGTAGGTAGTGTGGTTGTTGCGGATAGAAAGGAGAAGGTGATGAGAGAGAGTGATGAGAGAAGGTGATGAATGAGAAATAGAAAACCGAAGTCGTGGTGAGTTTCCCTTAAGTATACCCGAGAGGGAAGACAAACGCTATGATATGTAATTTACAAAGACCTTCTTCATAGACAATGAAGCAATTGGCAATGTAAGACATTGTATTTTGAAAGACGGGGTATTTCGTGATCAATACCGTACATCGAGGACAGCAAGCATGATTATGAAAGAAAAGAGGAATCATGAAGACACAAGACAACAGAATTGAAGCAAACAACCCTTCCCTATTTCCCTTTTAGAACTTTGATTAAACCCTGCACATGAGTAGGACCTTCCCACAAACACGTCTCCACCTAGAGAAACAGCTAAAGACAATATTTCGGGCCGTGATAGAGCGGTTTCACTCTTCCCGTTCATATCTAATTGCTCTTGAAGTAGTTGAAAGCGATAACCGGACCCAGACCTACCTGTTGAGCCCAGGCATCCAAGTCGTAGCGCATGCGATGCCAGTTGCCCAGGTTCTTCCCGTCAGCAGGAGCATGTTCCTTATAGTCGAAACCCTCGGGCTGCTCATACAGGAAGAATATGTAACGGTGGGGAGAACTGCCAGGCGGCGGGGCTGGTCCGATCCAGTTTGCCACGAATGGGTGGGTTGTATCAAGGGAGGAAGACTCGGAGACCTTGACGCCCGGTTGGATCCAGTGTAGGATAGGACCGAGTGCATCAAATGAGGGGAAAGGCGCGTCGATGTCAAGACTCACGATAACATACGTCTTGGAGGGATCAGCTCCGTCAAATGACAGCTGTGGGGGAGACTGAGCAGCTGTGTCTGGTCAGATCAAATGTTACAGAGACACTGCACATGAAGAGAGCACTTACCATGACGGGCAACGTACTGGCCAGGTTGAATGGCTTGTTCAGAGATCTTGAGGCCGAGCACCTTGGTGTTGTCATTCTCAATGAGGCGGAAGGCCTGCTTGACATGGTTATCGGACGGCATCTTGGGTGAGATCAAGTTACTATGGATGGATATCACGAAGAGCAGCTGACGCGAAGAAGTGGGGGTTGTAACAAGAGAGAAGTTGGAGTGGGAGAGTAGCCAAAATAAGGCGTACTACCCTGGGCCAGTCAAGCTTTCGGGGATAAATAAGCATTCTGGCGCTAAATCCGGGCCCCACCTACAGCTGCCTACGACAATAACATTGTGAATTATCATGTCGTTTTTTCCTATTCACAAATTCAATTGATGAAATTCTAAGTGTTTGATTGATCAAGGGGTCTATTATAGGCAAAGCACAAAAATATATGCCTAGGGACTCGGAAATATGTACTAGTATATGTAAGTAGATGGGCGAATAGATAGGCCACCGGACGATATCCAGGTATCGACTCAAGAAACTTTGAAAGGAGACAGAATGAACTTTGAAATTATGATATAATTTCTCGTTCTGATGACCCTTCGCAAGAACCAACTCCGCTTTTACTAGTGCTTATCCTACAGGAAAGCAAGCCGATCCTGCCTAGATGCAAATAAGGCGTCCAGTCAGCCTGCTGAACAAGGCCCGCCTTGACATGGGGTTGCTCTCTTATTCTCAATCCAGAATAGCCGTCACTTTAGCTCGAAGGCTGAGATAACCCTCGTCGGGGTACGGGTTTCCAAAGTCACGCACAAATTCGAGACTCTTCTTCGAGTTCGGATCGAGCTCCAACTCGAATCGTCGAACGAGACCTGCAAATATCATGTACAGCTCCGCATAAGCCATACTATAAAGAACGTACCTTATTAGCTTTATCCATCGAAATTAGATCAAGGACAACCGTACTTCAAGCCCAAACAAATCCGCGAGCCCCTGGAGAAATTCACCAAGTATCGGTCTAGTCGTTCACCTTTGGCTGTAGCGCGCATCCACCTCTCCGGTTCAAAGGCTTCAGGGTTTGGAAATATATCGGGATCATTCAAAACGAAGAAATTCGTCTCGCTGACCAATGTCTGCGTACGAGTTCAGTCAGCACCGTACCAAACAGGCCCTCTAAGCTTAAAGAACGCCCTAAGATAAAAGAAACACACTCACCCCAGGCGGAATTTGATACTCATTATTATAAACCAACGTCTCCGTCGGCGCGATACGAGGCGATCGACTCGAAATCCCCGTCGCAAGCCGCATAGCCTCATAAACAACGCCATTCAAATACGGCAATTTCTCAAGCTGACTCCAAGAAGGCCGCGAGTCCGGCGTCGGCAGAACAGCCCGCAATTCCTCTCGCAACTTAGCCCGAACCCTGTCATCCGAATAAAGATGGAATGCGCCAATCGAAAGCGATCGAGCAGTCGTCTCTGTACCAGCAAGCACCATCGCAAAACCTTCATCCGCTATCCGCTCCACATCCAACATGTGCGCTGGCATGTCCGGTGAGCATAATTTCTCCATAATACAGCCCTTCTCCGTGCGGTGTCCTGCAAGGAACTGCTTAACACGCTGTCGCAGATCGTCCTTTTGAAGGGCGAGTGCGTGGGCGAACGGACTGATCTTCTTCAACCAGGATAAGGGCAGTGAGCCCATGATCGCCGGGAGAACAGGGAAGAAATACGAAAGATGAGCGCCCCGGAAAAGCGCAATGAAGCCGTCTCGAATGTGCTCGTTGAAATCTTCTCGGTCGAGGTTCCCGCTGTTGAATCCGAAGGCGTACTGGTGAATCACGTCCGAGGTGAGGGCCGAGAAGCCCGCGTCTAGGGGGACTTCACGACCGGTTTGCTGTGCGCGTGTGAGATGCTCGCAGAACTGATCGAGGCGGATTTGGATGTCCTTTTCGACGGTGCTGATGGCCTGTTTCGAGAAGAAGGGATTCATGGCGGCTCTGCGCTCGCGATGGACCTCGGCGGAGATGGCGGAAAAGGCTGAGCCGTCCAGGTCGAACTGTCGGACGAAGGGGGCATCCTTCTCGCGCTTGCGTGATGCGCCGCTGTAGATCTCATCGTAGTAGGCTGAATCTTTGATGTGGATTTCTCGAGGTGTGACACGAATGATAGGGCCTGTGTGGAGGTGTCAGGTTGAAAGATATCCCAGTATACCGGGGTATAGTACAAACCGTAGATTTCATGTAGTCGCTCAAGCTCCCAGATGAAGGAACCCTGTTTCACGACATTAAAGTAGCCTTCATATGCACTCGTAATGGCGGCCAATTTCGGGCCAGGAAAGCGACTGAGTGGATGGAAATAGAGCCGGTAGATACTGCGACAGGCCAGCCAGATGAAGCTGCCTAGGATCGCGTAGACTGTTAGACCGGCCATTTCAGGTATGTCGTCGAAGAGGTCGAGAGGTGTCGAGATCGGATAATGCAGCGTGAAAAATAAAGAGGAATTCCTCATCTTCAGTGCGGTTCTTCCCTCATTCACACTAATTGCACGCTAATCATCAGCCCAAGACCCTCCAATGTCCACTGAAGCGGAGCTAAGAACGATGGGGACGCAAAAGCCCCGTCATCAAGCTGACGAGAAGGTCAATTGGGGTATGGAGGAGCATTAGTCGTTGACATCTCCGGCAATTAAACCGTTCATGATTCGATCAAGATCGGGTCAGCGAGATCAAAAGTGGGGATATCAGCCGACGCCTCAATTACAGCCCCCTTCGGTGCTTCACCGTAACTGGTATAGACTATAGCTGGGCCAATTGCCGTGCTGAACATCTTGACGATCTTGGTGGAGATCTGGTGGAGGTGTGGGTCTGTTTAGGGCTAGAGTGGTTGGGTTATTGGGTCAGTGAACTGTCAGACTGGGCATTGGCTAATGCAAGACGAGTCTGTCTTCAGCTTGCATGAAGAAAACAAGGCAGGGCTGGGATCGATAGGAGCGGCCTGTCGCAAGATGCCAGTGAGGTTCAAGTTGGTCTGCTGTAGAGCCGCGGTGAGTGTATCCAATTCCTTGTCGTGGAGTTTTATTAGAGTGAAATTTGACATTGGAAAGCCTCGTAGGAAATGAGAAGTTCATATTTACAATCAACACCTAGCACCAATGCACCAATGCACCCGCTAACAAATACACAATAGAACCAATTCTACCAATCCACGGATATATCCAACGGTGAACTCCTACCCAGTAGTCACCAACCCAATCCCTGGAAAACACCCGTAGAGAAAGAAAAACCCATCAATCCAAACTCCTATATAATGCATATGAACGAGGTATCTTGGTTTATACAGCAACGAAAATCGTGACGAAGATTGAAGTCAGACAAGACCGGATCGGACAGTCGACTGCCGGCTGCGAAATTACGCAACCTCGGTGGAGATGTGTGTGATGTCTTGTTTCTCGGGCTTCATGCCGGAAGATGTCTGATCTGAATCCAAAGTGGCAGGAGCCATGGCGGCAGCAGGTGAGTTGACATCATCCCCGATCTTTGCTTCTTGGACCTTGTCTTCGAGTTCGGTGAGACAGAGGGATTCATCAAGCTTCTCGGCGAATCCGGTCTCATCATTCGGCTCGATTGTGTTCTCGGACTTGAAAGAAGTGGCAGAAACCGACTCCTTGCGTTCAGACTCCTCCGGCTTGGCATCCGCGATAACCTCCTCTGTCAGAGTGCGGCCTTCCTCCACGTCGTCGTCGTCACCATTGGCGGATAAAAACTCCTCCTTGTCGGTGGCCGGGAGCTCAGAGTCTGATTCATCAAGAAGATCATCGTCCTCATTTACAACAGCGGGGAGAACCGTGTTGGCTTGGAGCATCTTCACGTTGGACGGCAAGGGCGCTGGCTTTTGGACAGTCTCGACAGACAGAGTAGGCTCGAGCTCGACATCGGTGGGCTCGGTGGAATGCGAACGAGCGGTCGGAGACGGCGAGTCACGGCTAGAACCAGAGCCCCAGGTATGCCGGGGATGACGTGGAGGCAGAGCCGGCGGCACGGGACCGGGACGCTTGGGGATGGTGACCAAACGGGCCCGGGTGAAGGTGGGCGACGTGCGCTTGGAATCGGTTTCGTCGACCGGGGAAGATGTAGACGCCTTGCTTTCCGGCCTGGACATGGCCACGTTGCTCACCTCGTGCACTTCAATATCATCGTCGGATTCCTCATGGGTGTGTTCGCTCAGTTTTCTTTCAGCTTCTTCCTCCGCTCCACCGTGGATCGGTATAGTGTCCCATTGTGCATCATCCCAGGTTCCAGCTGGAGTCGTGGGTTCCTTGGCGCTGCGTGAGGACGCTCGGCTTACTGACGTGGTGGCAGTTAGCGGAGCCTCATCAGTCTGGGTGCCACGGTCCACGCTGGTGTAGCTCTGAACGCTCGTCCGCCAGCTATTCCGCGAGCTGTCGAGGCTGCGCCGGAACGTCGCGTAGACGGGGCTGCCTATGCTTGGTTTGAACTGAAAGGTTTCAGGTGGTGCTCTTACTTTAGTAGAGGCGTCGCGAATGAACAGGCCCTCTGCCTCCAAGGCTTTCACGCCGTATGGATCGGGGTCGTCTGCAGCAGGGATACCGAAGCCGTCATTTTCGTGGATTTCAATATCACCGGGGGTTTCGCCCGGTGGTGGGATGACTTCTTCATCGACGTCGGTGTCACCCTGGGCTGCCTTGATGGTTTGCTGCAAGGTTCGGAGGGAATCGGGCGGGTGTCGGACTTTTCCTGCTAAGATGTCGGAGACGGAGATGCGCTCGCCGTAGAATTTCTCGTTCTCGTCGGTCCGTTCAATGATGATGGTTCCGTCGACGGCAACGCCGGCGTAGAGACCTTTACTCTTCATATAAGTCCAGATTGGAGCCTGTCGCTTGTGGACCTCGGAATCAAGGACACCTCCCGCACCGACTGGGCCGGCACTGACGGATAATTCTCCACCTAGAGTACAGCGCACTTTCTTGAATCCTTCCAATGCCTCGTAAGTATTGATGACGACAACGCAGTCATATATGTCGACGCCAGCAAGGAAACCAATGCCGGCCGTGTGGAGCATTATACCCGAGGGTGGACTCCATTCGCCCGTTTCTGGGATCCGAGCCAGTAGGACTCCACTACCACCGGAGCCACTGACCCAGAGACCGGTACGCATGGTAGTGAAGATGGCCAGGCCCTTGGCGTTTTTGACCACCTGCGAAGGGATTTTCTTGACCACTCGTTGCTTACCCTTGGGGCGGTTGATCTTGCCATTTTCATCAGTATATTCTTCTGACTCAGGAGCATAGAAGCCATCTTTGCAGAAACTGCGGAGGATACGAGCGGCCTTGTCACTTTCTTTGTCAATGGCCATGGGCCAGAAGGCCTCGGCGCCGAGTTTGTTGGAGAGGCGGTTGACGGGGGCGCCGAGTTTGTCGACTTGGTCCCATGCCTTGTCGAAGCCTTTCTTCGAGTAGCGTTTTGTTTTTTCCCACATGGTGGGGGACTATGACACCCTCAGTTAGGTGTAAAGAGGCGTAGCTGAGGCGAGGCGAGGCGAGGCAAATGCACAGGCAAGCGCGTTGTGGAATCTCGGCGCCAACGAGACTCTATAAACTGAGGACAGCTAGTAATTGACGCGCGGATGCGCTGCGAACAGCGGAGAATGCTTCTTTAGGATCCGGAATGCTGGGAGGTGGATCAATTGGAATGACACGGCGACTTGGAATGCTAGGATCTGGCTGCGGGTGGTATAGTGGCGAGTGACAGTATAACGGTATACAGGATGGGATAGGTGATGCAGGATGCTAGTCAGCAGTGCTCTGAGAAAGATCTAAAAGTGAAAGCGATTAGTATCTGAGATCCGAGCAAACCGAGGGACATTTGAGTGGCCAGTGAGGATGCCGACTAATCCGGTGGCGAACGAGCAGATGGGATTGGAATGCTTACCAGAAAGGTTGAAGCGGGGAGGGCCGGAGTAGGGCCGGAGGAGGTACCGGGTAGAACGGTAGAACGGCAGAGGAGGGAGGTAGGAAGTGGTAGGAGTTTATTTAAAGGGAAATCGGGTCAGACGGAGTGAGTTGTTGACTTGTTCATGTGGCTGCGTGGATGAGTGGATGTGGTTAAGTGCATGTGGAGGCAGAGACAGGCCCATTTGTGAGGCATCGACGTCATTGACTATGGTATACTTACATAGTATTGTATAGTATAGTATAGTATAGTCTATTTACTATATTATATTATATTCTATTACATTATTCTACTCTATTATATCTATACTGTATCTCTACTCTACTGTGTATACCACTCACTACTATACACTCACACTATTCCAAATTACCAATTCTCAGCTGAGCCCGTTTTCGATAGATCACTGCCCCACCGCGGCAATCAAAAAAGCCATCGAGACTGGTCCATTCGCGGCATCCTGCGATCGGGGCTGGATCTGCGGGGAAGCCCATCCTCCTGTTTAATTAGCACGGATCTGCCCACTAGTATGGTTATTGTGTTTATTATGATTCTCATCTAGTATCCACGGTTCTAGACTATACAATTGTGTACCGAGGTTAATTTATCCCAGACTGAACCATACATGGGAAGAGTTACTTTATATGGACTACCCTTGGGATTGTCCCTTTTCACAGTAATATGTACTGATAGTAACAACAGTCACGGTATACTCCGTACTATCACCAGTATTGACCTGTCTATGATATACTAAAGCATAATGAGGTCAGCTTGAATGGCGAATTTTGTAATTTGTCAATAACTCACCAATCATTCGCTTAACCATTTTTTAATCCGCTTATTCGCACAAAAGCAATGACAACCACCCTTATACCGACAGCCCTAATCCCGCCCCCCAAGCCTATAGCGGCAGACCGGGAGACCACGGTGCAGACAAAGTACCAAACTATACACGACGTAGACCATGCAGGGTCCGGCAGATGATCGAACCAGAGCAAAAAAACTTGTTCACGGCTCAATCATCCTTTATTGGGTCACACAGCACTCAATAATTCCCCGATCGCAAGCGTATCATCCAAGCTTCTCACGCTATTGATTTGACCGACCAATCAAAATCCGCCGACACGTCCAATCGGACTATCATGGTATGCATCACATTCGAAATGGCCGGCCTGAAATTACCTGGAACTCGGGTCAGCCCCGTACTAATGAACTACTACATACTTCGTACTTAGTAACTACCGACATACAGTAGAACCCACGGACGATCCATCGCATCACTACTGCAGGTGTGCATCTTGAATATCTTTCAATTTATGCGATCAGATCTGATCGGCTAAGACAAAGTCTAGCAATATAGTTGGATGGTATAGAAACACACAAAACTCAGCTCCCCTCATACTCTACAATGGCCGCCTCCCCTTAGAGAGCACCAAGCTCCTTCAGCTTGGAGACAAGGCCATCGACATCCTCAACCTTGCCACCACCCTTGCGTGCCGGGGGTTCTAAAGAGAATTGATATTAGCCCCGAGTCTGGTCAACAGACAAAAACCCACACCGTAGAGTGGTACTTACCGGTCACCTTGAGAGTCTTCAACCGCCGTGTATCCTCAACGCCAAAGTCGGCCAGGGTCTTCTTCTCGAGGGGCTTCTTCTTCGCCTTCATGATGTTCGGCAGACTGGCGTACCGGGGCTCGTTCAGTCGCAGATCAGTGGTGATGATCATGGGCAGCTTGGCCCGGAGAGTCTCAACACCACCGTCCACCTCGTGCGTCACCTCCACTGTGCCCGCTTCATCCTTGATCTCGACCTTGCTGGCCTGAGTCGCCTGCGGCCAGCCCAGCAGACCAGCAAGCATCTGACCAGTCTGGCCCTGGTCACCGTCAATAGCCTGCTTACCCAGCAGCACGAGGTTAATGTTCTCCTTCTCGACGACGCCGCGCAGCATTTTGGCGATGGTGAGTGGCTCGGGTGCACCCTCGGCCTCGGGGACATCGATGTGGAAGGCACGGTCGGCGCCCATGGCCATGGCGGTGCGGAGGACGTCGGGGGTCTTGGGACCACCAGCTGAGAGGGCGAGGATGTTCTCAACCTTGACGGGGCTGCTCTTGTCCTCGCCGCGTTGGCGCAGACGGACGGCTTCTTCAACGGAGAGTTCGTCGAAGGGGTTCATGGAGTGCTTGACGCCGGCGGTTTCGACGCCTGTCGAGGCCTTGTTGATGCGAGGTTTGATCTGTTTAGTGAGAAATTGTGAGTTCGTTGTTCTCAGTGTTGGGCCATTGGAGCACGAGCGAGAGCGAGTGTTCTGTTCTGCTCGGCTCTCCGAGTACGGTTGGCCGCTCGGCCAATCGCTTCGAATCCGGCTTGCGATATTGGAATTGAAGTACTGACCGCATAGTCGATCACCCGCTTAACGGGAACTAGAATGCGCAGGGCGCTCATGGTGAAATTGGTCGGTGGTTGAAGGTGGTTTACAGAGCTTGGGAGGGGAGAATTGGAGGACTGCGGTGACGGAGTGCCAAGACCTCGAAAACGCCGACGCGGCCCGAGTATAGCCCTCTTCACACCACCTCCGCCAGCCGAGGTAATCCATACTAGGCATATAGCCGGATCTTGATCTGATTATCTAGAGACTCATCTAATATGTGCTTGGTATTTAGGAGTGACTATACAATTACAGACAGATACATTGCCGTTGCAGTGGTGCTTAACTGCTTAAATGCCTGCTTGCACCGTTGAGAACATCTCCGAGCATGTGCAAGTACAACAATTACCCCAACGTAGATCCTCGAAACAAACTAGTCCTGTCTTATACCTATTATCATGGAGACATAATGATCAAGATCAATATATTCTTCTATGCATCTACATATTCACCAAGTTTCTTGCTTGTACCGCCCACTCTTCTCCATCCCAATCAAATACTCCTCCGCCTTTGACCGGCTGTACGACCCCGGTACCGGCCCTCCATTCTGGAACGCTTCGATGAGCGCCTCCCGAACCGCCTGAGGCATTCGCCCCGAAGAACCACAGATATACACCGATCCTTGCATATCATGGAGAAGGCGGAAGAAAAGTCCGAAGTTCTGTCGCACCGTATCCTGCACGTACACCTTCTGAGCCTGATCCCGCGAAAACGCCGTTAGCACCTGTAGTGGGATCAGCTTGCTGAGATGCTCCCATTCCTCTTCGAAGAAAAAGTCGGCAGTTTTGTTCCGACCACCGTAGAGGAGAACTGTTGGTCCGATGGGCGGTTGTACGCCGGGATTTTGCTCGCGGAAGGCTTGCACCAGCGCTGCCTTCTCCCAGAGCATGGATCGTAGTGGAGCAATACCCGTGCCCGGACCGATCAAGACGGTTGATGATGTTAGTTGCTGCTGGGAGGAATTGAGGCCGCCCGGCTGTAGCTGGATACGAAGTGTACTACCGGGTCGGAGGGTGGAAAGATACTTCGTGCAGACACCCTCGCGAATCCGTTTGATGACGGTTTGGTATTTCACGATAGCAATGAGAAGCTCAAACTGTGTCTTTCCATCCGACGTCCTCTTTCTCTCTCCTCCACTAGCAATGCTGAACTGTCGTGCGCGAATGACAGGGAGAATAGAGACGACGTGTTGCCAGGGGATTTTCACAGAATCAAACTCGTGCAGGACTTCGATGATGCTGCGTCGAGGTCGTGTAGTGTAATCCCAGAGTTCGTCCAAATACTCCGGGTTTGTGAATTCTAAAAGCCGCTCTTTATGCAGCTCGTTATCGGTGTAATGAGCAATGGCGGAGAAGAATGCTCGGCGCGGTATTCCTCTCAGGTCGAGGTAGTCGGTGAGGAGAGAGCGTAGAGTGAGGTTGGGGTATAATTCAAGGCCAGGAATCGGTGAAGAGGCGGATGGATCTCCTGTAGGGACGAGGGAGATGGGGTTGTCAGCCTGTTCGTGCCATCCCATCAAGTCGATGAGTATTTGGGCGTCCTTAGGTGAAGATTTCGGGGTGATGGCGATCATGTCTCCAGGGACGTAGTTCACCGACTCTGGTATAGTCAAAGATATCCGTCGAACATCTTGCCAATGTTTTTGTGGCGTAACCCTTCGATTCTCAATCAAAGTCGAACTAAATGTATCGGGTAGAGGTCTGATATCATTTCCCAGGTCCGTCAAGCCGGGGTATTCGTCCACATTAGATTGTGGAGGGGGAGCTGGGGTTACAACCTCCTGTGGTAGTGATGGATCCTCTTTCGCACGCAATATCCATTTCGGTGGTAGCTGAACATCATCGGGAATCGGATGCTTTCCTGGCGGGAGAGGGTGTCGACCGATCAGATGTTTTCGAAAGTCTGTCGCCCATGGTATGAAAGTTCCCTCGAGTCTGTTACAGCCGGTTAGTTAAGAAAATGCAGCTTACAGCACGTCAGATATTAAAAATACCCCTCAGGATGTTGTTGATCTGCCTCGCCAGTTGGATAGATATCATTGGCCCCCAATTGAGTCAGCCGCTTATAGAGCTTGCGCACTGCCCAATTAAATCTGGAGTCATTGAGTTAGCTTAGTTCATTTCTCATATACAGCTCTGCGAAACTCACTTAGGATATGAACTATCTCCCAGTCCAAAGGTTGTAAAATTGACCCCATTGAGGTATGTCGGTGGGAGTTTCTTCAACAGCAGGGACTTCCAGAATTTGCGCGCATTCGCAGGTAGATCACCCTGTCCAGTCGTCGAAATCACGAATATGGCGACGGTGAATGAAGACAGCACATCCTGATCAATGAAAATTTATCCATCAGTATCTCGAACCCAAGTTCACTCTTGCTTCCTTAGCAATGCTTACTGGCGATGACTGGTTCAATTCGGAGACCTGTGTCGCAAAGTGCAGCCGCTCAGCTAGGGCACCCAATTCCTCTGCCACTTCCTGTGAGTTGCCTGTCTCTGATCCATAGAGAATCAGGGCCGATCGCGTCTGGCCAGGACTCGAAGCCATGCTCGATTGTTGTTGTTCGAATGCCCCTCCGCCCCTCCGCATCTTAAAATTGCCGGCCGATCTCGCTGGCTGACGTCATCACACCATTGCCGATCTCTCCAATACTAATATGAGATACTAAAAATATATGGTAGATACGGTATAGATATAACCACATTTCTAGATCGAAGCTATCGTGTAGACTTTTGTCTTAGAGAATTTGTACTAGCATTGGCAAGTAAGAGACACCAGGTCAAGGTAAACTTCACTAGAAAGGTACCCTAGGGTATAGCTAGATAGCCGATCTGTAGAATCTAAATTTTGGCCGCAAAGACAAAGCTCGCAAGAGCACATTGATTGACAACACCACCCACCCGGGGGCAAATGCAAGATCAGAATAGACCAATGATCCAATTGACCACGCTAAGAACAACAAGAACAAGATCCAATAAGTGGAAGAAGCACGCGCGAACAGAAAAGAAAGGGTATCTAAGTGCCGTGCTTCTAGAAATCCTCTTCACCACCCCCACCCCCATCGCCCAATCCATCATCATCCATATCGTCACCGCCGGTATCGAAGTACTTTTCAGCATTGTAATCACCGCCATCATCGTCATCCGAGTCGAATTCATTATCGGAGATTTCTTCTTCAGCATCCTCGTCACCCTCTAGCAATTCGCCTTCATCGCCATCCTCCTCACCCTCGTCATCGTCGTCGCCAGCTCCGTCTCCCTTCGGTTGAGCGACATCATCTTCGTCGTCTTCGAAACCGCGCTTCATACCAGCGGCGGTCATTGCAGGTTTGAACCCGTCAACGGGGGCATCGGGTCGGAAGTCAGGCCGGATTGTCTGCCAAAGATCGCGGGGAAAGAATCGAGTTTCTTATGAGAACCAAAAAAACAGCGGATTAGTATGGAATGAACATTATCCAACACAAAGTCAACCTCGATTGGGTAGGAAGACTCACCGTATTCACGAACGCCCGCGACTTTCGGGATCGTCCGTCGTTTCTTCTGGTATCGACCAGCATAAGAGGGCATGCCATGGAAAGGATCGAAGTTGGCACGGGCAGCACTGCCTTTCTTCGCCGTTGAAGCAGAGACATCGAGAACAGAGTAATACGGTCCCTCATGGTACATTTCGCGCAGACTGCGGTAGTGATCTGTTGCATTTTGCTCTTTCGGACTAAGCTTGCGAGCCAGCGGTACAACGTAGTCCTTGTACAAATTGTTAGGGGCCATGTTTGCAGATTTTAAGTAGAGGGAAATAACCCCTGCAGCCGAGAGGACAGGGACAAGCTACTTTGGGCGCAACTGCCTTAACAAAGAACTCAGGCTGAACCTACCGGATACAAAGGTGTAGGCGCGGTGTCCGGCTGGCCACCGGGATCGGCGTCCCAAGTAAATTCCGCACCCGGGAGGCGCTTTCCCTTGGAGAAACGCGACATGATGTTCTTTCCCAAATGAGTGAGAGTCGTGGAGGGGCGGGTTCTAGCTGTACAGCGCCATGTTGGAGAAATAAAAGATCTCGACGATCCAAGAAAAATACCGCCCTCCGACTCACCGCTCACCGCCCGCCGCCCCGCATCGGAATTTAGGGCAAAGGCAACGCTCTGGTGGGAGCTGACAGAACGTAAGCAACTTTGGCTGACTCAAAGTTGACTAGGTTTTATTATTGTTCGTCACTACATACAATCATCACAATCCCACAGTTTCAACTTGGCTGGCGCCAGCCTGCACCGGTCCTAGGGGTCCTTCGTTCACCCGCTGTCGCAAGGTCTTCAAGATATCCTCGAATCCTTCCATCTGCCCACCACTTTGTCGGAGCTGATCGTAAAGTGCCACAAGAACTTCATGCTTTGCTGTAGCAACCTTCCAAACTGCATTTTGAGAATCACCGGCGCCACCTCCAACAAACTCCGCGTATGATCTAGGGGGTTTGAAGAGGTACGGGAGGAGCGTAGTCAAGGCGGGTGGCGTGAGAACAGCCCATGGACCAGAGAGAGGGAGCAGTCCACTTGTGGCTGGGGAGAGCTGTCCCAAACTCTCTTCAGATGGGAGTCTGAAACGTGACAAGGAACCTGAAGCATGCGATGCAGGGGGCAAGGGTTGCCAATTGGCCCTGACAATAGCATGCATGAAAGCAATTGCCGAGAGTGCAATCTCCTTCATCACAAGGATATCCGCAGCGCCAACAACGTCAGTCCAGAGGGTAGGGTGCTCATTAAGATAAAGGAAGTAAAGAATCCGCGCTGCCGCTGCTTCATGGTGCCAGTCAGTTGGGGTTTGGCCTGAGGTATTTAAATCCATGGAATCCGAGTCATGGGTTCGTGGTGGCCCTTGGAAGATTTTGCCCAACACGTCCAAAGCTTCTCCGTTAGGAGGGCTAGATGGAATGGTTAACAAAGGATTTGCGCCGTGTTTGCCCGCCTCGATGAGTGATACACGAGGAAGGCAAGCCAGGATAGCCAGATGGCCCGTCGGAACTTCACCATGGGCCCATTGCACAGCTGGAATAGCAAGAGCTCGCGAGATGCGTGAGATAATACCATCAAGCAGCGTAGACGGGTTTTGCAGGTAGTGATTTGGGTAAAATTCGGCATATCTCGCGACATAAGCCATAACCGGACCAGAAAGGTAGATCTGATCCACCGGATCAAGCTTGGATTCATCTAGGTAGTATTCAAGTACCTGGGAATGAATCTTCTCTGAGATGAGGAAATCAAGAGCGGGAGACGAGAATGTTGACGCAGAGTGAACGTAGCTACGAGCGGCTAAACCCGGCGCTTCAAGTTCCAACAGGTCGCGAAAGAATCCTAGCTGGGTCATATGCATGAGGACATCACTCTGATCGACCACCTGGGTCGCGACGAAATGAAGCAGACTTTTGCTGTGATACTTAGTTTCGATATCCGGTATGTGGGACTTGGAAATGACGTCCCAGCGCAAACGTCCCGCCTTCACTAGGAAACTCATCAATCTCCCCTGTGCCAAGGTCCGTTGAGACTTGGACAAGTCGCCTGGTGCACCATTCTGGAGGCTACAAAGACCGAATAGTTGCCCATAGACATCTTTATCTGTGAATACCCTTCTCCACATGAGACCTTGACCGGCATGCCCCTCCTCCCCGGCGTGTTCATGTTCACCCTTTTCAAGCGAAGTAGCCACATCGGCCTCCAGTAGCGTCCACAGTGTCTCAAGGGCCGCTTGAGCAACTGCAGTAGAGGACGTAGATAGCCATAGTTCCACCAGGGAGGAAACAAGGCTCGAATCACCTGCAACTATGGCAGCATCGCTGGGTTTTTGTCCTGCCTTACTCAAGAGAGACAAAGCAAGAAGGTTGACCGGCTCTGACGGGGCTTTGAAGCCCGCAATAAGATTAATGGCTGGCTGGATAGCACGTAGATCTGCGAAGCTGAAGAATGTTGTTGCTTTGATAGCAAGAGTAGTGAGGGGCGTGGGATCTTCCTGCAAGACAGGCAATAGAGCTGATATCGCAGATAAGAGAGTAGCGGGGACCGAAGTGTCGACTCCGTGGACCAGCTGGAGCTTTAATCGGTCGATCAAGGAGACATCCAGTGAGGTGGATGGATCCTCCTGTATTTTCTGCAGATGTGCCTTGACCGCATCGAAGGAGGTCGGAGTGGCCATGGCTGGAAGAAGATGTGGGAGAGGGAAGTGGAATGGGAAGTTGGAATATCCAATTGGGATGTGATCACTTTGACGGCGGGGAAAGCTCCAAGGCGCGAGACCGCCTTTGGTCGTCACAGACATTGGATCCCTCAACCTCACCACTTCCTCATTTTCCCTTCGTCCCCTCAAAGAAAAGACTGCGATGGAGCCCACACAGTCTCTTGTTTCCCAAAAGTCCTCGGACTCAGGGCTTCACATCCAGCTTCACCCTCTTGTGCTCCTCACTATCTCCGACCATATTACCCGACATGCCGCACGGCAGCAACAAGGCCCGATCATTGGGGCCCTTCTAGGCCAGCAAACCGGAAGAGAGATTACTATCGAGCATGCCTTTGAGTGCCCCGTCACAGATGGCGGGGGTGATGCGCTTCTTCCTACGCCATGGTTCGAAGAGCGACTGAAGCAATGTTCGTCAAGCATTCTCTCCCCGCTAAATATGATGCCAGTCTAACGGAATGAGCCTCTAGTCAAGGACGTACATAAGGATCCCCCTCTTGATCTCGTGGGCTGGTGGTCAACTGCTTCATCGGCCGGCCCTGACACCTCGCATCTCCCCCTCCACCGCCAGCTTCTTCAAGACTATAACGAATCCGCCGTCTTTCTAGCTTTCCACCCTTCCCAACTGAAATCGGACTCGCCGGGAGCTAAGCTTCCGTTGACGATCTACGAGACCGTTCTTGAAGGTGAAAATGCTGGAGATGGTTCTAAGGACATGCAAATCGACGGCGAGGAGCGAGCGATGAGCATCCGCTTCCGCGAGTTACCCTACTCGGTCGAAACCGGCGAGGCGGAGATGATTGGTGTTGACACTATTGCCAAGGGATCGGGAACAGCTTCATGGACTGCACCCACAGTCCAGGGCTCAAAGAAGACTGACAAAAATAAGAAAGAAAGCTCAAAGGCCGAGCTAACACAAGAGGAAGAAGAATGTACGTTCCACGCTAATACCGCAGAGTCTCACCATCTCCAGTCCAGCTCTTCTAACCATGACATGGTAGTAATCGCAAACCTCAATACCCGCCTGAATGCCATTCGCACCCTTGAATCTCGAATCTCCCTCATCAAGTCATACGTCTCCAGCGTCACAGAATCGAACGAAGCCGCAAACCCATCCTCTCCACAATTGTCACACACGATAATTCGCAACATCAACTCGCTCATTGCTCACCTCTCCATCCTGTCACCAAGCGATCAAAGCGCTTTCCAATCAGAAATCCTCTCCCAAAACAACGATGTGAAGCTCATTTCAATTCTCGGTCAAATGGGCGAAAGCGTTAAGGCTATGCGTGAATTGGGCCGCAAATCGGCTATTGTTCAAGGAGCACGTCACACCAAGCAGGCCCGTACTCATATGGAACCTGGTGTTCTACCTGGAAATATCGAGGATGAGCTCTATCACCAGGACATATTAAGCTGAGGGTCGCCACTATAGCTCGGTTGGCGCCCCAATCTTTCAATATCTGGACAGCTTGCTTGGGAATGATGTTCCCCGCTTTCATAGCCCTACATGAGATTTTAGACGACCTAATGAATGAACGCATCCCTTATCATTCATGTATACCTAACTTGCTTAGGTTGCAGAAGCCCGAGAAGATTTGAATAGAACGTAGTCACGGTTTAAACATAAGACTCTTCAATCATCAAACTTGAAGGTAGTATTACTATACAAATGCATGCTATGCCAAGGCGCAAAGCATAGAATATAAAACGGCATCAAAGTCTTTACAAAGACGTGCCAACTGAAACAACCAGTGGGTATTCATCCGAAGAGCATGATATAGGAAAGGAGAATAAAAGGGAAAAAACAGAAATAGAGCAGAAGGAGAAGGAGAAAAGAAAATCCAAACCGGATATCCGGCAAGCTGATCATGGGTCCCGTAGAGAAACAAAATGCAAAATAGACAAGAACAGCCGCCGTACGCTAGACCGCCGCTAAAGAACAGATTTTCAGCAGATCCGATCCAATCATATCCCAATTATCATCATGGGTTAGTGGATCAAGGATCAAGGATCATGAATGGCGGTGCGCGTTATCATCGGGATATGGAGGCGGAGGCTGGAAAGGGTCTGCCATCGGCATGGGTGCCGCTTCCCGTAATGGCCCATCAGTTGGGTAAGGCTGGTGAAGTCCATCGTGGGTATACCCGACATTCTGTTGCTCGATGTCATCGTAGGGTGAGTGGTCATTTTCAAGGGCGTGCCCTGGGCCATGGCCGTGCGAGTTCTGGTAAAAGCGGTCGCCTGGGTGCTCGGCGAGATATTCGTCTGACTCGGAGTACGGAGAAGTGCCAAAGTGACCACTCTCGGGGTTTGCCTGAGCATTGGAGAGCAGGACTTCACCTTCTTCGTCGCCGGGGTAGCGGTTCTTTCGAGCGCCGGACATCGTTGCGCTGGCACCTTGGTAGGAAGTGTTTGCGGGTCCGGATTGCGAAGATCCCAGATCGATATTGTCGTTATTTTGTTGGTAGCTTGGATCCTGCGTGCGGTTCTTGCGGCCGACGAATAGCCATCGACCGCCGCGTCCGATGGCCTTGACGAGATCGAGTGGGTTCATCGCATCAACAAGAGCTTTGAAGCCAAAGCGCCCGCCTTCGTATGTATTCTTGCCATTGCCGTAGAAATCGGTGACCTCACCGGGCTGAAGGGCGTAGGGTTTCCAGGCGAAGGCCCACAGATGCATGACGGAGAAGATGGCCATTTCGATGTTGATTAGCAATTCCGGAAGGCCGTATTTCAGGTCGGCCATGGCCATTTTTTCGGTTTGGTGGACGGCGCCTAGAGTCACGAGGAAACTGATGACAATCTAGCGTAGAAGTCAGAAGATGACTTCAAAGGTGTGAACGAGAGGGGTGTGAACGAGAGGGTGCCAGTAATAATTGAACGTACCGACTGCCAGAATGACAAGAAAATAACCAATTTGATCGAGAGAATTTTCATGAACGGCCGGTGCTCGCTGATGTCCTCCTTGATTTGATAGTAGAACTGAATCAGGCAATACATGGCGATTGTGACGGAGATGGATTCGAAGACGACCGTCTATGGCAAAATCAAGGCTTCAGCTTGGGTCATAATAGAAGAAAAGAAGAATATATCGTGATAACATACCCAAATGCGCGCAAATGCCGGGCTCATTGACTCCTCGCAGTACCTACCAGCGGCTTGAGCGAGTACGGAGACGATGGTCATTAACACACGCATGACGCAGTATTGAAAGACACCAGTCCAGATAATCTGTTCAAGAATACCAAATCATCAGCACGTTCATCCAGCCAGAAAAGGTGTATTTCATCGCCCTGTTGGCTCCCGGAACCCTCCTCCGCTTACATTAAACCATGTCAATCCGCTGCGCGGGTTCCTCCAGATGCCACGAGTGCCACCGCAGCATGCCGCTTTCTGGAACCAGCTCAAGGGCCAAAGCCAGGTCTTCGGCTGGATCCCCCGGAAATAGTCCTTTTGGCTGTGTAGATCGGGAGCGATATAGGCGCACATCAAGGAGAAGAAAGCGGCGATACAGAAGGCTTCGTAGCAGTTGCCGATCACCTCGAAATAGACGGAGTCATGGTAGAAAAGGATACTGATCCATGCGACAACGGAGTAAACGGGGACCATCCAGAGAATGCGAATAATACTGTGCGACGAGATCGAAATGTCAGCTGTTTCCCACAAAGAGCTCTCCCTCTCGTCGGCGCTTCACTTACTGGCGCTGTTCGATCGGTTTACTATAGTGCAACGCATGGCCCATAATTAGGAAAATGGATACGGCGCAGGCGAATAGGGCACAAACGCCGCCTAGAATCAAGGCCAGCGTGTGGAATTTAATACCACCATCCCAGAGAGGGACCTCCTCGACTATCGCGGGTCAGCTCATGATGCGACAGGGGGGGGGGGGGGGAGAGGGGGGATAACCCACTCTTCGCATCCTCTAAGGTGGTGTTGCACGTTGTCCAGCCCATTCTTGCTGGTGTGCTGGAGGGGGAAGAAGTAAGTCGAAAAAAAAGCAAGGTGTAAGGAGAAGAGAGGGAGTGCCAAGATGGTCTTTTTTTTGGCTTTGGCCCTGACCCGTTTATCTTATCCGGGGATCAACAATCCCAGAAGGGTAACCTGAGCGGCGATGGACTGACTACACACTACACGCTACACACAGGAGCGAAGAGTTCTATACGGCCGAACCAGTCAGATCTGCGAGAAAGGCTGAATGGGCTTGGACCTGATGGGGCGCCACTTCCATCAATGAGCTTTTCACTTGCAGATGGCAGCCGATCGGCGCTTAGGCAGCCTTGAAGAGAGGCTTGTCTATTTTGGGGGCCAATGGAAGAGAGAGCACTGGGTATTCTGCTTTTTGGTCTTATTTTGTCTGTTTTTTTCTTGGTTATGTAGACTGCTGATTGCTTTATAGTACTGTGACATCTTGGTTTCTTTTGGACTTTAGTCAATCAGCGTCCCCGCCAACTCTGCCCTCGTCCCCCACGTCCTCCTGCACGTTCCTGACGTCGTTGTGCAGCTCGACCATATTCCGGTCCAATATCCACAAACTCGTCTCCTTCTTCGAACGTGATGCGACGCATCTCATCCCCGCCACGTCGGGGGAATGAGCCTTTGCGAAGGAGCTCATCAAATTGGTCCAGCCGCTTATCTGCCACGTCCCGCGGGACGGGCAGGTAGTACAGCTTGGGCTTCGCCGTGGTGGACTTGAATAGTTCGTCCAGTGGCTTAAAGCCCTGACCGGGTCGTGACGGAGCGGCGGGTGGGGCGCTGGGGGGCTGGCGCTCAGCCTGGCTGACGCTACCGCGAGGACCCAGTGGCCCATCGATCACATCCTCGCGTGGCTTAGTCGGTGCGGAGCGCGAGTTGGGCCCGGCCTCTGAGAGCGTCGCTATCGTCCCATTGTCGCCAGTCTCGTAGCGGACTTCCCAACGGACTGGAGGTCCCGCTCTGTTTCGCGATGCTTCCTCCCTCTGAATCCAGTCTTGGATATGCTCGTCGGGAATGAAATCGGCCCAGAGATTCTTGCGATTGCGTTCATTGGGCCATACTTTTCCATGGAGGGCGGAACGAACTCGCGATGCTGCCTGCACATCGTTAAATCGGACAAAACAGTGTGTTTTGATGGCGTCGAGGTAGTACTCGTGAATGACGTCTGGGTTTCCCGGCGCACCAGAACCAGAGGCAAGTTGAGCGAGATGATTTCGAAGTGCGACTGGCTGCAAAGGGCGCATTAGTCCGTCAATGTAGAGAGATGATGTAGTCGCATGCCTGGCAGGCTCAACATCGGCATCTTCCATGACGGTATCTTCAGCAGCCGAAGGCAAAGGTTGAGCAGGTGCTGAATCTGTTGGAGCAAACAGGCCCCGGAAACGAGCATCATGTTTAACTGGGGTTGGAGGCTTGGGCGCTGATGCTGGGAAGGAGCTCTCGGTTGCTTTCTGCTCCTCTTGAGCGTTGTCCGTTTCCTGAACGCTCGGCTCCTTGTCTTTTAGTAGCCGGGGCCCCTCCTCTGCTGCCCGAGCTTTCTTGGCTGCAATCGCTTCGGCTGTTGGAGCAGGGCTTTGGCTGCGGCGCTTGCGTTTTCGTTTGTCCTCTAGAGCCTCTTCGATTGGTAGAGGTGTTGACAGCTCTGTGTTGGCTTCGGAGGTCTGGGCTGCCGAGGGTATGGATTTTTCAAGAGGTTGCGCTGCTTGTTCCTGAGGTTCCTTGCTAACTCCCTCTGAGGCCTGTTCATCAGAAGAACCAGTGGTTGCAGGTGCAGCCGTTGCTTGTTCAACTTTTTCGGTGGGTTGTACACCGGCCTCTCCTTGTTCCTCATCCGGTTGCTTGCTCGTTTTCTCCTCTTCTTCTTGCGACTTATCTTCCTGCGGTGGCGCTGCCGACGGGGATGATTCTTTTGTTACAGGTTGGTCTTGCTGGGGTGGCTGCTCGTGTGTTGATTCATGCGACTGTTCAGACTGCTGTTGTTCAGGCTGCTGTTGCTCGGATATTTCGGTGGGAGGAGCTGGTTCTTCAGCCGATTCTTGTTGCGCATCCTCTGTTGGAATTGGCTCGGGCGAAGCTGCCGCTGCAGTATCGTCTGTCGGAGCTTTCGCGTCTTCCTCGGCGAGTTTGTCGATAAAATGCTGCTTGAGGCGCAAACCAGTCTGAGGAATACCGCGCTTCTTGAGCTCGACCTTCAGATCGGCCACCTTCCATGAAGAGTAATCAGCCATCGCGTGGGGACATGGAGGTGAAGTGAGGTGTAGGAGACAAGGGTTGTCAACTCAACGTTGAACTTTGCGCTTGGAGACGCGCCCATTCCGCGCGCCGATGACGTAAGGCAGTGCCGGATATGAACATTGCCGGATCAGGACTAGCGTATGTTTTGTGCCTTGCAGCCTGAGACAGTCACGTTGCGAAGTATACCCTACAATTATATACCCTACTGTAATATGTTAATCAATTGGTGTTTAGCCTAGGAGAATTAAACCAAAAACAATAATAAACTTATAAAGTCATTGTTTTACATCGCAAAACCAATCTTTCAATTCACGGTCAGATCGTATCAGGTTCAATGTTCCCCTTATACTGCTAGCCTCATACTAAATACTTGTAGGCGGTTTAGAATATTTTGCCACTTCGTGGCGTCCCCGCACCATGGACTCTGATCACAAGGTTGATCACAAGGCGAATGATATCCAAAGCTATATATTAATGGCCAATAGAAACTTCCTGGTCAGTCCTTAAGTTTGAGTGATCATCTGATAGTTACAGTATGTAAGAGCACCTACTTATTATGTCATAGGGAGCATTCTAGAGGGTATATAGAGGCGTAGTTCCAAACATGTGGATACAGCGCAAATAGCAGACTTACAATGATCTACTGAAAACTATGTCCTCATTCAATAACTTTCAAACACTTCTCGACCAGCAGGTTGGCACTGTCCCAACTGGACCCTGGCCGCACGCCCCAGGTATCATCAGCTTTGCCTTCAGATGCCATACCCCGCACTAACTGGTTAATAAGGGAGAAAGTCAGACCGGTCGACAGTGCAAAGACGAATCCCCGTCAGTTCCTTGCGATTCCAAGGTGCCGCCTGGGCTACCGCAGGTGGTAGTCTATGCGCGACATTGTCGGGCGTCTATAGGATTTTTCGAAATTTCCGGGGCTTTAAGTACATCTAAGGTTATGTGGGTTTCATCCTAGCCAAAAGTACTCAAATTTCCAATCTACCATTTACACAATGAAGAGCCGTGGGGTTGGAACAACTCAGATGTGAGATAATTGCGAGCAGGAATAAAATCGAAAATATTTCTAGTATCATGGAAGCTTCCAAGGTTACCAACTGAAAAGTGAAAACCGCTAGCTACTTACTCTCAGTTAGACTTGCTTAATCCACAATTCCCCGAGGAAGAAGAGCCACATAGTCTAATGGTGCTGGCTCGACCCCATCAGGCATACCCTCAATCCTCAATACATCGCCTTTGTTCACTTTGACATCCCGGAATTTGATCCTCGTAGCCGAGTGTCCATCCAGGTAGATGGAGGGAGTATGGCTGAGAACATCCTCCGTATTTCCAAGCCATTCTCCGATCTTTTTCTCGTTCAGATACACTTTCCACTGTGACTTGCCTCCATAAAGATCATAATAGTTGATTGCCAGATCGTAGGTTCCCGAGGGGAATTTGATGTGTGTCGTGGCCGTTCCAGCAGTGTCATTGGAAGACGTGACTATAGCAACTGCACCAGAAGCCGTCTCGAATGGACTAACTGAGTATGTCTCATAACCATCGAGAGACATACTTTCTGCTTCGATGCGCCAGGGATGATAGCCGACACGTTTGGATGTATCTGGAATTCCGGAAAGGTTGTGGTAAAAGTTGACGATTGCATCTCGCCAAATGATCGAATGACCGGATTGGTACTCCAGACGACGAAGGACATGTTCGTATCGTTCCTTGTCGATCTTACCCTGCAATTTCTTCCAGTTGGTTAAAAAGGTTTGTGCTGTTTCTGCGCCACTGTAATGGGCATCATAAAAGTGCTGAATAACCGTTTTCCCGGAATGTAACTTGTGAGTGTAGTCAACATGATGAAACCACAGAAGAAGGTTGTCTGGCGTAGTTTCAATATTCTCATACACTGCTGCGACCTCTGAAGGATACTGGCCGGAATATCCAGTCCCGTTAGAGACAGTACGATCCATCCCGATTGATGTATGATCGGCCCGAGTCCATTGACCCCAGCCATTGTTGTCTTGAGAAGCAGGGTTAGGACCATAGTGAGTATATAGGATATCGGTCAATGTCTGGATGCCCAGGTTTCCGCTGTATTCCTCATATGCTGGCCATGATTCCATCGACATCTTTGCGATGGTCTCGAGCACTGTTTTATCCGAGCCAAAAGTCAACCGAATCCAATCTCGGAGTATACCCTCAGGATCTTCGGTTGGATCCCAGGCCATTCGACCGTATGCATATAGGTTTGACATGGCTAGATGGCTACCGAGCCAAGTGGTATTGGTGCCAACATTGACAACAGCGGTAGATCCGCCCAGCTTTCTGTTAAACCTCTTTCCAGAGACTACATCTCGGACCAGAGAGGGCTTCTGATCAACCCGAAGGTCGAAGTCGAAAATGCCTTTCCAGAGTGGTGGAAGATAGACGAGATGAGACTGCTGTCCAAGATATTCTTGTGTAACCTGGAGTTCAATTGCAGTGCTGGTATTGAACAGGTTTGCGAAAAGAGGGGAGGCCGGCTCGCGAACTTGAAAGTCAATAGGGCCATATTTAATTTGAACAACAACATTTTCCTCGAATTTGCCGTCTAGATGCTTGAAGAAGTCAACTGCGGCATTGGCACGATCGGCATCCCAGTTCGATTCGTTGAGCTGATTGTAAACGAAGGCGCGAAACATGACAATGCCTCCATGTGGCTGAAGGGCATTGGCAAAAACATTTGCCCCGTCTGCCAAAGTGCGATTGTAAGTCTCTGGACCCGGTTGACCCTCGGAACTGGCCTTAATTAGATAGCCAGCCAAATCTGGGACCTCCTCGTAAATCTTATCCGTTATATTCGACCACCACTTGATAACGGAGGCATCGAGAGGGTCGAAGGTGTCCAAGCCACCAAATGTTTCAGGTGATGCAAAGTTGAGAGACACACCCACTTTTATGCCGTACGGTCGGAAAACATCTGCAACTCGGCCAAGCCCCTTGAGGTTCTCGGTAGTCAATAGTGTGGCGTTTGCATTGACATTGTTAATGACGATGCCGTTAACTCTCACACTCGCGAGAAGACGAGCATACTGCTTGGCACGAGTCAGATCATCAACAATGGCACCATTCTTGAAGAAGATCGAGGGTCCTCCGTATCCTCTCTCGATACTACCATCCATATTATCCCACTGGTTGACCCATCGAATTGGAGCAACGGGGCTTGTGGCATAGGCGACTTCGGAAAAATTACCCTGGGCCAGCATTGAGAGATATTCAAACGTGCCGTAAAGTGCGCCTTTTTCATTGGACCCCAAAATTTGAATCTTATTGTTCCGAGTATCCAGCCAGAAACCATCTTCGTCTAGGTCAGGAATATCTTTCACGGTTCCGCAGGACTTGCGATATTGTTCGAGGGTGCCTATGACAACGGTAGACGATGACGACGAGGTTCTACATTTATTGTGGCCGATTCCAATTTTCGAGCCATAGATACTCTTTAATGCTTGTTGTAGCTCTGTTCCAGCGACATATACGGGGCTTGTCTCAGTGGCATTGAGGGCAACGATGCTGGCGGGTATCTTGGACTTGCACTGTTGAGAGCATGGTAACGATGCGTATCGTAGCCAGCCGTCCAGGCCATCTTCCGCAGCCACAAGGCCTAGTGAAAGTAGGAGGAGAAGTAGAACTCGCATCTTGAGTGTTCACAGATACACTGTGCCATGAGAGATGAGGAGATAGTCCGTCTAACCATTGCGCTGTCGGAACTCTTTATACCGACCCGTACAGAGGCATCAGGCGATCGGCAGGTGCTTGGAGAATGCATTTTCCGGGTTTCAGGCTAAATGGCTCTCACATCCAGCTAGTTTGATAGTAAGTTCAGGCTATAGTGCAACAGCCAAATTCCAAGGGTTAGGGAAGATGAGGAGTGCAGTAGTGAAGTGGAGCTTCCCCGCAAGCAGCGCGTGGGGGTGCCTCTTAGCGGGTTTCGCTCTTCAAGTCCTGCACTTGTATCCCCACAGAACACAATTGGGGTTAATCAAGGAATCAATTTACCAGCGAGTATCCTCTTGTCCTCTCGGGAATCTACTGGTGCAAAATACTGGGAAGCATAGGGGGCTGTTTTATTGAAACATCTCATAATTGTAGTAGGCTATTTCAGAAGAAAACGCCACCTCTATGACCATCCTAATAACTTTTATATTGAACAGGGTATGAGAATTGGGCACGGAGGCCAGAGATGTCATCAATCGTAATGGTTTTTTTGTTTTTGAATTTCCCACCAACAGGAAATTAGGCTACGGGGCGGCTTTCGCTATCCCTGACGCCGAGGCTGGCCTGGCGAGACATTTACTGCTCACGGGTCAGGATGTCGGAGTCACCGGCATCCAGGACGGCCATGGTGGAGCAGCGGAAGAGCTTACCGCAGGCGGTACCGAGCTCAATCTATGCGAAGGGTTAGTTTTTTTTACTTGGCTCTCCGGGTATCCCCTATAAGGAGGATCCCATCGCTGAGCAACTTCACTCTCCGAAGTGAGAGATTGAGAATCTCCCACTTCTTCTCAGAGTAGTGGAGCTGGCATCCAGCTGCGACAACTCCAGGGAGTGTCGACTTGAAGGGGATGGACGTACGTTGTTGCCGTTGAAGTGGTGGACGGGGACCTTGGCGAGCATGGCGTAGTACTCAAGCTCGGACTTGCGCAGGGGAGGGCAGTTGCCGGCAATGAGGATCAGCTTGGCCTTGCCGGAGCGGAGGGTCTTCATGGTGGACTTGGAACCCATGGTGACTGCCATCGAGTTAGAAATTTTTCTTTTCTTTCTCAAGGGATTTTGGATATGAAGACTCACCCTTGCCGGACTTCATGACCAGAGCGAGACGGGACGAGATGGTCTCGCCGGACTTCTTAGCCTTAACCATTTTGATAGAGGTTGGGGGGTTGTTGGTGGGGAGGTTGAGGTGGTCGTGAAGTGGTTGGATGCAAAAGACAAGAAGTCAAGAGATGTCGCACAAGATTTTGGAATTTCAGTCGTGCAGAATAAGCGAGCGGATCCACTTCCCAATGTGTGTGCTGTCGTGCTCACCGCCCCCACGTGACGATCTCCGCGGGGTGACTGATCACATCTTACTCATCATTTTACTCACCATTTTTGACTCATCACATCCCTCTTTTTCTGCTGGGATTGACCGCCACCCCGCCATGGCTGGTACCCCCATTTAGCCATTTCCCATCGTTCTGTTCCTCTTTTCTCTTTCTTGTACAGCCTCTATCACATCTTCATTGGTTTCACCATGCCGTCCGAAACCAGTACTACCAAAGCACCTTTCCGTCAGTATCTCCCTCTTTCTCCATTCCCTTTCTTCTCCCCATTGTTTCACCTAGACGGCTACTAAATCCCGTAGAGAGAGTCGATTCGCAACCTGAGAACCCCTTTGCTGGTCTGATCGAGGATCAGTCAATTGCGATCATCCCCTCTTTCACACTCGAATCTGGTGTCACGTTATACAATGTACCAGTTGCCTACACAACCCGAGGCACCCTCTCCCCCAAAGGAGACAACGTTCTAGTCATTTGCCATGCGTTGAGTGGAAGCGCCGATGTCGCAGACTGGTGGGGTCCCCTACTGGGTGGACCTGGACAAGCTTTCGACGTATCTCGTTTCTTCATCATCTGTCTGAACAGTCTCGGCAGTCCCTATGGCAGTGCGAGTGCTATTACCTACAAGGAGGGCAAGGCTGAAAATGGCTACTATGGCCCGGAATTCCCGCTTACGACTGTTCGTGACGATGTCAAGTATGTACAGCCCGGATTCAACCCCTCATCCACCCTCGTTTGTTTTTGGAAGCATGTCATTGATATCAATTTAGCATTCATAAACTCGTTCTCGATGATCTGGGCGTGAAGCAAATCGCTGCTGTGGTTGGAGGATCCATGGGTGGCATGCTCACTCTTGAATACTCTTTCTTCGGCAAGGACTACGTGCGGGCTATTGTGCCCATTGCCACATCTGCACGCCACTCTGCATGGTGTATCAGCTGGGGCGAGGCTCAAAGACAGAGTATCTATAGTGACCCTAAGTATGACGATGGTTACTACACATTCGATGATCCCCCTGCTACCGGTCTTGGAGCTGCTCGCATGTCGGCACTTCTCACCTATCGCAGTCGCAATTCGTTTGAGTCAAGGTTTGGTCGCAATGTGCCGGACCCATCGAAACAACAGAATATCAATGGCACCGAGAAGCTGCCCACGCCTCCTAATGAGCACTGGGCCATTCATAATGATGGACACCGTGGCGGAAATTCATCACGATCGGAAAGCCGGCAGAACTCACCAACTTCAACCACGCCAGTTCAACAGCCCGAGATAGAATTCATGGATCCTCAGTTCTCTGGTACCAAGACCTTTGTTGCTCCGGCCACTACCAAGGTCGACTCTCAGGGTCGCCCACGCCCTCCCACCTACTTCTCAGCGCAGTCTTATCTCCGCTACCAGGGTGAAAAGTTTGTCAAGCGATTCGATGCCAACTGCTACATTGCCATGACCCGCAAGCTTGACACACACGATGTGTCTCGCCACCGGGCTAGCCCTGATGCCGCTAACTCCGTCCTTGATGCCCTCTCGCGCGTGGAACAGCCCGCTTTGGTTCTTGGGATTGAGTCGGACGGTCTGTTTACTTTTGCTGAACAGCAAGAGATTGCGGCAGGCATTCCAGACTCGCGTCTGAAGCGCATTGATAGTCCCGAAGGTCACGATGCTTTCCTCTTGCAATTCGAGCAAGTGAACCAACATATCGTGGAGTTCTTCCACGAGGTCCTCCCAGACATTATGGCACGAAATGGCGATAGCGCTGCTGTGGCCAGTGTCAACAAGCTTACCAAGAGCAGCACTTTCGGCGAGGCCGAGGTAGAGGACATTACCGCGTGGTAAATGCCTCGCTGCTCATGGTCATTACCGGCGCAGTATCATGCTGCAGCCACCCCATGCTCCTGTCTCAGACACGGATCCTCGCCCGGCCGGCTTTCTCAAATGGTCAAGGGTGAAGCCGGTTCGGTACAGGGCTCCTGTCTGAACAGGATGTCATGGCACATTTAGGGGAAGTAGAGGCTGCCGTTCTTTTTATCCGTTTCGGTTTTACCAGTCAGGGAGATGAGCATCCAACTGCCTCTCTCGAATCTCACTTGGAATTTTCCATGTCGAGAAGACTGCCAAAGAAGCATCCAACTGCTCTCCATCAGACCCACCCTCTGGGTCATTTCTCCAGGATGAGATACACTCCGGAGGTTGATGGGTCAATTTTCGGGTTCGATCGCCAAATTTCTGGTGAATCGTGCGACGTCAAGTCGCTTTTATACATAGAATTAAAATAGTAAATAGAACATGGACTTGTGGTCCTGTATTTATGGGGAATCTACCTATTGTGTCTTCCAGTTCAACAGTCACGTAGTTTGTTTCGATTGTGTAGGTATGTTGAGAGAAAATAGTTAAAACGAGCGAATAAAGCTTGTTCTGAACAGAATAAAAACTAGAAATATCAGAGAATGCTAGTGGCAACGTTGAATTGACCACCACTTGCCGATGACTGCTGCGATAGTTGAATATCTAAGCTTCGCACCATCAGCATCTCCACTAACTCCAACCGATCTCTACCCTACCCACTAATAACAGCCCAAAAAGGCCGAAGTCCCGAATGATGTGTAAACACCACTCCGTCCACACTAACTCCTAGATGCCATCATAAAGCCGGCCCTGAGTTCTCCCTCAAGAGCGGTGCAGGCCATTGACCGTGTCCCCGCATAATGCATTGAATGCGAGGAAACAGACACGGCGTCACTGCACCGCTTTTGAGGGAGAACTCGGGGCCGGCTTTATCAGGGCATCTACCAGCAACTGCCGAAGAAGGAGTATTCAGACATCCTTCGAGAAGGTAGGATCCTGTTCGTGTAAGTGATTGCTTGGTTGTAGGAGAAAGAAGGGAACTAGCGGAATAGACTCGCTGTCAATCCAGTAGGAGGCCTAATGCGACTATAAAGCGTCGCGTCGTATCAATATCCTCCCCGGAATCCAAGTATACGGCTCCAATTATGGCCTCCATCGTCGTGACCATTAATTTTGTCTGTACAAAGCCTTGAGAAGGGTTGACCCGGATTCTTCGATCGACTCCTCTATCGAAGCTGACCGTGGCCAGGTTATTGTTTGTCGCAATGGTGTCAGGCAGGTTGCTCATACACTCTGTCCTAGTGTCAATCTCAAATTGTCAAGCTCAAGAGATGTATTCTTATGAGTCGAGCAGCCCCGGTCATATCCGTGCTTGTAAAGGACCAATCTCAAGACTGCATCTCCTATGAGAGCAAGTCTCTTATTGCCCTCCAGTCTGGCAGAGGCACCCGCAGCCTCCAGTGACTCATCTAGATGGTTGACATCTGGAAATATGAATGGGATATCACCTTCAGGCGGGGAGGCCATGCTTCCAAGGTTGCGCGATCTAGTGGTCAAGCACACGACCAATAAAATGCAGCTCGCAGTTGGTAGCTAAAGATTGAGTAAGAACACTGGGGAAAGGGGTCGTGTAACCTGAGGGATTCCCCTGATTTATATTGAAATATTGGGTGGTCCAGTTTGAAATCCGACGTGAACACGTTGACCACCTGGGCACCTGTCCAGGTGGTCAGCCCTTCTAGTATCCATGCCGGATTCGCCACGTCTACTTCCACGTCTACTTAGGTTGCCTAGGTAAAGGATGACTACAGACTGCTGATTCTAGCGTATGCTACTTATGACTACTGTGCTTTAATGAATGGCTCGCTTGGCGGTGTTATTGTAGATGCAGGGCTGAGCATAGAAAGTACATATACCCGGTCTTCTTTACAATCTGCTCAATCAGTACTATTAGAATGTACAATTTGGTTTCATTTTTGAAGTACTCGACAGCCTTGAAGTTTTACGACCAATAAGTACTAATAGGTACTCCATGTACCTAGGCGGTAAGTTTAACCTGAAGAACTTCCAAGGTTGGAATTTCAAGTTGAAGCGGACAGGAAATCGTCCAATGGGGCGGGTACTAGTCGTGCACTGGCATGCCGTGCGTTGGCAGATATATAACCGCCCGCGCGGATGCAGCTTTGAAACTTCCGGCAGTGTCCATTCGATTCATCTTGAACACATCGCCTTGATTCAATGATCGATATAGAAGCATACCCTAAGCCAATCGACTCTAAAATATTGTCCATGCAAGGATAAGACAATGCATCATAAATGTGTTCACTCAATGTCTCAGATGGCAGAAACGGATAGATCTCGGGCTAAAATTAGACTACAAAGGGAATGCAAATAGACATGTGTGTCATTTTATTGAATTGTCAGTGTCTCAGTGGGATTGCCCGCAGTCTCCTGCAAGGGCCTTTCACGGTTAAGTCATACAAGTCAGACATTGATGAATTTGTGTAACGTCCTTGCGATTGTACCATCAATGATCAACGTGGGCGGAAAAAGAAAATACTCCCAGCCACAACCAAAACCCGATGGATCAAATGAGATTCTTCGGGGTACAAGATACGGTGAAGACCCAAAGAAAATTGCAAAACAATGTTCAAACAAATGGTGGGGAGTGCAGAAAATTACGGTGAAGGTGGGTTTCTAGAAGCCATTCAACGATGGATTCAGAATGGGTGGAAGAGTGGAATGGAACGACAGCCGTTTGGGTGGAGACAGCCCGAGATGGTTTTATTGGCACTGAGGGACAGGACCAACCTTGAATATCGGCACGGCGTTATTATAGATTAATTATCAGGAGGGCGACAGAACCCCACCGGGGGCGAATCGCTTTCACCCCCCTTGGGCAGCGAAACCAGTCAGAGCTTTTAGAGTGGAGACATCCTAAAGGAGCACGGCCGAACGCCTTTTCCCACAGAATTCGAACAGTGCGAATCACCGTCTGTAGGACTATCTAGTGTATCGCAAGAACTACCGGGAAAATTGAGGGGAAAGGGGGTCATAGTCATATCCTAAGCGACCAAGGCTCAGAAACCGGGTCTGAGGATAGATGACGAAGGAAACACTCCATCGACACCAGTCTAGACCAGACACTAACGGTCAGGATGGATGATCTTAAGCCTCGTTAGGTGCAGCATGGCCCTATGCCCCCCTTTTTCATCTGGTGTGGGAGTGGAGCTGAGTTCCCCCAACCCTAAACTAAACCCGATGCTAAATGGTCTCTCTCCACTGGCCTCCTGATAATCAGGCGAACAGAAGCCTTGACTGGCTAACCTATGAGATAGCACCAAGGCCCAATCGCCCTGATTTATCCGTGGATCTTCTTGTTCTCCACATGAAAATGGATCAGCTGGCCCTCCGAGGCGCCTGGAACGATTGACACTTGCCGAATGATAACTCATTCAAAGGAACGCCCATGAGGCTGTCTTTGATTTTTCTTCTTTTTTTGGCAGATACTTTACTTGCTCTTTTTCCTCCCCCTCGTCATCCCTCGTTTACCATCCCCCGCATTCCAACCGTCGTACGGCCAACGCTGACCAACTGGTCAACGGGGAACACCAAATCCCGATTCAAATCAAATCCAATCGAAAGTAAATCCACGATACATAGTCATCTGGGATTGACCTGGTTACGGAATTCTACGTTGCCCACCGCAGCAGATGCTCGTTTGAACTTTGCCACCTGCATACACTAAAGCACATAGCCGGCGTTGGCAGGGCTGCTCTCATTGTTTGCTGCACTATCACTCTTGACCATTCAGGCCCACCAACAACTCAGCAGTTGGGATTTTATTTTATTGCTTTCTTTCAGCAATAACTGGTTGGGATAAGGCTACCTGGGCCGTTTGGAAACCATATAATTCCATACTATCTCCCCTTCCCCCGCCATCATCAACATTACCATCGACAACAACCATTTCTCTGCATTCAACCACATATAACCACTCCAATCAACCCATCACCATAGTCACACGACCATTATGGAGCGCAGGCTCTCGCAGAAAGCCACCAAGATGCGCCAGCGCTTGACATTCAGTCGAAACGGCCGAACACGCTCGTCCACCATGAATTCATCCACGGGCTCCGTCAGCGTTTCCAGCAGACCACGTTCAGCCACCACTCCCCTCTCGTTAAACCCGGTCGAGACACCGTTGGACAACAAGGATGAAAATGACATCCGGTGCTACAATTTTACCGATGAGCCGGGGTTCTTCCGCCCATCATCACCTTTGATCAACCGACAAGATATCGAGGAAGACCTGGAAGACGAAGTCAAACACTCCTGCTCGCTTCTCGTCCAAAGTATTGACCGAGGGCTCCCCATCTGGCCATCATTTGAAGCAAGATCCTTGTCCACTCGAGACGGTAGCACAATGGCCCAAGCTCCTACATCTGAAACGCGCGCGAAATTCCAGGGCCGTCACCTATCTCCGGCCCGAATGATGGATCAGGACCATCCCATTCCCACTAAAAAGCCCGAGCATGACTCGGGCGTCGCTTTTAGCGACCCTTCGCCGAGATACTATGGCCGAGCATATCAAAACCAACATACCTTACCGATTGCGAATGCCCCGGCTGGAAATGGCAATGCCACCGGCCGGTTCTACGGCACGAAACTATCAACCACACCACAAGAACAAGAAGAATTCACACGAGGCCGCTCACGAGGCCGTAGCTTCGCTACAGAAACAACCTCACCACGATCTCGCACACCTTCTCGCTCACCCTCTCGCTCTCGTTCCTCCAGCCCAGTCCTGTTCCCATACAGTCCACCCCAAACAGATGCCCTCTGGCCTCACGATGACATGAAACCAACCCTCGAACCACTTACAGAACAAGATACCTCTCTAGGCGTAGAGGGCATGACTTGGCTCCGCGCAAGCCTCGACATCCCAGCTCCAGCCAACCCACCTCGCAACACCTATACCTCCCACAGCAACCCACCACCAACCCAACAACGACCAACTACTACTGCTACTACTACATTACACCCTACCCCCGCCACAGCCGCACCACGTCGCTTCTACAGTGCCCGCCGAGCACCTAAGAAGCAATTCACGAACTGGTCCGCCTACGAGGTGACCAGTAGCCGGAACTCCAGTATCCGTGGGAGTGTCTCGGTGCACAGTTTTTCCTCATTCGACGCCGACGATGATGCAGGCGAGAAGTCATACCATGGCTTTTACCAGCTTTGTGCCGATCCAGCAGGTACTGCTGCTGACACCGTACCCCGGAATCATGAAACGCTTTACTCGGTCGGTCTATCGCCGGGCGATGCACAGCCGAGACATAAGCGGAAGCTGGCGTCGCATTTGTTGAAAAAGTTGACTGGGTTGGGTATACGGAAGAGGGAACCTTCTCTCGAAGGGAGGAGGATACAGACTGCTGTTGCAGTTGTATGAAGATGGAAGATTGAGGATCCAGGATTATGTTGATTTCTATTGTCCACTCGCTGTTTTAGCCTTTCTTTTGTTGGATATGTTTCTTTTTTGTCCTGTATATATACCCATTTGCACTAGCCCTAGACTTCGCTTTTATGAAAAACCTTTTTTTTTTTTTCGTCCGACTGAAGTCGTATTCAGGTAGTATTCATTTAATCATTACTAGGATTTGGAGTACTCAAGTTGAATATTGAACTTCTCTTGTTATATTGTTCTTTGACATTCAGCAAGATAGGAGAAAAAAGTAGTGAAGGGACCCAAACACCGGTCACAATGCAACTTGCAGTAATAGTAAACATCATAGAAAAGAAACAGGGGAATCAGAAGAAGGTAAACCCATCTGGAAATTAACCAAGAAAAAGGAAAAAAAGGAGCAATCCACCTCCCACTCTCAACTCTGTCTTTGAACTTGGACTCCATCACGCTCCTCCTCGGCGAGGACGTTTATTGTCCCCACCCATACGTGCACCTCGTCCACCTTCGCCACCATTTTCTTCAGGATTAGGGCGTCCGCGCTTGCGTTGGCCGCCACCGCTCTCACGGTGGTCCCGATCACGCCCGCGATCACCGCGGCGCTCACGCTCACGATCTGAGCGGTGTTCGGAACGGTTGCCTCGATCTCCGCCAGCGCCCCAACGACGGGAAGAGTTCTCATCACTCGGCAAAGGAGGTGGGGGAGGAGGTGGAGGAGGAGGCGGTGCGCCCATGGATGATGGTGGGCGAAGACGGCCTTCCGCCTCATTGGCATTGGCATTACCACCGCTGGGTGCAGATCCGCTGGCGTCAGGGCCTCCATCGTCACCACGGTCACGTCGATCACGGCGTCTCATCTCCTCGCGCGAGCTTGGGACTCTACGTAGAGTGTCGCGGGGCTGTTCAGCATGGCGTTCCCGATCCCGATCCTTGTCTTCCCGTCCAGTACCACCACCGCTGCCACTGCCACTGCCGCTACCACCAACATCGCTTCGGCGGCTGCGTTCACGATCAGAGTCTCGGCCACGCTCACGGCGGTCTTCTCGACGAGAACTTCCCCCGCCAGCATCGTCACCTCGTCGCTCACGATCCCTGTCGCGGTTCCTATCCCGATCAGGGTTCCTTCCTCCGCGGCGATTGTCTGGAGTAGTGGCATCACCAGGTATTCCGCTCCGTGATTCTGGACGGCTGCGAGTAGAGCTGCTCTCGTCTGCACCAGCTGGACCTTGGGGAGGTCGGGTTGCAGTCTGAGGAGAAGCCATGTTTGAGGAACTCGGCTGTCGATTTCCACCGCGTCCGCGAACAGGAGTCGCGGTGACACTGCGCTCTACAGAGCCAGAGCCAGAGCCATTAGTCTGCTGAAGCACGGTGTTGATACCGGCAAATCGCTTATCACCTCGACTGCGGTCACCGCCAGGTCCACGTCCACCCGAGCCGCGAGGACCAGATGGGGGGGTCATGGTAGTTGAAGGTGACTGTTGTGAGTCTGCTTCGAACTGCTTCAATCGATCAGGGTGAATACCTGTGCTCTCAACGGATTCCGAGGCTTGAGCTGGGGTAGCTGGAGGTTGGTCTTGGCCCCCGCGACCACTTTGCCGACTGGGACCGGTAGGTATTTGACGCTCAGGGGTTGGTAGCTTGCCATTGCTCGAGCTTGGAGTCGGAGCGTGACCTGCAGTGTTGCGTGCATTGCGGCCTTTGCCACCTCCACGAGGCCCGGACGGAACGTCGAGAGCGGGTTCAGGTCCACGGAGTCGACCGTGTTGCATATCAGGTTCACCTCCAGAACGGTCACCACGAGGGCCCCTGGGAAATTCGTCATGTCGAGTTGCGGGATTGAAGTTGCCTGATCGACGATCATTGGGGAAGCGTTCAGGGCGATTGGGTAAGTCTGATCTCGGGGGTGATAGGGGGCGTTGTGGGTAGGGACGTCGGTCGTCTTTATCACCACGCATCTGGTCTCCACGACGAGGGCCATCCGCCAACCGGTCTGGGAAGTCCGGCATGATTTCTCCGCGGGCAGAAGCGTCGCGACCATGGAATGAATCAGGTCGAAGACGACCGCGGTCAGGGCCCCACTCTGCATCTGCTCGTGGAGGGCGGCCGTCGCGATATGGTGGTCCGCGCATGGGTTCATCCAAGGGAGGTCGCATTCCGAAATCACGGTCGCGCCCGTGGCCACGAGGATCGGGACCGGAGCCAGGACCGTCAAAAGAGCGTGTATGATCCGGACCGGCTCCCTGTCGGTTGCGAGGATTGAAGTCAGGGTGTCTACCACGTCGGTCATCTAGCAGGTCAGGACGCGGCGGAAGGCGACCATCAGTATGTCGAGGAAGGCGAGCCACGTCGCGTGGGTTCATCGCAGGCTCCGGTCGCTTCGGGATATCAGGCTGGCGTCCTGTGCGAGACCGGGCTCGCGGTTCTTGCTCACGTTCTGAGGGGCGATCCATGACATCTGCACTGGTATCCATGGCATCCTTGCTAACCGCAGAAGGTTCTGTTGGCGGTTGGGTTTCATCCGTCTTGACAGGCGTAGCATCAGGGATCTTTGTATCATCGATCTCGCCATCCTCAACTTCGCCTTTGCTGGGTTCTTGCTTGGCGGCGCTAGTGATGCTGAGGGAAGGGTCAGTGAGTGTTACTTTCGAGTTGTTATATTGGGTTGATGGCTTACTCTTGAGCACCAGGCTTAAACTCAGGCGCAGCGGCATTCAAAGCGGGTGATTGTGAGCCAGGGGTGCCGGCTTTTCCAGAATGATCGGTTGGTGGTTGAGAACCAGACTTGGGTTGAGCACCATCAGGTTGCTTGACCATGTTGAAAGCCTGCGGTAGCATCCACTTCTTCTCTCGTCGGTTGAGATCACCAATGAGAGAGGCAGCGGGGATCTTGACATCATCTCTGTCGTCGTCCTTGCTGAGGGTGTTGACGCAGTTGAGCATGTCCCGACCAATCCAGTTCACAGCGGGGAAATGCTGAACAACTGCTTTCAGAACACTGATGGCATTGCGAATGTGCATGTACTCGCCTCCGCTGAGACAAGTCTTGAGCGCATTGGAAAACAATCTGTGCCACTTGTAAAGGAGACGACGGAAATCTTCAAACTCTAGAAAAGAGCCAGGAATTCCCTCGGGGTCAATGTTCTTCGCAAATCCTGGAAGATCTCGCTTGGAACCGAATGCTTCCTTCTCGTAGACAGCCTTATCAGCATGCCAGCGGGTAAGGTCTCGTAGAACCTCATTCAAGAAACGTCCTAGGTTGTCGGCTTCTTTGGAGGTACAAAGGAAAATGAGCGAGGTGAGGCGTTGTTCCCGGAATAGCTGATCGATGAGACCAACTGTGCGGAAGTTGGGGGTTCCAGAGCTGTGCAGGAACTTCAGCATCTTGAAACAGAAGAAGGCGTCAATGGGAGACAAAAGTAGTCGAGGGATGAAGCACTGTTCCAACAAAGAGATGTTCAACGCATCATGTTTGAGGCGCATACCAGCAAACCATCGATCCTTTTCGGATTGCAGTCTGGTGCGTGTTTGCTGATAGGTCTTGACATGATGCTTGTTCTCAGCCAAAAGACGTTCTTGGAGATTTGTGAGTTGTTTCTTGTCCCACTCCTTTCGCTGGATGCCACCGGTGCTGAGATCAGAACGGTCGCTATTGATGCGCGACACTCTTTTCTTCAATCGCCCGATCTCCTCCTCATACGACTTCTGAGGCATGTGCAAATCGTGAGGAGAGAGTTGCCAGAATGTTGCATAGAAGTAGGCGCCGACTGTTTCCCATGACTCGATTGGCAAAGAAGACTTGACGTTATCAATCAGATCCTGCATGATGGGATTGGCAGCCAACAGCACAGGTGGTGTCGAGGCTGGAGCAGGTGTAGACTGGCCATCCACGTCGACGTCCATGGTTTCCCCTTCTTTGGCCGAGATCTCTCCGTCTTCATTGGTGTCCATTTTAGCTTCTCCATTAGACGCAGGTGTCGAAACCTCCGCATTATCCTTACTTGAAGGCTCCGGCTCTGCTTTGTTGGAGGTTTCAAAATCAGCAATCTTCTGAGACACACTTGCGCGTCGAATCCAGAATGCGATTTCAGGCTGAATTCCAAAGTCTTGGATCAGAGAAGCGAAGTCTGGTACGAAAGAGTCAAACTCATCAACAGACAAGTTTGATCGTAGAAGATCGAGGTATTGAGTGAGGATACGGTGAATTTCATCGAAGATATTTCCGAGGAGTTTCAGTTCGGAGGATGACTCCTTGAAAACACATGTAAGCCTCTCCTGTGCGATTGCGACGAGCAATTGACCGGCGAGACGGGTATGAGTGAGTGACTTCAACAGTCGCTTGGAGGTCAGCTTTGATTCGTGTCGTTTATCCAGAAGCTGCAAGATGGTCTGTGCCTGAAGGGTTTCGCCACCAGCCATAGCCTGGATCTGGGCATCATTGAAGTTATTGTCCGTGATGATGCCTGCCATAGAACTGATCATCTGCTCAAGGACAATCAGGTCGGTGGAATTGTTATGGCGAAGCTGCTCAACCACGTATTGCAAAACCGGAGCAGGGTCCATAACCGAGTACCGTTTGAAGGCTCGACCAGCAAAGGTTGACAAGGCGTTCAGCCAGCGGCTAGTGAGCAAACCACCCTCTTGCACGCGGCTTCTTCCTTTTTGGCCAAGCGAATTGATGAGTGACCAGGTTAAGATGTCGTAGCCAAGGTCTGTAAAATAGCGCGCGCACTCGACAACAACTTCGATAAGGTTCTCGTAAGACTCGATTTGACTAACGGCAACATTGATAACAACACCAGGGTTGGCGTAGGCAATCTTGGCCAAAGCACGGGCCATTGGTCGAGTGTTGGTCTTACTAAGTCGCTTGAGAACGTCTTTGGTTTCTGCTCTTGCTTGATCGAAAGCAGACTTAATATCCGGCAATCGAGACGTTTGGCCATAGTTCCACTCTGCGTACATGTTATAGCGAACATCACGAGGGAAAAAGCTGGCAAGGCCGAACACTTCATTGACAACGCCGGGGTTTGCCTTGGTCAGACTAACTGCAGGCAGCAGGAGGCGTTTGCAGAGGTCGCGCCAACGAGACCGGTTTTCTTCGGAGGTATCCGTAGCAAGACTATGCTTGCCAATTCTTGCAAGTTTGGTAAGCAAGGCCGCATCTTGACCGATCTTGTGGCCGGACAGGTTGAGGAAGGACGAGCATAGGGCGAAGACATCGTCGACAGACTGGCAAATCGGTACGTCGTCAGCCCAATCATCCCAGTAAAATCGGTAATCAGTTCCTTCATTCGTGTCGGCGGCGTCTAGTTGGGCCCATCGGAGAATCCGACGAACAGGAGGTTGTGTGAGTCGTAGAGTTCCCTTGGGAACACCAGCCTGATCAGTGCTCAGTATTTGCTGCTGGCCAGGGAAGTCGGTCATATTTGGAAGAGGACGAAGCTCTGTATAAACTTTGTCCAACGAATGGTGAAGAATACGATGAATGAAGTCGGGAAGTTCGGGATAGCCGTCCATCAGCCAAGGAAACTTGCTGATAATGAATAGAGACTCGGGAAGAGCACCAATTGCGAGGAGGCTTTTAAGAAGCAGCACTTTCTGATCTGAAGGATCCGGCAACTCATCTTCAGGCTTTGGGGTGGATTGCTTATCAGCGTCCTGGTCTTTGCCTGGAGTTGCCAACCGGGAGTCAGAATCTCGAAGTCGAGGAGTTGGGATCGTGTCATCGGATAGAGCGCCGGCCATCATAAGGGCGTTGACTCCGCCGCCAGGACGAGCAGCCTTCTCCCTCTCTGCTTTCTCGGTCATCTTCTCTGTCTTCAAATCATCCATGGTTTCATCGGGTCTCCAGAGATGAGCATAGAGGTCGCGGAGGGAGATGAAGCCCACTTTGATGAGAAGAGCGGCAAGGTAGATAAGATTATCTGGTAGAGTGTCGTATTTGTTGCGAGCTGAAGAGGCGTAGAACCGAAGTTTGAAACCAAGAAGCTGCGCGGCAACCCTATTGCCCATGGGTGGCAGTGTTCCCGTTTCTTCAATCCAGACCCTTGTAGCGTCTTCTTCGGCGGCACCGCTGGATTCAGGCAGTGCTTTATGCATTTCATCCTCGGATAGCGGTTTGCGGCCAATCTCGAAGAACGCCTGGAGTCCAACTTGTCTTACACGGTCCCAAAATTCTCGATCGCGTTGCTCATTCGATTGTACAATCCTCATTCGTTCCTCGTCGGTTGTAGCCCATCCTGATGATCCGGGGAGTGCCCAGCTTGGCAGCCCTGAAGCACGTCGAGAGCCCTTCTCCATTCTAGACTGATCCTCCTTCGGCCACCAAGAACTGGCTCGCAGTAGCTTAACAAAGAAGCGATATTGTTTGACCAGAACTGCGGCAAACACATCAAGCGTCACATCCAGGACTCGACCGACATCCATATCGAATGCGCCAATCATAGCTTTCACCTTTTCGAAGGTATCTTCAACCACTTCACTTGACGGCGGTTCGTTGCTGCTGGTGGTGAAGAGTTCCGTGAGTAGCTTTGAATATCCTTCAGACTCTTCGCGGAGGAGGTTATAGTTCGATTGGCGATAAAGCAGGTTGGTTTGCTTGCGAATGCCCATGCGCGCAAAGGTTTCACGAACCAAACCTAGCGATTGTAGAAGAGGGGTCTCGAGCTGGAGGCGCATGAGCTTGGGAGAAATCGCCGTCGCAAAGACGAAAGGCTTGAGTGTCGGGTTTGATGTGTCGGAATCTGTTACAATTGAAAGTGTATCGAGGAACAGAGAACGCGAGTCCAGCTCAGCGGTCGAAGCTTTTGATCCGCCATCTTCCATATCTACATCGTCTGATCCAGCTTCCTCACCGATTATGTCCTTAACAGCGCTACCTGCATCTGCTGGTACAAGGCGCCCATAGATTGCTGATTGGATAAGCTCCTGGTAGACTGATGCTAGGCGGCGGAGGTCCGACTGCGAGAGAGCGGCGCGTCCTTGTTCAACAAGCTTTTCCTTCCCTTGCGAGGACCAGCCCTCAACAATCTCATCCGTAACATATTCGTAATCGTAGGGCGGAGGCGGGCCTGTGGCCTGGATGGGAACGGCGTCCGAATCGGCTCTCGACGGAGGTCGTGGCTGGAGCTGCGTGACGGGGGGGTTGGGTGCAGGGGATGGAGTAGGTTGCGATGCGGGATCTTCGGTTGTTGGTACGTTCTCTGTGGCTTCTTCTCGAGGCTGTGTTGGTGGAGGGGGAGACATTGCATTTGGTTCTTTCTGCTGCGAACTAGAAAAATTCTGTTGATGTTCATAAGATCCACGACGGAAGTTGTTTCGACCTCCATGTCCACGATAGGATTGGCGACGAGACCGCTCGCGCATGTCATGAGGTTCTCGAGGTGGAGTGCCATGAAAACCGTGCGGAGAGGGATGATGCGCCATGTTGAGAGTGCCAGGCCGATGGGGGGAAGGTCGCGAGGCGTCGTTGTTACTCGCCGAGTCGCCGGAGTAAGAACGCTCGCCGCGTTTGCGCTTGCCTTGACCCGGACCGGGGGCCATGGCCGAGGAATGGCCGTTGGGTAACCGGGTTGGAAAAGGCAGAGGTTCTTCTCAGTTGGGGATGTGGAGTGGTCTTAAGTCATGGGGTGCTGAAAGAAACGCGGCAGGGCGATTGTCAGCAATTGGGAACAGGTGGCGAGAGAGGACGCGTGTGGAGCAAAGAATAATAAGAAGAGCCATACCGACTGGAAAGCCCTATTCTGCAGTGGCTAGGGGGCAAGGGACAAGTAGGCAGTGAATGCAGAGAGGATGGGAGATGAGGATGACAGTGAAGCTCCAGCAAAAGATGGGGCTACTTGGGTGCCTTGGTGCCTTGGTGCCTGATCATGTAAGTCAGCGGGATATAGTTGGATAGCTATAGTTAACAGATGGGAACAAGAATAATTAAATATAAATCCGTAAGATATATTGTGCAGTTCTGACTCCTACCAGTTGATTTAATTTAATTTATTTGGTCTTCTCCTACGTGAGTCGGAACTCTTATCACTTGCAGTACAAAACTATAAGGACTCACTGAGCAGAGGCTATTACCTGGAACGAAACACATAGAGTCAATTCTCAAAAGCAAATAACTTGTGGAAAAAAAAAAAAAAAAAAAAAAAGGGGGGGGATTTTAGTGATAATGATTTAATTTTATTCTGCCTTTTCCTCATTCCCAATGCCTGTCAAGGACAAGACTACAGTGGCTGGAAAGAAGTTTGAGTCGGCCTTTATTGACTCCCAGAACTAGGATACATCAAAATTTGAACTAGTATGAAAACCGATCCAACTATTATGTATATTACTAGGTAGCTAACTGGTTTCATACTGGGTTGCTTGGTCTAGAATATTCTTTGGGGATTCTAGAGTAGTGTCAAACTTGTTACTAGGCACTGTATACGCCATTCTTGTTTCTTCCACAACAAGTACATCTCTCAAAGACCAAGCTCTTTCGCCTCAAGCGCTACAATCTCAGGAATCAATTCAATCAGCTTTGGCTGCTTAGCCTCCCAACCCAAAAGTTTCCGCGCACGAATAGCTCGTCCACGAGAGTTCGAGCCCCAGGCATAAAGGCCCACCGACAAGATCTCTGTGGTTTGCTTGTCATCCAGAGACTCGACAGCAGGCGTAGTGATGAATTTCTGAGCATACGCCTCCTCGGCCACTTTGCGCTGAATATCTCCCCAGACAAAGGATCCATTCTCGGCAAAATAATACCCTTCCTCATTCCAAGTAGCATTGCCGCCACCCGCCGCAGCCGCATCGCCAAGTGCCAGATAGACATTACTCAAGTCCTGAACATGAACCTGATGCCATACATTTTCGCCCTGGCCAACCAAAAACCCCTTGCCTCGTTTCAATACCGCGGCACTGAGTAGATAGGCCTGCACGCTCTTCGTATTTCCCGGGCCGCGGCCGGGACCATAGATCGTAGGTGGGCAGACAACAGCAGTGCGTGCACTGGATGGATCTCGTCGACCGATTCCAATGATTATCTCGTCCACGTTGCGGTGGAAAGCATCTTCGGGCAGATTCACGAGTTCGCTCACTCCGTCCCAATCGTTATACTCCTTCGGACGCTCGATTCCATAGCTCTTAGCACGTTGGTCTTCGACGGTCAGAATTCCAGTGCCTGAAGTATGAATTAACCATAGCGGGCGCTCGGGTGTATGGTGTTGGGCGCCTTTGGCAATCGCCTGAGCTGCGGCGACATGATCACAGTCGGCGAAGTCTGAGGTATGTGTTTAGTTGTTGAATTTATGGATATAAAGACGGAACATGTGGGATTGCTCACGAAAGACTATATCTGCGTTTTTCACCTCTTCTTCGATAACATCGGAGGAATCTAGGTCACCGTGGACGACCCGAATTTTGGGGTATTTGGTCGTGAGTTGAGCTGCCTTTTCCTTGCTACGAACAAGAGCCGAGAGTTCCCAATCAGGATGGGCGTTGGCGACAGCATAAAGACCGTCACCACCAATATAGCCAGTAGCACCAGTGCTGTGGAGATGGTTAGCTCAGCTTGATACTAGCAGGGGTGGTGAGTGGAGAAGCTGACAGAAAGACCCTTGGAGCCATGTTGTGGAAAGATGGGGATAGAGTAGGTAGTGAGCTCGGAGGAAGAGTAGCTGCAAGTCAAAGTTCAGACAAGACAAATCTGATCAATTCCGAGACTGCAGACTGTTTTATAGAGGTGGATGTCTGCTTTGAAATCAGGAAATCAGCTCCGAGGACCACAAAGGTGGGGTTGATGGAGTAAGTATATCCCCGAGCTTCGGACTGGATCATGATATTAGTATCGTGACTGCCAGTGCTGGAATGCGTTCAGCAGGTATACAATGCGGACACGCTGCATTGACCAAAATTGTATCCCAACTTGAGTTCAAGATTTTGTAATATCTTTTCGAGACTCTCAGCACTTTCAATGTCTCATCATTACCGTATCTTACCATCTGCCATGACATCAAGTATTGATGCAGAATGGACCAATCACAGCATCAAACAAGCCGGTGGCACGAGCGTTCTGGGGTATAAAAAAAAGGCAACTTCAACTCTGTAGGTGGGGTAATGCTTGAAGCTCGTATTACCTTCGAAGCCCCTCAAACAGATTTTGAATATTTTTGGAGGAAAAACACTTGAATCTCACACGATACAATGGCCACGGGAAGTTGCGCCTGCAAATACATTCAATACACCACTTCGGTACCTCCAACGAGTCTGGTCAATTGCCACTGCACTACATGTCGCAAACAATCCGGTGCTCCCTATCTGGCCTTTCTGCATTTCCCGACAAGTTCGATCCAGTGGCAGACCAAGCCTACTGAATGGAAATCCAGCGATACAGCTTCGCGGACCTTTTGTCCTCGATGTGGCTCGGTCCTCTCGATGAAGCTGTATTCAATGCCGGATGCAGAAGGTGTGGCAGCTGGCACACTGAATGATGATGGGAAAAGTCGCATTCCGTCCCTCTCTGCTCATATATTTTTGGCGGAGAAGGCATCTTGGTATGAGCTGCCGGATGATGGAGCACAGCGGTGGGAGGAGTGGCCCCAGTGAGCCCTATAGTGTTACTCTGGTCGAACTCGAGCGAAGGCATTGTTGGGGCGTGGAGTCGGAATCTGCCGGTGCAGTTACTAGGTAATAGTTAACTTGAGAAGAATCATCTTTAATTACTATACTATGAATCTACAGTGGATGGAAATATAGTAGTATGATGGTATCCCTGAAGACGGCTGGGCACGACTACCCAATGAACCAGATGAATATGGCTTTTCTGTGATCTCATACACTGCCCCTGGGAATCAGAATGACAACTTCAGTCCAGAATACTCAAAGAGAGACGAAACACGAAATATAAAATCAACAAATGGGGAATCACGAAACGTGCCCAGACTACATGTACACATTCAATACCGAGCTCACTCGATATCATTCGGCATCTTGTTCAGTTAAAAAGTGCTGGTGGCCAGCCGGCTGGCAGCATTGCGAGCGTCCAGACGATCATCATCTTCCTCCGCAATCGCCTCATTTTGAGTGCCAGATCGAGCCCGACCCTGTCCGGACTCCGGGCGACTTTCATCGTCATCCTCGTGCACGATCGAAGGAGCAGTGAAGCTACCGCTCATACTGCGACCCATACTGTCGGGGCGACGGGGAACACCGCTCCAAGCATCACCTTTAGGACCCTGGCTGGAGGCTACGTTTGGTCGGCGTGGGGGGTGGGCCTCACGACCCAGTCGACTCAATCCACCAGAGGCGTCAATGGAACGAATGTCGGGTCGGACACTCTCTAGAGTGGCCAAGGTTCGTCGCTCTGCCTCGATTTGTCGCAGAGTATATTCCCGCAAGCTGAAAAGGAGGTCCGCAGTAGTCCGGTCGAACCAGCGGCGTTTCTCGTGTAGCAGATTTGTCGTCACGCGCTGCGTGCGCTTGGTCAGGTAATCTTCACGGCTCTGCGCCTCCTCCAGAGCGCCAATTGCCTCATCCACTTTGTCCGGGCGAACAGAAGAGCTGACCTTCAAGCGGTCCGCAGCGGCACGCTTACTCTGAGCACTCTGTTGCGCCTGAAGCAGTTCGCGAAGCAGGATGTGTCGGTTGGTCAGAGTTTCCTTCACAATGAGAGCATCTGAAGAGTGGTAACTCAATGGCTCCCCCAGTGTTGTAGCCTCTGCGGTGGCTTGGATTGCGTGGTAGTCTCCTACTGTCTGAATTATTTTTCCCAGTTTGCGGTATGCCAGTCCCAAGCCTGGGTGTGTTTCCTGCACGTGCATCTGGCCAATCTTGACACCAAAGTCAGACTCGGCCAATCCAAGACCTAGAAACTAATTAGCTATGTGATCAATCACAACTCAATTAAAACGACATACCCCGACGACCCTTGACAACACGGTCAACCTTGTGACTCGCATCCATGGATCCCAAATAGAACATTTTGACAGTCGGGCGAGCACCTTGGAGCTCCGGAGTATCATCTGGTGGCGGAGCAAACTGCTTTAGCATCTTGCGTCGCACGCCTGTGGCAGGCTGCTTCATGCGCAGGACGGGACTGTATCCGAAATCACTCTCCACAAAAAGTACCATCTCGTCATCTTGGATGAGGACTTCGTTATTAAGTACGACATTAAGCCATCGCTGCATGGAAGCCTTGACTCGAACTTCATCCTCGTCGGTTCCTGCACCGGCTGGGGTGACTGGTGGAGGCACTGCCGGAACCAGAGCTTCCGGGCAGGCCGAGATCAGATGGTCAGCGAGCTTGGTGAATTCGGTGTGGGTGCGGCGAACATCGCGGTATTGGGTCGTGCGGAACTTGGGGATATTCGTCTGCATTGAAGAAACAGGAGTCAGTCAGCCATTGTCGAGGCGCATCCTTATATAGCCGGATATAGCCAATGAAGAGAGTATCAACCCACGTGGACATCAAATCGCAGGATAGGATCCTTCTTGCCCGTTCTTTCCAGGCCGGTTATCTTGGCCTGAATCTTGTATGTAGGCACAGGCGCCGGGGGTCTGGAATTCTGGCGTGCTCCAGTCTGATAGCGTGCGGGGAGCTGTGACCGCTGGTCTGCATTGGGGGATTGCTGATTCGCAAATGGCGACTGTCCCTCGGAGTAGCCTGGGTCACCTATTTGTGCATTCTGGAGTTGGGCAGAAAGGTCCGGTGATTGAATGCTTGTATCCTGGCCACCCTCCGCGCTGTCCGTAGATTGATCCTGCGGCAACGGAGAAGACGGGACATCACTGCTGCCGGAGGTGGGGAAGGTGTTTCTGTCGGGGCGCGGAGAACCCCAGGGCGAGGTACCAGCGGGGTGGTCAGGATCATTCGTGATAGCTGAATAATCCATCTTGGTTGGGATTGAAGGTCAGGGGGTGGGATTCGTCACGGTGGTCAAGGTGGGAGAGGAGCTGGTCGGCTGATGACAGGCGTCAGTATTATGACTTGGGGGGGGGGGTGGTTCGGGACCGCACAGTAGCAGCTAGTTGAAAGGGGAGCGAATTTACCTCGGCGCGACTTGAGATTGAAAGGTAAAGGTCGCTAAAAAGAGTGCATAGCAAAGAGGTATAAACAGAGGGCAGTGGTTGAAGGTGTGGAGGTGGAGAGTGAGAGAGAGGGGAGTTACGTAGCAAGTGGAATGCGTGCGCCAAGCCCCCCGACTTGCCCAAGATGGTCCGCTCCATTTTGCTTTCTTCCCCAAGGGACATCCTCAGTCCAACAGAGCTCGAGACATCAACACCTCATTGAGTCTATTCTACATGGGCTCTTGAGAAATGGTCGCAGCTCCATTGTTGCGCGTCCCCCAGTCGGGGGCTCGTTGTATGGGCTCCCGTTTTTATAGGACTCCATTCAGCCCTTTGAGAAGCTTCATTGATATCAAGAAGTTCAGCCCAAACACCCCAGCACAATGCTTCTCTACTTCCATATCCAGGTGGCAGGATGAGGTCTTGGACCGAACACGCAATATCGGGATCATTGCTCACATTGATGCCGGCAAAACTACAACGACGGAACGCATGCTTTTCTATAGCGGTTTCACCCGTCGCATTGGTGATGTGGATGAAGGCTCCACCGTTACTGATTTCTTACCGGCTGAGCGTGCACGAGGAATTACTATCCAGTCAGCCGCTATCACCTTCCATTGGCCTCCCGGAGAGGGCAATGAGGCTCAATCGGGACCGCGCGATGAGTCGTTACCGCGGTCAGCAGTCTCGCACACGATCAACCTCATCGACACGCCGGGTCATGCGGACTTCACTTTTGAGGTCATGCGATCTTTGCGTATCCTAGATGGTGCTGTGTGTATTCTAGACGGCGTGGCTGGGGTTGAGGCGCAGACCGAAAAGGTCTGGCATCAGGCCAGCACATACCAGATTCCTCGAGTGATCTACGTCAACAAGCTAGATCGTGATGGAGCTGCTTTCGGTCGTACAGTTCGAGAGGTTAGCTCCCGCTTGTCAGTTTATCCAGCAGTGTGCCATATCCCTTGGTTTGAAGGCGAAACCGGTCCGTTTATCGGTATTGCGGACGCCATCCATCTCCAAGGTCTTCGTTGGAAAGAAGGCGAAGATGGACGTGCAGTCAAAATGATGGATCTCCAGAAACTCGAGACAGAGGAACCCTCTCTGGCACAGGAACTGAAAAAGGCCCGAGTAGCATTAGTTGAACTTCTCAGCGAGCAAGACGAAATCATCGTAGAGAAGTTCTTCGAGTGTGATGAAGACCATTTGGCTGTGTCTTCCATGGATATCATTGAGAGTCTCCGCCGCTGCGTTCTTGACCCTACCAGCCGGATCGTTCCACTCTTTGCCGGTGCAAGCTTCCGTAACATGGGCGTCCAGCCACTGCTTGATGCTGTAGTAAACCTCCTCCCTAGCCCACCCGAGGCCCCTGATCCAGAGGTCAGCATCGGCGGTGTCAAGGGTGGTTTACGGCGACTACTTTCGGGTGACTTGATCGTTGAGCAAAGTGAGAAGGCCTCTGCTCCTGTCAAGGGAAAGAAAAAGAAGACTGCAGCACTTCAGACCAACCCCAAGGACGCAATTAGCAAACTGCAAAGCTGCGCATTGGCGTTCAAGGTGGTCAACGACGCCAAGCGCGGTGTATTGGTTTACGTGCGAGTATATTCCGGCTCTCTTGATCGGAACAGTCTGCTTTTTAACACCAATCTACACCTTTCTGAGCGGGCCCCTCGTCTACTAAAGATGTACGCCAACGATGCAGTAGAAGTGGACTCTATCCCCGCCGGCCATATTGGTGTCGTGGTCGGACTGAAGCACGCCCGCACCGGTGACACCCTGGTCTCTTACTCTGGAAACAAAGCGACTCCTCCAGAACCCTTGACTAGCCTTCAACTGCGTCCAATTGACGTGCCGCCGCCAGTATTCTTCACCAGTGTCGAGCCGCATAGTCTGAGTGAAGAGAAGAAGATGCAGGAATCCCTGTCGCTTCTACTCCGAGAAGATCCAAGTCTTCACGTCAGTGTGGACGAAGAGTCTGGCCAGACTCTGCTAAGCGGTATGGGCGAGTTGCACCTGGAGATCGCCCGTGATCGTCTGATCAACGACCTCAAAGCGAAGGCGTCTATGGGCCGGATTGAGATTGGATACCGCGAGTCAGGACTGGGAATGTCCTCAGCTGTCACCAAGATCTTTGACAAGGAGATCGCCGGCCGCCGCGGCAAAGCAGGCTGCACAGCTATCGTCGAGCCATTCAACGATGGAGAAGAAGCCACCGAGGCAGCCGACGAGGACACCTTGCTTGCCGAGTCAATCGAAGGCAATCAAATCATCATTCGGGCGCCAGGTCTCCAGATGGAGCGTACGTCCAGAGGCGAAGAAGAAACCAGCCCATTCCTCCCACCAGGCATGGACGCCGTTACTCTCCGAACAGCGCTGCAAAACGGCGCACTGGCAGCTCTTGCTCGCGGGCCTCAATTCACCTTCCCAATGCATAATACCCGAGTCACACTCACCATTAACCCCACCGAGCACCTCTTCGGCGGCGATACTACCACCTCTGCACTCTCCGCCGCAGCACGACAGGCGACGAGTGCCGCACTCCGGGAACTTCCTGCAGGCCCGGGGACTGTCATGATGGAGCCGGTTATGAATGTTGTTATCAGCGTGGACGAAGCTAGCCTGGGTTCAGTTGTTCATGATATCTCCTCTTCCCGAGGAGGCCACATCGTTTCTCTAGACGAGGAAGTTCCCCTCACCGCGACAGATGCCTCCTCTGCCGAGTCGATCGTGGGACAGGAAGAACTACCGCCGATTGATCCCAACCGTGTATATGCACCGCTGGATCCATTCGAGTCCCCGTCCCTTGGCGCGGAGATCTCTGTCTCCACGTCGCGCCCGCGTACTATCACTGCCAAGGTGCCCTTGAAGGAGATGGTTGGGTACTTGAAACATCTGCGCAGTCTGACTGCTGGTCGGGGCACCTTCGTTATGAGTGTTGACCGGTTTGAGAATATGTCTGCTCAGCGACAGAAGGCCGTGGTTGCAGAGATGAGGGGGGGCTTTTAAGTGTTGATATCCCAGCCCACTGGGTTCCTTTGGACAAATCATTCTCCTATATCAGCATTATTGTACATTACATGATCTCAGTTTAGTATTCTACACAATGTACCACCACCGTCTAGTAAATTCAACTCCTATAACATGCAGGAGACGTTTCATTTCGTCGAGCGAGGAATATAAGTTCCAAGACAGAGATGGACTAAATACAAGTCGTAACCATCCAGAATAACCCCGTCCCAGTAACACATGGAAATACAAAAAAACCTATATACTACCAGTTATCATCCCAGTCATCCTTCTCCTTAGACTTGGATTTCGTCGCCTCCGCCCCATCCCCAGAAGCAGCAGCAGTAGTCTCTGTAGCAGCGGTGGAGTTAGACAAAGAAGACGCCTGTGGCGTCGGACCCTTCCTCATAGCAGCAGTTCCAATCACCCCAGATCGCGAGCCACTACGCTGATGACCCGACATACCATGCTCCTGATGCTGCTGCGCACCAATCGACGAAAAGTCATCCCAGAAATCGCGGCGCTCAGGCTCAACCCGCGAACGAGTCGCCCCATGACCCCCATCATCACCCTCAACGAAACGATTAAACTGATCCGCCGCATTGCGAGCACCGCTTTGAAGATTCTGTCCCCAATTGGTAGCTTGCGTCCGAGCTTGAGCTGCAAAGTCCGACTCGGCAAGCTGCTTCGCCGTCGGCTGCAAGTATGAATCATTCACCGTCTTCGCGCCCTTCCCAACCGTCGACGCAAACCATCCAAAGCCCTTAGTCAAACTGCCCATAGGGTCTTTCTGAAACTCATCAAATCCCGGTGCTGCTCCCCCACCCCCACCTCCTCCCCATCCACCAAACCCCCCAAATCCTCCAAACGGTGATGACTTGCGCTCACCCGCAGCAGGAGGCGGCATCCCCCCACCGAAGCCCGTAAACTTACCCCCCTGCGACGGAGGCAACGCATCAGAACGCGTAGCATTTTCATTCCCCAGCTTAGCAAAATAAGCCTCATTCTGCTCTTTCTTCGATCCCCCGCCAGCACGCATACTATCCGATCGAATGGAGGTAACAGGCGAGCCTGTCCTGGCACCCGCACCCGCACCAGCACTCATAGGCGTGCTAGACCGTGAAGCAGAGGCATTGTTCTTCTTCTCCTGACCGGCAACATACTCGCGACCCTCAACCTTACAAGAAAGGCGTTCCTTCCACTCCTCGCCCGCGTCACCTTCGTACCGTTCCTTGATGGTCGAGTCCTCGAATGTGCGGCCCTCAGAGGTCGTGACTGGGTGTGCGTCGTAGAAGGCTTTCCACGGCTCGTTACCGCCCAGTTCCATGCGCTGGATCTCGGCGTGTTTGAAGGCGTCCATTGTGATTGAGCGGACGAAGGAGATGTGTACACCGAGCCCGCGGTGTGTGCCTGCGCAGTTTAGGCAGATGAAGGTGCCGAATTTGGGGGAGGCCTGGTTGGAGGTTAGTTGGTGCTTTCTTCTCTCTCTCTTTCTCTCTATCTCTTTTTCCATTGGTTTCGTGATTGGAAGGGGATCTTGGAGGAGTGAGGGGTGGAGGTGTTGCGCTGTGTTGCGGTCTAGGGACACGATTGCAACGGTTGGACTGAGGCTGTCGCTGTCGCTGCATTATCCAAGTACGTACCCATTGAGGTGATGGCGCTCCGCAATCGCAGCACCTGTCGTTTCCGTTGGTCTTGGAGATCTGGAGGAGCTGTTGGGATGATTGAGTGGTTAGTTCTGGTGACCCTGTCTGCGGTGAACCCCGTCGGGGAACCTGTCAATGGAGGGAAATTCAGGAGCGCACCTTTGTCCTCGTCTCTGGGTCGACCTCCCACATGCGAGACATGGCGGAGGGGGTATATAGTGTGGGTGAAGATGAATTGAGTGGAAGGAGGGACAAGCGTGACCAAGGGTGTGAACGAGGCGGAGCGGACGAGGCGCCGCACGTCTAGTTAACTAATTTCGGGGTCGATGTCAATTTGGTGCCTTATCCGCCTTTTCAATACTCCACCGGGATCGTAGATAAAAAAAAAGGGGGCTTCCGATGGAGATTATGAGTTAGAGAGGAGATGACGACGGCGATGGTGCTGGTGCTGGTGATGGATTTAATGGGGGATGTTTGGGGGCTGCGGCCTGCGTCATCGCTTGGCCTTCTACTTTCTACTATACTCTCTGCTATGCCTTGCTATGCTTATTTGGGACATTTCAGAGCAGATCGTCATCAGTTAGTTAAATGGGTGCTAAGATACAGTACAGAAGGCAAAGGTCGTTAAGGATGGAGGCGTCAAGCAACAAAAAAAAGGCTCTCCAGCATGGACGTTTTCTCCAGGGCATACATCCATAATAAAAAAAAAAGAAAAAAAGGAAAAAGTCATCACACCCTCATCACCACAGATCGCTCTCAAACCACTTGTCGAGCAAAAATGAAAATACTCGCAGATGACTTGAAATCACTGTGGTCATATCCATATCTCGGGACTAACGCTCCATCTCAAAAACAAGCCAATTAAGCTAGTATCTGTGGGGATATAACCGCAACCTGTCGTTTAGGCAGTGGTCTCAGTAGGGGCAGCGGCAGCGGCCGGGGCTGCGTTCTCGTCAGCCGGGGCGTTGGCCTCCTCATACTGGTCGGCGGCAGCATTGACATCGTCCTCCTTGCCGGGGCTGTCAATGGCAACCTTGACCGCAATAGTACGGCCGTCGATCTCCTTGCCGTTCATCTCGTTGACGGCCTTGGTCTGGAGCTCCTCGGTGGCCAGGTTGACGAAGCCGAAGCCGCGAGTCTTGCGGCGCTCGTTGCGAGCCTGGAGCTTCTTGATCATGAAGCGGGGGATGGGGCGCAGGGCGACCTTGGCGGACACGGGGGAGTATTCAACAAAGATCTCCTTCAGCTTGTCCTCGGTCAGGTCATAGGGAAGGTTGGCAACCATAACCTTGGTCTTGGAGGGGATGCCGTCCTCGGGGGGGCCACGCTGCTTCTGGGGACGAGCAGCGCGGGTCTTGTTTTGCTTGGCGGCCTCGGTGGTAGCGGCCTCGTTCTCGTTGGTAGTCTCGGTCAGGGGAGCCTGACCAGCAGCGGGGGCCTCAGTAGCTTCCTGGCCTTCCTGAGCCTATTGTCCGAATAAGAAAAACAAATGATTAGTATGTGTCACAGATTACACAGGGATGGAATATGGGGAAAGGAGGAGGAATCAAAACATACACCGCGTCCACGACCAAGACGGCCACCACGGCCACGAGCACGACCACGGCCACGGCCGCGGCCACCAGCGCGCTTACGGCCTTCGTTGCCGCTGGCGCCCTCGCCGCCGCTGGCAGCACCTTCCTTAGCCTCCGCGGGTTCGGGCTTGCGAGCCAGCTGGACCGAGACCTTGCGAGAAAGGATCTCCTTGCCGGAGAGTCCCTCGATAGCAGTAGTCGCCTCAGCAGCAGTGGCAAGGTCCACAAACGCGTAGCCAACGGGGCGGTTGGTGCGGGGGTTCACCGGGATCGAGGTGCTCTCGCTGGAAGAAGCTATGAGTCAGTGCTTGCGGGAAGGAAGGGGCGAGGGAGGGAAGGAAGCTGTCTTCAGTGTGGCTGGAAGAAGCTCCACCGACGACTAGCAATCATAACTTACATGGTGTAACCCTTGAAGAACTCCTTGAGCTCCTCCTCGGTGGTCGCATAAGCGAGGTTCCCGATGTACAGACGACGACCCTCATCAGCACTAGCGGCGGCGGCATCAGTGGCCTGAGAGGTCGCAGCAGCAGTGCCGTTGGTGTTGGGGGTGTCGTTAATGGTGGCAGCAGCCACCTTGTCAGTGAGGTTGTCGACGGCAGACATCTTTAAAGGCGAGACACAAGGATGGAAGATGGATAAAAGCTCGATGTGTCAAACAAACAGAGGGGTGTTTGTTTTGTGAGATTGGCCTGAAGGTGGGGGGGGAAGAGGTTTAACTTGACGAGGGGAGATAATTGAGGGAAGGAGCAGGGTAGCTTGGTGCCCTAGATACCGGATTGGGGGGGGAAGAGGGGGGGAGGAAAGGGAAAGCAGTGATGAGATGAATGTAATCAGAAGAGGTAGTTGAGATTCAGAAGGAGGGAAGAGAGAGGCAGGGTGAGTTCAGGAGGAGGGCGGTGTAGCACTCTGCCCAGATCATTGGGACTCCCCGTCAGCTCTGGCGGTCGGGGGGCTGGCTGAGGCTGCCCGTAGGTGTGGCCAACCCTTAAGGCAGCCCCTAAGACCGCCCCGAGGGTCGCCCCTACGCTATGCCTATGGCAAGTTTACCCAAGGGCAAGCAGCTCCCCAGCTGTCCCGGCAACAACTTGATGTCATTCTGGGTCCAATTCGGTGAGGTGCCATCATCTTCGATCTCTACACCGACTCCATTCAACTTTCATCATACATTCACTTCTCACTCAACCATTCCAACAATTTTCAATTCGAATTGGTAGTCCATAACCTGCCCATCACTATTCACTCGCCACCCCTCCCTTCCAACTCACCCCCTGCAGCCTTCAGACGCACCCGGTTCTGCCACACTCCGGCTGTGTTGATCTTCCACCTCAGCCGGCTCCACTCTGTCCTCACCTTTCTCCACGTCGCTCAGGCTGAAAAGTTTCGCCCATGGTTCACTGTGTATGCACGGACAAATTGGTTGCCATATCACCGCCTTTTCCTAGCGCCGGCGTGAAATGGAGGGGAATACAATGGTTGAGGATATCAACCAGTACCATTACCCCGTGGTACATGCAGGTGATACCTTCCAGTGACATTAATTAGACCTGCAGTCTACATTCGCCAGCACGTTTCGGATAAATTCCCCCAAAATAAAAAACCCTAGTGGTGGCGACATTGACCTAGACCAACTACCGTACTCCGTAGGTAACACAAACTTATCATACGATCTGTCAAACTCGTATTCTACGGTACCTTTTGGTTACCTCGCAGCGAAAAAAATCATATTCCACGGTATGTTAAATTCAACTACCATTGATCACTAGCTACGCCATATTTCAGATCTTAATAGATCTGCAGCCGTTATTCTTCCATCCGCATGTATCGGCATGGCAGATAACCCTAGGAAGCCGTCCATACATAACACCACCTGAGCCTCCCCCTCAAATATCTCCCCTCAAATATCCCCACTCCAACGTTCACGCTCAGGGGTATCGGCTTTTCTCTTCTCTGCTGGACCGTGATATCCATCGATCCATTTATGTTCAGGAATCCAAGTTCCGTCGGCACTCTTGCGACATGGAACCCGAGTGATGGGCTTGTTCGCCAGTTGAGGCATGGGCTTATCGACCGTTGGTGATGATGAAGGTCGCATGGTATCGTCGTCGCTCGAATCAATGGGAATAGCCTTCTCCTTCTCCGCGAAGAGGTCGGTCTCGGCCTCGGCCTGCATAATAGCAGGGGCTGAACGAACAGAGTGGTGTTCCGAGCCACTCGGGGAAACGCTTTTATGCTTGCACGTCGGACTCTCTTCTTTGACAAGTTGACTAGGAGTAGGGTCACGGTCTTGTCTAGAAGCGGGGTCGTAAATTTCAATCTCAGATTCTGAAGGGCTCGGACTCCACTGCCTGGGAGAATCGTCGGCGATGAGAATCGGGGATTGTTGCGATCCGAGGGTGACTTGGGGCGAAGAGGGAGTCGGTTCCCTGCCATGTTCTTTAGGGCAACGCCAGTTGGCGATGAGGATCTGCGCATTTTCCGAGACAGATATTCCTTCGTGCCAGTTCTGTACTCTGCGGAGGGGATCCAGGACCACGGCGTGTAGAGCATGTAAGACATCTCTGTTATCACAGCCAAACTGGCTGGCGAACCTGGCTATGGGGAAGTCACGGCCAATCACCGTGGCCATGGCATTGAAAAAGGCATCGGTGAATGGACAGGGGATGATTGGGGAGCTCGATTTGTTGACTCTCATTGAAGACGTTCGGGTTCTTGGCTCTGGCCAAGGTCGCTTCGGGTCCGGCTCTTCGCATTCAAAGTCATCGGGGGGTGATCGTGATCGCTTCCGACTGTCTGGGGGGCTAATTTCTGATGGAGGTGAGTCCCTGGTCACTGTGTTCATCGTCGATGTTAGTTTTTGGTACAGGATAGCTAGTGTCAGAAGGTCAAAGGAAGGAGGGACTGACTAACTGTTGTGAGCAATGGAGTTAGGATGTCAAAGAAACCCCCGAAAATGTACACTTAATCATTGAAAGCGAGTATTTTCAGGTATAGCAGTAATACTAGTAGGTAGTAGCATGACGAGAGGTTGGTGGGGGAGAGTTGATTGATGCAGTGTGGGAGTACCCTTAGGTAGGCAAACGGGGCTCGTTCATTGTGTCCACCGGGGCATAACTGGTAGTGTCACGTAGGTAGCCCTCTCTGATTTAATAAAATTTAGTAGTATACTACTACTATTACCTAGGTACTATAAATGAGTTACTAGTACAGATTGACTGATGCATTCCTTAGGATAGCTGTCCCTCATATGCTGTATAGATCTATGTACACCTCCACATTTGCCTGAAATTAAGTTGTCTTGGCTGATGGCTTGGCAATTGGCGGTAGTCACACTATATACCAGTATGTACACATATACAGTAACTAATAACTGTAAGTATATTAGTTATACTATCGTTAGTAAAGTCTATATTATACCCTCACTTGAGGTAGCCCAGACCCTGGATGGAGAGACTCCACTGCGGCAGACTAGTGCATCACCATATGTAGTGTACACTACTGTATAGTAAAGTTTAGACTCAACACAATGGCCTCTCCCAGATCTACCCGATATCTCTACCGTCTCCACTGTTTTGCCCCGTTCTCCCCCATCCAAAAAATATTGTCTCAGTTGATTGTTTCTTAATTGTTTGCACCCAATTCAATGCAATGCAGCTGAACAAGATCCAGGATCAAGATCGACAGACTTAGCCTCGCACAGACTCCAGTCCAACTCCACCAAATCGTCACGTCCGCAAAACAAGAAATCTAAGGCTTAGTCATCGGCTCTACATCCTTCGATTCTCTCCTCCGTCAACTTCCCCGGTCGCCGTTTCCTACTCTTTGCCTGTGGGAGATTCGGGCTGCCCTCAGGCTGCTTCTCAAGCTGTTTTTGTTCTTGTATAACCTGAAACAAGCCCTTCGCTGATCTGTTATTATTCCCTCTTTCCCCTTCTCCGCTTCAATCCGCCAATGGATGGCGACAACCGCGATCGCGATCGCGATCGCATCGAGCCCGTTCAGGACTATTTCTCTGGGAATGCTCCAGAGGCGCAGTCCGTAGAGCCTAGTCCGGAGAGACCACCGCTAGCTACCTTGCGTCCTCGAGCTCCATCGACTCGCTCCCGTCGCCCAAGTATTCGCCTTTCCCGTCTGCCCTCTCTTTCCTCCTTGGACACCGACCTCAACCCTCAACCACATGCACAACCAGAAACACAGGCCGGACCTTCTGGCAGTAGACCCCCCGAGATTAGGTCTCCCGTTCTTGAGGAGGATGAATCGCAACACAGTGGCCGGCGACGCAGCAGCTCCGAGCCTCGTCCCGGACGATGGTCGTCTCCGCCACCCGACGTCCTGAACCGGGTGGCGACTCCCATACAACTGATGCCTTTGAGGGAGGAATCTTCTCCTAACAAAAGTCCTGCCACTCTTCTTCCCGCGTCTAGTGAGGCTAGAGATACCTTTCCATGCGATGAGCCCGCCGCGTCTGAGGCCCCGCCTCCCACCCAACCCGGAAGACTCCGCCGAGCTAGCCAGTCTGCTCTCAACCGATTTTCCCGCAACCGCGCATCTACTGTCTCGGGAGCCCCCTTGGCTCTCAATAGTACTGCCGAGGACAAGGAGAAGGAGAATCGAACAAATGAATATGGATCTCATGTGGTTGACGTGCTGGACGTGATTGGTAAGTCGTTTGATATAGCGTCGTACACGCTGATCGCTGACAAGCATTATGTTTTTTAAGACCCTGAGGTTGCGGCTCTCTCCACACTGACCAATGTCCAAAACTCCCTTTTCGTGCCGAATTTGGGTGGGTTTATTAATCGAATGCCCACCTATACCCTCACTCGCTCGCCCTCCTCATCGGAAGAACAAACGACATCTGCCGATGAGGGTGAGTCAGATGGTGATAAGCTTAAACAGCGACCAACTCTCGAGCAACTCCGTCCATTTACTAGCATGTCCTCGATTTTGGTGGGCCCTCGATATGCTGTGCTGCCGGAAGGACATGAATTGGAAGGTTGGACACGAGAGGATTTCATGGAGCTCAACGATCATGTCCGTCACATGCTTCACTCTCGTCGTTCGAAGTTCAAGAGAGCGATGAAGGGATTTGGACAGTATGTCCGGAAGCGTAAGTATCAGTCAACCATGACCATGACCATACATATCTACACGAAGGCAGCCTCAAACTAACCTCTCTCGCATCTTAGCCCTCGGTTTCCTGATCACTCTGTATGCCACCTTGATCACTTTGTTTGGTTTGGCCTGGGTGCTTTTCTTGATTGGTAAGATCCAGATCTTCTTAGTCCCCATGCGGGATCGTATTTGGGAGTATCACTGACCCACTATCCTTAGGTTGGATCAACGTTGGTGGCAAGCAATTGGAAGTTATTAACATCATTGACAACATTCTGGTCGCCTTATTTGCCATCATGGGTGACGGTCTTGCTCCTTTCCGAGCTGTTGACACGTATCATATGATTTTTATTGCGCATTATACACACCTTACCTGGAAAATCCGAAATAAGCGAAAGCTTCCCGACCTCAAAGACAAGAACGATCTTCCGTCCCAGCGCGAGAAAGATATCGATGTTGAATTTGGAGATACTGCGCAGGATGACGAACACGAATTCTCAGTGCTTGACCCCCGTCAGCAACTACGCTTGATGCATCACCAAAACAAGTTCGCCAAGTCACATACCTTTTATAAACCTCATGAGACCTTTACCCACCACGCCTTTCCCCTCCGGATTCTTATTGCTATTGTCGTCTTGCTTGACTGTCACTCCTTGCTCCAAATGGCACTGGGTGCTTGTACCTGGAGTATGGAAACACCAGGCCAGCGACCATTTGCGCTGACCACCGTCATTCTCTGTTGCTCCATCACCTGCAATATCTCAGGTGGTGTGTTGATCATGATCGGTGACCGAAGAACGCGAAAGAAGGAGATCGTGGAGAGACTCTTCCGGCAGCAATTGACCGAGGAGGCGATGCAAAAGATGGAGCGACGTAAAATCAAGGAGGAGCGCAAGAGTTTGCAGATGAATAGGCCGTCGGCGTATGAGGGCACCTAATCATCCATCTCACTCTGGCCATTTCTTGACGATCGTTTCCATGACCCTTGACGAAAATTTAAGATGAAGATTTAGCTCAGTACATTCATGAGCTTTGTATCTTTTTCTTGGCCGACTGTACAGCTTTCCTTGCCTGGCCCTCGCTTGTCTTTTCCGGGTCAGGCAGTTATATAAACTCGCTTGGAGTTGTCTGGCTTTTGCTCTTACTATATATTTTCTTTTAATTTTCCCTTACCCCCCGCTTGTACTATGATTCCCCACCACTGATCTAGACCATGTGTCATTTGGTTTGAGACTTTTTTGCTACGATGTGGATATTCCGATTGCATGTCGACGTTATGTCGACTTTGAAATGACTTTCTTCAACATATTTAAACTTGGAACTTGAATTTTGAAATATCAAAAGCACAAACGATCTAATGGTATAACAGAAATCCAACTCCACCAGATATTCCCCGATTCCCTCGTAGCAGTAGTAGTACTCAGGTAGTAAATAAGAAGTCATTCACAAACACTAGCACCCCCTAACAAGTCAAAATAACTCCTTCACCCACCCACTTCTCTCCACCCCCCTTAACAACCTCCTCATAAATCCACTCCCCAATCAAAGGCCTAGGCACCAAATACCCAATGCCATCAGTCGGGTTATTATCCGTGCCAACCCGCAACTTCTCATAACCCGAATCCTCACCCTCAGCAACAATCAGATGGTCACCAGTCAAAAAGCTAGGCCTAACAACCACTAACCCACCCACAAGCAAAGACTCCTTCTTCCCAGACTCCTCGCCCAACAACTTCTCCATCCGCGACTTATCCGCATGCGGCTCAGGAAGAAGCGTAGAATACATCGGCCGAAACAACAACGGCACATCCTTCATCCCATTCTTAGACCCAATCCCCGTCCCCGAGATAATCGTAATCCGCGGCGCAGCCGCCGCATACTCCTCAAACGAGTCGAAATGCTCGTTCGCAATACGGCGCAATGCCTCGAGTAGGGCGACGGTACTTTCCTCTGTGATGTGCGGGTTACTTAGTTCGATGTGTGGGAGGGCCGGAATGCGCATGGTCATCTTGTCGCAGGGATTCGGCCTGGTCCAGGACATTGTTGGGGCGCCGCCGATGCCGGAGATGATGGATGTGACGGGGGTTTTGGTTGTTGGGTCGAGGATGGTGGCGAGGACGTCGTCGACGTTTGTAGCGTCGCCTTTTTGGATGCGGAAGTGTTTGGTGAGGATTTCTTCGGTCAGTCCTGGTTGGGTGAGGAGTTGGGCTGTGAGCTTTTCTGGTGTTCGGGCCAGGGCGACGGCGTTGTAGCCGTTTCGTAGGGTGAGGGCTAGACAGGCGTTTGCGCAGCCGCCGGTTGCGCCGAAGAAGGCGATTGTTTGGTTGGACATTGTGGTGGTGGTGATAGTGGTGATGGAAGTATATAGATAGAGGTGGGTAACTACAGCTGGTGGGTATAGTTCAAGGTGGAGATGAGATGAGATGAGATGGTGATTGTGTTGTGATTGTGATTATGATTGTGTTGGATAGTAGGACAGAGGTTCCAACTTTATACTCTTCTTCTTCAAACACAGCCCCATGGATTTAAGGTCATATCGGAGTAACAGACTCTCGTTTATTCTGGTTGTTCATTTGTCTATCCGCGCCGTGTGGCAGCCTTGTCCATTCGGCACAACTCATACGAAGATCTTGACCGGATTTGGTTAGCGTCGGTTGAACTGCATCCCGCAGCGGACTTAAGGCTGAGACACTAGGTACTGTGTAGGTAGTACAGTACTCGAGGTTGGGGGCGGAGACGGAGTTTAACATAGCCTCGACTCGACTTGGAGATAATGGGATGTGGTAACATAGCATGGAAATTAGTGATGGTTATACTACTGTAGATATAGATATACTACTTGTATATACTACTTGTATACAAAACTAACCAAACGGACTGAGCCAGAGGCAACTTGCAAACGATCACTAGCCCTCAGATTCAGGATATAACTATTGTAATAGTATAGCACCAATTTGATATTTAAGGATTAGGTTCTCCAGGCATCTTCGTACAGTAGTATAGTATCCCATGGGATTTGTACGGGGCTGAATCTATCCCAATCGGGCTAGTGGATTACCGAATCTGGTTGATTCTGCGCGGGTTGCAGGTCATAGTCTTGGCCCCGGACAACAAACAGCGATCAGTGCTCATGCTGGCCCCGAGATGCTTAACTCCATATCAATCATTTTTTGATAGCTCTCGCTAAGCTTTTCCTTTTGCATTTTAATCTCGGCTATTGGTCTTGGCTATTTTTGTGTTTGAGTCAGTTGACCAGTAGGGCTGGGATGGTCACCTTCAGCCGGTTGATATATATCCATGGATCCATGGATGTAGTATACTATAGTACACTACCTGAGCAGAGCGGTGTACCACCACTTAATGCGACACAACCATGCCATGACTAGTACCATCAATTACTTGTACCTGAACATCATCGAGTTCTTTTCTTAATTCATTAACTAGAATATGACTACTCGTTCAATCTACTCCTATACTACATTGTAAATGTACTATCTTACGGCCTCAGGCTGACGGCTACGGCTCTGGCTCGCGACTCTAGCCCGAGACGTCCAAGGCCGAACAAGGGGCACTGGCAGGGCTGGGCTAGGGCTGACCACTGACTCTCCTCCCCCCAGGACTTGCGAGCGGATCCTAGCTCACATAGTGATCGCAAACACCGATACCTACTATTCCTTGATTATTTGCACCTGCCCTGAAGCCAGAAATCCTGGATATCAAATGCCCCATAGCCCCAGCAAGGTTCGTTCAAAATATGGGCCGGCGCAGACCTCGAATCCTCGAAGCCCCGTCCACCCATTCCTACCCTCGGTCCAGTGGGTACGCTGCTCAGGAACGACTCTGTCGATCACCACGGTCGCCCGTCGTAACCGCGAGTATTCAGTAGTCAAGCGAGCCTAGACGAGATCGACAGGGCGCTGTTACCGTTGAAGGCCCTACATTCGATCGGGCTCCCGATCCGAACCCATGGCTGACCCACCCTGGCAGTGACTGACTGGTTCCGTTCTGGCAAGTGTTGGAGATGTATTTTCACGCGAAGAAGATTGGACAAAAAGCTGAAAACTAAATCACCTTGGGCAATATCGTGAATATCGAGTAGTCAAGCAAGTGCATATGCACCATGCAAAGGCCCTTAAAAATCTCCGGACGCCACAACGCCATCACTTTAAATTCAAAACAAAATAGTTCTATACAGAGTGACTACTTGCATATGAAAGGAACTAGAACTTGGCAGTGTGGCATTCCTCGAGAGCTGGACAGGCCTTCACATACGAGGGAATGGAGAGATTCTAGAATCGCCACAATGGAGGGAGGAGTCATGAACTAGTTACTGACTTTGTCAAAGTTATGGATATACGATTAATTTCAGATTGATTGTTTGGACATGGACGGTGTGAACGCAGCAACTGCTAATATGAAACGATATCCAACATGAAAGACGTGGGAAGGTAACCTTGATGGATACCACCAGGCTAAAGGAATGCAGGGCGAATGAGTCTTTGTCCAGCGAAGGGGCTCTCTGATTGATTGCAAAATTCCGGAAGTACAGAGCCCACCAATCGAGGAATACTCGGCCCTAGATTATCAAGACCACACGAAGCTTCACCCTTGCGTGAGGCATTCCGGGCCGACATGCTCGAGGGTTGTTTTTGGACCAAATGCTCTCTCAGCACGAGCCCAAACAGACAAATCTTCAAAGATAAAAGGCTCGTGGTTGATGGGCAATCTGTGTTCTTCATCAAGCATCTCTCTTCTCCTCTGCTCATTACTTCTCTACCTCTTTCCCAAAAACCAAAAAACCCTATCTCTTTTATTAAAGACCTTAATCTTTAATCTTTACCACCGTCAAAATGCAGTTCTCTCTGACCACCATTGCCGTTGCCTTCGCCTCTCTGGCCGCTGCCCTTCCCGCTGAGTCTGGTCTCCAGAAGCAGGAGGGAGCTGGCCACGTCCGCTTCCCCGTCCCCGGTGGCATGACCGTCAAGGAGGCTCAGTCCAAGTGTGGTGACCAGGCCCAGCTTTCCTGCTGTAACAAGGCCACCTACGCCGGTGACACCACCGATGTCAACTCCGGCCTTGGTGGTGGTCTCCTGTCCAACCTGATCGGTACCGGCTCTGGCGCCGACGGTGCTGGTATCTTCGACCAGTGCTCCAAGCTCGATGCTCAGAGTAAGCTATCCTCCATCCCAATAATATCTATGATCATGATACTAATCCTGACACAGTCCCCATCCTCATCGCCATCTCTGCTCAGGACATCCTCGACCAGCGCTGCAAGCAGAACGTCGCCTGCTGTGCCAACTCTCCCTCCACTGCCGTGAGTTACCTTCCCTGTTCAACATTCAGTACAATCACTAACCTCATTCACAGTCCAACGACCTCGTCGGCGCTGGTCTTCCTTGCGTTGCTCTTGGCTCCATCCTCTAAGCCTATCGCTACTAGGTTTAAGAGTCTGGGGGCTGCAAGTTTCAGGTGTCCTGTGATATACCTTCATCGTTTCCTTCTTTTGTCTGTTTTGTGAGATTTATCTGCTTCTATGGCAAAATTATAGAAGTACTCTATCTCCGCATAATACATAATTTTCCTTCCAACTTACTTTCCCTAGTAGAAGCTGTGATCCAGCGAATTCCCTCATTTCATCGTAGTGGTCAAGATATTCATTCGTTTCATTCGTGCATGAGATTAGACAAGCATCCGGCATTGCAGTTCTTTGTCAATATTTCTCCTAGCCCTTCATACCTACTCTTTCACCCTCAGTTTTTTATTATGCGGAAACTCTAGTCTTCAAATAAAAACCTTAAAAGTATACACATACTATCATGAATATCACTTAGAGAACCTGACCAGGTTTTTCAAGTGACGTGCGTTCTAAAACATCAAACTCCCAAAGGGATGTCAATATTGTGTTAGCCAGAACGCACCGTATAAAACGGCATGTCGTCTCTAATACGTTTCAATCTCGTTCCGATCTCATTTCGGGCATATTTTTAGCATGACTCGAATGGCTAGGTCCTCATGATAGGCGATACTAAAACATTCGTGGACATTTTGAACTGGGCAAAATATTTGTTTCTCAATACTTTGTTCTGTCAGACATGCTACACGCTGTATAGAATCTAAGCAGAAATAGCCTGGATACCAGCTTCCAAAGTCCGGAGATCCGCACCCCGAATCCGCTGAACCTCCTTGCCATCCTTCATAAGAACGAAGGTCGGCATGGCAGTGACGCCAAACTCCGAGGCCACACCTCGCAGCTTATCCACATCCACCTGCACAAAGCGCACGTTCTGGTACTTCTCGCTCAGCTCGCCGACCTTGGGAGCGACTGCACGGCAGGGACCACACCAGGTGGCGTAGAAATCGACGACGGCGGCGCCCGAGTGGACGAGAGCCTTGAAGATGACATCGCTGTTTCGTGCGTGACTTTGTTAGAGACCATGTCTTCACTGGTATGTTCCACTTTGTTCCTGGGATATTTCCTTACTTGTCGATGTCAGCGACCTTCCCGTGAGTTGCCATTGGTGTTGCTGCGGCTCGTCGTGATTGAATGATGCGGAAAACTTGCGGGGAATGGTCAGCGAGGCCCTTGAGTTGGGGGGAGTGGGTTTCGCGTATGCAGTTGGTACACACACTCTTTTCTTTCAAGGGGCACTGTGGAACTGTAGGGATATACGCTTGCAGCAGGACTCACCGAAATAAACAGCTGCGAGGATCAGCACAGTCGACAGCTCCATTGTGGGTTGCTGGTGGATTCTGTGGATGTCGCCCGCTCGGAGTCAACCGTGGTCGGAGTCACGTGTGAACTATACCCTGCAGGACGGTGCAGTGCAGCAGTCCACTAAAGCGCAAATTGTATGCATGTATGTATGTTTTACTTGCAGGCTAGTAAATTATTAGTACTGTGGAATGGAATAGTTAATATACGAGATTTTCTGCCGATGGTCATACGCTGAGAATGGTTTGAGATGAATAGTCCTCTACCCAGCCAGGGTGGAGTTAAGAACCTGCAGCGGAGTTGTACAATCCAAGCCAGTAATAAACAACCTGGGTGGCTGCAGGTCTTCTGCAGACCCAAAATTGGCTATGATTCCCGGTCGCCTCGATTAGTTGTGTTGTAGAGTTGTAGTAACTAGCGACCAGTAGTGATCGGAGAGGCCGAGGTCAGAAATGGTCATTCCTAGCGAGGACGACAAGAACTTATCCAATGATAAACGTCTTGTGATGCGATTCAGCTGAGCTGGGCAAAAACTGAATACAATATTCATATTTCTCAGAATATAACTATGACACTAAATACAGAATGTTTGCCTTTACTATTTCCATAAAACGATCTGATTTGATTTGTTTCTTTACAATTTTATCCTCCACCATCACACATCGTTATCCGCAAAACCAACCAAATCCTCGCTGAAATGGTGGAATTAAACAATGTAGGCGTACCTCCTCCCTCTCGCAAACGCATAATAATCTGCTGCGACGGAAGTGGACAGTCCGCCGTCTCTGGCGAAGAGAGCATCCCATCAAACGTAACCCGTTTATGCCGAGCAATCGACAGTGTCGGAGTCGACAACGATGGACATGGAATTTGGCAACAAGTTGTCTGGTACGACTCTGGAGTCGGTACAAACTCAAACGGCCAGGTTTCAGTCGGACGAGATCTCGAAGGAAATGTCATCGAGGCCTACCACTTTTGTGTGCTGAACTGGAATCCCGGCGACCAGATTCTCTGTTTCGGCTTCTCGCGAGGCGCCTATACAGCGCGTGCTATTGCGGGGTTGATTTCAGACCTTGGGATTTGTGACAAGACTGATATCCAAGATTTTCCTGAAGTGTGGAAACTTTACAAGAAAAGTCACACTGCGGTCACTGGTGATAGATTCTATGGCAGTGATGCTTACTTCGACTGGCATGATGGAAAGCCTGCTGATCCTCAACCGGAAGAGCGTCAGAATAACCAGGTTGTCTGGGAATCCCTAGGGAGGGGTGAATGGGCGCGCACGCCGGAAACAAGGGAGATCGAGGTCGTTGGGGTTTTTGAGACTGTCGGTGCGCTGGGCTTTCCTGAGGTGTTTGGTTATGAGATGCCTCAATGGCTTACGCGAACTGACAAACCGGAGTGGCATAATGTTGGACTTTCTCCAAGTATGTTCTTATGTTCTCCTACTGGAATTTTCTTTTGAGACCATGACTTACCAGGGGTAAAAAAACATAGATATAAAGAATGCCTTCCAGGCTTTGGCTCTTGATGAACATCGCGCGGCTTTTACACCGACATTGTTTTATGTCCCCACTGTCACCACAAGAGCCTCCAATGAGGCAATTGAAAAGCAGAAAGACTTGTGCCAATCCACATCTCGGGCCTGGGACGATCTTATATTAACTGATCGTCCTTCCCTTGAAGAACTGCAGCGTGTCAGTAAGATCAAAAACGAGGCCACACGAAAGCTATTGGACATGGAGGACAGCCAAAAAGACCGCTCCAAATTGTTACAAGTATGGTTTCCAGGCGTCCACATCAACGTCGGAGGTGGATCTACTTTGACGCTGGAAAACAAGGGGAATATGGAGGAGATGTCGAATATCGTTTTCGCCTGGATGCTGGACCAGATCAAAGGGTTTGTCTCGCTCAACGAGAAGACTTTGCAAAAGGAGCGACTCGCACGCCAAGCTAGATTCGACAAGATCAACAATGCCCTTCTCTGGTACAACGAAAGGGTGAACAGACGCAAGGCTGAGTCCTGGGGGAAGTGGTTCCAACGAGGCAGCCAGTGGGTCGTATCTTCCATATTGCACCCTCTTAGCCCGGGTGAGAAGCCGGCATTTATGAGCGAGCGCATCTATTCATGGGGACTGGGGGATCTGCCAGACAATTTTGGCATTGTTTACGTCGCCAACGGTTCGCGACCACGCACACCGGGCCGTTACGCTTTGGATAAGCAGGGTCGGAAACTCGGCGAAACATTCGAACAGATTCATCCGGTGGTGGGATACAGAGTCGAAAAGGCAAAGGACAATGTCGTCAAAAGTAACAGGTATCGTCCGATATGGCTGACAGGGGATAATTACGAACGTCGAAAGAAGACAGGATGTTATGAATATTGGTTCAAATATCCCGGAGCGGCCAAGTACGAAGTTTTGCCTGAGTGGAAATTGCCTGAAGATCGCGGAGCTTATGAGAGGTTGGCCATTGAGGGGACTGCTGCGCTCGAGTATGTTGCTGCGCTGGATATCGAGCTTGAGAAATGTAAAAGATCACTCGCCATCGACAATTGATGGGATTGCTTATAGCTGTCACTGGGATTGATCAGTTGGAAACTCTGTGCAATCGTAATGAATCAAGAAACAAGACTGTATTATTTCACTAGTAAGCATGCATCACCCTAATCAATATACCTTACTGTGTCGTTCCCATCAATGCCTTGAAGACATCTTCTAGAAAATTCATGTCGTCTAGACTCATATACCTCTTAGTTCCTTCGGGTAACCTCGAAATACGATATTCAAAAGCAGAAAATAATCATCCTCCGGTAGGAAGAGGGAACTTGTTCATTTCGTCCATGGAAAATACAGCACCCTATGCTACATAGTAATCTGTTTATACATGACATCCCATGTGAAGTCCAACCGTAGCCCTTTCTTGGTGACTAAAAACGCAGACGAATACCAGCAAGATCTCCGCGCCTGAATTAATGCGGGGGATGTCCTCCTTCTGAATAATGATAGAGAAGTTTAAAGAGATGAGCGAAGTACTCTCGAAAATAAAGACAGCGCCCTACCGCTCGGGTTGAGCTTAGAGCACAAATAATTTTCACACACCCCAGCTCCAGTATTGTGTATCACGAGGGCTGTAGAAAGGTACCCCCCATCCTCCAAGGCACAAGGCTGATTTTATCCAGGAGAATAGACCTGGGGATTGACATTCATATTCCAAAAGTGGATAGGCAGCAAACTTTGAAACAGCCTCGAGTAGCTTGGTCTGCTTAATTCTCCGCCATGATTCAACGAGTCAGAAGGTTAAAACCGGATTTAGTAAGACATGTCTTCACAGCCCAGCACAAATAATGGCCTTATCAGTCATTTGGAGACTTAAATCTATTGCCATTGGTCCGTGTGTAAGGGTTGGGATTCCTGATGAGCAAGCTAGATATGTGTGGCGCATCATTGGTATGTAAGAGGGACCGAGCAGCAGGTGCGATCCTTATATACCCCAGAACTAGTAAAATGTGACAGGGGAAGAGGGAAAAGGTAAGCTAGTATTTGAAAGACTAGCCAATCGAAGGATCTGCTCCTTCCACTTCATGAAAATGACCCTCGGGAAATATCACGACGACGAGGAGCCCGAGAAAATCGACATTACGCCTCCGCCCTCCGACGACGGCAGCGAAACGCGAGGAAATGGACCAGATTCAATAGGAGCCATGCTGCGCTTGTCGTTGTGGATAGCCTTTGCGGCGTGGATATTCAATTTCGATCATGGGTACTCGGGGACTGTCTTGATTATGCCGTCTTATAGGAGGGCGTTTGGAACGTGCACGACTCATCTCAACCCGAATACTCATGAGATTGTCCAGCATTGCTCTCTCACGCCGATCCAGCAGTCTCTGATCAGTTTGAATTATCTCTTTACGGGTATTGGCGGGGGATTATCTGGGTTGACAGGACGATATACCGGCCGGAGAGGAGGTATTCAGATCGGATGTCTTCTGGCTATCATCGGAGCAGCGGGAATGCTGGGGACTGGCTCGGGACAAAGTGAGAGCTTCACACGCTACATGGTTTGCAAGTGTATTAGTGCTGTTGGTCTCGGTCAGCTCACCGCGTCAAGCCTCACATACAGCTCGGAGTGCATTACTGCTAGCAAGCGCGGGTTTGCCTTGGGACTATACAACGTCGGGCTGGCGATGGGAAACGTTGCCTCGTCCGCTGTGTGCGCTGGATCTGCTCAGTTGGAACCGCACAATAATTGGCAATGGAAAACACCGATCTTGTGCCAGATTCCACTGGGCATTCTTCTCGGTGCAGGCATTCTCATGTTCCCCGAGTCACCGCGGTGGTTCCTGAGCCATGGGGAAGGGAGAGAAGAAGATGCGCGGCGGGCATTTAGTATCCTCTATCGACTTCCTCCAAGCTCTCCAGTCATCACCGCCCATATCCAAGAAGTCAAAGATCACATCAAATCCGAGCGAATGATAGCGGCGTCAACCTCGTGGTTCCAGATCTATCAGAAAAATCATATTCGCCGCACTTCTACCTCCGCTTTGATCATGGTAGGAATGTCCATTACCGGTATCCAATTTGTCCAGCCGTACGCGACAACCTTTCTCAAGGGTGTGGGTATCAGCAATCCCTACCTGATAAACGTGATCATTGGCTTGTGCATCTTAGGCGGGTCTGGTTTAGGTCCCTTCATCGTTGAATACGGCGGACGGCGATTCGCAATTCTGTCAGGATACACTGCTATGGCAGCTTGTATGCTCGTGTTGTCTTCAGTCAGCACTGCTTTCAATGGAGCCGGCGTTTCAAAGATGGTCCTCGTGGTCTTACTCTCTTTATGGTCCTTTGTCTTTGGTGGGACTATCGCACCCAGTGCAGGACTGGCCTCAGTTGAGATGCACAGCGTGTCGCTGCGGACATATGGTCAAGCCAACACAACAATACTGTATGGTCTTTTCTCCTTCGGAGCAACCTTTTGGACTCCGTATATGTTGGATCCGGATCACGGGAATATGGGAGCAAATGTGGGCTACTTTTACGCTGCGGTAACTGTTGTGATTGCTTGTTTGGTGTTTGTGCTCGTTCCTGAGACCGCAGCCTTGACCTTGGAGCAGATTGATGATGTGTTTAACTCGGGGGTTCGACCGTGGAAGACTTCCATGGCAGAGAACAGGGCTATCGCCAGAGCGAGAATTCAAGCGCTGAATGGAGAGTAACTAGACGGACAAGTTGCCCAAGGAGAGCTGTTTGTAATTAGCGGCCATTATTGAATATGAGCACATAATATCTTGTACTCCTGGCTGAAATCACTTGTTAGTCAGCCGCTGATATTAGTAGACTTACCGAATGGGAGATAAGTTAACGACAAGGAATTTTGTAGTCGAGGGAATTCCTTTAAAAAAGTAAAATCCAATATCTGGACATTGTATCTCTATGTACGCTAATTATCTGGCGCTCATTTGACGTATCAACACCGAGTGAAGCGGCAAGACCAAAATAAAAAAACAAAAACATCAGAAGAAAGAAATTGTTCAGGGTACGCCCGGAGTGCTCAGGTAGGTTTGAAGCTGTGAATCGCTGGAGCAGATGTTTTTCGAACACTGTACAAGAAAAATCAGGTGGAAGAAGACAGAGGCTCGCTCAAACAAAAAGAAAGAAAAAAAAGAAGATGCTGTTGGCCAGCAGAAGCAAGATAGTTGGCGCTCATGTACAAGAATGAAAGTTCATGCCTGTCTGCATTCCCAAGAGAGAAGCAGAGGACTTGAGATGTCTGTCGAGAGAGGGGACGTGGGCAATGGCTGACCACAGAATATGGAATGGGAAAAACATAAAGAAAAAATGGCATAAGGAGTGGAAGCAAGCTCCTATTCAAGAGGGCTTGTTCTTGGATGATGAGGAAGTATGATTGTTATGGGTCAGAGGAGTTCGGGAGGTAGGTGGAGGCTGGAGGGGTTTTGGTGCGGTAAACGGAATAACTGACAGACAATCTAGAGCTTGACTCGAATAGACTCATCTGCAGGCTGCTGGATTTTGCGTTTGTTCATCATCTCTTCGAGAATGTCGAGGCGCTGGCGAGTAGTTCGGATAGCGTGATCCATTTCATGATCCGATACCTTTTCTTCACGTAAACGCGCGGCAAGATCCTGTTGGTCCGCAGAACTGACACGAGGTGCTCGGCGACTTGCATGCGGTTCGGACATTCTGTGATGAAGACTGGGTAAGACCATCCCGTCCATTCCAGTTCGGTCTTCCAACCAATTCCAGAGTTCGCTTTCTTCACGACGCCACATCTCCTCATACGCGGCCAGTCGCTGAGGCAGACTGAAGCCAGGGTAAAGAGTGTCGTGTGCGTGCATAGACGGGGGCGAGGATGACCGGAAGAACATCATATACAGAAGTATCCCAATAATCAGGATGGCGATGTTGCCAGTGCAAAGAGGCTTGAGCATGCTGGTAATAGGTTCCAGGATTGGACGGACCGGTTCGAAAAGACCCCAAGACTCGGCTTGACCAGAACTGGCATCGACTGCGGCCTGCAAAGATGCTGCCGCTGACGCCTCGGCGGCAGCATCGCCCTTCTTGCGTCGACCCTTGGATCGCCCGGCTCCATTTGCACGTCCGCGAGGAACAACACCGACCTTGAGAGACTTGACCAGTTCGTTGCCAAAACTTGTTTGGCCGTCAATGGCACCCTTTTCGATAGGACCTGTTGTGGAATTAGTTTCAGGAAAACTTTTGTCAAAGGTGGAACTACTGACCTTTCAGCCAACTCTTGCCAGTCCATTCAATAGTGCACGTCATGAGGAATCGAGTTTGATTGCCAGCAGCCCAGGTAAAAAGATACTTCGTCTTCACGGCAAACACATTGCCGCTCGGGACATCAGGAGTCTGAGTGCTCAGAGTAACAAGGACGGCCTTTTCCAAGTCCAGATACTCCAAATTTTCAGCGGTTATACACTTGGTTTGCTTCGGACCAATTGGTGCATTTAGAGGTTTGATATAGGAATATTTCCTGATTCGACTCTCATTGGTCAAACCCTTGGCTGTTCCTTCAAACTGCAGTTCGCCTGCTTTCTGATTGTCAACGAGGAACTTCGTCATGAATTCTCCAGACGCCGGGCCAAAAACAAGAGAGTAGACTTTTCCAAGGGGTGCGGGGATTGTCTCATCCTTGATGACCTTCTCGTACTGGCCGTTGGGTTCTGTGTACTCGGTAGGTGCATGTGTTGTTGGACCAGGGAAATCGACCTCCTTCGAGGCTCCTTGTTTGTCGCCATTCTTAGCTTCCCCGCTAGCATTCTGCGCAGCGCCATTGGCCGCCCCATTTGTGGACAGACCAGAGGTCTTGCGACTCAATCCCGCCCGAGCTGGCAATGATCGTTCACTTGCATTGGCGCTGGCCCCGGCCTCAAAGAAGCTGTCGGCGTTATCGCCTTCCTCGTCTTCATCGTAGATCTCATCCTCGTCAGAAACCTCGCTCTCCAATTCGCTTTCTTCCTCTCCAATTTTCTCTGTCTTGTCGCCGGTGCCATTTGTTACTCGGGTTCCATTAACAGAGCTCTTGAGAGATGGATGGTTGATCTTCCAGATATTCACCATTAGGTCATATGTCGACTCGCGGCTGAGAAGACTACGGAAGGTGTGACGAGCGTGTAGAGTTTGGATGGCAATGGCATTTGGGAATACCATCGCAGTATTCTCCTTCTCGATCGCTACAATCTCATCGAAACTAATCACTAGAGTCGTGACCCATCCGAGAATGTTGCTGGAGAAGCAGATGTGACCTTCTGAGATGTAGATGCGACCAGCAAGGATGATCTCGCGCTGCAAGGCACAGCTGTAATCCTCAATGAGGTAATCATCCTCAGGGACACTGCGGAACAACTGGTGAAAGTCCCTGTTGCGTTTCTTGCTTGCAACGGCGAATCCGGTCAGGCGCGGCACGCTGGAATTTACACCCGGGACACCAAGAGCCAAAGCGCCGCCGCCGATAGCACCAATGGCGCCAATTGTTGAAGTCGTAGCACCGGATGAGCCTCTGTGGCGACGTGCCAGCCGGCTGCGCACACTACCACTTCGCTTAATACCGCTACCAATGTCACCATCGATGATACTGCCTGTTGGCGGGGTGTGATCACCAGTGATGGTGCCTTCTCTGGGAAGTGAAACAGTAGATTGAAGCTCCAAGACTTCATCACCAGGAGAACCGAGGCCAGAGGGTTCAGTAGGCTTCTCGTAAGCCATTGTGACAGCCCGAGCCGCGCGTCTGTCCTCCAATTTAGAAGCAGCTTCATCCCGCTGAGAGACAGCGGCGTTCCTCCGTCTGTCATTCGGAGTCTCTGGTTTTGTCACCATCACCCCATCGGCAGTAGAAATCACTTCACCAGGAGGCGCATCGATGTCCAAATGGCTGAAATTCAAGTCTCCAGTACCCATCGTTTCTACAGTAGATGGCTTCGAATTTTCAGGTTTGCTGTCCTTCTTCGGCGTGTCGCTGACCGTTTCAGTGCTACCATCCATTGATGGGTTGTCCAGATCAGTGGGCGCAGGTTGAGAGGGCGGGCGATTCTTTGGCTGAGTGTTGAGGGTGTTACTGATGGAGGAGGCCGCATTTTGGGCAACGGAGAATACAGATGAGAAGAAGCCTTGTTGATTCGATGCACTCTTGGGCAAAGTTTTGTTCTCCTCCAGGGGACTCAGCGCGGTGACGTTCGATAGTTTACTCGGTCCATGTGCTGCCGAGGCAGACCGCACTCGTCGGTGTGAGATCATGTTTCCAGAAGGACTCACGGTCGTAACCCCCGTAGAGGAAATGGAGTTCCGGGACTGGATGGAATCCGGGGAGTCCGTGACACCCTCGTTGAATATCTGTGAATGGTGCTCTGTTGGAGTTGGAGGGGTCACTGTCGTAGCAGGGGCGGGGATAGCTGTGTGGGGTGGAGTGTTTGGCAAAGGACTGGCTTCCAGAGAGCGAGGCTTTGAATCAGTCAAGTCGGTACGTATCGGGGCTGGGACAGGTATAGGTGGAACAGGCTCAGATTCTTGGGCCGTCGCCTTTGCCCGCCGGGATGATAGACTGCTCCGCCGGCTGCCCCCAAATATACTCCGACTACTTTTGCTAGCGCCTGATTTCGATGACGCGCGATCCTGATCATCGCTTGCATCCTTCTTGTCTTCCTTCTTATCGTCCTTTTCCCTTTTGTCCGATCCGCTAAATGCCTCTTTCAAGCGTCTGCCTGGTGAGGCACTTCGTCGCCTGCTATTGGAGTCCGCAGGAATATCCAATGTCATGCTTGACTGAGTTCCCGGTCTCGGAAGAGTTTCATTCGGAGCCGAGTTGTCTGATCCCGTCACACTAGGACCACTGATTGCGGACTCGAGGTCACCCTGAGCTTCTTCGTCTTCTGCAGCACTGACTGAGGTTGTTTTGATGAGGGGGGAGGAGGAGGTATAGAAACCGGTATGAGAGTTGTGGGAAGTGAGCGGGGGCGTTCTAGATAAATACGACCGATCAGTCTAAATTCAAGGATCCATGAGGTTGGGGGGCAATCAAAGCAAAGCAAAGCAAAGCAGTGGTAGCAAGTAAGAGCTCATTCGTACCTGTCTGGTTCAGAATCATCGGTGAGGAGGGTTATGGCCTCGCCTTCTGCGGGAGCGGAGCTGTTGGAGGAGGATGGCACGCCAGAGTTACCCTCGCGGGACTCATTCGAACGACTGTGCTGTAGGTCCTGTTCAGTGATCACACCTGGCACTGGCGGTTCCTCCGACTGATCCCGGTTGTTCTTCTTCTTCCGGCGGCGGCGGGAATTGAGGAGTTTGGAGAAACCGCTGGAGCCAGCCTTTGCGGAATCTGGGGTCTCGCCCGCTTGAGTCTTGGGTCGTTCGGAAGAGTCAATGGACGAACGGCCATTACTCCGGCCAGAGCTGTCCATTGCATCCGACTCGGCAGAGACGGTCCAGGCGCGGCGCGACCTGCCATGCAGGCTGGAGGATTCGGAGTCCGCCATGTAGGGGGTTCAAGAATCAAACCCAGGCGAACAAAGAAGGGGACAAGGAGAATAAAGAAAGGACCGGCATGGAGCAGTCAGGGACAATGCGAAGTGACAAGAGTTCCAAGCTGAGTCTCCCCTTGGTCCTTTTGGGGGGGTTCCACCTGGTCAAGTTCCACTTTGAGGGGGAAGCAACTCTTAGTCAGACGCCTAGACCCCGTGACTGTACTAAGTATAGCAGAGCAATAACTATAGAAATAGCAGTATAGAGTATAGCAGTATGTACGATCATTTATATTAAACTATTATATTCAATTGATAATCCTCGTCCAGATCTATGAGTCGAATATCATCGGATCTGCGCTGTCACGCTAGCCCGATGCGACGGAGATGCTGCATTCAGAAGATTATACTAGTACTAGTACTAATTTAAATATACTCTCTAGTATATTAATATTAGCCTAATGTACTAAAGATTATATTAATCTTAATGTTATTATTAGTGTATACTATCCTACTATAATTTATGTTGTAAGATCTATAACTATCATACTGTATACTCCCAGTACGGATGACTGTAAGGAGAGATCCGCAACTTGAACCTCTCCTAATACTGCCAACCTCTACTCTCTCTCTCTCTCTCTCTCTTCCCATACCACGAGTTACTCCAGCCCACTGCCCAGCATAAACTCTCGGTGGCCTCACGGCCCTATATCCCACCATGGAGACCGCTCCGCTCAGCCTAGTCAGTCTGACCATCTCCTCTAAAGCTCCCTCCAGCTCCCCCCCAGCTCCCCAGCTCCCCAGCTCCCCCGCTCTAACCTAACCTCTCCAGGCCCACACCCACGCACGAAATGCTGTCCTCGAGACCCGCAAGTCGAACCCGGTCGCGGCCAGCGAGGAGCATGATCTAGCTGCAGGCGAGTTCGCCTCGGCTCAACAACGTAGCTCGGACCACGAGGTAAGTCCGCAATGAGATGGGCTCTTTGCTTCCCTGTTCCGGGCGTGTGGGCGCTGGCGCTGACCGCATTGTGTCGCGACCCGCCAGGCTCTGCGCACCCTCAAGCTCCTCGAGGGCCACCACAAGAAACTCGCCGAAATTCTGAGATTCCAGCATGAGAATCATACGAGCGCAACGTCGGTCAAGTCCTCTGCCGCTGCTTCTTCCAACCCAGCGACCCAACCCGTTGCTGCTGCCGCGGATCCCGCTCACACCAAGACCACAAGCCAAGATGCCCAAGCTCCACGACCACCCCGACTACCCAGTCGCGAGTCATCATCAATTGCTAGTAATTTAGCATCGGCTCGGGGTATCCCATCTCAGCCTCGTCGGGGTTCGCCAGTATCGCCGACGCTCTCCTCACACCAGGCTGGAGCGAAAATGACCGAGACACCCTCACGACTCAAGACGGGCGAATCTCGACTTCGAGACGTCCCAGCCAAGAATAATCGCCAGAGTCGTGCATCAGCGCCAAGGCAACCCTGGTCCCCTCCTTTGCCCAGCGCTACTGAGATTGGTTCCCATCAAGTTGTGCCTCGAGACCCTCCAGAGGCCTCGCAGCCACCCACAAAGACCGCTGCAACAGATGAGCCGTTCCAACGCTTCTACTCGACCTTTGAAGGGCTGGTGTCGAAAATCTCGGCACCACTGGCATTTGCTGGTCTACCTCTCACTTCCGAAGACTCCGGAAAGACCGCATCTGCCAACCGCAAGTCGCCCGCCGAGGCCAAGCTGGATCGTCACCATGCCACTCATGATCGAAGAACATCACTCCAGAGTCTTGATGTGAGCCGGCTCTTCTCTCGGGCAGCTCTACGATCCATTCAAGATACCCCTGGGGCGAGTCCTGGCAACGCGGCTGAGTCGTTCTACGTTGTTCCCACAACAGGTGGGACCATGTCTTACGCTGGTATCCTGGCACGGACCGAGAAAGAGGCTCGTCGAAATAGTCTGGATGACGGGGAGGACGATTTTGTTGATGCGCGAGAGGTGCCATCTTCCCCAGAAATGCTGCAGAGTGCAGTTAAGAAACCACCCTCACGACGTACCCGTGATGCCCCAGGGAAATTGAACACTCTGCAGAACCCTAAAACGATGGAGGAATTGCAGATGGAAAACCAAGCATTGAAACAACTATCAGATACCCTTTCCAAGCGGCTTCATATGTGGGAGGTGAATGCACAGTCTTCCTCCATGGCGCTGCAGCAGTCTTTGAGAGCAATGCACCACCACAACACCGGGTCTTCCGACCAAGTCCTCTCGGGTGCGACCTCTATAGCCGGGCCATCCATGTCCGAGTCGGACCCCCGCGTCAAAGAACTCGAGGAGATTGTCCGTCGGGGCGAGCAGGAATTGGAACGTGTCGGACGCGAAAACGATAAATTGAAGAATGTTCTTGGACGTTATCGGGATCGTTGGGAGAAACTGAAAGAAGGTGCCAAGACTCGACGCGAGAGTCGTGCGGCTGACGGTGAAAGCAGCAAAAAGGCAGATATTCCAGCTTCTCCGCACCTCGATTCAGATTCACCGAATCGATCCGAAGCCGAAGGGAAAGCGGACACTCATGGTGCTTAGTGTGCATCAGGTGGCGCTTTCGAGAATGTCTAGTTAGCATCTACTGCACGAACCTATTTCTATGAATTGGATAGCAATGTAAACTGATTGGGATGGTGATTCCTATATAAGTTTAGAACTATCGAACCACTTCTCAACAACTAGTAGGCATAGTTCATTTCAACTGCCGTCATAGATCGAAGGCTGACTGTATAATGTTTTAACTCACAGCCATCCCCCCACCCCATTTAGTTCCCCCAGGCTGCCCCGGTGTTCCCAGGCACCATATATAAACTTCAACTTCGAAAAAGATAGCGCGAGAAGGCGGTTGCTAATACATCACTCTTAACTTAACAAAGTGTTACATCTTGAGGCACTACACACCCGGTTTCCGTCAACTCACTCTATGTCCTCGAGAAATATCAATTTTAGTACATCTCGATCTGATGGTACTCGAGGCCGACTTGTCGGTTTCTATTTTACGTAGGTAATTGGCCAATCCCTCGCTTATTAGAGGAGTATTCTATATTTCCCGGTGAAATATAGCTGGTGGGACCGTCAGGCTCGGAGTTATCGTACTGTCATGCTGTCGTCAAACTGGCTGTTCAATACAGTACACATACGACTCGGAGACCTCCAAAGCGAGCGGCACTAATGCAGTCTGACCCACCGATCTAGCTTTCGCCAGGAACTGTACGGACATGAGTTTGTGTGTTTTTTTCTCTCTATTCTGTTTTTCATCTCCGCACCTGCAGGTCAGTACCCACCCGGATATTTACTTACGCACTGGTCTATAGACAGCCTGAGATTGATAGACATTTTTTTTCACTCAGTTGAGCATTGGTCGAAAACGCCACATGAAAATCCTACAGGCTGTGAATCTAGAAAGGGGACAGGATTATTACCGAGGTCAGAAGAGTGTTTGACTTTTTAAGGTATTGGAAGCATGAACTGGTCTAAACCCAAAACCCAAAAATTGGAAGAATGGATGCTGTCGTTTGTTTCAGGTTTCATCCACGCTATTTTTAGGCCCGCTGTGGCTTGTGGTTGCGCTTGTGGCGTATCGCATACGTGGTTTAGCCAGAATATGCGCAGAAGTAGTGGACATTGAACAATATTAATAGTCTTGTATCTTCGTAGTACTGTGTCATTAAGAATTGAAAGTCAAACATGTCTGATATCTTGGTATACATGGAGGACAGGTGAACATAAAGAGCACAAATAGTAAAAATTCTATTTATTCTAGTGGATCTCGGCATGCTCCCGACTGAAAGGTACCTGAGAACCGAGAACCGGCATATGACGAGGCATGGTACACATGCTCCACTATCCGAAGGAGGCAACCAATAGCACGAGTTTTTGTTAGATGACCCGTTCGTAAGCCTTGGTTGCTAGAGAAAAAAGGGTAGAATTCCTTGACGATCCAAGATGGGTCGGATCGGAGGTGGCTTTCTTCTGACTGGCTAAGCTTAGTTAGCTGCCAATCTGGGCTATCCTTCAACGACGCTAAAATCTGGTGAACCGATGGACTGGCCCAAGAAAATGCAACAATGCGCTGGCACATTGTCTTGGAAGTGGATGTGAAGAAATTTGCTGGACCCTAGTTTTCAAGACCGATCGTGCTGGGCTCCAACTGCCTTGCTCGCAATTTGATGGGTTTCAATGAGGGTCCTTTTCTACCCTTGGTTACCATCCAACGTGGGAATACCGGGACCGAGGTAGAGGGGCATCGTACATATGGATCCACAGCAAGGAAACCTTTATGGAGTCTGTAAGGCTGATGGATTGGAGGCGAGCTGAGAATTGATGTGCAATTGAAACGAGCTCGCCGGTGTACGTGGACGTTAGGCAGACTACTGCCAATCAATGCCCCTTCGAGAAGAAAGATCGAAGATTGATACAAATACCCAGAAAGAGAGAAGCAGATTTGAGAATCCCCCAGTCTCTTCATGACGGGACAATACTTTCATTCAAGAAGAATGATAGAAAATCGGATCATAGTTTAATATACACTTAAGGTGGATGATTTCTTATGGACCTATCCTGGATCCGGTTTTTGTACGTCAAATCCTGACTGGTACATCATATTAGGGTGTACAGCGGATTTCACATCCGGTCTTGACCGGACCCATCCAGATCTAGACGAAGTGTATGGAGCCTTGCTAGCACATGGCCCACCCCGTAAGGCTAGGTCATACACCAGGAGAAGACAGTTTTTTTTTAAATTTATACAGGGACTTTTCCCACTCTCCTGGCTTCGTTGTCGGCGAATGCACTCATTTCTCCAGTGACGATTTGTTGCTGTCCATTCATTATACCCATTTTTCAGTCTCTCGCTCATTATCCAACCCAGTCATATTTTTTTTTTTTTTTGAAATGCCCTATAGAATCTAAATGTCGAACGATAATCATAAGCGGCGTTCCGTTGTGGAGGACGTGCCGATCCCCAAGCATCTATTGTCAACGGCCAAATTCGATTCGCCATGGGAGCAGATCAAGTGGGAGAAGTCTCTGCCACAAAATAATCGTCTTCAGCGCAGCCTTTCAACCACGATCAGTCGGAGAGAAAAGAGTGGTATCACTCGCTCATCAAGTCTCTCGGCGTTGAAAATCTCTCGGCCACCTCGTTCCACCCGGCCGTTGACCAACCCTCCAGCCTTATCAGGTATGTGGTTGAAGAAGACAAGAAAACTCAACTCACACATAGGCTGATGAATATTTTAGATTGGGAAGAGAGCTTGAGAAGCCCTAATTCTTTGAAGCCCCTACACTCTGATTCGGAAGATGAGCCCATCACGCCAGTCAAGCAGGTGGCTTTCAGTCCAACCCAGCTCAGTCGTATCAGCGCTCGCACTGAAGATAGTCGGCGGAGTAGCATGCACGAGGTTTACGAGAAAGCCAAACTGAGGAAAGTGGCTCTTCATAGAAAGCATTGGGTTCGACTTGCGTTCGAATGGGGACTGTACCTTTTTCTCGTGCTCTTCATCTACTTCGTCTTGGTTGGCGTTCCTTTATGGAAAGGAGCCGTCTGGTGGCTCTACTGGGTCGTGAGAAACAAGTTTGTGATTCCAGGCGGATTTGCTATTACGATCGGCCTGGCTGCACTGTGAGAATTCCTTTTCGTCTATCGTTTGAGGCATGTGCTAATTTGATTAAATATGTAGATATGCGTTCTTGCCCCTGTTGATTCTATTCGACAAGGACCCGCCGCCCAAGGATGCCACTGAAAACATTGATCTTGAACAAAACTCTGGCAATGCCAAATCAACGGCCTTGCTGATCCCCTGTTACAAGTCTGCTAATATCATTGGCCCAACCTTGAAAGCTGCCCTGGAAATTTTCCCCCCGGAGAATATCTTTGTCATCGCGAATGGCAATTCAGAAACCCCTTTAGATAATACAGAGGAAGTCTGCAAGCCTTATGGCGTCAACCATCTTTGGGTTCCTGTCGGATCCAAAATTGTGGCTCAATTCGCTGGCTGTTACGCTGCCAGTGAATTTGAAAATGTCCTTTTGATTGATGATGATTGTGCATTGCCTCCCAACTTCCCTATCGTCAGCGATCAACTCAAGGGCAAGGTCAAATGTGTCGGATACACCATCAAGAGTGTCGGGCCAAATTCGTCAAAGGGTACATGGTGCCAACAAGCTCAGGATCTGGAATACAAGATGTCAGGATTGCAGCGTGCTTTCTTTGGCAAACTTGGTAGCGCCACGTTCCCTCACGGCGCGATTTCAATTTGGAACACGGAATTCCTGAAGCAGACTTTTAATGAGCACCCTGGATTTTCTGTTTCGGAAGATTGGTTTTTCGGAGATAGTTGCCGTCGCCTCGGAGGCCGTATCACCATGTGCTCAGCGGTTTTTGTGGAAACTGAGACACCAGCCTCGGTCTTCTTTAGCGGCAGTGGCAGTCGAGGCGGTTTTGGTGAAATGACAATCTTCCAGCAACGATTCAAACGGTGGAACTTCTTTTTCGTCATTGGAATGTACTATGATCTGAAGTACATCTTTACTAGCTGGAAATTGGGATGGTGGGAAATTGGGGCCAAGATTTGTGTTTTCCAAGAGGTATAATTATTCTCCCTCGCTGATGTTCAAGAAGAGAGACAGACTGACATATTTTACAGGTCTATGAGACCCTTATCTACCTTCTTGCACCATTTGTCCTGCCCATCTCCTTCATCGTTCGACCCGCATTCTGTGGTATTCTTCTCGGTGCCACTATCGGAATGTATATCGTTAATGTCATCATTTTCAACGAGATTCATCTCCGACTGAAGAAAGAGCGCATCAGCTGGATTGTTCTGCTCTTCTATTACACCTTCTACAAGATCGCGCTGACATTCATCAACGTGGTGAGTTGTTACTGGTCTTTGTACAAATACGCTCGTTACTTCACCATGCGTCACCCGAAAGTTATCGAGGATGAACAGGCCATTGGGGTTGTTCTCAGCCTTGAGAAAGAAGTCAGCTCCTCTACTCCATCTATTGTGGAGACTGACGAGACTGAAAAGTCCGCACCCGATTCACAACCTACGAATACCACGAATACCAACCGTGGCCTGAAGCGATTGACTTTGACCCGAGTTCAAGCTGATCAGGCAGCGTCACTTCTATCTATGATTGGTCCAACGGAGACATACCACGATTCGCCTATCCATTCATCCCGGGATTAAGCTGATGCATCATACTATCATGGAGTTAGTGAGTGATTTGGGAGTTTTTGTTTCCCTTTGCATATTCTGTTCAAATACTTGGACGCCTTTTATACATAATAACACCTGTACACTGGAAGATGAAAATAATGAAGATAGTTGACTTGAATTCAAAAAGATCGCCTACGGTATTAATTCCTGACAAAATATTCAAATATTGGCCACTGGGAAGTGGTCAATCAATAGCAACTACTGCACAGTGAGAGTTGTGTTGCCCCTAATATCCTCAGAGCTACTGCCAACAGCGATAGTAAACTTCCCTGGCTCAACAACATACTTCATTCGAGTATTCCAGAGCCCAAGGTCTTGGATCTTGATGGGGATTTTGACGGTCTTTGTTTTGCCGGCAGGAATGACGACCTTCTTGAAGCCCTTGAGTTGTCGATTAGGAACAACAACAGACGCAATCTTGTCTGAGATGTAGACTTGAACAACTTCTGTGCCATCACGCTTCGTGTCGGTATTCGTTACATCAACACTCACAGTGACCTTGCCATCAGATGCTGACACCGTGCTCCGGTCAACACTCACAGTTCCATATTCGAAGGTGGAGTAACTCTTGCCATAGCCGAACGGGTACCATGGCGTGGGGTTCCCAAGGACATACTGGTGTCCAAAAACGAGGGTGCCATTGCTGAGTTCATGTCCCGAGTCGCCAATCGAGCGACCCGAGTTCAAGTAATCGTAGAAGATGGGCAAGTCTCCAACATAACGAGGGAAGCTCACAGATAACTTGCCCGATGGGTTATAATCGCCAAACAGAACATCCGCCAGAGCATTACCACCCTGTTCAGATGGATAGAATTGCTGTAGAAGAGCAGAAGTGGAATTGGAAAGCCAAGTATCGGTGACCGGTTTTCCACTAGAGAGTACAACGACAGTGGGGACGCCAGTATCCGCAATAGCCCTGATGAGCGGGCCCTGTGCACCAACCAGAGCGAGGTCATCCTCATCAACGTGCTCACCGGTCCTATACTGAATCAGTCCCCAGAAAGATCCGAAATCTGACACCGCAGATCGAGTAATTAAACATTGTCTCACTCACGTTGCATTCAAGCCCTGCCAGAGCTGGACCTGGTCTCGCGACCAGGTGCCGACGACAACCACGGCCACGTCTGATTTCTTCGCGGCCTCGACCGCTTCGTCGAATCCAGACTGGTCATTGCTCCATCTTTCACATCCTTGGGCGTAGCGGATTTGAGCTTTGTCCCCCACTGCCGCCTTGATTCCATCTAGTGGGGTGACTCCTCGGTATTGGCTGTTGTTGACGATATAATCACCGTACTAGAAAGAAGATTCAGTAAATCAAGTTCTCGTGCAGCTGATTTCGATAACTGGGTATACGGACATTCATGAAACCATGCGCCATCGGTCCAATCACAGCAATGTTGCCGGATTTGGATAAGGGAAGGGTGGTATTGTGGTTCTCCAGCAAAACAATAGATTCCTTGTCTAGATTTCTCGCAAGCTTGATAGCCTCGGGGCTGTTGATCAACTTTTTCCATTGTTTTTCTGGGGCCGCCGGATAAGGGTTTTCAAAAAGGCCCATCTCGAATTTCGCGCGAAGCAATCGGGATACAGCTGTGTTGACAGCGGCAATATCTAATTTCCCAGATTTGACTAGTTCGGGGATCTTTTGGAAGTTGCTGCACGCTGTCAGTTCGAAAGTCGTCCGCGCTATTATCAGGATTCAACAGGCAAAAGGATTCTTACAAGGAGCCGCCTCCCATCTCAACGTCTGTTCCGGCAGTAATCAGCTGTTCGGTGACTGACTCCATGTCAAGAGGATCACTTTCGCAAAGCTTGAAATAACTGCAGATTCTATCACTGCCGCCAGCGTCAGTCATAACGAAGTACTCATAGCCCCATTCATTTCTCAGGATCTCAGTGAGTGTATGATAATCGGAAACGGCCGGAATCCCGTCATATCTAGAAAAAGGATCAGCTGGAAGTTTAGTATTCCAAAAGTTCGGGAGGGATCTCACGAGTGATACGCGGCCATGATAGACCACGCGCCAGCATCAATTATAGCTCGTTTGAAAGAAGGAAGCCAACTAACAATACGTCAGCTGGTTGAATAACAAAAAACTATTTTCTTTTTGACTGACGTTGTTCGTAGCTCTCTTTCACCACCATGCACAGGACCGGTGTTCAAGCCTTGCTCCGGACTACTAAACCCAGCAAAGTGTTTGACCATTGCGGAAACCTTCTTGCTCTGCAGACCCTTGACATAGTTATATCCGACTTCGCCAGCTAGGAAAGGGTCCTCGGAGAATGTTTCTTCAACCTAAAGAAGTATTTAGCTCGGTACTTAGAAAAAACAGTTGTCACGTTATTCAATCTTCAAACTTACACGACCGAACCGCAGCTCACGGGCTAGATCGACCACAGGCGCAAAAAGCTGATTCACGCCCAAGGCACGGGCTTCTTGTCCGATTATTTGCGCCATTTGTTGAATTAACTGGGAAACTTGTTATCAGCGTTGTGAAGGCACGAGTCCGGCATTTGATGCTTCTTACTTCCATATTCCAGGAGCATCCATATGCAATGGGTGAATTGAAAATGGTGGCATTGCCAATCAAAAACCCGTGAATACCTTTCCAAGCCACTAGTTAGCGTTATCCCGGACCAACAGCACGGATCTGAACGGATACCTACCCTCCGTCTGAACGATGGCAGGAATACCCAGAGTGGTATTGTGAAGCAAGTAATCTTGAGCACGCTTGATGTTGTCTGCAACCCAGTCCCAAGCAACGGGATATCCAACTAGAAAACCAATTAACGCTGATTACAATACCATCAATTCATCTTGACATGTTCGTACCGTAGAAGCTGCCCGCTTTCATCTCCATGTTTGTCACCAACCCAGTATAATTAAACTCGCCCGAAGTTTGATTCATCCAGTTCGTGAGATCACCTTGATTGAAAAAAATCATTTTAGCATCCAGTCGAAGATCTCTTGAAATCACATTGCTATACCTTGCATCAACTGGGCCATCTTGTCCTCAATCGTCATTCGACCCAACAAATCCTTCACCCTCCTTTCAACAGATGCGCTCGCATCCTTGTAAACCGGGGTACTGGACCCAGCTATTAGAGCCGGGAGTTGCAATAGCAACAGACCCTTGGTAAAACCTTTGACCATCATCTCAACAAGAGAAGCGTTGGGTAGCTCTCATGTGAGTACGTAGTTTTCAATGGAGTTGAAGAGAAAAAGCAAATCACGAAAGTTTCTGAATTTCAATCAATGTCGGTCATCATGCATATAAGTCATGCAATAGAGCTACTAGTACTAGTACAAAATAATTTCTCGACCCCGCGGGGGAAAATACTCTCCACGCGTATGCCCGTTCCACCCCAAAGCCGAGACTACTTACTATAATCACCGACACCGCCGCAGAAAGGTGGAGATTAGATCGAACTTCAACTGCATGCTAGCATGATCTGGGAAATAACTTCGGAGATGAGACGATGATGGGGAAAGTAGCTAGTCGAGCAACAAACTGTGACCAAGAAGCTATTAAGTTGCGCTAGAACTATACTGAAACGGAGCAACACCCGACTTTTAGTGCGGGTTTAGTCCGTTCATTCGAAACGAAGGGATTCGCTTCAGCGGGGGTGCAGATTAGTAGTGCTAGGCGATGCTCGGATCAAGTAAAACCGGGTAAATGCGTCAGTAGTTTAGGCATTAGTCGTGGCAAACATGCCAGTATTCCTTTAGCCGAGATAATATGTGCTGGTGTAGGTACTAACTAACTCACTGGCACGGTCTTTTTCCACCTATCAAAACAGGCTGAACAGGACATACACTCTACTCGGTTTATATGAAAACGCCAGATCATCCTGCAATTTAATCGTAGTCTACACGAGCCCGAGGGGCCTGAATGAAAGAAGTGCTTTGCGAAAGAGAATTTGAATTCGCTCCTTCGAAGAATGTGATTATAAGAGTCAATGACAAGGGATATTAAATGCCTTAGAAAAAGAAGAAAGTGCCCCGCGGAATGCAATGCCAGTTACAAGCCCTGTAAATGTTCACAAGAAAAGAAATACACCTGTTCCCACCACGAATAAAGCTTACAAGAAACCCCAGAAAGAGATGAGAGGATATATGTATGAGTTGGAGTGACCCAGCCACTCTTCATGTACAGCCCCTGGAAGCAAAGGGGACTATGGAGTTTCTCCCCGTGCTGTGTTGCGTCTTGTCGCGCTGCGCTGCGCTGCACTTATTAAGATGCCCTGGGGGCATTAACATCGTTGTTCGAGTGATCGGCACTCTGTGGGTCATTGTTCTGTGGAGTCACAGTTCCCTGTGTCACTGCTCCGCTAGCAATAGCTTGTTCGACATTGCTACTCCGCAGTGCACCTCCTAGCCACGCCAGGCCGCCGCTCCATGAATCGCTGAAGCTGCGAAGTCGAGTAACTTCTTCGTCTGGCTTTTGAGTCGGGGTGTTATAGATCTCGGTGGCAAGGGCAGGAGTGGATCGGCCAGCGTCTACAGTCGGGGTGACGAGACTAGTAGCCGATTGAAGGCGGGCATTGGCAATGGTCAGGGAACTATCATGAGTTGCATCACCGTCAAATTGCCCAGGGCCATCGAAAGCGCCGTCCAGCTGCTTTCGTCGCCCAAGCTTGCGTTTAACGCGATCTTTGTAGGGACTGTTCTCGCCGCGTCGAAGAGACTCTGCCACTACAGCACTGAAGCCACCTGACAATGTAGGAAGAAGGGGGCCTGGTGAGAATCGATTGGAGATGGAATTGCGAAGTGTGTGGCGAGTAGGTGTTTCGAGTTCCGTATGGTTTCGGTCTGGAAGCACGGGTTGGTTCCCCCCGGCTGGTGTTGAGGCACGTCGAGTACTCGTAGCATGACCGTTCGATGGAGATCCCTCCATTCCAGGCGCCGGAGGAAAGCGAAGAAGCACTGTCGATTCCTGGGCAGTATTTCCAGGGGAGGGGGGTGTGGCGGGGCGAATATCAGACTCTGTTCTTGAGGCCCCGAAAACCTGGTCACTGCTGTCTGCCCAGGGGTTGGACATACGAGATGGAGGTCGCAGTGGAGATGGCCCTTGAAACGAGGGGCCCGAAAGAGGAGAGTCAAGAGGCAATGAACCGCTTGGGGAGGATGGAGCTGCAGAAAGGACACCCCGCGGCGTAATCTGGTTATCGTTGACCCCGTCGATACCACGGCTCAGTAGGGAACCTGAAGGGGACTGTAGAACATCGTCGGTATAGTCCACGACAGTTTGTGGGCCCTTTGGTGCTCGCAATTGCTGACTCGGAGGCGAAAGATCAACTCGGTCTTGATACCTTTCTCCATTCAACAGTCCAATAGCCTCTTCCTCGTCATCGGTGGAAAATGTGGACTCATCATCAGATCGAACTCTGCCACTTGTAATGAAGTAAACACCCAGGAAAGTCAGGAAACATCCTCCAACAAACTCTGCGGCACGTCTGACCGACATCGATTCGAAGTCCCGGTAAAGAACCGCACTTCCGATGATGACAGAGAGGGTGAAGAGGACAAATTGTGTTGGAATCACCTGGGTGGAATCGAATCGCTGGAGAGCACGGTTGATATAGCGGATCTGCATCAGAGCACTGAAGACGAGAATAAAGACCAGTAGATAAGTGATAGGGAACGTGATGACATGCCACAATGTGTATGACAAAAGCGAAGAAACACCCTTGGTGGACAGAGCTGTATACCCGCCTATCACACGTTTTGTTAGCAATTGGAATCGCATAGGAACAATTGGGCTGACATAGAGCTACTCACCAAATAGTCCCACGAGGCCTATATCTATCAGAATCGATCGCGAGCCATACTTGAAGCTAGCCCACATCAGTCCAACAATCAATCCGCTAGTCAATCCAAGGTAAACTTCAAATTCCCAGGTGGTGATCATTTCCCAGATTTCATCCGGGCCAATCTTCCCCTCAGAGGACTTAGCACTGAGAACAACGACCACGGCACCTGCAACGGCGACCAAGACACCCCCAAAGTCGCGCCGCCGGAACTTCTCCTTCAAGAGACAAGGCGCAATGACACAATTCGATATCAACGCCACCACGCCCAACGGCGAGACGATTGACGCCGGTGCAAATCCATAAGCCATAAAGTTCCCCAGCTCGCCGAGACACATCAGAATGATCCCAACCCACCAGTATGGGGACTGGAGGTAGGATTTGCGTTCTCCGAACTCATCATCCCTGTCCCCGGGCCGAGCTGTGCGATCAGATGTGAAGGAGTCGCGCATACGTTCCGATGATTCCGAAGCACCCCTCCTGCCTCGAGGAGGATCATCAGGCTCGTCTCTATACTCTTCGAAATCACTGTGTTGCACGCGTCGTTGTTCTTTCCGCGATCTTCCCCGCATATCACCCTGGGTGCTTTCTCGCCCGACTGCCCCATGCTGATTTTCTGAAGCCGTATCAGAATGCGCCCGTCTCCAGTCTGCCTCTTTTCTAATCTTCTCTTGCTCCCATTCCCGCGCGATCCGGAGGTGCGCATAACGCTGGACATTGAGGGCGACGGAGATCAAGACATTTCCAGCGAGAGCAGTGATGATGCCGATTGTAGATGACCATTCACCCATCTGCCCTCCGTTATCCTTCATTCCATGGCCACTATTTGGTGGTTGTGAGGGGCGAGGGAGAGATGTGGCGTAGGACTGATGCGAATAGGAGGTCGGATACGAAGCGGCCGTCGAAGTTGCGATGGCGGACGAAACAAAAGAGGTGAGCAGCCCTGTCACCAGGGGCTCCTGAGGGGAGTCCATACGGATGCGTAGCGTAGATCCTCAAAGGCAAGGAACACACAAAAGTTCTTATCGCATTTACCGAGGGTCCGGAATAGATGTACCGACCGGGGTGGAGGAGGAAGTAATTGGGCCCGAGCTCTTCAATAGCGGCGCGGTCGACAAGTCGACGAGGGAAAAGGGTTAAGATCGAAGGGAGAGCATTTCACAACACAAAATCAGGCAGCATCTCGGGATCTGATTGACGAGAAATAATCGTGGTCCTCCCCTTTGACAGCGGCCTTTTGTCGCGTGTGAAGGCAGAAGTTGAAAGCGCTTCGGAGCGGAGAGATGTGGTTGCTCATGTCAGCATCTCAACATCAACAACAGCACCAGCATATGCATGTCCTCCTTACTCCACACTCCAACGTGCCTCACAGCATGTGTATCAAACCGGAAATCGCGCCAAAGCTGTGCGCTCGAAGGTCCGAACTCGGTGACTGGTGCTGTTCCGTCTGCGCCATTGGTAGCTCGAACAGGGCAAAAGAGTGCACTGACCGATCGTCCATGATCCTTGGGGGGAGGGACGTCATCTAACAGCCAAGAAAAAGAGGGGGAACACTCTTGAGGAATTCCAGCAAGGAGGCACACCATGCGCAGCTTGTTTCATCGAGACTTTATTCTGTTGAATTTGGACTGGGACGTCTATGGGTCCCCAAAGACCATAGACTCTAGGGTAATCTTCTAGGGTAATCTACGGCAGATAGGCTATAATCATCAGGATTCATAAAATCTATTTATACATGGGAATTTGGAATGGGAAATTTGACCAAATCAATCATCGTCGAGCTTTTTTCTTCTCTGGGCCTCCCTCTTCGTCATCGCTCAACTCCGCATAGATCGCGTTGGGTTGGGTTTCTTTGTATGCCTTGGTGAAAATGGGATCCTTCTCGGCTTTGTCGGCATATTTCAAGAGTGCCTCACGAGGGTCCTCATCACGCATGGAACTGAGAGGAATGCTTTCTCGAATGTATTTCTCATCCGACTGAGACTTGGCAAAGGGGGTGACTTGCGGCAAGTGTGGACGACGCGGGTCTCGAGAACGACCAGAGGCTGTCAAGCCCACATTGGGGTGACGGGCAGACCAGGTGGCCGAGCTATAGTGTGGTACGCCATTGGATCCAACGACCACAGAATCCCCAGAAAGGCCTTGAGTCAGATCAGTAGTCAAAGAGGCATTTTCATCTACATGACGGCGCTTAGGTGCGCGCGACATCACGAGCGCAGCACCCTTGGTTGACATGGTAGGGTTGTAAAGAACATGTGTCTCCGCGTTGGCGGAGCCGGTCAGAATCTGATTCAGCTTCTCATGCCACAACACCGAGATCAATGGAGACCCGGGCGTAACAGGAGTGACGAGCTCGGGCTTCAGAGTGGCAGGGTTGAGAATGTGCAGGTGGCCGGTTTCCGATCCAGTGATCACATTTGCCGACGATGGGGAGAACTGGATGTTCGATGTAGGGTAGCGCAACGAGGTTGATGTATGCGTAACGGTATTGACAGGAGTCTTGAATTTCCTAGTGTCCCATAGCTTGATGGTATCATCCCCGCCTCGACTAACAACCAACCGCCCGTCGGAGCTAATATCTAGGCCACTGGTCCAGGTGTCACGGACGTGAGCATCTCGTACCTCAGCGGCGGGTCGAGTGAAAGGTCCCTTTCCACTGTACATCACCAAGCTACCATCCAGAGCCGCAGCAACCAAGACATCAGAGCCGCCATGCTTCGGGGAGCCCCAGGCAACGGCTGTCATCTTTGTCCGACCAGCGGAGCCAGCGACTCGTGATTTATGTACGATCACCTCCTTTTGTGAACGGCCCACATTGGCATCCCAAATTCGGACCGTACCATCGGAACCAGCAGTAGCACAAAGGTTCTCATCCGATGGGCACCAGACTCCGCTAGTAACCTCTGAAACATGCCCTTTCGTGTTGTGAAGGTCCCGCAGGTACATATCACCCTTGACGAATTCAAGAAGTGTTTCTCCGTCACGATCCAGGATTCGCGATTGAGCCGAGGCTGGCACAGCAAGGACATAACTCGGGGTAATAGGGTTGAATGCGACATAGTGGACGGAATGGGTGTCTTGCGCCGCAGACTGTTTCTTCAACGAGGGGTCAACGGATTTGAAGGCCCGGATAGTTGACGGCGTCATAGAAGCAAAATCATGAAATTTCAGTGAGCAATCGGTAGAACCTGTGATTAGTCGCGATCCTGAAGGATCCACGGTCATGGTTGTCACAGCGCGTTCGTGTGTCTTGAGAACCATCTCATGCGACACTGGGAACTCATCCTCATCTTCGGAATCGTCCGAGTCGTCCGAGTCATCATCGTCCTCATCCGAATCATCTTCGCGCTTCGCTCTGCCAGCAGTGCTAGTTGCGGAAGTTGCAGTTAGTTCACTCCCTTCATCGTTGGCTGGCGGTTTCACCGAAACCTCTGCACGCTTGGAACGATTGATCTGAGTATCAACATCGACGGATTTCTCCTGTTTTCCGAAACTGGAAGGGAAGAACTGCTTGAATGCCTCCTCGTCGAATCCGTCCATTTTCACAAGGTAGACGAGATGTGGTAGACCGAAGTGACTTGATGCGCAAAGAACTTGCCCGAAGCCGTTGAGCTTGTTTGCAGTGTTTGCATTAGATAAGCCTAGCCATATTGGGACTAGTAACTCCAATAGAATCATGCTGATGCCTCCCCAAGGGTCACTTCGAACAACCAGCCTCATTGGACAGATCTATATCGATCAAGATCTCATTCCTTCACAGTACTACTGACTCTAGCCACTTGTTCAACGACTCAAATACCAGTTTGGTTTAGTACTCAAGGACATCGACAGTTTTAGAAATTTATAAAGGTATACCATCTCCATAAAATCGCTTGGGTTCCATTAAAATACAGATCTAGCCCTGAAGGTCTCTCGCAAGTCCATTCTCCACCGAGTACTGGCCATGCTTACAAGTACAGTCCCTCCACAGGGCCACCGTCCTGCTTGGTCTTCATAATGCGCTCCCGAGCGGAACGGAAGTCATCCATCTGTACCCTCATGCGCCGCTCTCTCAGGGCCATCAACCCAGCCTCGGTACAGATGGCACGGATATCGGCACCGGAAAGATCATCCTTCTGGTTGATAAATTCATCCAGGTCAACATCATCTCCCAGGGACATCTTCGAGGTATGCAGGGTGAAGATCTTCTTCTTCGTAGTTTCTGAGAAGGGAATACAGGTTAGTCAAGTAGGAAGGTGCAGTCATTAGGTGATCACACTTACGATCTGGGTTCTCGAACAGAATCTTACGATCGATACGACCAGGTCGGATCAAAGCCGGATCCAGAGTTTCGATCTTGTTAGTGGCCATGATGACCTTCACGTCACCACGGTCATCGAAACCATCCAGCTGGTTGAGCAGTTCCAGCATGGTACGCTGAATCTCTCGCTCGCCGCCAGATGTCGAGTCATAACGCTTGGTACCGATGGCATCAATCTCGTCGATAAACACAATCGAAGGAGCATGCTCAGCGGCGACTGAGAAGATCTGGCGAACCAAACGTGGGCCATCACCCAGATACTTCTGGATCAGCTCACTACCGACAATGCGAAGGAAAGTGGCGCTTGTTTGGTTGGCGACAGCCTTCGCAAGCAGTGTCTTTCCTGTTCCGGGGGCACCGTAGAGAATGACACCCTTGGGTGGCTTGATACCCATCTCCTCGTATAGCTCAGGGTGTAGTAACGGCAACTCAACGGACTCTCGGACTTCTTGAATCTGTTGTTCCAGACCACCAATATCGGCATATGACTCGGTGGGGGCCTTATCCAGCTTCATGACCGACACAAGAGGGTCAGATTCCTCCGTCAAGACACCGACAACTGACACCGATTTATGATGCAGCAGGATGCTGGCACCAGGCTCCAGAAGATCCTTGTCGACAAATGACATGATAGAAACGTAGTACTCTGGACCGGTGGCACTGGAAACGATGGCATGGTCATCATCGATCAACTCCTCTAGGTTACCGACACCCATCGGGCTGCCACGCATGTCGTCGACTCGACTCCGCTCATCGGCGTTGCGGTCCATCACGTCCAAATCACCTCGGTCAACAGGACCCTGGGTAGCCTGGGCCTTGGCCTTGCGCAATCGCTCCATGTTCTCAACATATTCCTCCTCGAGCAGCAGGTGGTCGTGGACTCGTTGCATTCGCAGGTATCGTAGCTTACATCGCGAAGTTGGGAAAATGTCGGGGAGCTTGGCCGCAGTGCTAGGACCAGCGGCCTTGCGCTTCTTCTTGCCGATTCGAGTGGTTGGGGGAGGAGGGGGCTCGTATCTGGGCTTGTCCTTCTACACCGAACGCGGTCTCAGCGCTGATCAAGTATCAAGATGCAATCGAACCGGAAATCTTACCTTCTTATCCTTATCATCACGTCCATCTCCACCAGGGCCACCGCCCATATTAGACTGTTGGTTACCCTGTTACGATGGGTCGTCAGTACATGCAAGATCGTACGGGGTGTCGGGTCGGTAGGGCAACTCACCATGTTGGTAGGCCAGCGACAGGACCGCTGTCAAAGCCCGATGAGTTGAACTGGAACGGGTATCGATGGATATAGCTTCCAGGCTCGACAATGAATAACGAGGATGGGGAAGGCGAAAGTGAAAGGGATGACCAATGTAGCTGTGGTGTTGCTTTGCCTGGGTGAGTAGCTGGATGGGAAGCTGTTGCCGCCGGCACGTGATCTCGACGCCTGAGGCCAAAATGCGTCATTGTCAGATATTCATGCCTTGTTGCCTGAATCGCCATCCCCACTGCGGTCTCCCGCACCTTTTTTTATGTTCTTCGAAGGCATTAGAGCTTGATCAAACAAGCTAATCTGTTTGCATGAAGCAATCATAGTCTGCATTCGACTCCTCGAATTCCCACTCAAGCCAGGTCCACAGATCGCATATTGCAGATTGCAGCTCCTAGCTGCTCAGCCTGCTACCTAATCGCATCAAACCTCCCGTACTTCCCCTCCTCTGGTAAGATTACGACGTTCGACCCTCATCTATTATGTTTTCCTTGTGTTTGAAGAAATCCTTTGACAAATGTCTCTTATTTGATTATTCGGTCGTCAGAAGTTTTTCTGACTCCTTGGGTTTCATGATAGTATCTGTATAATTGGTGATTAGTCTGCCATCCAACCAGCACACGATCACCTTCCAATCTCACCGGATAAGCCTCCATTCAGCACCACCAAATACTTGGCTCTTTATTTCTATTATTGGGGCTGTATAACTATTCCATTCATCATGTCGAGTCATCGGATCCGCCGAATTGGCAAAGAAATTGCGGATATTCGCGCAGACACCCACTCGCAGATCAGCGTTGAGCCCTTTGGCGACCAGGATGATGTCACTCATCTCCGTGGCTCTTTTCCAGGGCCGCCTGGAACTCCATATGAAGGTGGATCATATGCGGTTGATGTGAAAATTCCTAACGATTACCCCTTCACACCCCCGGTCATGAAGTTTGAAACCAAAGTGTGGCATCCGAATATCAGCAGTCAAACTGTGAGAGCAGCTCAACCCAATTACATCAGTAACTCCACTGATGCATGAATATTCGCAGGGTGCTATTTGTCTTGATACTCTTTCAAGCGCTTGGTCTCCGGTATTGACTGTGAAGTCTGCTCTTCTCTCTTTACAGCAACTGCTAAGCACGCCAGAACCCAAGGACCCTCAAGATGCAGAAGTTGCTACTATGATGATGCGACGGCCTATAGAGTTCGCGCGTGTGGCCCGGCAATGGGCTGTGCGTTATGCCGGTGCTCCGCCAAAGCCTGACGAAGAGGGTCAGGGTGTTTCGGCCGGGGAATCCGAGGCAACGGAAGAGGATAATCTAGCTCGGTAAGTGACCCCCACAATCACTCATTGGGTGAAGGAGAATTGTAGAGTATGGGCTAATTGCATTGATTCAGATATAACGGATATAACAAGGACCTGGTCGACCGGTTCGGTAGTATGGGATTTGACGTGGAGCAAGTAGTTGATGCTTTCGAACGCGTCGGAGTCAACCGCAATGGGGGCAACGACTATGATCTAGGAGCCGGCGTCATGGGTGATATTACTGCACGACTGCTTGGAGAATAGAAATCCCACTCAGTTGCCTTTCTTGAGGTTTGGTATTTAAATATCACGAAACGAAATAGAAATATATAGAAGAACGAACTATGAGTCCACAGTATATACTTCTTTCCGTCTCAATAACCATTGCAAGTTCAGAGCATACTAGGCACATGAGGATGTGTCCTCCTTTTTTATTCTCCCGATTCGAGTTACCTAGAATAATATGCCTATAAAATACCCTAACACGACTTAGACTCACTATAGTAACTAGTTGTGCTATCAGTGTATACCCTAGGGTATAGTCCACTGCCATTGGTGGCTGCCCGGCGGAGTCGGTGTTATCGATAACAACTCGGTGGAATTCCAAGTTGAAGCCTTAGCTTGCTGTTTCAACTTCAACCTCCGCTGTTGGCCACAGCTATTCAGCGAGTGAATCTCGCGCTTGAGACGTCGCAATAATTATTAATAATTGATAGCCCTGTCTATCCTCCTTTGTCACATTCCCTTCTCCCCTCACTTCCACCTCACCGCTCCATCTTCTCTACGCAACGCCCGGCGACGAGTCTTCTTTCATCATGATCGAAGACGACATCTACCGCACCTCCTCTCAATTTCGAGTTTGGTCCTACACCGAACAATCTCTACAGTCGCTTCGCGCCACGACAAATGCGGTTGCTAGTGATCGAGTCAGAGCAGCCCTACGCCGAGCTCGCGAAGCCCAACAATCCGCCACGCCTTCTGCGACGGGGACTCCGCAGCCGGTCAGCGATGTTGAAAGCAAGGCTTCCGATGAAAAGGCCATCGACTGCTTGACTCCCGAGGAGGAACTAGTGTTTGTTAGATACTACTGCGAGACCCTCCTGGAACTCGGTGATGAGTATAAGCCGCCGTTGCCCACGGTAGTGCGAGTAAGTTCGGAATACCGCCGCACTTGAAAATAAATCAGTTAAAAGTATTATATTTAACAGTTCGACTCTTGCTCCTAGGCCACCGCAATTCAGTATCTCCGCCGATTTTATCTAACCAACTCGCCCATGACATATCACCCAAAAAAGATCATGGCCTGCGCTCTTTTCCTCGCCACAAAAACAGATAATTATTATATGTCACTGCAGAAGTTTGCAGAAGGAATCCCCGGGGATCCGTCCCCGGACGAAGTTATTCAACCCGAATTTCTGCTCATGCAGGGCCTCCGCTTCACATTCGATGTTCGACATCCGTTTCGCGGGCTGGAGGGCGGCGTCATGGAACTCTCAGCAATTGCCCAAGGCCAGGGCCAACCCACCCCTCTTCTCCCACATCAAACCGCAGAATCTCTCAAACAAGGACTTCTCTCCATCGCCCCGACACCTAACCCTTCATCATCAATCGCTGATCGAATCGGACGCGCGCATACCGCAACCCGCGAGCTGCTGAAGACCGCCGCCCAGATGACAGACGCTTACTTCCTCTATACCCCGTCACAAATTTGGATCTCAGCTTTCCTTCTAGCCGACCGTCCCCTAGCCGAATTCTATCTCGAAACAAAATTAGGCGGCCCCATCACACCCATACCCCCCAACACCGACCCATCTAGCCCGCCAAACCCACTCCTCGAACTCCGCACCAAGCTCTTCAAAGTCCTTTCCGACTGTTCGGCGCTCCTACAAGCCTATACCCCGCTCTCAGCCGACCAGGCCCAAATAAAAAACCTCAAGCGCATCGCGAAGAAGCATTATAAGTGCCAAAATCCCGAAGGCGCCAACATGTCACAGAAGCGCGACTCTGCCCAGCCTCCAACCTCGGCTGCTGCAACGGATTCGGGCCAGGTTACCTCTGAAAGCGAGACGGAACGATTGGCCAAGAAGCGGAAATTAGAACAGGAGCAGAAACAGCGTGGTGGACAGGATATGTTTGGGCCGGAACTTGTGCCTGATAGAACGAAAGGGCAATGACGAGGATGAGTGGGCGGGCATATCATGTTCTGCTTATCCCCTTCTAATAGACGTATCTCTGTTGGACATGAAAGGATCAAATGAAAATAATATGCAACCTAGCCAGATTGGATTGCTGCTTGCTCTTGTCAATTCAGCATTACTTAGGTACCCGCGTACCCTCCAGGGCTGATTGATCTAACTATAGGGCTGGGTAGAGATGTTGAAATAATTAGTTGCCACAAGGAAGAATACCTCAAATTATTCCCAAGCCCTCTTAATACTTGGAATCTAGAAAGCCTCCTCGTGACTATGAATGACACTTTCACCCATAATTACCACATGAGCTGTGCGAGGCTATTCTACAATGTAACTATTTGAAATGGAAAAAGTAGCAGCCACTGCAAATCATGATTTGACCATGTAGAATGCCTTCCAAAAAGGCCTACTCTATTCAGAATGCGGGACACAGTAAAAATGAAAAAAAGAAAAATCCAGCACAGGCAGAATAACCTTGCGCTGAGGGGGAATGAGTTCATGACCAGTAACTAAAAACAAAACACAAAGCATTTGCCTCCCGCCCAAGCCCCGAATCTTCTAGTAAGGGGAGTAGGTAAACCAGGGAGACCACCGATCTAAGAAAATCAAGCGCCGCGCCCATCATGATGTTAAGAAAAAAAAAATACTGCAAGGGAAAAAGACCGTTAGCTGCGCCCATTTGTGAGCGGCTGGGCCTCCTTGATCACTTTTTTTTTTCCCGGTCGCGAGGCTGTGAACTTTTCATTGCAATTCCTTCAATATTCTCGTCTAGCATTTCGTCATCAGGCGATTTTTGAGAAAAAGATGTATATAAACCGTTTCAAGCATGCACAATAGTATACCGAGTTTAGACGGCACCGGCATCCAACATCTTCTTGCGCAGGTAGTTCTTGTACTCGCCGATGGAGCCATCCCAGCGGCGAACGGTCTTGTGCTCGCACACCATGATGTCCTTGGCAATCTTGTCGAGGAGACGGAAATCGTGAGACACGACGACGACACCACCCTCGTAAGCGTTGATGGCATCAGCCAGGGAGTCAATGGTGGGGATATCGAGACCGTTGGTAGGCTCGTCCAGCAGAATCATGTTGGGGGATTCAATGGCCAGCAGAGCGAAAACGATACGGCTCTTCTGGCCCTCGGACAGGGTACCCATGATGGCGGTTTGGGACTCACCGCTGAGACCGTAGCGGCCCAGCTGCTGGCGCCAGTACTGGTAATCCTGAGACTTCTCGGGGAACTTGTCACGAACGAACTCCAGGGAGGACTTGGTCAGGTCAAGTTGCTCAGCAGAGTGCTGGCTGTACAGGCCGAGCTTCAAGTGAGTGTGACGGCTGACACGACCACCGATGGGGCTCAGCTTGCCGGTCATGAGACGGAGCAGGGTGGACTTGCCAACACCGTTAGGGCCGACCAGAGCGGTACGGGAGTCCATGTCGACACCCAGGTCGAGGTGCTCGTAGAGGGTGTCATCCCAGTTTCCAGAGTAGGAGAAGCTAACATCGTCAAAGGACAGGACGGGAGGAGGCAGCTTCTCGACATCAGCGAAGCGGAAGGTGAATACACGGTCGGGGATGACAGGCTGGATGAAACCATCCGCCTCCATCTTGTCGAGAATCTTCTGGCGAGACTTGGCCTGACGCACCAAGTTGGCGTAGGTACCAGCAGAGGCAATGAACTGCTTGATGTGCTTAATTTCCTCCTGTTGCTTGGTGTAGGCCTTCATCTGGTTGGTCTCCTGTTCACTACGGGTCTTGTGGTAGGAGTCGTAGTTACCACCGTAGTAGAGGAGCTTCTTGTCGCGCATGTCCAGCATGGTGGTGCAGACACCGTTCAGGAAATCCATGGAGTGGGAGACCAGGACCAAGGTACGGTCCCACTTCTTCATATATTCCTCCAGCCACACACAGGCTTCCAAGTCCAAGTGAGCAGTGGGGTCGTCAAGCAGAAGCAGCGAGGGCTTGACGAACAGAGCCTTGGCGAGGGCAACACGCATACGCCAACCACCGGACATATCCTTGGTCTTCTTGTTAATGGTGACCTTGTTGAAACCCAGACCAGTCAAGATCAGGGAAGCACGGGTGTGGAAAGTGGAGGGATCCATCTTGTCCATACGCTATATCAAAGTGTTAGATCATCTCTGTTTGGCTTTTTCATACAAGGAAGAATATTCAAGGGCCACTCACGTCGTACAGGTCCTCAAGGATAGGGCTCTCAGGGCCATCTTGCTCGAGAATCTCTTCGGCACGCTTCTCCATGTTGTCCAGCTGGTTCTGAGCCTCACGGACGACCCACTCCAGGGCACCGAAGTCGGTGGGAGGGGCACCCTCGTTCAGCAGGTAGATATCGATGTGCTCGGGGATGGGGAATTCGCGGGTAGCGATAGACTTCAGGAGGGTGGACTTTCCGCAACCGTTCTCACCCAGCAGACCGTAACGACGACCGAAGTTCAGCTCGAGGGTGGAGTCGGTGATGAGGACCTTGCCGTGGAACACCAGAGAGGCGGAGGTGATCTTGCAATCGCGGGAAGAGGGAATGGAGGAGAGCACACCGGTGGTGACACGATCAGACAGACCGTGCTTATCCATCTGGGCTGTGAGCTTCTCAACCTCCTTCATCTTATCCTCGGTGGTGGCGGGCTGGTCGTCGGTGGCCTCCTCATCCTTCTTGGAGGGCTTCTTGGTCTTCTTATCGTCGGCACGCTTGGCCATGCGGGCGGCCTTGGAGGCGGAAACCATGATGGCGGGTTATAGAGAGCGTGAAAAACGAGTTGAAAAGGGGAGGAGGGGAGGGGGGAAGGGGAGGTGAAAGAGAACGACCAGGGATCTCAGGGACGAAGAGATTGAAGGTAAAAGAAATGCAAAAAGATTGAGTGGAGCGGGTGGTTGGCGGGGCGGAGTAGGAGGGGCGAAATTCTCAAGTGGGGGGTGAAAGAAGGATTCTGGTGTAAGCCCTTATCGATAAAATGGGAATACCCAAAGTATTCCAGTCTGGCAGTGAGCGTCAGAGCGAGAGAAAACTCGAATTGTGGAGCCTTGGCCTAAACACCGTACATACGAGGTCCAAGTTGATTCGAGTGCATGTACTGTATCAAAGAATAAAAAAAAATTCAGACGTGGGCCTGGGCCAGTTGGAGAGAGCTGATTGGATCTGCCCGACGTCACCGCAGTTGTAGGCCTGAGGAGTCAGGTGTTTTTGCCACCATCAACATCAACATCGATATCAGTATCAACATCAACAACAAACATTGAATGGACTTGGATACTCTAATAGCGCGGTGGTAAAACCAAGGGTATGTGAAAATGTCTGGTGGCTATGCAATTATTATTTACACAATATGGTGTATTTACAACGGGCCCTATTTACAGCCTGCGACTGATTCGATCCAGCACCTGTCTCTCTTCGTCTGACACAAACACCCCGTTGGGTATCCATATGTCGCCTCGTTCCACCACCAGTCGTCGAGGGACATCAGTCAAGCTTTCCTCATAATGACTCCCGGACTGGGTTCTCTTAACTCGATCTGATTCCGTGTCTGGTTCCCGGGTTCGTGAAAGAGGCTGAGAGGTCCACCAATACACCGGGTATCGACGTTGAATATTATTAACCAGCAAGGCGGCAGACTGCATCAGCGTGATTCCGAGGATCATCACCGGGAACAGGAACCACCCTAGGCCAACTGTCTGTGAATTCGTCACAGCTAGCAACGCCGTTGCGCCCGCCGGCGGGTGCACAGTGCCGGTGAGGACCATAAGGGCGGTGGTAATGCCACATGCCAGCGCGCCGCCGAGTTCGGTATACTGTTCAGCATTCGGGTTGAGAGCGAAGAGCTTTGAGATGCCAACACCGACGAGGCAGGCGAACATCTGGCTGAAAAATGCATTTCGTGGCTGCGCAAAGGGGGACTCGATGGCGCAGAATTCGATCACCGCAGCGGCACCCTGAATGATCCCTTGATCAGTTCATACATTCCATATCTGGTTGGGTGGAGATATGTATCTGGCGTATGCACGGCATTGAAGGACAAAGGAAAACAAAGGAAAAGAAAAGAAAAGAAAAGAAAAGAAAAGAAAATCTTTTTTTGCAACTTACGAAACTGCCGATGATAGCTGGGGCATCCCTGTCCTCAAATGAAGGAACTCTCTTGGAGACGCTGGCCACCAGGGCTACACCACAAAACGCTCCCACCATGGACCAGAAAGCAACCAAGATATTGCCAAGAGGCTCTGGGGTGGTACTTCGGTAGCCCAAGAAGTGAGCGATGGGCTGAGGGACGAGCTTCCATCTCGGCGCAGGGATGAGTGGATTCAAGAATCGATCGATGTCAAAGTGCCAGCTCAAGATGCTGGAGAGAGTCCTAGACTGCTCTCGTTGTCGTGAAGACTCAGCCATCTTACATCCAACAGGTTACGGACCAAGCAGAATTAACCGCGGGACTCTTCCGAGACTAATTCCACAATATTCAGGGGGGGAAACCCAGCCCTATAAGGAGACTGTTCAAGACCATTCTTCAATGCCGCGTGGGTACGACGATCAGAGATGTTCCGCGTCACCTCATTCATATACGCGGGCCAGGTAAGCCACGATGAAACTGGCCCTTTTGGCCCTCCGTCCTCCGCATGACCGCTTTTCTTTTGAGCGCAAAATGGATCCCAATTCTGCACAGTTGCGGCTGGTTCTGCCACTCAGCGAATTTATATTGAGTAACAGAAATTCCTCTTTGGGGGCTAGTGTCTTGGCAGTCATGATGTCATCCGCACTCTGCCGAGATCGTCTGTTGATGGATCTATACCAGAGGGTTTTTAGTGTGGGATTAGAACAGGTCAAATAGAGATCTGATCACGATGATGCTGGGGTTGTGTTAGTACATGAGGTAAATTGGGCAGTTGTTATAGTTGTTAATGTTATATCGAATGCCATCATACTGCATATCACCTGAGCAATAGTCCTCCCGACCAAATCAACACTAGCGGGAACCCTCTTCTATAGGGCTGAAAAATGCCAATGCATGGTATATTTCCGAGAATGTTCTCTACATAATCCCTGCTTCCAGCAAGTCGTCCACATGTGCACCCTACAGATGTCATACTAATCAAGCTGAAACAAGGGTCTGTCATGATGGAAGGGGCCAAGTCCAGACCACTCATCAAGTCTCGACCAAATCAACCCAGGATCAGGTACATCTTCATTTATATCATAGCATCTTCAAAGTCATGCCATCTAAGATAGAATTAAACAAATAAATTCCAAAGTTGAAATTTCAAAAATCCCAGCCTCACTTCTACAACCTGTTGGCCTGCCCTCCCTAATGTCAGATTGACCCATGTATGCAACCTTCTACTAGTACTTATACTGCCCTCCAGATGTGATTCAAAATGATTTCTACAATCAAAACTTCATTTTTAATCTATTGAACGTCTACTAATCATAATCGTCATTGCTTTTTCATATACATTAAGCTGCTATTTAAACATCCAGAGTACGGCCGGTAGCAGAGCTCTCACGAGCCAGCTCAATCAGGCGAATAACCTGGCTGGCCTCGGCACCGCTAGCAGGCAGGTCACCCTCGCCGCCAAGGGCACGGACAAGCTTGCGGTAGTACTCGGTGTAGGTGGGAGGCTCGACGGTAGGGAAAACCTCCTTGACGGGCTTACCATCCTGAATGGTCGTCAGAGTTCCTAGAAAATAATGTTAGCGAATGGTTCATTTGGAGTCATTCGATCGGAAGGAGATTCGTACCATAGCGCTCGCTGGGCTCCCGGCCATAGCCGTTATCCTGGGGCTTAACACCAGCCTTCAATTGGTCCTCCTGGATATCCAGGTGATACTTCTTGAAGCTTCCCTTGTCACCGCGCACCCAGAAGCGCAACTGCTCCTCCTCTGGGCTGACAACGGTGGCCTTGGCGGTTACCAGGGTGCCATTGGCATAGTGCAGCAGAACTGTGAAGGAATCCTCGAAGCCGGAGGTGTTGACGGCACGGGCGGAACCAATGAAGCCGGTTACGCGCTTGGGAAGGCCGAGCAGGTGGACGGCCTGGTCGAGCAGATGGGTTCCCAGGTCATAGATGGCCGAACCGCCAGGAATGACTTTGTTCTTCCACTTGTGGACATCAGCAGCAGGCTCCTCGGGGCGGTGGCGGTCGAAGTGGGTTTCGAATTCGGAGATGCGGCCAAGAGAGCCATTCTTAATGAGCTTGGAGAGAGTGACGAAGTCGGCATCCCAGCGGCGGTCTAAATGAGGAGGTAGGTCAGAGGGATATTACAAAGCCAAATGGGGTTGAGCAAAAGCTAGTTGCTCGAATGCAGGCACTTGAAGAATCAAGAGACTAGGGAGACTAGGGTGGAGCACGTACTCTGGTACACGGCGAGCTGCTTCTTCTGCTTCTCAGCAATCTGGACCAGATCGGCAGCCTCCTTGAAAGTGGGGGTGAAGGGCTTCTCGCAGACAACTAAGATTCAATTCGTCAGTGAGATCTTGCAATTGGTGTGGGGGAGAAGCTTCCGGCACTAACCGTGCTTGCCGGCCTCGAGGGACAGCTTGGCCAGGTCATAGTGGGAGTCTGGGGCAGTGGTGATGATCACGATGTCCAGTGCGGGATCCTGGACCATTTCTTCGGTAGTGCGATAGGACTTGACGCCCGGGTGGTCCTTCTCAGCATCATCGTCGGGCTTGGGAGTGCGCTGCACGATAGCATGAAGCTTGAGCTCGGGAATCTGTGTCACGAAAGGAATATGGAAGATCTTGGCGCTGAAGCCGTAACCGACGACACCGACGTTGTAAGTCTTAGAGGCCATGATTATTGAAGGAGTAGAATAATGGTGATGGTGAAGTAGCAGCAGCAGGGCGGGCAGGACTTATAAAGCCCCGCGGAAATCGAAGACCGAACGCGGGGGAAGGTCCTGGCGAAAACCGACTTTGGATCCGGCGGGGCAAACCACTTCATCCGCCGGCACAAAGTCGGTTTTCTCGGCCTGCCGCCACTCGGCTTGCACTCGGCTTGCCTCAACGTGGTATCGTTCGGAGTTCTGTCACCCCAGTCTACCTTACCCACTATGTACATTTGTCTTGAGTCTGTACTGGAGAATGTTTGATTGATAATCAGGTCCATTCGATCTCTGGTTTTACTCTGCAGTCCACAGCCCCACTATCTGTCACTCTACCCTATTCTTGGACCCCGACGCATCGCGTCACCTCGATGGCGTCCTAGAAAATGTCCATTCGATTAGCAATCGCATAGGAATATGACGTCTAGCCTCACTTTGAGGGCGAAAAATTGACTCACCTCTTCCCCCTCCGGCTGATGTAGTTCGCTCTGGTACACGAGGTTTGGATCCCCCACCACCTCAAAACTCGGAACGTCCCCTTGAGGCATGAAGGACTGGACAGTCCGCTCTCGGATTCCCTTCGTGTTGTATTCTTTAATCGGTCCTTCCTTGGCAGCCTCTCGCTTCTGTTCCACCGTGCTGCGAACATATTCCAGATATGGCGGGTTACCAGGGAACAACACGTTGTCTGCCGCCAATACTGATCCGGGAACGATCATCCCATGGTGCTCACACAATTTGAGGTCAGTTGTGTACGCAGGCTTATAGTGGTCGATGAACATGAGCTCGATATGTTTCACCTCGCCGCTGCGATAGAGCCTGTCCAGGGAAAGATCACTCCGACCTACTATAACACGCACAAAGTCACGCAGACCGGCCAATTCAATTAACATGTTGGCAATAGCTGCATATTCCGGGTTCAACTCGAGACTCAGATATTTTTCGCCGCCATTACGGCGTGCCGCCTCACCGAAGAGGATGGCCGAGTAGCCGGTGTAGCACCCAAGTTCGATCATGATCTTAGGCTTGATTTCGTCGATGAGCCGCGTCACGATCTTCCCCTTGGGTACACCGACAGTCATCATATAGTGTTCTTCTTCGAACTTGTCCATTAGCTCGAGTACTTTCTGTGGACTTCCTCGGATCTCATCCAGGTTCGGTTGCCCGTAAATGAAATGGAGGAGCTTCAACTCTCGGCCTGGTTCGCGCTGCATTTTCTTCCGATCAGCTGGGCTCTCTATGATCATTAGTAGTTCAGGTCATTCCTTACCGAGCGTCCAGTCATTCGTGGATGTGGTAACGAAGAAGATTGTTCTGTCGCCATCTTAAGAGTGTATAGAGCTAACCGCGGTAAGAGATGCAGGGCAAGCTGTCAACAAGGGCACGTTGAGGCTGGGTTGATGTATTGAGCAAAAATCGGGTCAAATTAGAAATAACCCGAAACTGTATCTGGAGTCGTGCTTGAAGGTGACGCAGGCCGGCGAGTATGTAGTAGAAGTACGCAGAGTAGTCTCAGTCGCGGCCGGTCTCGGGGATAACTGCTTGCCAGAGAGCTAAGATGTCAAGCTTGGGGTGCAGATGGCTCTTCTCCGAGTCCTTATAAGTCAGCTTAAATCCGTTCTCGGGAACGGATAGATCTTTTGAGGTATTTCGTCGGAGCTAGCAACGGAGTAAGAAGGTGGAGGACCTCGGGAAGGTGGGCGCTGATGGCTCGGGCGAACAGCCCAGATCGGGTAATTGAGGACGATTCTCAACAGGATCACTAGCTGGGAATTACTTATAGTGAACCAAAGCCTAATTAATCTAAAAAATATAGTTATTTGAATATTTGCATCATGTTCTGCCATTTATTCGCAAAATTCATACACCAGTCTTCCACATGTATACTTCCCTGCTGAATTCATCACCACAATTCGACGAGTGAAATGTCGTACACCCTCAATCATTTCGAACCCCCACATCTGGCAATTACTATACATTAATACGACATGTCCATATACTCTATCAGATCGCTGATGTAGGCTGGCCAATACACACCTGTGCAGACAGCCCATCTCCTCCTGCCTTCCGCTCCACCGTATAGATCCATCGATTCGATGGCTCCACAAGGAATCCAGAGGGTTGCTCTCCATCCACAGCTAGAGTACCCATGAGCCATGCCTGAATCTCCTTTTCATGACGCATTTCCGACTCTAACTGAACAGCCGGTCGGATTGCTCCTGATTCGTTGGGGCTGCCGCCGATATAACGGGCCTGAAGGTGTACGGATCCAAAAATGTAGTCCGAATGCTCCCGTGGCACCCAGTCCAGTGTTCTCTTCTCGCTCGTCCCGGGGAATCCTCCAGAGAAACTTTGGGTCAGATCTAAACTCGTAATAGGTTCCTTGGATCTAGGGTCGACGCTGGGATACTCGCAGATCTCTATGGTGATAGTAATTGCTGGGACTGTTTTGCGGATGATCCAAGAGACTCCTTGCTGAGAAAGTGATAATCTTAGCTGACATCAAACTTAGATGGTTCGATAGCATTAGATCGTATCCTCTCATATCGCATTAAAGGAGATGATAGGTGGAAAATCAGATTCACGAGTACCTACCAGCTTTAGAAGAGGACCCAAGTCTCCCGTCAACCTTTTATTCTGTTGAGATATCGATAAATGGTAAATTTTCACTGTGAATCAGACCGATCTATGTCTACTCAAACTCACCAAGATCCATTTGTTGTTCAAGTTTCCAATGTTGATCTTGTCTGGCGTTGCCATATGATCCACTCAATTACTGTTGGAAGGGAAAGGTAGGATGTGTAGATGTAGAACTTAGAATCCAATAACTATTTACGGCTGGTACTTTCAGGTTGATCTTTTAAATAGTGGCTCGTGTGACAGCGTATTCAGTTACATCGACTACAACCTCTCATTGTCCCACCTTCAAGCCCGGTACGTTCAAAGTTCATACTAAGCAATGATAAGGTGCACTTCATTGCCGATGCACGGTCGGAAATCAAGTTCCATGACCCAAGCGGACTAGAACTCATGGGCTGACCAGAGCCCGAGTACATCGTCGCGATTCCAAAGTACAGTCAGGCAAGCTCATACGATGTCCAATCGATCTGCAGGTGGCGCCCCTCTCCAACCTCCCACTTTTCTTTCCCGCATTCTTCACGTCAACGCCTTCACTCTCTCCCCAAACGCTTGCATCTTCCTGATGCTTCTCAATGGCGTCCAAGCAGAGGTCTCACCTCGCCATGAAGACCGTGCGGGATCCTTCCTCGGTCAAGGTCCTCTCTAATACATTCTGGCATCTGTTCCGCATTTCCGTCTCATTCGCCCTCTTGTTTGCCGACAACCTCATCCTCATCACCGCAGCACTTCTATCCCATCTGCAACCCGTAGCCGGTCGATTTCAAAAGAAACGACGGGATATCCAGTTCTATCCTAAGACGGTGTTAATCACGGGTATCGGTACACCGCACGCCTTAGCTCTCGCCCGAGCTTGGGCAGCGCGGGGACACCATGTGGTCGGAGCAGATGTCACCGACCTCGATCTCCCTGTTCGATCGGGCGGGAGTATGTCTCGCACTCTTCTTGCCTTCTACCGGGTACCAAAGGATCATTACATCTCTCGGATCCTAGACATTATTCACCGTGAGAAAATAGACGTGTGGATTCCCTGCTCGCCCAAGGCAACGGCCATCGAAGACGCGACCGCCAGACAAGTGATCGAGAGTCGAACCAACTGCAAATGCATCACTTTTGACACGGACCTGGCCACGCGTTTCCTCCACCCCGACTCCTTCACGCACTTTCTTGCCGAAAGGAATCTACCTGTACTCGAGCACCACCAGGTCCACTCACGTGACTCCATTCATAAGATCTTACATCGATCGCCTGGGAAGTCATATCAGATCCACCGATCGGGCTCCAGCTCGAATGAGTCCGCAGTGACTCTGCCGAAACGAACTTTGAGCAAGACCTACTCGGAAGTCAGCGAGATTCAGATCAACCAAGACCATCCATGGATCCTGCAGCAATGCACTCGACTGGGTGAGTTTTACGCAGATATACTGGTCGTCAAGGGTCATGTCCACGCTATCAAGGTAAGGCTTGCGGAGACTCGAACTCCACACTGGGGTGCATCGCCGTTAGATGAAGCGCTGGCAACGGCTATTCATCGTCTGATGCAGAGTTTTGCCGAGAAAGGAGGCACGCGCATGACCGGGCACCTTTCCGTTCGATTACTAGTGGATGAAGAGTTCGACCATTCCTCCGTTCGCCATGCCATTCATATCGCCGACTGCATCCCGGGCGCTACGGCCGTAGAGAATCTCGTCCGCGATGCGACCTGCCCCGTTGGCGGCTACCTCGCCGTATTGGCATCTGAGCCTTCCGACGAGGCGAATTGGGAGGTTGTCGCGACACTATCCCCCGGTCGTCGCCCTAAAATGACTTTGATTGGTATTGAGAAGGAGTTAGTCATTGGTTTGCTTTCACGTCTTTTCCCTTTGAATCTCGTCCGACGAGCGAAGGCAAGGCTGAAGGCGGAAGTGGTGCCTTTCTTATTCTGGCGAGACCCACGATTCTCCTACCAGGACCCCTTTCCTTGGTGGTGGCACGTGCATGTATACCAGCCCTTGCGGGAAGTTTGGTTGTTGATGAAGCAAGTCCGAGAGATTGGGCTGACCAATGGGTCATTGTGTGGTTGATGGGTACAGGTGAAATGTGAAATGTGATGATTAACGACTATATGAATGATGAGAGCGCAGTCATACGATGTTATTTCGGGCTTATATTAGTAAATGAATTCAGTTACTCTCCCAGGTTATCGCAGGTTACCTTATTCAAAATATCCATACTACGGCAGTCCTATAATTCCCGGAGTTAAGACTATACCCTGTACTGTATACACTTTTATCCCCGTATCTGCAGTGCAGTGCAGAAAAACACCCTGTCCTAGTTTATTCCAACTCTGTATAGTCTTGACTATTACTAGTATTATTCTACTGAGCTAGTTAAATGCCATCGCACTTACTACTCCATATAGTCAATATGGACTGCCCAGCACTGCCGTGTCATGTCTCCACTGTGGCTGATGGACCCAAAATAGAAACCCACGGGCTGTCGCCTGGGCGATCGTCCTGAAACTCGCGATCAAACTTGACATCACCTCAACTACTACACTTGACACTCACCCCTCGACACTCCACACTCAGTTACTCACCACTCGACCTCCATATACACTATACCCTCACGGAGTCTTTGCGAGTTGTCCTGCTCCATCCTCACCAACCCCGCCAAACAAAGCCCATTCGCAGCCAAGAAGCGTGCGCGTCCAGGCCCCATCCTCATTCCCCCAATTTCAATTTCTCACATTCCGATCTTATGCCCCCCTGTCAATCCGGCAATTCTTCTCGAGCTTGATTAGACAACCTTGGTCTCTCCAGTGGGTGATTTGGGAAAGCTTGAGACCGACACTGAGACTGAGACTTGAGACTGAGACTCCCTTGCAGTCCACTTCACTTCTTCAACCATGGCCTTGCGGATTCCACGGCCCTCCGGTGGTAACCTGGGGAGGACGAAGAATCTCATCCATTTCGGCCAGGCTCTGATTATCTTTGTCGCTTGGGCCATGACCATCGCTATTTGGACCAAGGGCGATGGCATAGACGGCCGTACCGTTTGGTACTGGATCCTGGTGAGTCGGCCCCCCTCCGTCTCGAATTGAACCTTGCAGCTGACAACCCTGGCTTAGTGTTGGATCAGTATTCCTGCCTTGGTTTATCTCGCCGCCGTCCCCATGTGGCCCCGCGCCCGTCGCTTCGGAAATGTCTACGCCTTCGCCACTGTCGATGGTCTTTACGCGCTCTTCTGGTTCAGCGCATGGGTCTGTCTGGCTTCCTACGTTGCCCAGGGCAAAAGCATCGGCAAGTCTAGCAATGACGATGATAGCAAGAGCAGCAAGAGCAAGCGAGCCGACGACAAGAAGGGCTGCGACAACTGGGCATATGGCAGTGCCAGCAAGTGCAATGTTAGCACTGCCGTAACCATCATTGGCGTCGTGATCTTGTAAGTGGCATTACGTTGAACCGTAACATGAGCGCCAGCCGGCTAACCTCTTCCTCTCTTCTCTTTTGCAGCCTTCTCTTCCTCGCCACTACCTGGATGTCCCTCCGTAATGTCATGCACTTCCGTCGCACTGGCACTCTCCCCGATGCCGTCTCCGATCCAACCTTCGCCGCTCAATCCAAGGCCGCCTTCTCCAATAACCCGCCCCATGACTTCGAGGAGGATGAGGATGACTTCCGCTCCGGCCGCGGTGGTGGCATGGATAGTTCCTCGCGCCGTGACCAAGACGAGGACTACGCCCTACTACAGCAAAGTGAGGCTGATGATCTGGGCCGCACTGCTATGCATGGCGCATACGATCCTACAGCGCCTGCTCCGAGCAGTGTCCTCCACGACTATAACAACACCAGCTACAGCGGCGCCGAGACTAGCTACACAGGTGCTGAGACTAGCTTCGGCGGTTCCAATACCAGCTATGGTCGCAATACTAGCTATGGTGGTTCCACCACTGGCTACGGTGGCCCCTCGGCGCAAATGCCATATTCTCCATCTGAGTATAGCACACCGGCGAGTGGATACCCAAGGTAAAGGAGCTCTGGGGTGTAGGGCGAAAATGGTGTGAGGGAGAGCCTTGGAAGGTAGTGAATGCCGGCAACGAATACCCCGAAGTTATCACGTCGCTCTGCTATTTTGTTTGTCTTGGACATGACCACGGTGTTGGTGGGCGCATGGTTTTGCTTTCCTGTGTTTCTTTTTTCTTGTTTCAATCTCATGGAGCATAGGCTTTTGGCTGCCGTCATGATTTAAGCGCTCAGGCCACGATTGTATTTTCTGGATGTAACAAACAAATATACTGACTTGAAATATGACTGTGAAACTTCTCTCGTGGTAATTAGAATGATCTGCTTTATATCTGGGCATTAGCATTAGCATTACCACAACAAACGTGGCTGTCCCCGGATTGGCAGAATGCCCACCGCCGAGCTTCTGGACAGCTTGACCTTCTGCACTCCTCACTAGTTCGCATTGCACAATATTCAAATTCACTCTCGGTTCTTCTTGGTAAGATCTAGCCTCGAGTTTATACTCGATTGCCCTCTCTCACTTCATTTCATAATATCCGCCATCCACATCTTTTCCAACCACCAACTAACACAACTCCCAGCAACAAGAGCAAGAGCAAGAACACACCAAATACACACATACACATACACACCTCTCCTAAAAGAAACCCAGGACTCCAAAAGTCCGCCCATCAAAATGGCCAGCGAAATCGACCTCTACAACCAATACCCCCTCCACATGGACCCAGCCACAAAAGCCATCTCCCTCCCCCAATCCTCCGCCTACACCACCACCCAAACAACAACCATAAACACCGAACTAGCCGAACTGAACGCCCTCCACCGAGCTCTAATCTCTCTCGACCCGCCCAACATCCCCCCACCCCCACTCCCGGTGACACCCAAGCGCAGCGCGCAAATCACCAAGCTCCGCGAAAGCGCCAACGCCGCCTTCCGCAAGGACAACTACGCCGAGGCCATCCGCCTCTACACATTCGCCATCGACATGGGCGTCTCCCGTCCCGGCTGGGAACCCGTTACGCTCGCCCGCGAGGAATTGGCCGGTCTGTACGGGAACCGGGCCCAGGCGCATATGTCGCTGCAGGCGTGGCCGGAGGGATTGACGGATGCTAAGTTGAGCGTTGACTCGAAGCCGATGGGGAATGTTAAGGCTTGGTGGCGGGTTGCGAAGTGCTGTGCTGAGATGACGAGGTATGAGGAGGCGAAGGGGTTTTTGGTTAAGGGGATTGAGATTGAGGGGAGGGCTTCGGAGAGTGCGAAGGAGTTGATTGCGCTTTTGGAGGATGTTGAGGCTGCGCTTAAGAGGACTGCTTAGAGGGCGGTTTTGCTTGACCCTTTTTGGTTTCGGATGTAGTGTTTCTTGTCTCTTTGCATGCTGACTTGGTTTTTCTTGGTCGGTTGACGATTCCCGATTATGGCGTTTAGGGTGAATGCATTTTTCACTGCTTCCCTTTTATAGAAATGAATAGTTTTATGGCCTGTGTAACTTATCCTTTGGTTTTCTTCTTAAAAAAAGGACATAGTTGTAGGATAGAGAATAGCGTTTGTATCATCTCCCAGTGTTAATATTTGCAAGTGCAAGTGCCAGGATATATATTGCAGCATGAATCCTAAAATATTATGTATTTTCCACCTAGCGGCATCTGACTGTCCTGCACAGATGGCTACACCGACGTGAGTAGTAAAAACCTGAACCAATTGATAGTAGGAGTATAGGTATTTTCAAGTTGAATCAATAACTTGGATATAAAAATGTATCATTTGCTCTTAAGTTAGGTACCGTACATGTGTCACTGGGCGATCAAAAGTACCTAGACCCACCAACCTCCAGTTTTGGCCCCCACCGCCCAATCATATAAATTCAAGCTCCACCCACATCTGAAAAAAAAACTTCGATCTGAGATAACGCAAAAAGATACTCCGATAGGGGGAATCGAACCCCCGGCTGCTGTGTGAGAGACAGCGATGTTAGCCACTACACCATATCGGATTACTTTGTTGAAGGTCAAGTCAATATTTGGCTCCATGAATCTGTTAAGAGTCATGTACATACTGTGCCCGGCCGGCGCGTGTGTGCATCACTACGCACCTTCTTCACCAATCGATTCCACAGCTCCGGTCTCTTTTCCTTTGCTCTTTGTAGGTGAGAGATTTTTGCCATTGATTGAAAATGATGCAAGCCCCGCCACTCTATTTCCCCTCTATTTAGCTCCTCGCTTATACCTCTGTGTGAGAGCACCGGTCAGGACCTGGCCTAGTAGTATAAACGAGCTAGATAACAGTTCTCTTCTATAGTAGGATTATTTCTTTCATAGCTTTTATCTTTAGATACTATAAGAATTACGAATTAACAGAGAGAACTCTGACCTATATGTTACTGATATAGAAAAGAGGATAGATAGAACTAGACCGAGGAAAAACCGGACCACAAGGTAAAAACTTTCATATGTTCGAATCATATACTCTCTGATATCTATAAAGTGAAAAATTAGTTAATAAAAAAAGTACAGGTTAGGTATATTGATCACTGGTTTACCTGTTGTTTATAGTATATATTGATATTATATTAATATTTATATAAGATAGGATTAGAAAAATAAATCTAATTAGGAAGAAAAGGAATCGCACCTTCGATGGCACTGTTTACCTCTAGATAGACGAGAAGACCCTATGCAGCTTTACTGTTGATCCAAAATTAGAACCGGAACTGGTCTTATCAGGCAAAGGGGTTGACTGACATATTGCTAAAATTAGTTCAATTGAAAAAGAACCTTAGAAAGTAAAAAATAAGATGAAGATCAAAACAATAAAATTGACAAAAAATGACAAGAGTGGGATTCGAACCCACGCACTTTCGTACTGCGGAGTAATCAAGACTGACGTCTTGCTTACCTAAACACAGCGCCTTAGACCACTCGGCCATCTTGCCTGTTAATTATTAATCGATTTATGTATTCGCTTCTAGATCATAAACCGGATATACTATTCTGTCTAATCTAATACAGAAATCTTTACCCTAGGGTAGGCTATTATCTTTTAATCATCTAAGCTCAGGAGTCAGTCTACTTTCTTAATATAGTAAAAGAGAGAGTATAATCGGGCTATTATACTGTTAAATAGCTAAGAGCTTTATAGAGTACTAAAGACTACAGATATCTCTTTCTTCTTAGAGACAGGTGAGACAGAAGCTAATGATATCTCTAGCCCAGAAGGGCAGAACTACCTGTAGACCTAATAGGTCACATAAAACTGCCGCCATTTAGAAGAAGACCTTGAAGAAGAACAAAAAACAGAAGGGATACTGGCTCCGATTACAGCTTAGGCCTTGGTCAACAAAGCAAGCTCGTAGTTAGGGCTGCCATCGAAAATATCTAGATCGAAGACAATTGTTTTTCTCAACGGTGAAAAAAGGTCCCCTTCTTATTATAATCTATGATCTCCGCGAGATTTTGCCAGACTTTGTATCCATCGGCCGAATTCCAAGAGCCATGTTTGCCCTTGGCCATATTAGTGTCCCCCACTATAACAAGACAGTTTCGAGCACGACTGAGTGCTACGCAAGCTCGCATCCGATCGGTGAGGAAACCGAGGCCGTAGCGACCACCTGGCCTCGTCGTTGATAGAATGACGAAGGGCTTCGGATGGAGACAGAGCAGTTCATAGGCAGCAATGGTTGCCCCCATTCACTGTCTTCCTCTATTCACCATTGCGCCTGCCATCTTAGGGTTTATCGTACCTGCCTTGACAATATTTACTGCCAGTGTCTTCCTTTGCTCTTTCCCTAGATCTTTCCCTTCACCCTTCTTCATCCACTTCATCCACTCGATCCACCGCACCCGTCTATCCTCTTACAGCGATCTTCAAGTTGATATATCTTATCACCCGCCACTGACTGGCGGTGATATTTCTACCATTGTCTGTCCCTCGTCTCTGAACCTCTCATTCAGAATGGAGAACAAGCCCAAGAACCCGCAGCATACAGAGAGAGCTAATCCTGAAGTTCAGCGTCAGAGCTTTGGAGCCGCGACCACCATACCGGCAAGCCAACAAGGCACCTCGGACGACGCCCCTGGTAAAATCGCCGCACACATTCCGAAGCTACAGTACACCTGCGCCATGAATGGGAGGAAATATAAGACCGACCTTATTCGAATTCTGCACCAATCACGTCCTGTCCGATAGCCGAAACTTCGGTCTGGCAGACGCTGGACGGGGCTACAGCGGGATCAGCATATGAACCGAAAGGCTGCAAATGTCGAGTCCGCGCTTATGCAGATTGTTGGTAGTGTGCCTGTTTCAGAATGCGAATCCTGTCAGAAAGAACACGGCCCATGGGCACAATGCATCATTTATGAGATTCCCGGAGACGAAGCGTTGGCCTGCGCCAATTGCCACTGGGCTGGGGAATCCCGCCGCTGCTCTTTCTATCACCCAGTCGCCACGCAGACTACTAGTCAGACTCGATCGCACAGGTGAGGATCCTCAACCCAGGAGCAGATTGATGCTGCTGCTAGCGAGGCAGTCCGTCAGAGAGACTCCCAATGGGTTGCTGGTCTGATGCCCATCCTCGATAACCTAAAAGAGGCCCTGGCGAGTGCCAGGGGTGCACGAAGTCGTCTCTTCGATGAGCACAATAAGCTCAACGATCTTCAAATGGCCATCGGCATTGGGCGAACCAAGCTTGCCCCGCTCGGTGATGACGATGCCGTGCCCAAGCTGACTGAGTGCATCACCATGCTTGAAGAGCTCCTGACCAGAATGCGCCCTGCCAGTCGCCAGAGCTAATATTTCCAATTTACCACTCCTGCTTGAAGTCTTAAGTTTTTAGTTATTATTACCCCAAACCTCGCTTCACTCAAATACTTTAAGTCTTTTTTTTTCCGAGTAGTTTCAACGCAGAAACCATGTGAATTATGAGGAAACGATATTAGGTTAGATTTCGTGATGTTTTGGTAACCTGATCTTTTGTCGCGGAAAAGGGTTGGAGAGTACTTTTAAGAGGTTTCTCGGTCCGTAAGTATTATGAAAACTGATTGGATCCTCATGGATATTACTAGGTAGCTAACTGGCTTCCTACTGGCTTGCTTGATCTATAATAATATTTGGAGATTCTAGAGTAATGTCAAACTTGTTTGTAGGCATTATAACACCTTTAACCACTCATTCAGCTAGATTATTGCACTGGATTTGACACAATTGGAACCAGTTAACGCCCCTTGAAAACCCCATGAAAAGGTGCTTAGTATAGAAAAAAACAAGCCGGCAGCGAATAGAGTAAAAAAGAAGATCGTCATACAATATCCAAGCCAAAACAGCCTGCCATCCCACTCATCAGTATTAAATATAATGCCAGTGAAAACAACTCCCGCGAACAGAACCACACCCATGTTGCTGGCCATCATGAGCCAAGTCACAACAAGCGTGGCCCCTCTTCGCTTCTTGAGGCAAATTCGGTACAGATTGATGGAAGTCCCGATATTTTCTCGCTGCTCCGATGTGGAAATGTGATTAGTATTTGAAGGCAAATTATCGAGTATTATGGCCTTAACCAACGCTTCGGGAGCGAAGATCTCTTTTACTTACGTTCACGGTGGCAAAGCCTGGTCGAAATGGGACGGCAGAGGGACCATTCCGGTTTCTACCGACTGCGAGACAATTTTCTAAGGGTATGTGATTGCCCGGGCTGTGAGCTAAGATCGTGGTACTTTGAATGCAATATTGACGGTGGGAATCATCGGTCTGTGATAACCCCGGACCTAACTCGGTTTCTCCAATTCTAGCTTGTTCTCGGGAATAAGCAAGTGGTATTGATTTATGTAGATCAATGTGTATGTATACTTACTTCCGGAAGCTGCAATGGCTGAGAGGAACGGAAGAACAAGCATTCCAATAGGGAGAATCTGCCCAAATTGTGGCGTGAAGCTAATAGAAGCCTCCGAGTTCCCTCCCCAAACAATGAAAAAGCAAACCTGGCAAAGCGCAAAGGTGGAGTAGAATAAGAACCAAACGATTTCTGCAAAGAATGATCCTCTCAACTCGCCTGCTACGATACGGACTACTGCAAGATAGTCCTCTAGATTAGTTTGTCCCGCCAAGAGCCATGCTTCGGCCAAGCGCTCGCGATGGGCAGCAGCATTGAATGCCTTCATGTCTTCTTCACTCGGCCATGAGAAGATCTCCGCACAAAGTTTTGCTACCCATGCCTCGGGCGATTTCCGAAACTTATGACTATACAACTATGATTCTTCTTAGATAACCACATATGATAATGCCGATCATGGCTAGGGTTCCAAAGAAGACCATTTTTGAATAGGTATCATCATCGTACCAAGACAGTCCACTATCACCTCCCAATTGGTCCAGAGAGCAACGCAGTGTCGCATTTGTCGCCAGGCGTTGACCAGTTACAAGCTGGGGTATCAAGAGAGCAACAGATGTGAGCATTATAAAAGTCTTTATATCTCTCAACCATCTGTTGGTGTCATAGTGATTTCGGAGGACTGTCATCGACGAAAGGTGCGTGACGCACGAAAAAGGGCCCAAGTTCACAGCCATGCAGTATGAGTATGCTGAGATTGTCTTGTCCAGATCTGCAATACCATAGCGGATCAACAGGGAGGCAAACCAAGTGAAAATCCCGTTATCAGTTGTTGGTCACTCATTGTCAAGACAAAAGCTTCGAAATTTTTGATGCAATTGTTCTTATTTGTCTCCTGAGAGCGTTTTCTCCCATGACAGGCGCGATGCAAGGTATCGAGAATCAAATCATCAATCGCGTTATACCGGTCTTCACGCAAGAGTCTCTTGAAATAGCCTATTATAACGGTGCCTAGCATCATCAGGATCGAGATTCCAAAGGAGATAAGCACCTTCGGTACAAGTTAGTCTCAACCACCAGTTTGGACTAGTATTCAACTAATTATATCGGGGACATTACCCCGAACCCAGTCACATCAGGATCGCCGAAATCTTTCGGCGCGTATAAGTAAGGATCGTAACTCATCTTCCAAGAAAATGCAATCTTTATTCACAGAGTAGAATAGTTTGGGTCATGCTAAGTAGTAAGGTGGACTAGTCTAGTGATCATGTAACAAGTAACCGCGGCCCAAAGCTGCTTCAGATCGATTATAAAGACTGGCTAATAAGGAAATAGAAAAGGTCAAAAATAATCTTACTTAATTTGAGTGGCTTTTCAAGGCGCGTAGATTAAAATAGCCCTGATTATGCCAGGCCATCAACAGAGCGGCCGTGCCGTTTTTGTATTGTAAATGCATTGAACTGGTATTTATGTTGATAGACAGTTGCATATTAAGACACCTGTTCCCATCCTGTAATATTCTCAGCCTCGCCCTATTGCGCTCTAATACGAGGTAATGGGGCTGACCGGACAGTGTGATTGGTTCACGAAAGGTGCCCAGGTGCGTAAAAAGAAGCAAACATATGTTTGCCATGTAGTTTTGCGCTCAGCCCCAGTGGTTAAAAAAAAGTACGAAAGTGCGAAAAAAGATTCGAACCATCTCATGTTGATGATTATTGAGGCTAATATCTTATCATCCCAGTTGGAATGTAGATTTCTCTTTGGAAGCGGGTTTCTGAAGCCGAAGAACTAATCGTGCCTATGCTGCCGCTAATGCTCATGTTCTGCTTTTAGGCTGATTGGGTGGTTGCAGCAACTCCAAGTCCACAGCATGTCATGGTATCTCTGTCTTGTTAGTTTATTCCATCAAATCTTGGCACCAGCATTCAAGTCAATCTTCATATGTGACTATAATGAGTGAATAAACAGCGCCACCAACTGGAGGAAAGAAGTGTTATTAGGAAGCACCTAGGAAGCACCACAAAAGCAAAGATAGAGAAGCAACTGTGATGAAATGAGTCAATAGAAGAAAGAAGAGCTCCCAAGTAAACGCTAAAGACACAGTTAATTGGCATCTTTAGTCAGAATGTCGCCAATCGCTGAGAAATGCCTTCATACAACAGGCAGCTGTTGCTGCGGCATACTTTTGCCAGGTTTTATCCTTATGACTGTCCGAATAATCGCAGACGCTCTTGATGACCACCGTAGGGAAGACATCCCATACGCCGGCCCCTTCCATCTCAAATGCAATCACCTTTTCTTGGGAGGCAATTCGATCTCTATGGTGCCCAGATTTCATCACAAGATCCCCAGATGCAATGAGACCAAAGTGAATGTGAGACTTTCGTGCTTCGTTGGGGTTCATCCCCTGGTTTATTTGGGCATCGTGAACTCGAAGACGGAACATCAGCTTTGCATCTTGACAATGCAGTTCTTGACAAGATGACTCCGATGCTACACGGCAAACCTCGGCATCCAAATTATGACAAGTTGCACAGATATTGCACTCATCAGGATCCTGGTGTTTATGGCGATAGTCGGGACTATACAATCGGTCGTTTTCCGCCCCCGGGTCCTGATACTGATACAGTCCATTTGTCGTACACAACCCTGCAAGATATGAAGAAGTTTTCTCCATTAGGATTCTGCGGCCCCTTGTACCCGATAATTTGGCAAGGAAAGCACGAATTTCTCGATTTGGTCGACCGAGATTGTCCTCCAAGGTATCTTTGCGGACGACTTTGTCAGGGTACTGTCTGCCGAAATCGAACTGCACTAGCCCTGTTCCAATGATAACATCACCCAGAATGATCTCCGCCTCGTCATCTGTCCCCCATGGTACGCCTCCACAGATACCCACGACCAGTCCGACTTTGATGCCACTGAAGCTTGCTCGGAAACTGGCTGCTAAGCTCGCTGAATTTGCCTTGCCCATACCAGGCATAAACGCCAAAACGACATGATGATTAGTTATTCTTCCGATGGTATACGCATTGGGATCGCCGGCAGATTTTCCAAAGGAAAAGTCGTCCTCATAATACTCGTCGAAGAGGGCCTCTACAGCATCGAATTCCACCCTCAAAGCGCAGATCAAAGCGATCTCGAAGTCGCTTCGACGCTGGGGCCGCCGGAATCTTGAAGCCACATCATGCTTATGGCGAGATTGGTGATATTGCCCGGGGGCTTGGATGAATTTTTCCGGGTCGGATCCCATCGAATTGATAGGTTCCGGTGTTCCTTCACCACTATGCGGACTAAAATTTCCGGTACCGGTTGAATTTTGGTTCATGAGGTTGGAACTACACATGTTACACTCTTAGCAAGTCTTATTACAGGCGCTTTTGCATTGTTGGTTCATATTTCACTCACGTACTTTGAGTAAAACTGATGAAGGATAAATGAGGGAATGGCGTCAGACCGAACTGGTTCGTGATGTGGTCCTGTAATAGTCAGCGTTGAAGAAATTTCCTAGTATTTGGGATGTATGAGGAACCTTTCGTGAAATTTCCTGCGTCAGAGTGAGATGGCCAAGGGGCTGAAGTAGATTCGACTATCGTGGATCGTGGATTCAAGTACACGTCTCTCATTGTGTTGTGTATATCCTGACTCGTGTTTGGCAATGGGATATTTTGTGGAGGACTCTGGCCATTAAAATTGGGTGATGAGGTGCTGTTCTTATTCTGCTTTATCCAGCCCGGTCTCTTGATTGACTCTGCAAGCCGTGCACGCTGATCATCTCTCATCTTGATCAAAGAGGACGGAGAGAGTCGTTTGTCTGGATCTAGATGTGATTGGGGAAGAACGGGGGGAGGTTCAATGAATATAATCCTTTCCTTCCATTCTGATTTAAGCATCCCTGAAACTGTCTGAGACACCCCATAATTGATAAATGCCACTTTAATGTTGAGATGGGCGTAGATGTCATTGAAGGGACTGAAAATATTCATAAATTGGACCAACCAGGAATATGATGTGGGTGTTGGTGGCATGAACATAGAATCTATGATAATAAATGCGTCTGCGGAATGACTCAGTACCGACCCGAGACAAATAAAGCATTCATCCTCAGAGACGGGTTCTTCGAATATTGCAGAGACAGCTGCAATAAGCGTTTGGTTCCAGTAAATATTTGGCAGTTGAACCAACTGTAAAATAAGATATTTGAGAGCGTCGGTTCCAGTTGGATGTTGACCAGCCCCCTCTCTCAAGAAGTCCGAGTCTGGTCTTAGCAACCAGACGACGTGCATTTTCTTTTCTTGTAGCACATCAACAAGGTCTGTAAACAGCCTTTGCATATCAAATCGGTTGGCAAAACCTCCATTAATCACCGCCAAAGACGACTTGATACACGAAGACCACTCCCTGAGGCTTGAAATTGCCCACTCATAACCGATGAAAGGTCTATTACTCAACACCGGGAGTGTATTTAGACGCCGCCACCGATCCAATGCTTCGTTTGGTTCTGGGAAAGGTGAAGTACGAGTCAGATATATCCAATGTCGGATAGAGGATGAAGAGGAAGACATTCTATTCTTATGTGACAGTCGCGTAGACTGTGCTTTGATAGCAGTCCAAGACGGGGGGGATAGTGGTCAGCTCGATTTTGGGTCTGATAGACGTCTAGCGTACTCGGCAAATATGGCCCATTATTACAAGTTACTATACTGCCCAAAGAGGGGTAAGCGGGAGCTGACCTGACGTGGCTCCTTGTCACTGGATCTCGAAGCGCCGTGAGGCTGAACATCAGCTGAACTACAGTTTATTTATGTTCAGGAGACCCTCACCAAACCTGCGAATCGCCCACAGTTTCCATCCATCTTCCGGGCTGAGACTCAAGATCCTACAATATTTTGGATCATGTATGTACAAAGATTCCCAGATGGATTCATCTAACATGTTTATAGCAGGGGCCCCAACCCGTCGATCGCGCTCTCCAGGCTTCACGAAGGCTTAGCAGCTACCTCCCTTGAGGAGGCTAAAGAGGTCTGGAGACAGAGGCTTCAGGGCTTCGAGGAGTCTTACGATTTCGAAAATTCAAACGACTCCGAGAGTTCAAACGACGCTCTGGAAAGCCCAAACGACGGCTCTGAAGATCCTAGTAATATCGTTCTCGAGCAACCAATTTTGAATTATAGCACTATATCTCGTGATCGAACAGCAAATAGCAATTATTTGACCGAACAGCTCGTCGTTTTAAAAACGGGTCCTTTTAGCGCAATCGAGAGACCGGATGACACAGACTCTAGCGAAACCGAGACGTTGTTGGATCATGCAAATCTCATTTCATGGGATCCCACAGAGCTTCTAAGTGTTCTAGATGGTTCTGCATTCGCGACTCCAGAGTGGAGACCGAGTGATCAGCTCTTCGACGACGGCGACGAGTCCTCCCCCCCGCGGCCAGAGAGAGATAGCGTATCCGCTCTCCGGTCCTCCGTCAGCAGATTGAGGTCCGAATTGATTTGTTCAGTTCCATCCTTCGACAGGCTCAAAGCCACTAGTCTGGGCAGCCCAGGGAAAGGGAAGCCTGACCACAAAGAAATTTCCAAAGATACAAATACTTCAGAACCAGACATAAAAGTTAAGTCCACCATGGGCAGCGAATATCCGTCCGAAGGTGATAGTGCTTCGGAGAATGATGAAGCAGCCCCCCTCCGAAAGCTCCTACAGCAAATGAAAGCCCTAAGATCTGAGAATCGTCGCCTGAAAGAAAAGCTATCACAAACGGCCGATGATACAGCTGCAGCTAACAAAGCATCTGCTAGCTGTCAGATATTTCATCGTCTTAGCCCAACCGAAGTATCTCTATACATGCCGACGTGGATGATCGGCGATGGAGACCGGGAGTCTGTTTTGAGATTAGATGTCCTTCTAGCAAGACTAGACCGACATCTGGAAAAGCATCCAGAAATAGCATTCGCCGTTTTCAAAGATTACAAGAAAACCGCCCAGCACAATTCCGATGAAGCAAAAAATGAGACAAGTGATACAGCGCCACCGATCATCCCTGACAAGGAGTCAATTAAATTAACGTCCGATGATATGATCGGGGCCTTCAAAGCTTTTATGGAATTGCAACCCGACTTTTTGTCATTCTTTCCTGACTTCGGAGTGAATTCTGAAATTCCTGCGCCATATCTGTTTTGGTATCATTGTCGGTCTTCCTACGAACGCGTGGCTGCGCAGCTCAAAACACAAGACCGACATCTGATGGACCTTCTGACCGGATGGATTGAGGAGCAATACTCAGAGGAGTATGACCTGGCAGATACATTATTCGCCAAAGGCCGAGTGTCGTGTAAGACAATGAAGTACTTGGTGCGTCCTGGTGATGTGCTTGTCTCACAACACGAAGACGACACAGTGGTGGGATATATTTCGACCTCTTGGCTAGAGATCAACGCAGCTTCCACAACCTTCCCGAATAACGGCTCGGAAGGTGCCACTAATCGCGATGATAATTCCAACGAAGCCGGTGTTAACATACCAATCAAGAAGCAGACCATTATAGACACATATGATTTCCATGGCTGGCACTGGGACTACGACGGATCCTTTTATTCTCGTGATGAAATCATTGCGCTCAACATTCAAGCCAACTCACCTGATGAAGAGATTAAGATTACCACACTGAAATCTTTCCCCCTTAAATATGCGGACACTATCGTCAAAAACGGTCTACGGAGACGGGGAGAGATGTTCTGGGACTGTCGTGTCCAGAAGCTGGTAGAATATCAATTCGAGAATCGTAAAACGCTGGCCATAGTAAGTTTTCCCCTTTTATCTTCTCGAAACACTCGCCAACCTATGTCCACCATACCAGGAGACTGAGCGCTATATGATCGATGACATCACATACAAGAGGCTTCATCGCGGAAATGGGGTTGCTGTGGACCAAAAAGAGAAAAAGATTCCTGGTGCGCGAGAGCTATCCGAGAACCGTGCCCCCCAAGGTGACGAGATCTACGTTTTTCCTCGTAAGATTAAAGGATATAGTTTGGTCCGCAAAAGCTGGAGTATGTATTCCATACTAAATTGATTGAACTGACGGGTAGGCAATGGCTGACGAGAATTATAGTCGATCTCAAGGTAGATCAGATTCATGAGGTCCAGTGGAATAAGACTGCGTTTGACAACTTGGTAGTAGACCGAGATACCAAGGAGCTCATTCAAGCTCTTGTTATGAATCAAGTCGAGGCTGAGAGAGGCACAGATATCATCGCTGGAAAGGGTAATGGCCTCATCATGCTTCTGCATGGTGGTCCGGGTACAGGAAAGACATTTACTGCCGAGGCTGTAGCGGAAATTGCCGAGAAGCCTCTCTACAGAGTGACTTGTGGTGACATCGGAACCAAGCCGGAAGATACTGAGAAATACCTTGAGTCCGCGCTTCACCTTGGGAAGATCTGGGGCTGCGTTGTTCTTCTCGACGAAGCTGATGTCTTCCTTGAGGAACGGAGCCTTTCCCAGCTCGAGAGGAACGCTCTGGTCTCAGTTTTTCTTCGTGTCCTCGAATATTATGACGGGATATTGATACTGACCTCCAATCGTGTGGGAACATTTGACGAGGCATTTAAATCTCGAATTCAGCTTGCCTTGCACTACAAAAATCTTTCCGCCGACCAGAGACAGCGCATTTGGTGGAACTTTTTGACTCATCTTCGGGATATGGAACGAGGCGAGGATGCAACTATTGATATCGATGATCTACTAGACCATGTTGGTGAGCTTGCGAATCAGTTTGAGATGAATGGCCGGCAAATACGAAACGTCATTACTACGGCTCGACAGCTCGCGAAGCATCGACAGCAAATTATGAACTTCACTCATCTAGAGCATGTGATCAAAGTGAGTGCTAGGTTCGAAAAATACATCCAAGATGTAAAGGTCGGTCTCACGGATGATCAAGTGGCTCGCCAATACGGAAAGAGATGACTGTCTGGGGGTGTCACGGAGCTAGTAATAAAGAGCGGTAGTATGATTTATTCCAAGGTTTTTCGGACTGGGCAAACATTATCTGGTACATACATAAAAGACGCGATGCATTTGTTAGGATACTACACTATCAAGGACATGAACAAATATTCATTAGACAATTACAGTACGAAGTCGCTTTTCTAGCATCAGGAAAGACACGAGGCAGTTATTAGGCTATTAGGTTGACTTACAGTGTACTTTGAAGCCATAGAAAATTTATACTCATATTTTTTCCATGGCATATTATAGGGAAGTTTTCTAAATTTTCTAAAACGAGTTCAAAAACCATCCACAATACATACTTCTCTACTGTTCCTCTGCTAACCGTTGTATATGTATTGACACTTTATCTAGTGGGTAATTAATACAAATAGATTAGGATTGATGTTGAATCTATCAGTATAATAGATCAATACTCGGCTGTGCCAATAGAATCGATATAAGTGGTAAGTCCATGTTATGTTGAATATCGCTGTATGCTTCAGATACGGTCGACCACATGGAGATCGGTAGCCACTAGTCCTAAACCGGGCTAGCGCTACATATTGTGGGTCAATCATCCCAGCCAATCACACGCCCATCGCGAGCCCTAGCCGACTTACGTGAGCGAGCACATCATGTGACGCACAACCGACCCGCATCCAATATTCAAACCACTGAATTCTCATCCCCGACCAACGACAACCCCATCCACGACAACCCTGAAGGAGGCACCGTAAAGATGTCTGTTCGCAACCAGAGTGCGTACTATCTCACCCTGCGCTCTGCGCCAACTCGACCGAATTTCCCCGATTCCAAAATACTGACGAATTTTTGTGTTGCAGGTATCTCCTCTTCGCGGAGCAAGTCCCGCAAGGTATTTATCGACCGACCGACCGACCGAAGACAATCGACTCACAATTTTTAATAGGCTCACTTCTCTGCGCCCTCCAGCCAGCGTCGTGTTCTGATGTCCGCTCCCCTCTCCACTGAGCTGCGTCAGGAGAAGAACGTACGTTCCCCCATATCGAACCGATACCACAAACCAATTCGATGAAGAAAGAAAAAAAATCAAAAAGATGCAACCAACCATCCAATTGAGCGATTTCTAACACAATCTGCAACACACAGGTCCGCTCCATCCCCATCCGTGTCGGCGACTACGTTACCATCACCCGCGGATCCCAGAAGGGCCGTGAGGGCAAGGTTACCTCCTCCTACCGTCTGAAGTTCTGCATCCACGTCGAGAAGGTCTCCCGCGACAAGAGCAACGGCCAGAGCGTTCCCATCCCCATCGCCCCCTCCAACGTCGTCATCACCAAGCTGCACATGGACAAGGACCGTGAGGACATCCTCGCCCGCATTGCCAAGGGCCGTGAGGCCGTCCAGAACAAGTCCGCCTAAGGGTTTCACGATGCATGGGGTTTAGGTCGATTTTGCAATGGCGGTAATAGCGCAAGTTTGTTTAAGGAGCCCTCAAAAAGAGGGTCTAACCTATCATACCGAAATCAGGCGCATTGCGGTCAATGAAAAATGAAAAAATATCGTTCTTCTTCAATATGGTGTCAATTCTCGCATACCCGTTTGTTCCACGGCAAACTCGAATTGGGCCTGTTCATGAGAGCCCTGGATTTATCTGGGTATACGGTGCTGAGAGAGGTATTGTCGATTCACTACGACTGGGTCGAAGCAGGAGAGGATACGCTGGATGTCTGTTCCAGTGCCTCGGGGACGTAGGAGCACCGTTCTACACATCGCTTAGTCGTAGATTCCACGTAGCAAGGTGGCCGAGCGAGTAGGCAAGGATTTTTCTAGGATGGATGCTACGCAGACCCTAGGTAGAAAAACGCTTGGAACATGAGCCAAGTTGATTGGTGGGGCTAGATCCTCTGGCAGCTGGACAATCTCTATTTCTAGACTTTTAGGCTGTCCTCCAAGTTCAATATTGCGGCTGGAGCAGGCTGACCTCCGAGTCTGGTAGATCTTTTTTCGCGGCCGGGGTGGCCCTGGGGCTCATCAGGACTCTCCATTGATTAGTGTCTGACTCTGAGTAAAAGGCCTGATCAGAAGAACGATACATATCTTCTGTTTACTGCTTCTCCGGACTTACCTTTGCTTCAGTAGTAATACTTTGTGGGGCTAATACCATTTCTTCGAGTCCACGGAGCTGTGCCACATAAGCCACCTACAGGGAAACCAACACACTATCCAGCGAACAAATGGGATGCGTTAAGATTTTACATGAGATCATCTTTCGGAGAAGAAATAATGATGGTCACGGATTCTCGGGTTCGGATTCATTGTCTAACCCACTGGCACTGGCATTTTCAAGGTGTATTTTCGAGATCACTCACTGGTTGGCAGATATATATTAATAGCAGCAAGTTACTTCCGAGTTCGAGTCGAAACATTCAAGTTCAACCGTGACTTCCAAGGTTGAACGGATGGATGACGGAAGCCTATAAGAAGTATCAATTATATACCTTCAGGCAATGAGACAAAGAAATTGAGTTCTTCTCGGACTATAAGACCACTGATAAATCTAATGTAGAGGGGTAACCTCGCGAACCTGACCTGTCCGGGACAATCGGATTTGGAACTAGAACATTGCATGATGATATTACTAATAGAATTTTAACAGATCTGACTTTTATTAGAAGTCCCGCGAGATATATCATGAATGAAAACTTGAAGGATATGTCTGAAATGCAGCCGCAATGGAGGGGCGGGAAGTTCAAGTTCTTGCTGAACAGGTAAACGGCCGCGACCGGACGGGTTTCTTGGCGTCGAGTTAATGCGTGTTCATTTCCTCTACAGGAAAGTGTAAGAGTGATATACATTTCCTAAACCTATACGAGAGGAGAACAGTCGTCATTGGGTCGATGGGTGGTCGTCTGATCCGTTCCCAAGATGGACACGAGGGGCTGTTCCGAGAGGCGCGAGCCTCGGGCACCTAGAGGGGTTAGCCTTTGAGATTGCAGGGCTTTTCGAATCTTGAATTTCTAGCCAAGAAATACTGCGAAAGATACGGTTTAAAGACTCAGCAGGAAGGATTCCGATATCGCGGAGGGAGTATCAGTTGCAGGTCGAGGGAAAGCTTAAATTAGATAGGGTTAGCGTGGAGTTGAGCATGGCATGAGTGGACTGCTTGATCTCTGGGATCTCAGCTTCGTTTCCTAGCTCACACACTGAGACAGGTTTCTCATAATAATCCAAGAAATGATAAATAGACTCTTCGGTTATTATAAAGATTGATGACAGTCGTGATCAGTGGTAACTGTCATTGATGTATTGGCGAGGATGCGAGTAAAAATTACCAGCTCCTCTTTGTCGACTTTGAATCAAGTTAGAATACTAATTACGCTATAGATATCGGATTCGTTCAAAGGAAGAGAATAAGGCCGAATGACCTGAGATTAGGCGTCTGCCCAGAAACACCAAGTTCAAAAGTTCAATGAGCCGATCATCTCGGCCGAGATCTAACAGCTAGTACATACAGTGAACGTTTGATGCATGCAAACCGCAGCCATCGCATCCTATTTAAGTGAAATTAAGATCTTTATTACATCATAAGAAGGCAAAGTGCAGTCCTAGTGCACTACTGAAAAAGTCAAATAGGATGTACCTCAGACTGACAATGGAAGCCATGGTTGGAGAAGACATAAATTAGAAAATAAACTTGAGCCTACCAGGGAGCAGAAGTTCGGGAATCGAGTTAGTTCCAAGTCAATAAGTTCGCATAATATTTTAAACATCAGATCCTGCGGATTTCGGGATCCCTTTGGATCCTCGGCTTTGTTTAAAAATATCGTGAAAGACCTGAATTTCCAACGGCCTTGAGATATTAGCCGCCTATTCCTTTAGTGCTACCCTAGGGTATCTTTGGTTAGAACTCCGGTCTGTGCAGAGCCAAATCGAGGATGGCTGCGCATTTTGGGGGAGAGTCAGAACATGTAGGCAGCCCCATATGACGATTTCTGGCAGGCGGCAGTCTTTTCGTGGGTGTCATCCTCCACACCAAGCTGTTAGCAGATATAGTCAAATATAAAGGAGACTCCCTGAGTATGAGATGAAGTCCACGCAAGATAGCTAAGTGAGCCGACCTTATCAAGACTAAGATGAGTTGAATGCCCGATCTCGTCGCTAAGACAGCAATTGAAGCGAACTGAACCCCGAGAAGGGTCGATCTACGACTTTCGAAGCTTAGATAGACCTGCAGTTCCATACCACTTCTAGAGGTGTCCTCGCATCGAGATAGTGGCCGGCTGCATGAGCAACCAGATGGGATTCACTACCACACACAAACCAGCGGAGAAAAGTCTTTCGAGTGGAGCGGACAGTCTACCTCTGCCACTCGGTGTGGGAGGTCCTCGGACTAGATGGCCAATCTCAACTCGGTCTGAAGATTGGGAAAGAATGGAATTCCTGGTCATCGCTGTTGTCCATATTGAAAAAATGAAGATAGATGTTGTATCATGTAGGGCGAGGGCCCAGGGGAAGTCAGAATTGCTGATTCTGATGCTTATGCGTGCCTTTGAGATGTTTGAGTGGAGCGGCCCAGGTGTGATAGAGAAATGAGTTGAATGGAGGGGAATGTAGAGCCGATAATCAAGGGGATGGTCACGTGTTGTCTTCAATGGACTTCGGGGATCTCTTCTAGGATTCAGAAATTATTTAGAAGGGAAACAGTAAATCATAGGAGGTTAAAAGAGTATATTAGTATAATAGTGGCCCAAGGTAGCCTATAGTTTCCCAATAATGATTACCTTTGAGGGTATGAACAGTATTTCATAGGATACCTATGACATCAATATATAGCCACGTGAGAGACATCGGATGCATCTAAAGGAAGCTTTTGTGATCTGCCTATTTCAAGTCAATGCATAGGCTCTCCATCGCTCCGATCCACTCGCCTTGCTCTAGAAATGACCAATTAGTGCATCTGAATGACCAAGGTATCAGGTCCGAGTGGTCGGCGTTTCGGAGTCGGGCAGTTGCACCTATCGGCTTCACCCGTTGAGTCCGGAATTCAGCTCCAACTCCGAGAAGGAGGAGACTGTAACTGTAGACTGATGCGTGTGTGCTTCTAGAAGGGCTAAAAGGGTAGGCACGGGCGAGACTCCGATATCGCGGGCCTAACCCCTTTGGGTTTAGCGTTGACATCCGAAGGGCGTGCAGCTGCAAATGTGTACTTTTGGGACTCTCCACTCTCTCCTCTGGCATTGACATTGACATGGACGACAGCATTGAACTATGACGTCCCCTGGAATACGGGATCTGGAAATCCCGAGCCCAATGGAGCTTGATGGCTTGGATCATCCCCCGAGAATACGATAGCAAGCTGCAGTTGTTCAGCCCCTCCTCCGGCCAAAACCCCATGACACTCTCCTATGACTGATGGGTTTATCGGCCCACGGCACAAAGAGGCTGAGGACCGGCCAACTTGCGAGGGACCGATTGACGGCTTAGCGCCGCATGTGGCCCCTCAGGCCATGGGAACCAGTCTCCACTGTTGATTATTCACCCTGCCCTCTCTTACCCCAGACCAAGGATTGCTTTCCCACCCCCTCTTTGCAGACCGACTCTTTCTCTGCCATTCTTCGCTTTCCTGCTCTTTTCTTTTGGACAGGTGGTTCAGGCGGAATTGATCTTCCGTGAAACAAAATAGAGAAATAGGTCACCTCTTTTTTTGCCATGGAATATTTCGACTTTGAAGGTGCCTCATCGGCCCATGAGTCAAACCATCAAAGCGACGACGTTGCCTCGGTTGAGCTCGAGTTTGACGAGCCTGAAGAACAGACAGATAGATTCAACTCGCTGCTTCAAGACCAGGCAGATCTACCGCTCGATTTTCCCGTTGACCCGCCCGCCCCGGAGTCGGCCGAGCAGAATGTGGAAGTTCCTGTCGGCCCCGATCAAGACACCGGAGTCTACCCCATGTTCCGAGCCCAGGAACCTTGTGATTTCTGTCGCCGCATGGGCCTTGACTGCTTTATCGCAAAGAGAGGTGTGATGCAGAAAAACGGTTGTACCTGCTGCATCTCCCTCTGGCGCGAATGTAGCTTCAAAACCGCTAGAGTCCCTGGTCGTTTCCTCCAGACCTTACATCCTGTGACAGAGAACGCCTATATTCCCAACGGCGGCTTAACTGGGTTGAAAGCATTGAAGTCGGTTTCCTATAACGCCTTTGGTGATGACCCCGATGGTCGTTCTCGCAAGTCCAGCGCTCGATTTTCTCGAAAGGCCGTCAATATCTTAAAGGCCTGGCTTCGCGAGCATCACGAAAACCCTTATCCCACCGAACCCGAGAAGGATCAACTCAAAGAAAATACGGGATTGACCAGAACCCAGATTGCCAACTGGTTGGCTAACGCTCGTCGTCGAGGCAAGGTTCCTTCTGGTTCGGGAGCCGTTGATATCCCCGGTCAGCAACTTCCCAGGGATGTGTCTCTCATGACTCCTTTGGAACGTTGGAAGTACTCTCCTCCTGAGAACGAACCTGCCACCATCAGCGATATTAACCGTGCCTTGGCCAATCCACCTTTCGATCCCGCGCGTCAACGTCAGAAATCTGGTCACGTGAGGCGTCGCCCGGGGTCCAGTACCAATGAGTCAAGCCACGCCAGTTCCGAACATAAAAGATATACCGCCTCGGGTAGCAGTTTGGATACTAGCCGATCTTCTCTCTCAGATCTATCCTTTGCATCTGCCTTTTCCCACCGGTCATCCCTGGGCTCATTTGGCTCAATGGACCGCAAAGAACGTCGTCGTCGTCGCAAGACCTCGACACCTATCAATACTTTCAATCAACAGAAGGCTCGAGCATCTCGTCCCTTTCAATGTACCTTCTGTACAGATTCCTTCACTGCCAAATACGATTGGCAACGTCATGAAAAATCAATGCATCTCATCTTGGACCAATGGACTTGTTCTCCCCATGGCGGCGTAACGGAGGAGAATGGTATACTTCGTTGCGTCTTCTGTTCCGTCGCCAATCCAGATAAAGATCATCTGGAGACACACAACTACATCAGCTGTCAAGAAAAGTCCCTCCAAGAGAGAACCTTCTTCCGGAAGGATCATCTGAATCAACACCTCCGACTCATGCACAATGCAAAATTCCAACGATGTATGGACAAATGGCACAGCAGTATCACCGACGTCAAATCACGGTGCGGGCTTTGTGGCTCTAGCCTACTCACCTGGAAAGATCGGGTTGATCACCTTGCTGGCCACTTCAAGAATGGAGCCAACATGTCCCAATGGCAAGGTGATTGGGGGTTCGAACCTTGGATCCAAGAACGCGTGGAGAATGCTATCCCTCCATATATGATTGGATACGAATGGAGATCCCCCAACCCTTGGACCACTGATGGCAACCCACCGGCGCTGCCTGTCCCGAACGACGCCAACTGCTACTTCCGCCTGTCACGCGAACTCACGGCTTACATTCACAACCAAACAGCGCAAGGGATTGTCCCGACAGATCAGATGCTACAAGCGGAGGCTCGCCGAGTTATTTACTGTAGCGACGATCCTTGGAATCAATCCTGTGCCGACAACCCTGTTTGGTTGAGTATATTGAAACGCGAGGCAGGACTCGAAGTACCAGCGACCGAGGAGAATATCCAGTTTTCCGACTTGGGTCTTCAACCTCCATTTGCCGCTGTTCAAGGTGGCTTGCGAGGACCTACCCAAGAAGCAAAACCGCTGGCAACAACAGCTTTCCCGGGTGCACTCCCCAGTCCCGCGGTATCGAGCCCTGGAATCCGAAGCCCCGCCTATCCTGGAACAGGATTTTCATCCGCGGCAGCCAGTCGACCAGGAAGTTTGTCAGGCAGTTACGCTGGAAGTTCAGGGATGATCTCAGCTGGGGTCCCAGCCTTTACTTCTGATTGGGGCAGCAGTCTGACCGGTGGCCCAGCCTCAGCCTCCTCAGCACCCGCAGATGGGGGAGCACCTGATCCACTCGTGCAGATGGGTTTCGACCCAGCTTTCCTGCAACGCTTGAACGACAACTACAGTGAACTCACGCCGCCGGATATGGAAGCAATGGATTTGATGGAGTCAGCTGATTATAATGACAAGGCGAAGCAGCCTTGGGTGGATCCGGCAACACAGATGCAACCTGGAATGGTTCCTGCCTCAGATCCTATCCTCATCGCTCATTCTACAGAAGGCGGACCACCTGCGTCAAATGCAGCCCAGCCTGGCATGCCTGCATTCGACGATGATATGAGAAACTTTTGAATGCCGTGGTTTCTATGATTGTGATGCATCTCGACTCAAGCGGAGTCGTCAAAAAGTTTATAATTGTGACGGATTACTGGACGATGGAAAGCAACATTATGACAACTTGGATCCTTATTTTTTATTTCATTTTATTACTATACATTGTTAGAAATCAATTGGCGTTTCATCTTTTTGGATCTTATTTGCCTTGCTCTCCTTTCAACTTTCGCCTCGTAGCGGGTGGTCCGATTGAGAATCACACCCCACCATGCTGACCCCAACCAAGCCATATTCGCTTGAGCGTTATCCTATCGCTTTTAATCTGACCTACGCATTGCGTACCTGACCCACACTCGCTACACACGTGGGGCCCCGGCTTTGGAATCAAATTGGGTGGTTTGTGCCGGCCTCCGTGCCGTGTGCATGGTTGACTCATACCTTAGGCCACGAACTGATTAGCAACACCGCTCTTCATACATCATTTCTTCAGACCCAGTATACTGGTTGGTGGATTTCTGCTCGGTCGACTGCCGAAACACCTAATTTTCACTTGAGTCAGATGTTCCAGCTTGGTCTACGCTAGGGTAGTCCTATCATCTGCGATGCGTCCGTATAATATAACCCTACTGGGACACCGACCCGTCTGCATTATGCCGAGGTTCACGCAGACCCTGTTTTAGAAAAATGTCATATTTCCTTTGTTCAGCTTAGCCTATGCAAGTTCCATCCTCTAATCACATTGCATATATTGCAGATATCACTTCCTTTGATTTGCTTGATTTTGACCCCTCGGGCTTATAATCTCCCCGAGATCTGGGACGCGTAGTTCGTGATGGGTTTTTCTGTTTCTCAATTGGAGGGTTTGTAGTCAAAGAGCGAGGTCCCGCGCCAACGCCACAAGATGAGTCTAGCATATGATTGGACTGCTTATAGATCAAGATCCACGATCCTGGTCCAATATCCAATATTCTTGGTGCTAAACGTGCTTTTGCATTCGGACGAATAGGCAGTATCTTTTCGTCGTATACTTTACGGCAATCCGCTATATTTTGGTCTCAACCTTGGAAGTATTAAGACAGTCTGGAAAACATATTTCTTTGTCACTTATGCCGGGGCGAGGGGAGCAGTGGACAGGAATGCAATGTATATCTACTTAATAGCTACCCCAAGCCATTTCAAATATCGAGAGCGAAAGTCGCGCCTATATTCCTGTCTGTTAAGATCAATAGGGCGTGGGCACGAGAACTCGCAACAAGGATAGAGATCTGTGATTTCTAAACACCCAATTTCCAGTATCTGGTACCAGTTTATAAAATGAAAGGGTAAATCTAAAATTTTTTTGCGACAAGTTACATTCAAAATATTTACACTGTGTTTGCTGAATATAAAGATGAAGGTCACCGTTGGAACCCTCTTATTGTTGAGTTTCTGCCTAGCAAAATGGGTTGATGCTGCGACAGTCTTCTTCCCTCTTGTCTTAACTTGGAAAAATACCACTGTGGCGGGGAATATCAGACCAGTAATTCATTCAAACTTCCAATTTCCTGGGCCCGAACTCCGGATAAACGAGGGTGATGATGTTCAATTTGCTGTCACAAATCTCTGTCCCTTTAATGTCACGGTTCATTTCCATGGTGAGGTTTTTTCCTGCAGAAGAGGCGAATCAATGAGCTAATAAAGTCTTTAAAGGGATTGAACAAATCGGAACCCCTTGGTCCGATGGAGTCCCGGGAGTGTCACAGCGTCCAATTGCCACAGGAAAGTCCTTCCTCTATAGATGGACCGCTCAGCAATATGGCGCGTACTTTTATCATGCACATCACCGAGGGCAGTTGGAAGATGGTCTTTATGGGCCAATATACATCACTCCCTCGGCGAACGAGACCAGACCTTTCAGCTTGATTACAACAAACAACACTCAAGTCAAAGCTATGCTGGCAGCTGAAAAAAACACCTCGCCTGTATTGCTCTCAGATTGGCGCCTTCTCACTTCGGAGCAAGTTTGGGCTGCTGAAGTAGCCTCGGGAGTCGACTCCTACTGTGTAAATGCCCTTCTCATCAATGGAAAGGGCGCAGTCACCTGTCTGCCTCCCGATGTCATAGAATCTTTGATCACACCGAACGTAGCTGCTGTCCTGGGCAATTATAGTATGACTGATATAGCGTGAGCGCACCCATCATGATCACAACGAAAATAAATCACAACCATAGTACTGACGCTTTCTAGTTGCTTTCCTCCCAATATTACTCTTTTGCAAGGAGATTATCCTCACAACTATGATGCACTCCCGCCAACAATGTTCTCTGGATGTACACCCACTGAAGGCGAGCAGGAAATCATCAAAGTGGATTCCGGACAACAGTTCGTCAGCTGGGATCTGACCAGTGCGTCTGGACATCTTCATCTCATTTTCTCGGTGGATGAACATGACATGTGGATATATGCCGTGGACGGTCGATACATCGAGCCCATACGTGTTAATGCAATCAACATTCCGAACGCAAATCGATACTCGGTTTTGGTTCCTCTCAATAAGCCCCGTGGCGACTACGCTATTCGTCTAGTCAGCGGCAGCTCGCAGCAAATCCTAAACACCACTGGAATTCTGAGGTACAAGGGAACACCGCAACTCAATAGACCGTCAAACCCGTGGGTTCTGATAAACGGCCAGAATGCCACAGCAGATACGGTCTTCTTGAACGAGTCGCTGGTACTTCCATTCCCTCCTATTGCACCCGCAGCCACCGCAGATGCAACCTATAAACTGACAATTGAGCACTTCAACGCCTCGTATCTCTGGACCCTTGGCAATGATAGTTATAGCCTTGCACTGGAGGAAGGCCAACCCCTTCTGTTCAATCAAACTGCCATTCCAAGCGACTTGATTATTCGAACGAAGAACAATACTTGGGTTGACTTGATCATCGAAGTCGATGCCCCACCCATCTCGCCTGAACACCCAATCCATAAGCATTCCAACAAGCATTTTATCATTGGACGAGGGTCGGGAGCTTTTAACTATTCATCTGTTGCAGAGGCGATGCAATATATTCCAGAGTCGTTTAATCTCGTTAATCCCCAATATAGGGATACGAGTGATACGCAGATCGCACTTTTTGGACCGACATGGACGGCCCTGCGATATCATGTCGTCAATCCGGGTGCTTTCTTGATGCATTGTCATGTACAGGTTCATCAGAGTGGTGGGATGGCCGTGGCAATTTTAGACGGTGTTGATAAATGGCCCACCATCCCTCCTGGATACCTCCTTGATTCGGGATTCTTTTGACATGGATAGAATATGAGATGAAAGTCTGGTACGAAATGAGTAAATAATGATGGGAGATATGGTGATATATGGGTCTCGGTTTATAAGAAGCATAAAATCTATTTCAAGATGTGATTATTTTGTTGAAACAAGGGCTATGTTAGTCTATCATGCTGCCAACGCTGGAAATGCGGGATCAAAAAATCTAGTAAAACTTGTAGTAAAACAAAAAAAGACAATGACTTTTATGCCATCTCCTCACCAGTGGCTCTGGTGGCTCTGTCTTCGTCTACCTCTCCTTTCATGACTCTTTGAGCAAACGGACTCCGACCTCGAATCCATGCGCCATATCGAATGAAGGCGAATGGAATGATTGCCAGAGACAGAGAAATAAATGCCAGCAAAGAAGTCGCCCAGTTGATGCCCAGTTGACTGTACATGGGATTGGTCGCCAAAGGCAAACAAACAGCCATGGTAGATCGGATGGTACTGGCAGCTGCCTGAGCTGACGCCGAGTACTGTTTATAGGCATCGGTTAGGTAGTTGATCATGGCCATGAAGATAAGAATGTATCCTAGGCCGAAGAAAAGACCAGACATAATTGGTGTGATCGGATGAATGGATGTTTTGGCAGTCCATGCGAGCCAGAACATGGCAACAGGAAGTCTGAACTTGTGAGTATTGCGAACATTCTTATGTGAAAAGGGGAGATTGAAACAAAGAAGTACTCACAGTGGTGCACCAATGGCGGCGAGAGGGAGACGTCGATACTCCTCAACCGTAGTCCATTGCTTGCCAGCTTTCTGTGCCTTGGTGTGGATCATGCCATAGCACATGAAGATTGTGAAGGCAACTAGGGCACCAACCGAGACTATCCGAAATTAGTTTTGAAGTTCATGAAAACTCGATGGGGGTTTAACGTACTTGGGAGAAAAGCAAGCCCGGCGATACCAGCGGAAAGTCCATACAGATCTAAATGTCAAGTTAGCTACCAGTCTATATCTCATGCAATGTGAGTTTCATGATATTATAACCTACCTTGAAAAACCAGGGGGTATGCCTGGAAATAGAGATAGAAGACTGCGTATGTGAAGCCCATGAAGAGCGACGAGAAAAGAAGAATAGGCTCCTGGACGGTCATCACAAAGGGTCGGGTGAAAACGGTCATGATTCCATCGCCTTTAGGCATGGAATTTAGGACATTAGCAACCTCGTCGTCAGAGTCACTTTCTTCTTTGAGTTGCTTCTTCAGAGCTCTTTTCTTCAGAACCGGAACATACGTCTCCGGAATGAACACCATCAAAGGGAAACCAACACCACCTGCAATTAAACCGACCCAGAACGTCCAGCGCCATGAAACAGTGGAAATAAAGCCAGACACGAGAGGCGCCATCTGAGGTCCGAATGCAGTGACTACCATGAAAAGTGCCATTGCGGTTCCCCGAGTCTGAGGACTCTCAAGGATATCTGCGTACAATCCGCCGAGGACTGCATTTGGAGATGCTGCATTAAGTCCAGTGAGGAGGCGGAAAATAAGCAACGCAGCAAAATTAGGGGATAACGCGCAGCCAAGAGTGAAAACGAGATAACCGAAAAAAGTCCCGACAAGCACAGGTTTGCGACCAACGTGCTCACTCAGAGGGCCAAAGATGAGTGGCCCTAAGGCGAAACCAACAAGGTATAAGGATGTTGGTAGAACGAGCAGAGTACTGTCGATTGGAATGTTGAAGTACTCTGAAAGTTCATCCTTTGCGCCAGAAGGAAGAGAGGATCCAAAGGCAGCATTGAATATAAACAAGATGCCAGCGGCAACAATGTGTAGCTTCTTGCCCTATTGCAATTGATTAGTTTGAAACCTAGAAAGTCTTCGATTTTATATACAGCAGATCATCACTCACCTTCGAGAAGGTAAAAGGATGTTGGAAATAATCATTAGATTGGCTCATTCCTTTCGAAGAGCCATGGCCCACAGCCACAGAAAGCTCTTTCTTCTCAGGCATGGAAATAGCAGATGGTCACTGTAGTACGTTGATTGAAGACGTTAATGACAGGATGTTCGAGGAACGCCCAAGCTTTTTTTGACATGAAAATTGTATGTCCCTGTGACGCCACAGCAGCAACCCAATAGCACTAAATTTGATCAAAATTTCTTCATCGTGACCCATCACTTGCTGTTAAAAGCAACGACCCACAACACGCCCCCCCATTACATGACCCACAGCGCGCCCTATCCCCCCCGCCCTAGTTCGGTCTTCTTCCGGGTATACATAGACAGCTGGCAAGGTTCGAGCCTGACGGGTATAAGCGCCGAGATGGTCATAGGACGTTAGGTTGTATACATTGATGTGGCTGCTCATTGATTCAAGATTTCATTGGATATGATTGTAGTCTATTTGTTAATTGCATTCCCGCCTGCAGATGTATAGTGTTGATCGCGGGGTAAAAGAAGGAAGATTCCACAAATTAACAAGATTTTCACTGGCAGATATACGTGAGTCATACGTGCCACGTATCTTCCTGAGTGCGTTCACAATATAATAAATATAATTTATATATTTTTTAGAGCAACAAGATGTCGCTTTTTCCAGATTGCCACCAGAACCAAGAAAAACCTTGAAAGTTTGGAGTAGAAAAAAAAACAATGCGGATTACATAATATCGGCGAAGTCGCCGATCCATGAACCTCCAACCTTTCTGGATGCATCAAAACCACCCAACCCGAGGTTATCTGCCACCAATAGCACTTCTGGAGAGGAATATAATGGCCGAGGAACAGCAGTTTGACAATCACTCGGATCTAGGAGGTTTGTCCTCGGATTCCTTGTGATATGGGGCTCTGGACTAACGCATTCATATCAGCAATTTTTGACCCAGACTGGAGCTGGTTGGATAGCAATACACTATACTCTCAGACAAATGAAGGCCTCGTTGGCGGAGTTCAAAATGAAAGCGTACAACCTATCTACAGTCCCCTGGAATATGTGAATCCAGATGCTGGGTTTTTGGGCTCGGTATCGACATCCGATGTGAACCTGGAGGGTCCCGAGATCGGCCTCTCAACTGCAAATAGCCCATTATCACCTTTTCACTCCGAGACACCCAGTCCTTCGATGGGATATGTAAGTCCATATCTACGAAATGGTACTTTGAGGAATCCTCCGGTGTCTCATCTGCCGTCCGGGGTGAATACCCCACCACGCGGTCTTCCCCGAAGACGAAGTCGCTATTTCATGTCACGATCAGCCTCCAAGCAGAGGACCAACCCGATTATGATTCCAACTGTCCCACAACCAGACGAATCTCTGAATCCAATGCAAAGATGGCAAGAGTCACCACCGGAGGATGAACCTGCCTCCATGTCGGCTATTATGGATGCAGTTAACAACGCAGTCATTCAAGACAATGCCCGCCTATCCGATTACCCCAGTACCGCCTCGGAAACGAATAGTCGTGGATCGATAGATGCATTCCGCTATCACCGCGGACGTCCTTCATCAACAAGCGGGGAAAGTGGCACCAGTATATCATCCAAGTTCTCAGGCGCTTCCCACCGTTCTGCTGGCTCGGGACTCTCGCCGTCCGGCTCGTTGAGTCACAAGTCGCAATCGCGAGTAGGAAAGTCCCGACAGACTAAGACGAGCCAAGAGACCCGGAGACGATTCTGCTGTACATTCTGCTGTGATCGATTCAAGAGCAAATATGACTGGGCTCGGCATGAGAAATCGCTCCACTTGAACTTGGAGAAGTGGATTTGTACTCCATTTGGTGGTGTTGTTTTCTCATCCACAACTAACAGGACTCATTGCGCATACTGCCATGCTCTCGAACCTAGCCCCGAACACCTCTCGCTACATAACCATCTCGCATGTCAAGGAAATAACCCTGAATTCCGCCGGAAGGATCATCTTACGCAACATCTTCGCCACACCCACAAACTCGACGTGATGCCTCTCATTGACGACTGGAAAATAGCCGGTCCGGCCGTCTCATCACGTTGTGGGTTTTGCGATATCACGATGAGCACTTGGAGCGAACGAATTGAGCATCTGGCTGGACACTTCCGTGACGGCGTAACGATGAAAGAGTGGCGTGGCGATCACGGCTTCGCACCTTCGATTGCAGCGCAAGTTAAGAACTGGATGCCGCCTTATATGATCGGATCAGAGTCCCATAGTTTGATTCCATTTTCGGCAACGGACTATAATGTCCGCGACCACTTGGACCAAATTTCGGCGCGAGTTCATGGGGAAGAAAATCTTACTGAACAAATCGATCTGCCTGCATTGGATGAGATCCCACCGAGGTCCCAGTTAAGTTCCTTTACGGAAGTATTGACCAAGCATCTTAGCCAGTATGCGCAGCGGCAGATGAAATTGGGGATCATCCCGACGGATGAGATGTTTCAACGCGAATCGAGACGCATTGTTTATGACACGGAGGATTCGTGGAATCAGAGTATTGCGGATAATTCGGAGTGGCTGGATGCTTTTAGGAGATTGCATTGTCAGCCGGTTCAGGCGACAAGTAGTGCACAGGGGGTCGATGGGAGTGGATTCCCTTACGAGATGGCTGGTCCATCACATACCACTGAATGATGTTTATAACCCCTATTATTAGTAGCGTTTAATGTAATTTCTACAAAGATACCCCACTCAACCTTTCATCAATAAAACACATCGATCTAGGTCTGTAAAGCGCAGAGGTTGTGTGATTTTCGATTGACTAAATGAATTGAAACTCGAATTTCGTTTGCGATAATAATAGAAGAAGGAAGTGTAAGTGGTATCTTGTACAGATTGACAAAAATACGAAAGTGCAAGGGGCGATCCGAGAAAAAGCAAGCTCATCCATGGGTATACAGAGAGATATTCAGTCAGTCAATAATTATTCCTCTTCCGAACTGATTGATCCTCCGTTAACAGTCTGCGGTCCCCGATTTGGAGAAAGAGAGGATCGTCGGGTTTCGGGATGAATATTAGGATGCATCTTCGTATTCCACCATAGTATCCTACAATTCAGAAGAAAGTGTATTCGATGGACTGGTAGGCGCCTGGTCTGGAGATTGACTTTGGGTATTCGATTTATCGTTCCTACGCGGTCTTGCGCGAGGCTGAGATCTTTGATGGTCTCCATCAGATGACTCGTCAGACATCCATCCCCGCTCCACTGCTTCCTCAAATTTGACGGCGTATGGACAGCCGTAACATGAGAGGATATTGGACTCTTGGATCCCCAAAAGGTTGCTGCAGTAAGGACAAACTAGGAGGGTCAGTGGGCGACAGAGTACAAAGTAGATGGAAGAGCCGACGTACACAACAGATGAACTCTCATGGCTTCACTTTGTCTGGACGGACGACTAACAGAAAACCTCAGCCTATATGACCCGAGTTTGAAAGCTGATGGGCTTAGATTGACAGTGAGGAGTGAACGGTGGAAAGTAAACAGAGAGAAGAGGGGAGAAGTGGATGTGAAGTGGACTGGATTAGGAAGGCAGGCAAGGCCCGGCCTACTACTACCCCAGAGTATACGCTGGTAGATAATGCCAGGGCTTCCTACTAACTTATTTTATTACAAGAATACAGCACATGCAGTCGCTAGTAGTATCATAACTGGATTCATCAAAGACAAGGCTAACAGGCTAAATGACAAAAGACGCCCAAATCGCGAATATCTAACAAAACGTAAATGTGAATCAACTTGAAAATGTTCACCTCATATCGTTCCGGTCATAAATAATTGAATTGCGTCGTGTTTCCATTGCCCCTCCAAAAGGAGGAGAAAAATATGTCCCACTTTAACGAGCGCTTGTTTATACTTCTTCAACATGTTGAGACTCAACTTGGGTTTCAATTTGGGCACCCTCTTGAAACTCGGGTGACTCGAGATTGGCGTGCTCTGGTGTTGCAGATGGTGCTGGCTGGTGGAGGGTCGATTCATCGTCGATAGAGGAAGGGAGAGACGTCGGAATGTCATCTTCGTCGGCGGTAGATGACGATGCTACTTCCGATAGGCGAGGCTCCGGGTCAATGGAGGCTTCAGGAAGTTCAGGTGTTAAGATAGAAGGGAGCTTCTCTCCAATATCAGACGACGGGGTTGCTTCTGCAAGCGGGGTCGCTGATTCCGAAGCGATAGACTCGGGCTTCCTCTCAGCGGAAGAGGATGAAGGAATTTCGTCTACTGGTGACAAAGCAGACGCTTCGGCAGAGGTGACAATCGATTCAGGTACCGGTACGGAAGCGATAGGCTCAGACCTGATTGAGGCTGCCCTGCTCTCAGCGGAAAAAGATGGAGGAATTTCGTCTACCGGCGACGAAGAAGAGGCCTCGGAAGATATGGCAATCGATTCAGGCGCCGATACCGAAGCAGCTGGCGTTGAAACAATAATATTTTCTTCGGACAAGATGGTCGAAGTAAACGAGATTGCTGGAGCCTCCATGGTCACACTTGGCACGGTATCAAAACCAAGCACCTCCGCCGGGGATACGTGCATGGCCAATTGAGTATGCTGTGGACGAGCCCCAATTGCGAGAAATACCACAAGTATACTCATGACGACAAGGGCGATATTACGTCTGTCACCTGCCAGCACGCGGATATAGTTGATAAGCAGGGTCTGAAGAGCGATCTGAGGCTGTTTCCTTTTCTCCTCAAATTCGTCGACTTTTTTGACCTCAGCCTTCGACTCGTGTATATCTGATTCCGAGCTGACTGGCACATTCTTCGCAGGCGGACTAGCTTGGAACGAGCGAGGATCACTGCCAGCCCTCGAATGACTCTGAATAGATAGTCGGCGAGGATCGATGTCACTCTGGTTCAAGTCAATTGTCGAACCAAAACCAGAACCAAGATCTTCCTTCGACAGAGCCCGTTCCTCCGCGAGTCTCTTCTCCAATGTCCTTCGCACATCAGACGGCAACCAAAGTCCAACCTCAACATCAACCTTTTCCATCTCCTTCCAAGCAGCCGCCCAAGCGCCCGCACGCATAAGCCCATTCGCAGCAAAGACGCGAATCTCCCACTTGCGATTACTGTCCGTATGCCTCTGTACATGACCACCGCAATCAGGACACTCATCTCCCTGCTCCTCATCCGTTTCACTCTCCTCTCGATCAGAATACTCCCCCTCAGACCCCGGCCCACTCTCCTCGTGCCCAAGGAAATGACCCTGATGAAGGCGGGAGCGCTGCAGCTCCAAACTCTCCAGCAGTCGTTCCTCGAGCATATCATACAGATCCTCCGGGTGCGAAATCAACACACCTCTATCACGAAGAACACCGGACCCCACCTTCTCTTGTAACCGTCGCCATCGCTTCCAATACTCCGGCGGCAGGGTCTCTTCGACAATATCCTGATTCTGCGGCAGCGATGCGCCAGCTACAGGCAACGATGGCGCAAGTAAATTACAATGCAGCAGCACGAGCGGATACTCCTTCTTCGGCTTGGGTGGTTTATTCGCCGACGCCGTGGGCGAGTAATACGGTGATCGCTTTAAAGGCGATGAGCCTGGTGAACGTATTCCCCCGCGTCGACGCGGTGGGGTCAGGTACTCATCTTCATCTGCTTCATCTTCGGTGTGCATCTGCATTGCACGGACGGAGCTCGGCTTGCGGAAGGCGGCTTCGCGCTGGCGGATAGTACGGATGTTCATGTTCTTTGGGGGATCGTCGAAGGCACCGAAGCGGGCCTCGTCGTCTTCTTCGACGGTATATGCGGCCATTTTCTCGTGTGGGTTCATGGAGCGCATGGAGGTGATTTTCTCCAGTGGGTGGATGACGACTGAGGCTGGGATTGAGGAGAATGAAGATCGGCTTGATGCTCTGGATTTCATTTGGTCAAGTTCGTCGTCCATATCTCGGCCAAAGATGTCGCTGCTGGAATGTCGAGTCGAAGAGGATGAGGAGGGGTATTCATAGTCTCGAGACATTTGGCCGTCGTCTGTGACAGTGTCTGTGTCGGCCTCGTGGAGGTGGGATGTCTCGAATGAGGCTAGTAGATGCTCCTTGTTGGGAGGGGCACAGGGTTGAGGACTCAGGATTTGGTCGGAGGGATGGCGATGGCCCTCCGGAATGGAATGACTCTCGTCATTGAGTCTGGCCATTGGGCACACATGGAAGTTGGAAGTTGGAAATTGCGAGGCTGGTGTGATCGTCACATTCACACCGACCAGACCAATGTTGACGTGGCTCACCGCTTTGGTTGTGCCGGGCAACCACGTATCTACTAACACTGACGCAAGAAAAACTATACTGAATCTCATTAATTTTAATTTAATTTACTGGAAACATGGTCGAAACTGAAGAAGTACGACCTATTTGTCGTTGGTCATGCTGATTGTTTTTGATATGGCAATGATCTTATCATTCGGTTGTCTAACGGCTCACTAAATATTGAGGTGGACACTGGCCCACCTACTCCACATTGATATCTATATCCGAGTCGATAATGACGATGTTGTGCCTCCAAGGTCAGTCATATTCAGAATCATCACGGTGTCATTATTCAGCCAAACAAACATGCAGGCGCTGATACTACCCAGCCGATCTATGGAAAAGCCAGTGGCTGTAAACAAATCCCCCGACGCCATTCTGACCAAAGGTCAGACCCAAAAAAGCAAAAACCAAATATTCATCGCTAAAAAGTCCAACACCAATGCAAAGAAAAGAAGGAAATCCGTTCAAAAAATACATATTTACCAGAAGGACTAAAAAAAGGTCATGACCAATCGTCCTGGAACTAAGTAAGAAGACTCGTTATTGTGGTGGTGGTGGGTGAGGCGTGCTGTCGGGGCTCATGAGCGGGAAATTGTGGTTTTCACCAAAGAAGCTGAGTACATCTTGCGGTAGGTATTCGAGCCAGGGAATTATCTCCCCGTTGGAAAATGGGAACGACTCTTGTTGGTGGAGGGTGTTCATGTCCACATCGTGACTTTCGATTATCATACCACTCGTGTCGGCGTTCAGTGGGGTATGCATATCGCTTCGTGGACCCATGTGCGCGTGACTTGTGTGCTCTGCAGTGGCGGAAGATACTGCATACCCGTAGGCGGATGGATTACTCTCCATTTGGGTGGACGGGAGAGTAGGAGCGTAACCCCCCGGGGCGGCGGTTCGCGAGCCCGACTCTGGGAAGGGCGATGCCATGCTCATGAAGTAGGGCGAACCAGTCCCAACTGTTCGAGGAGGCACTGCAGTGTACTTCTGCTCTGTTGAGGCCAACGCAGGCGCACTCGTCTCGCCATGTGTTTGAGGAGGGGCAACGTTTGGAAAGGCAGAACTTGCACCCTGTGCAGCATTTGTTTGTACAGAAAGAGCCGGGTAGCTGTGACTATACTGGGAAGGATGGGACGTTCTGCTGACGGGAGGCTCCGGGAGGCCATGTTGGCCGGTAGGCATTTGGTACAATAAACTGAGGTTAGGTTGCGAGGAGTTGGTGGCTCCCGTGAGCGCCCACCCAATGGCTGGAGCAAAGGAATTAGTTTCAAAGCCCCAAGTACTATGAACAAAGATGCACTCACCCTGACTAGGATCGATCTTTGGAGACCATTTGCCATCCGACGACATATCAGCTACCCCGGGCGGCCTCTCTACCTCTGAATTCGGATCTATGGGTGTCTTTGCATGCCAGCCACCCGGAGTAAACGACTGGTTTGGCGTGTTTTCGGTGGTGTTTTCCATGTCTTCAGCAGTGTACAGCAGTGGATCGACGATTCCTTTGGCCTTCTGGTCGAGCACTGTCAATATGTACCTTGTCCCCTCCCAGTATGCATCTAATGCTTTCAGGGCCTTGTAGCAACGCTGGTAGTTCTCCCTTGCAGCCGATGCGAGCAAAATGTGTTTGGCGGTGGACTTCCTCTCGGGCCCATTTGATGACTCCATTGTAGGCATTACGAACCCGCTTGATTGATTGGCCAATAGAGCTGGTGGCGGCGGTGGTGATGTCGATCTTGAAGCAGGCATTGAGTAATATGCACTTTCCATGAGAAAAGCACATGCAGCGATGTACATAGGCTGGCTAGTGAAAGGATTGCCAATGAAGCTCTTTCCATCGACCAGCTCCGAAAAGGACAGTATATCAGCTATCGTCTTGGCCGAGGACATGGATAGCTCGCGACTATTGGGATAGAGATGCTGTATTGTTCCGCCAAACGAGTTGAGTAGTGTGGGCTGGTGGAGAAGGACGATCAAAGTGTGGAACCAGAAATGAAGCAAGATAAAGTTGGTCCCTTCCTTCGCTTTGACATACGCTTGGAAGTTTGCCGCGTTGAAATAAAGCTTTGGTGAGAGTCGCTGGTAAATCCCAGTTAGATCGCTCTCCATTCCGGCCAGTCGTTTGAGTGTATCTGGAGTAACGTGATTCACATCCTGGATGCCGTTGATGAGATCAGTCACTCGTCCATAAAGATGGATGACTCTTATCAGAGGTGGAAATGGCGCAGGCCATCCATTCGGCAGCTGAGATTCGGATTGGAGTGGAAAGCAGAGTTCAATGTCTTCGTCCCTTAAGGTGACTGGTCGCCCCGTACCGGACGAAATAACTCGGTCCAGGAAGAAGATGCTCCAGAATGAATCCACCCGTTCTCGCTCCCTGGCCCTTTCAGAATCAGAGGCAGGAGGCGGGCCCTTGGGACTCTGATAAATGTCGAAGTCATCATACTGGTCCTCTCTCAATTTGCCAGCTTGCCCAGTCATAACTTCCTTTGGCGTAACGCCTTTGCGGCCATAATTGTGTTTCAATCCCTGATGCTTTTGCAAGCCAAGGTCCTGCGCCATGCGAATTGAAATACCTAGATACATCCAGAGACCACTGTCATGGTTAGATCCAAATTGCTCGTAGGCTAGCAGTAGACATGCTTGGACGGCGGAAAGGGTCGGGCATGATAAGACGTCCACCAGGGCACTGCTCGCGCGCTGAGCAAATGGTAAACCCCTGTCCCAGAGGTTGATATCTGTAGGCGCCTCGGAGTGATCGATTGGAGGCGCTTGAGGAGGAGATAAGAGCGGGTGTGGAGAGAACCTGGCCGCCAAGGCGCAGACTGCATCCACTAGCATCGTATCCACCTTCTTCTCATTTAGATCTTGGAGAAATCGATCTCGTTGGAGGAAAGGAAAGCTGCAGCCCAAATGGATGAAAAACAGTTCACTAAGATGAGAGACTAATTTTGAAACGGGAAGGGTATCGTCACGGTCGTAAAATGGAATCGTATTAGCGTCGCGATTGTCGCGGTTGTCTGTCACGGGTGGTAGAATTCGAGCAGGAGGATCTGAAGGTTTAGGGCTTCGCAGCGGAGAGAGTGATTCTGTGGATATAGATGGGTGGCATGAGTCGAAGTGATCATTCAGGGCGAGAGGCCGCGGCGCAAGTTGATTCGAGCTATCGTAACTCACCTGATGACATGGATGGATTACTTTTGCGCGACCCCCGAACTTGTACAACCTTGGAATCAGTTAGATATTGCGTACGTCGATGACTCCGAGAACGGCCAACCATTTGTTTGAAGCCCGGGACGATGGCAGTTGGCCCGAAGTAGCGAAAATAAGGAACATGGGTGCGACTACTGGAACTCATGGAGGTGCGACCTAAACAGCAAATAAAAGTCAGTATGGCGATACAAGTAGAGGGACCCGCTTGCCAGGGCTCGTAGACTTACTGCTCTCCGGGCTGTCACCGGCCAGCTGCGAGTCCGCCTCTTTATTTGTTCGTGCCGAGGTATCTCTGGAAGAGCCATCCTTGGGATCCGAGGTTTTCAAAGCTTGCGGTGATTTTTCCGGTTTGTTATGTCGTAATAGAGAATGCGCAGGCTCCGGGGAACAGCTCTCGACTGCGCGGGAGCTATGTTGGTTGGAGTCATTGCCGCTAGTGAGGGAGGAAACCGGCGGAGCCCGCGACGCGGAGTCGGAGTGGGATCGTAGGTGGGCAGTTGACTCGCTGTATCCCAGACAGACGTGTTTATAGTCCGAACAAGTCTTGCAGACTGTTAGAAAGCATGGAGGGTTAGCGAGTGAATCGTTACAGTAATCTCGAAATCCTTCCGGGGATGGCTGAGGTGAATGGGACGGATGGGGATGCGCAATGTACCTGGTTGTTCGCCAGAACAGCGAATTTTGCGCCGGCGACAGGTCAGGCATCTAAAGGCGACCGCGATCCGTTAGTATTCCGAGCTCTTGAGTTATGTGGATTTGGGGCGGAAGTGCGCTTGACGTACGCGGCGTTGACGCGGCGGCGTTTGCTCTGCGGCTGTCCATCTGTAGCGACGAAACGAATCTGTCTGGGGGCAGAGGAGCTGCCAGCGGATTTCTTTTTGGGAGACGGGGGGCTCATGACGAGCAAAGGTGATTAACCGTGGTCACGACCCATTGGGGCCCAGCTGGAGGGAAAGCAGGTGTCGTTTGGAAATGGCGGAATAGACGAATGAGGAAGCTCAGAGCTCAGCGGGTATAGGGTATAGGGCCGAGGAAGCGATAGGGGAGGTCGTGGGAGAGGAGGAGCGATTCTGGAAGCGAACACTTCATGAGGGACTGCTTGGAGTAGTAAGGACCAGGGGAGGTCTAGGCGAGTCGAGGAGTTCACGATGTTCACGAGGGAGTTGAGGGGGGGTAAACCGGGGGGCGGTCCTAGAGCCCAATAGGAAGGGATAACAATGGGGGAAGTAGAGGAGCTTGACCGCCCATTAAAAAAGAGAATAGAGAGGGGGAGAGGAAGGGTTAGAAGAATTCCAGAAGGAGAGAGGAGAAGAGAAAAAAAGGAACAGAATGGAATGGGCCACGATCTCCCCACAGGACATTCGAGATCTGATGGTCATGGGATCGGTGGGGCGGTTGGAGTAAATAGTAAATACTAAACAGTGTATTCACGGTGATATTGATATTACAGTATACAGTGACAGTGAGAGCGTGCCTGAAAGACATACTAATAGTCGTAGTACCTAATAGTAATTTATACCAATTAATGGAGGTTACTAGCATACCCTAGGGTAGGCAGTCCTAAGATAATAAAGTAGTATATAGTAACTAGCCTACTACAGCAGCCCTGGAGTGCACGTCCTCGTCTACAAGTTACCTACCCTAGACCCATAGGCTGTCAGTGGGATACCTCCACACTGTGGGCTCCCTCACTTTCCCCTTGGGTATATTTATCCCACAAAAAATCTCTGATAACCATGGATTCGAATCAGATCCACCTTCATCTCCAGTTTAGCCCTTTTTGCCGATATATTATCCGTAACGGATTGTTGCCCGATATCACACCGACATGTCAGCCATCCCACCTCAGCCCACTTTTTTTTCTTTTCTTTTGTGATTAGGAGGTATCTCGTCAAAACAAAAGTCGGAGGTCTGTTCATAGTAACTATGTCATGCCCGACTAATTGAAACAGATCGGCACCGTGCCTGGCCTGACTCGGCCGCCCTTTATCGGCCCGAATCCCGACACTGTATTGCCACTCACCATTTTCCCCCAGACTCTGCCCTTCCCCCGTGGGGTGCGTGTACTTTGCCTCCGGTTGATGCGTGGTCATATTCTGAGCTTCGACTCGATTCGTATCAAGCCATATCCAATGGTATTGACAGCAATAATAAGCTCTATTCTCATAAAGATTGAAACCACTGGTGGGGGTTTTAAGGTGCACTTTCTGTCACTTCCATATAATCCCCTGTCGTCGTGGGGATCTAGAGTCATCTACACCACCTCCACCTAGCCGTTCACCTCACCTTGTACAACCATCAGATACTGCACACTGTATTCAAATTTTTCCGGGGGATAAAAATATTTATAGAGTGAGTGAAGTTGAAGTATTCCAGATAAGTACATGCATCAGCAACTAATAGAGCTACTGTGTGCTGCTGAGATCTAGCGGTTTCCAGGGCAGCGCCGTGCGCCAAGCTTGATTACCAGCGGCCCAGTCACAGACAACCCGCACAACTTGCTCAAAACCGTGGTCCACGACACTCTCCCAGTCGGAGTCACGCAGTACTGTCGTTTGGAAATGTGCGGCTGGGCTGCCTTCGCGGTACTCGACAAGATAGCTTCCGTAGTTCGGACCCTCTTTTAATATCACCTGGATAAAGTCGTCGTAGTCAGAAACGGGGTTAGAGCCCAGCCGCTCGACGATGACAAAATTGCACGATAGGTTCATATCCGCGAGCAAGTCATGGAGCTCTTCTTCAGACGGATTGTCTATGACGCGGCTAGCGTCAGTAGCACGAATTTTCAACATGGAGAGGGCTGCGATTTAATAATGGCTGGAGGACGATGTTGGAAAGGGAAATATCTAACGAAGATAAGAGGGATCAAGTAGAGACAGGAGGTAGAAAGTGTTAGAAGTTTCGTGTTAAATACAATATATTTGGGGTCCTGAGTAATATGTAAATTAAAAGTCAAGTATAGAAAGCGGTCTATGGACTGTGAGTGTCGGCATTATGTCCTATCAGGACTCGCAAATTTCGGATTTATTTTCCGGAAATCAAGTCGTAAGAATATGAGGTAAAACTGATTTCGAAAACTACTATCCCAAGGGACCTGGTGCAGTGGTATTGACTGCAAAGTCGGTGAGAGGCTTAACTATGGGCAGAATTGGACCCACTCGATACCACTGCACACCTCTTTCTCGACACCACTGCAAGCACTTTTTTTTCATACGATCAGGCTCAAATTTTGGTAAGTTCTAAGTTCACTAATTCTCTCTGTCGTGTTTTAATCTTAGCCTGTATAATCGATTAGAGCGCCTGTACAACCTAACCCTAAATGTGAGTTTCAATTCTCACCGAGTCGGTGGCGAGATGGCGCCATTTCATGCTGTATCTCTTCAGCCCCACGGGACGAAAAATACCTTTGGCGATGGACAACTAAGAGGTACATCCCTAGTCACTGATACGGTGCATCCTTCTTCCTTCCAATCTGCCGATCCTTTATCCGCTCACGATGTTTAAAGTACGCCCAGATTTCCGTCACAATACCCTGGGCTAAAACGCACATGGGGGCATGGTGACGATCTGAAGCATGGGGAGAGCGAAGAAGGACCACGTTGAGATTGCGCTTTCCTCATGCACTCCAAGTACTGGTACCTGGCTAAAGTGTAACCAAGTCCTGTGAGCCTCATCCCTCTTCATCACCTTTCGCTTCTACATACAGCCCGGCGATGAGGTATACCTTCGATACGGTGATATCCCTTACGAAACTGGTCGTGATTTCCGATTTTGATTCAAGTATCACAAACCATAAGGCAGGGGGCCGCCAGCTTTTTCCACAATAGTCAAGCTACCCTAGGGTACTTTCCAGGGCAGCTACCCATATAACTTGCCATCATCTATTCGATTAATAGATCGAACAATGCCGAATAAATTTATCCACATATGTCAGGCTCCTGATATGATTGGAAGACCCTATCTAAGCATGTGTTGAACGAGTGTCAAGATGATCGACATGACTAGCCATTTCATGGAGATGGGGCGTGATGGGCTCTCCACTATTGACCATGCACTTGGTCATACCCTTAATTTGGGGTAAAAAGTATTTGAGAATCGCCAGGCTAGTCTATTTACCTAATTCCATTAAAATGATGCATACTAGTAGCTTCTAGGTCAGGGGAAAGGTAGTATCTGTTCCGGCGCAAACCGCCCCGCGTGCGGAGAGCGGGGTTGCCATCCACGGGAGCTGAAACTATAAATGGGATCGGCTGATCCCGAGTTGAACTCGAGACTTCACAATTTGAACTTGAAGCTTGAACCACCTAAACTATGTCGCACGAGGATTATGAAACATTCAAGCTTGGAGACTGGGAGCTCCAGAGCGGAGAGAAGATCTTGGATGCTCACATCGCTTACAAGACCTTTGGAGATCCCAAATCTCCAGCCATTATTTATCCCAGCTGGTTCTCTGGAAGTATGCTCCCGAGGTCACAAGAAATAATTAGTAATTTCTACTCCTAGGATGGTGCCGATATTGACTCTTGATAGTGCTCTCTGATAATTTCTGGCTGATTGGCGAAGATAAAACTCTCAATCCTGCCAAGTTCTTTATTGTTGTTCCTGCACTATTCGGAAACGGACAATCATCTTCACCATCAAACCGATCAACTTCCGTGCCATTCCCCAAATGCTCGTTCTATGATAATGTACGCGCTCAGCATGAACTCGTCACAAAGCACTTGGGTATTACCCATGCACGAGCCGTAGTCGGATGGTCTATGGGAGCCGCCCAAACCTTCCAGTGGGCGACTCAATACCCGGAATTCATGGACATTGCAGTCCCATTTTGCGGATCTGCCAAGACATCCCTTCACAACCAAGTCTTCCTCGAAGGTGTCAAGAGTGCTCTGCTTGCTGTGAAAGATACTCGCTCGGCAGGATCAGGTGCGATCGGAGTCCAGGAGGGACAATCTGATGTCAGGGTGTGGACTGCTCGAGAGAAGGAAGTGGGCCTCAAAGCTTTAGGCAGGGTATACGCTGGCTGGTAAGAATTGGAATATTGGCATTACCTTGTTTAAAATGAGTATCTCACACATGTTTACGGAACAGGGGCTTCAGTCAAGCATTCTACAGACACAAATTGTACGAAACTGTGCTTGGATATAAAGGGCTGGAGGACTTCATGCAGAACTTCTGGGAAAAGTGGGCTTGTTCCAAAGGTACGCAGAATCAATTTATTGACACGCATGGGAATCAGGCTGACTATCTAGACCCTGAAAACTTGCTTGTCATGGTCCAGACCTGGCAAAACGGCGATGTTTCCAAACAAGAGCCCTACAACGGGGATTTTGAAAAGGCCATGGCATCAATCAAAGCCAAGACACTGGTTCTACCTTGCAAAACTGATTTATACTTCCCGTAAGATACATGTGGGAAAAATTCCCGCCATACATACTGACAAAGTTGATGTACAGACCGGAGGATTCGGAGTATGAAGTTGCATCTATGAAGCCAGGCATTGGCAAGCTAGATGTCTTCCCTTCAATCTGGGGCCGTGAGTATTCCGATCTCCTGCATTGCTTTATATTTTGATCTAACGCAGATATTCAGATTGGGCAGGAGGGCCTGGTGATAGCAAGGAAGATGTTGAATGGTTGGACAGGCATCTGGCCACCTTTTTTGCTGACAATCAGCCAGATGGTGTTGCTGGGTTGACTCAGAAGGTGACTGAGGCGTTGTGATTTTCAAACATGTCGCCTTGCTAAGTGTGAGGGGGTCTGTTTAATATTCATGAAGTGTAGATGACATAGGATACCGATAATCCCTTCCTGAATTCTCGCATACCGTAAGGTAGATGTGTAAGGTGAATGTAGATCAGGCAGCAAGGCACACACATTCCTAAATGGGCCGCATACAGGATCATGTGATGCTGCAAGCGCCCGTGATCCGCAAGGAAGCGCCGTGATAGAATCGTGCGCTTCTTCTCTCGCCAACCATCTCCTTCACTTGCCGCTCCTTTCTCTCGTCGCATCGCAACCCTCGATTTCTTTTGTTCTTTATCTCGTCAATCTTCAATTCTTTTTTCCCTTTTCCGTTTGCGCTCTTCCCAGCACGCGGTTGTGCCGTTGCTTCCCTGTGGTCGCCCTACCGTTATCTAATCCCTATCTTCGTCGCAAAGCTACGCGGTGATTGAAGAGCTCTAACCTTTAATCATACCATCATAATGGCAGCGCCCGCGACCCGACAGTGGGGCGTCACCCCTCCTATCTCAACCATTCTCCCGACCCAGGATGAGCTGGCTGCCAACGATGATCTTATCGCCGAACTGAAAGCACAGAACAACTTTGAGTTGCCATCGGAGACGGAACGGAGGTACGTGGTTGAGAGGAAGATGTAGGCCCGAGAGGCCGAGTCTGACCGAGGTATTGACAACGAGGTCATAGAAAGCAAATCCTTCAACTGCTCCAGCGAGTTGCACTAGAGTTCGTCAAGGTTGTCAGTCGCAAGAAAGGGCTTTCCCAGGCTGCCGTAGAGGCCGCTGGAGGTAAAGTTTTTGCATACGGAAGTTACCGGTTGGGTGTTTATGGCCCAGGTAAGTTAGCTAGGCTTATTCGTTTGAGTAAGAAGGTTCACTGACCCTGGTTGATAAAAGGATCCGATATCGATACCCTAGTTGTCGGCCCTAAGCATGTCGTTCGAGATGATTTCTTTTCCGATTTTCCTCCAGTCCTCGAACAAATCGCGCCCCAAGGGGCAATCGAAAAGATGACCCCGGTCCCCGATGCGTTTGTTCCCATCATCAAGTTGGAAATTTCGGGAATCAGCATTGATCTGATCTTCGCGCGACTAGTCGTGTCGTCCGTGCCTATGAACCTGGATCTCAAGAACAATGACTATCTTAGAGGTCTGGATGAGTTTGAGGTGCGATCGCTGAACGGTACTCGTGTCACCGATGAGATTTTGGAGCTAGTCCCCCAGCAAAAGACTTTCCGTCTCGCACTGCGGGCGATCAAGCTCTGGGCTCAACGTAGGTGGACATCCCTTTCACTTATAACTGGCAATATGCTAAAGCTTTTTCTTATGGCCAGGACGTGCAATCTACTCCAATATTGTCGGCTTCCCCGGAGGTGTCGCATGGGCCATGCTAGTGGCCCGAGTTTGCCAGTTGTACCCCCAAGCGACTGGCTCTGTGATTGTCGGAAAGTTCTTCAGAATCATGAATAAGTGGGCATGGCCACAGCCAGTCTTGCTAAAGCAGATCGAAGATGGTCCATTGCAGATGAAAGTTTGGAATCCCAAGGTAGGACAACTTCTCTCCCTCGGCGTGCAACACGTGCTAAGCGATACATTCAGATTTACCACGGCGATCGATTTCACTTGATGCCCATAATCACCCCTGCCTATCCTTCCATGTGCGCGACACACAATATCTCCATGTCGACTAAGGCTGTCATTTTGCGTGAACTCGCAAGAGGTGGTGACATCGTGGACAAGATCTTCACAAAGCAAAATTCTTGGAATGACCTATTCGCTCGGCACACCTTCTTCACTCAAGCCTATAAGTATTACTTGAACATCACTGCTACAAGTAAAACAAAGGAGGCCGAGGCAGTCTGGTCGGGTCTGGTCGAATCTAAGCTCCGTCATCTGGTGGGCGCCTTGGACCGGAAGGCAATTATTGCTGTTGCGCACCCTTTCCCCAAGGGATTTGAGAGGACTCATCTGGTTTCCACTCCACAGGAGATGGAAGCTGTCAAAAATGGATCTACTCAATATCAGGCTAAGGGCACCACGACGGAGACAACCGATGCGACCAAAGATCCCGCCCACCAAGCCGCGGCGGAGAATGGAGCTGAAAACCCTCACGCGCCAGACCCCGCAGAGCAAAAGCCTGAAACTGAATCCCAAAATGTTTACACAACTAGTTATTACATCGGTTTGGAGCTCAACCAGCTTGAACCAGGTATGATACCATCATTATCCTTCATATTATTCGATTCTAATTATCATAGGTGCTCCGCGTTCCCTGGACATTTCAGCAGATGCTAATATCTTCAAATCAACCTGCACAGCGTGGCCTGGCTATTTGCAAGATGTTCATGACTTGTCAATCACACATGTCCGCAAGTACGTTTCGAGCCCTATACCATTTCACGATATGTGTTCTCATTCTTTCTAGCTTCGAGTTGCCGGACGATGTGTTCGAAGCCGGAGAAGTTCGGCCCTCCAGACCGACGAAAACGAAAAAGAAGGTTATTAAGAAGAGCGCCGAGGCTGCCGGTCAGAAACGCAACATCAGCGAGCTCGACGTAAGTCAACGGAAGAGAGCGAGGAGGACCTGACTCGGCAAGCCACCGATACTCGAACTCGTTCACCCATATCTGGCGCAAAATATACTCAAGGTACCGACGACCAGAATCACTAACTTTGGACTCACCACAGGATTCCACTCAAGGCGCCGCGAAACGCCAAGCTACCTCGAACATGTCTGCCAGTGCCGCCACTCCGGCTTGAACGGAACCCATCATCTGGTCACACTTTTTCGCGTCGGGGCTGGTCCCCATTCAAAAATCGACGCAAGGGCCTTGATCTGCGACAACGCAGCCAAGCAGGTTCCACAGTTTGTAATATATCGAAAACTCCTGTGAATCCGATTAACCGACTGCTACTGCCGCAGTGAAAAGCATACGGAACACACAAGGTTTGTTTTCTTTTCCTTTCCACTTACTCTTCCCAAGTTGCCATGCAGGACCGGCAATAGATTAGAGGCTCTCTTTACCCGAAAAATCCCCGGGCTTACTGATTCCATCTTCCCTTTCCCACACCTGCAAAGTTGGGGTTCTTTTATTGTTGTCACGTTTTCGAAACCGAAGTAGAATACTCTTCTCGGCGCGTGAACTTGAGCCCTATTGTGGTTATCACTTCGATCATCTTTCAGATCCTATTAGCTTAGCTAGGATAGTCTAATCGAAGACAATTTGTTCCGTAAATGTCTGTCCCGATGAGCTTCCCTTGACGATAATTTCTGTCTCTCTAGGTTGGTTGCTTGATATTCTGATTCCTGATGCACCCTGGCATGTCCCCATCCAGGCCGAGGCAGGACGACTACCATTAGTCAGACTCGGAACTAGACTGATACATCTGACTCGTCCATGAGAGCGACTATGCAATTTGGATGTAGATATTTTTTGAACTAAGCTGCTAGCTTCTCATAATACCCTTTCATCCCTTCAAACTCAGTCCTTATGATCGCTGCATGAGTCTCAGTTCTAGGCGTGATTCGGATGGGAAACTTCTTAGGACAAATCAGAAACCCTCCTTCGTAGCCCGTCTCGATCGAAATATCAAGTGGGCTTGCAAAGGTATCTCGCTCAATATTGAATGCCCACACCATCTTCGCAATGTTAATTCTCAACGAAGCCTCTGCCAGCTTCTGACCGGGGCAGATTCTTCGTCCTGCCCCCCAGCCGTATGCTGTTTTGCGCTGCTCGTTTGGTGTCCTGCTTGCGCTGCTTTTGGTCCCATATGTGTTACCATTGAGCCAGCGTTCGGGGACAAAGGCAGCAGGGTCGTCGTATTCACTCTCATCGTGGTGGATAGCCCAGGAATTAGCGAAGAACATGGTTCCCTCCGGGAATCGATAGCCTTTGTAGGTGTCTTCTTGCGTGAGCATATGTGGGATACCACCAGCGGCCACAGGTCTCCAGCGAAGAATCTAGGATCGGTGGTTAGTATTCGTACATGCATGATTATAGAATACAGAGAGAAAGTGCGTACCTCGTGCATGCAAGCTTCGATATATGGTAGTTTGTCCAGGTCATCAAGATTAGGCGAACGTTTCAAGCCACAAATCCGATCCACATCACCCTGGGCAGACGTCAGAGCACCTGGATTCTCCAAAATGGCAAGCAGAAATGATAAGAGAGTAGACGATGTTGTATCCGAACCGGCTTCCATGAGTACTCCGCCAAGGTAAGCTGTGTGTTCATCATCAAGTTTGTTCTTGACTTGATCGTCGATAAGTTTCTCCATAAAACAGCCCACTCTCACCCCTCTTTCCATCCGCTCTTTGGTTGCTTTGTATAGCCTAAAATATATCTCGCGTTGATCATGTCGTATCTTCTTTGCCCTCTGCTTCCAGGGAGCCAGAAATTCGGGAATATACCGCAAGAAGGTAATACCATCAACCGGTGGGGCTGCTCCAGGTTCCAAGAGTGCTGTGAACCGATTCTGGACATCATAGAGAGCTTGGATATTGGGTGAATCGAATGTCTCTCCTCGCTGGCCGTAGACAGATGCCAGAATCACTGCAGTAGTATACCGCTGGATGTGTTCGTAGTACCGGTCTGGTCCGTAGAGAATGTCGAATGCTGTCTGGGCAGCCTCTGCCTGTTGGATAGGGAATACAGAAGCTAGCTCACGTGGAGCAAAAAGGCCCTGGGTGGATCTCCGAAGGGTTTTGAAGGCACTGCCAAAGGGAGTAAAAAGAATATGGGTTTGATTCTTGCAGATGAGCTCGTTGGCAATATAGTTCGGGGGTCGGGATGAATAGATTGCGCTTCGCTTTTCGAGTAGCCTCGAAGATGGACAAAATTTTAGTAATAGATCAAAAAACCTGGGAATTAACTCACTCTTGAACATCTCTCCAGTTATTCAAAATCACAACGTTAGCCGGGCCGAATTTGAGGCCGATTATGGGGCCGTACTGCTGTGTCCATTGGTGAAAGCTACATTCAATATTATTATTAACTTCATGGAACACCGGAGAGGAGAATTAAAAAAAAGGGCACATTACAGGGCGAAAGATTTAGTGGGAGGAATCAGATTCAGGTTTCCCAGGAATGGCACTGGCTTGGGACCTGGGGGGAAGTTTTTTGGTCGAAAGCTGGCCCAGGAATATGGAACGAGCACGGCGATGACAGCTGTCAGAATTCCCACGGCCGATGAGACGAGTAACAGGCAGAACTTTGTTGTCCAGGCGAGTTCATCACTACCCGTTGCCAGACCCATATTTAGACGATTGATGTATTCCGAGCGAGGTGCAATCCAGATCCCACAACACTGGCAGAGTGACTTCGCTTCTCATATATTTGCTGGTATTTGTTCTGACTGATCGCAATTCCTCGCATTATGATTTATTTATTGTCAGTACGACAGGCCTCGTGTGGGTCTATACAGCCTACTAGGTAGGCGGAGAGTACACAACACCGTGTGAA